>JASAOG010000011.1:4505000-5705000 GCA_030265305.1 Biomphalaria pfeifferi
ATCTACGAGAATTGTTGACCTCAAATAATTCTTCATTAGTTTGAGACAAAATAAGCTTTTTTCACCAGGTGACACAATTACAAGTATTGCATAATTGCCGTGTTTTTTTTTTATCGCGCGTAGGGTCGGCGTTTTCCATATTGAATGACACCCCGAAATGACAATTTTTGTCTTTCTATTTCCTTATATTTTAAGGACCTTTTTGTATATTTTGCGATTTCGGAAGATTTCAAGGAGCTCCTGGTAAATCGACAGGAGGGCGCGGAAAATCTCTTTTTTTAATAATTTATACACCTTGAATTAGAGCGGGTCCTATGAAAGTGCTTGATAGAGATTTGACTAGGGTTTTGAATAACCTGATCCAACCCATAGACAACATGCCTGTACAACCACCTAAAGCAACATTTATAGAGATGGTTTGTGTCAGTATAAGTAGGTACATTTACTATTCTTTACCACTTCTGACGCTCACTAGCCTATATACAAAGATAGAGCCAAACAATAAAAAAAAATAATAAGTATATATTTCGGACAACAAAGACAATGACTTAAAAAAAATGAGATTTTAATATGAAATTTTTTAAAAATCGATCAGATAACATCCAACGATTGCATGAAATGAATTTATACACACAACGATATCATGGACACCTCGGAGATTTAAACAAAAAAACACCAAGAAGTATAATCAGCTATAAAGCGCATATAGTAGTCTGTAGTTTGTTTGCATGTATGATATGTCAGCTTAAGTACCTTACTAATCATCAAGAGTCCCATAAGTTACAATATGTGTTTTTTATATCTTCGTAGACAGGGGCTAGGAACTTTGTCCCAGAGTTTAACATTGGGTAGACATTTTTCCCTTGATTATCTAAAAATACCATTTAAAAAAATGAAAGCACATTTTGTTTGTTAAAAATATGATTCTCTTTTTGCAAAATAGGGTAATAAGTAATAAAATGTAAACATAAGTTACTACCCTTGGCTGGTAAAGTTTGCTTTTAAACTATAATGTTCTCGTGTGGATTTATGAGTGCAACAGTGATATATCCTTCATAAAAAATAGTTATATTTATGTGTTATAATTTTATTTGCATAGCGTGGAGAATTAAAGGTCGAATTTCGAACACTTCAGAACAAGTATTTGGCTGCAGCTGAGAAAAGCAGTACAAAGATGGACACTTGCAATACAGGAGATCCATCTGAAATGACATTAAAACATACGAATATCTATCTATCTATATATCAATCAATTTATCTATCTATCTATCTATCTATCTATCTATCTGTCTGTCTGTCTGTCTGTCTATCTATCTATTTATCTATCTATCTATCTACCTATGCGACGCAGAATGTACATGTTGAGAGATCTTGTTTCGAACCAGGACCATTTTAAACCTGTCCAGAATACACAATGTCTGAACCCTAACCCTGTCACCCGCATGCTAAAAAAACGCCCATGACAAGCATACAGACATTATCTACAAGAGGGATCATAGGACTACAGACATAATTAAAAGAATGTTGGTCGAAATAGACCAGGATCGGACAGCATGAAGACAAGAGAGACAAAACATACTAGTACGACCGAAAGCAAAAGACTGAGCCGACCTTAGACAAGCGAAGGAAAAAGAAAGCGAAACGATAACCATAAAACAGTTGCATTCTAATTGTGGTCGATAGGCTAAGTACATTTGTACCTTGCTTGGCTTTGCCACCTATGGAGGGGTCTCGAAGTTCGAAACCCGACTCGAGCAGAGCAAAAGGCAGCACGGAAAACCTTCTACCAGATACCCTCTCGACTCTCCCCCCAGTGGTCCACAAATAATATTGGACCATAGCGCTCTGAGCATTCTATAAGTAAGAAAGATGCGCTATATAAAAGCTATTATTATTATTATTAATACATGTTTAGTGACAAAGATTGCCGCTCCAAAATTGACTTGTTTAGTCTCAGCGGATTCTGCCCCAATTCAAGCAGAAGTAACCAGCACACGTGATTTAACTGGACCAATTCTAGATTTTGGAAAAAAACAGGGTCTGAACTGGAACCCAACATAAGGGGGGGGGGGGGGAGAGAAAGGCTGGGAACATGGAGATCAGTAGAACAAGAAGTAAAGATGGGCATTGAACCAACTGAGGGGAGGACATGGACAAAACTGAGGGGAGGACATGGACCCATCTGAGTGGAGGACATGGAGCCAACTGAGGAGAGGACATGGACCCAACTGAGGTTAGGACATGGACCCAACTGAGGAGAGGACATGGACCCAACTGAGGGGAGGACATGGACCCATCTGAGAGGAGGACATAAACCCATCTGAGGGGAGGACATGGACCCAACTGAGGGGAGGACATAAACCCATCTGAGGGGAGGACATAAACCCATCTGAGGGAAGGATATGGACCCAACTGAGGGGAGGATATGGACCCAACTGAGGGGATGACATGGACCCAACTGAGGGGAGGACATGGACCCAACTGAGGGGAGGACATGGACCCAACTGAAGGGAGGACATGGACCCAACTGGAGGACATGGACAAAACTGAGGAAAGGACATGGACCCAACTGAAGGGAGGACATGGACAAAACTGAGGGAAGGACATGGACCCAACTGAAGAGAAGACATTGATAAAACTGAGGGGAGGACATTGACCCAACTGAGGGGAGGACATTGACCCAACTGAAGGGAGGACATTGACCTAACTGAGAGGAGGACATGGACAAAACTGAGGGGAGGACACGGACCCAACTGAGGGGAGGACATGGACAAAACTGAGAGGAGGACATGGACAAAACTGAGGGGAGGACACGGACCCAACTGAGGGGAGGACATGGACAAAACTGAGAGGAGGATATGGACCGATCTGAGGGGAATACTCTAGAACAGAGTTTGATGGAGAAGTACCGTTGCCCAGAATAGGGCACGATGGAGTAGTACTGTTTCCCAGAATAGGGCACGATGAAGTAGTACTGTTTCCCAGAATAGGGCACGATGAAGTAGTACTGTTTCCCAGAATAGGGCACGATGAAGTAGTACTGTTTCCCAGAATAGAGCCTGATGGAGAAGCACTGTTTCCCAGAATAGAGCCTGATGGAGAAGCACTGTTTCCCAGAATTAGAGCCCGATAGAGTAGTACTGTTTACCAGAATAGGAATCGTCGAGAGAAAAACAAATGTTTTGGGACGCAATGCATGTGTATGTTTACATGATTATAACTTACTGCAGATTTTCTTGGCATCCGAAACCTGGTTTGATACTGGGTTATCTATACATGAAATTGTGCATAAAGCATAAGTAGTTACAGCACTGAAAAGTAAAAAGTAAAACAATTTAAAAAAAACTTTAACAAATAAAACAGACTTATATTAAGTGTAATTGTATTAATGAGTTTTGATCAGTCATCTAATTACATTTGTTAGACTTATAAGAGAAATCTCTCCGATTGGAAATATGTTACCCAATTGTGTTATGTTTAGCACTATTTTATGCTTTTAGCTTAATTAATGAGCTATGGTCAAATCGTTGTGTGGATCAGTTGGGAAGAGAGACGGTGGGGGGGGGGGGGGGGGAGAATAGAATGTAAAGGCTATTTGTGTTACTGTGATCGCTTTTTAAATACATTGAATATTTATTTTAAAAAGTTATATGACTTGACTTCAAACTCGTGGGCTCAAGACCTCTTCAAGCCACTAGCGGATCCTGAACTTTGGAGTAGGGGGGGGGGGCGATTGTTTTCCTAACCCTATCGCCCAGTAAACTCTAACCCTATGCATATAAATATATATATATATATATATATATATATATATACAGCATATATATATATACAGCATATATATGCATATAAATATTTATATATATATATATATATATATATATATATATACAGCATATATATATATATATGAGAATTTTAAAAAAGCAGTATTTCTCAACCTTCGGTGAAAAAAACAACAAAAAACGTCTTGTTGTGGCCTTTCTCTTGCAAGCTTGGGGGTCTGGGGGAGCGCTGTAAGCAAAATCGTTTTTCTTGCATTTTTCACTGGAGAAACAAATTCTCCTGACATCTACAGCTCTCTATTCATCAGTGGAGTTCGGGGCTAAGCCCCGACGCCAAAAGCGTTTTCTTGCATTCTTCACTGCAGTAACACATTCTCATGACATCTACAGCTCATTATTAATCAGTGGGGAAGCCCGACGCCATAAGCATTTTTTTTTCATTATTCACTGCAGAAACACATTCTCCTGACATCTACAGCTCATTATTAATCAGTGGGGTTCGGCGCAAAGCATTCTTCACTGCAGTAACGCATTCTCCTGATATCTACAGCTCACTATTCATCAATGAGGTTCGGTGCGAAGCCCCGACTCTAAATGCGTTTTCTTGCATTCTTCACCGAAGAAACGCATTCTCTTGACATCAAGCTCATTAGTCATCCTATTCGATAAATAATATTCAATAATATTCAAGCATAAATTGTGAGTAATAGTCCTAAATGTATTTAACTAGAAAAATATCAGATTGAGTAAAGGTTGGAAAAAAGGCGACTAGGAAAAGATCATTGGGTGTTTAGAACTCATCTCAATCGTGACTCTTATATTAAAAAAATTTCGTTTGAATTCTAAATTTTCCAAAGCAAAGTCTTTCTTAAAATAATTGTGATAAATTCATGTGAAATTACATAAACTCTGTCTGGAAAGGGGAGAGGCGGTAGAATAAAAACGATTAATCCTCTCTCCTTTTTGTAGTTTCTGCTAATGATTGCATTTGGCATTAAAAGGGGTGGGGCGACTCGATATAAGAATTTATTTTATAGCATATATAAATTATATTAGTGACAGATTTTTTTTTAAATGTTGTAATTACTTAACTATAATACAACAAGATTACAAAGAGAGTTTGTGTTACACAAACTCAGAGGCGGCCCCCGTCAAAGTCGGATCCCTGTCGGATCTGGCTATTCACAAAGAATATTCAAGAGGTTATTAAATTTTGATGGTCAAAAGTCATAATGTTTCAAAGATTTATTTGTCGTTGTAAGAAATGTTGTTTTTTTGTTTTACATGTTTTGGATTTCTAAGTTTAAAATAATTCACTTCGCGCTGGACGATGGAGGATGGCAACAAACAGGGTATGAACCCTGCCTGGTCGTTCAGTCTGCGTGCTGGACTGTCGTTCGGATTTATCGATAGTCCCTGGTTCAAACCCTGCATGCCCCCCTTCCCCCGTCATCTTACGGGAGGTTTGTAATTAAAAAACAACAAAAAAGAAAAGAACAGATATATTGTACTTTTACTTCGATGACTCAGCACAGTTAGGCCTATCAACAGAGATATCGGCATTTTTATTTAAATGAAACTAGAATGAGGATGTAGATCTACCTAAATTAAACTTCTGATTTAGCACTCTTAAGATCTATATCTACTAGATCTAGATCTAAAATGTGAACCTGGAATATTGTAGCTGTAATTTAGATAAGATTTGTGTAAAAAAAATATCCTAGATAGTCCATCAATAGACTGAATGCAACATTAAATTTAAAAATAGTTTATTAGTTTTAGTATATTATAACATTGCAATATTGATCAAAACGTTTGGAAATCAAAATCTATACTTTAAGTCTAGAAATTGAAATTATACATCTTAATCTAGTCTATATTAGTCTTAACTAGATCTAGAAATTCTAGATCTAGACTCTAAAATAATTTTAATTAGAATATAAATCCAGATCTAGATATACTGTAATAAAAATCTAGATCTAGTTTAAAAAATCTAGATTAGATCTAAATCAAGATATCATTCCTTTTTTAAATGCGAGTCACATAACGAGGCTTAATAAACGTTACTATTCCGAGTTCTTTGAGCATTTCATTTGAAGAATTAATTCCATATAACGTCAAATGGAGAAAAAAACCACTACGTCACACGGCCTAGCTAGACTAAAAATCGCCTTTATCAATACGAGCCATTTATCGAGTGTTCATAGACATTGGTGCACCGAGTGCGTTCTTTTAGCATTTCCTTTAAAGAATTCATTCCATATGACGTCAATGGAAAAAAACAACACTACGTCACACGGCCTTGTTAGACTAAAATATGTTTTCATCATTACGAGCAATTTTTCGAGGGTTAATAGACATTGGTGCACCGAGTGCGTTCTTTTAGCATTACATTTAAAGAGTCCATTCATATGACGTCAAAGAAAAAAAAATTCTATTACCTCACAATAGGCTAGTACCGGTACCATAAAAAAAATTCTTTATTTACACGAGTAATTTAACGAGGGTTCATAGACATTAGTGCACTGAGTTCTAATAGAATTTATTTTAAGAGGATCAAAGCCGCATTGTTTTTGCGTTTTGTCTGTCAATCCGTCATCTTAATATAAAAAAAACAGCAACTAAAAGCTATTAAAAATTGATTAACCTTTATTTTACGTTCAAAACACTGCAACATTTTTAGGTATGAACACAATTGATTTAAGTTTATATAATAGATTGTTTCGGATGTTTGTATAAATAGTGATAGAAAAAGAGCATTCCAGATAAATGTAATACCGTTAATTAAATTTGTTGGATGGTCTCGTATAAAAATTAGAAGAACTACAGCCTTGTGGAGAGATATTCATACCTTACTTTGGTGTTTAGATGTTGTTTTCCTTAAAAATCGGAACATAATATTAACAATAATTAGATTTTTTTATGTTTTAGGTAGAAAATTAATTGTACTGTAAGAGAGAATGAGTTAAAATATTTTTCATAAAAATCCGGAATAACATTTTTTCGTAACTGAGAAGATTATTTGTTTATTAATTAGAAGAGGAAGTTCAAACAGTTATTTGGCGTTAGTAGATTTTTAAATAAATTCGGAAATTTCTGTCGACGATTTGTAAGTAATATAAGTCGATTTCTTTTCAAAACAAAATCCGGAACATTTTTTATCGATTCCTAAACTTTTATGTTATGTTTCAGCAAGAAAATTAAATGTCTAAAAAGTGATTTTCAGTAATCAATTCTAGTAAAATTACTTTTTTTAAAGCCCTTAACAACCTATTGTTGATATTTTTAAAATTTGTTTAAGATGAAAATACGGAAAAAATTGATATCGATAATCAAATTATAGTGACGCATTGTTAAATAATATAAGTGTAATATTAGTCAATTATGCGATTTCAAACAATCAATTGACATAATTCATTTTTTATAAAACAATATCCGGAACATTTTTTACACTTAATGAAATAAAAGTCAGTATAAAGATTTTGATTTAGCATTAATATGCTATTTACATAAAAAACGGAACAACATATTATTGATAATGTGTTTTTGCAATGTTTAAGCATGGAAATTGAATGTAATATAAGTTAGAAGAGCAAACAAACATTTGTTGGCGTTAATTAGTATTGCACGAAAAAATCCGGAACAATCAATTTTAGATACTTAAAACTATTGAGATGTTACGGGAGGAACATTAAAGGATAGATCAGATTTTCAATAGCTTTTAGAGTTGTTTTTTTTATCTAATCGTGACGGACAGACCTACCGACAGACAAAACGCTCAAAAATAAACCTTTTTTATTCTGTTGAGGGCACTGAACAAAAAATAAATAAAATCTGATTTTTTAAAAAAAGTTTAAGAAATTAGTTTAGCATCATGTCAAGGCCGGGCGTTACGCTACTACACGAAAGTCGCTGCATAATAAGTCCATTTTAAAAAATGTGCGTGATATTTACATACAAAGTGCATTCTTAGCCTTTATAAACAAACATAAATGTTTTCTTTTAATTTTAGCAGCTAGTTGACCAGAAAAAACACTTTTAATTAATATTTATATTTGTTGTAAACATTTCTAGTACATTTTATAAAAATATTTGACTTAGTGATACTGAAAATAAGCAAAGACCACCTATCTTTGTTAGCATATTGTAACATTGCCTCCCTTACATTTACGTAATTGTCTTAGAATTGGTGTATTTTTATGAAAAAATCGCTTGCATAATTAATTGTATAAATTAAACGGTTTGCTTTTAGAAAACCAAAAGTAGCCGTTGCACCTAAACTTTTCAAGCCGCATTTAATGGGGAAATAATATTTTTCCTATCTCTTCTAGTTTTCGAGATCTGAGTGTAACAGACGGACAGACGGACATTTTGCACAAACCTAATAGCGGCTTTTTCCCTTACGGGGGCCGCTAAAAAGAAAAAGTATTGGTTTGTCCGATGGAGGAAAGGCGATTGCATGTCCTAACCCTAACCCTTTTTCATTTTATATTTACTAATCAATAAATTTGAGATTAGAGTGTGGTGCGACATAATATAAAATGGATTCACTTATCAACACGTTGTTTATATTATTTAGATATTCTACTAATTTTGTTCCAAAGCTATGATTTCTCCATAAAAGTAGGACCGCCCCCCCCCCGACACTCAAAGGTTTTAGGTGGGAAGGGCAGTAGAGTTATTCGCCCCTCCCCACCCAATCGGCCAACAGGGGAACGACATAATATAAAGATCAGTTAAAATATCAATAACAAGTTTTAATGATATAGATATTTAATAGCTGTGATTTCTACAAATAAATTGGACCGCCCCCCCACTCGAAAGTTCATGGGGGGAGAGGCGGGATTGATGCCATCTCCCTCTCCCGACCCCACCAAATCGTGCAACAAAATACTAGAGGGGGGGGGCGAAATAATCTAAAAATAGGTTGAAATATAAATAATAAGTATATATTTGTAACATAAGTAATAAATTCGAATACAAATTGTGTGAATTCTATACTAAAATTCGTCCGTCCACCCCTTTCGGGGGGGGGGGGGGAGTTGGCCGAGTGGGGGGGGGGGCATCGCTCCTAACGCCCCCTCCCCTGGATCCGCCAGTGCTTTGAGCCAAAACACTAGTTTCCACAAGTGTGCCTCTACTTTCACATGGTGTACGCGTCGAAGTTGTCATAGAAATGCCTATAATGTCCCACCGAACCCGTGCGAGGGTCCATCACCACCCGTATGGGCCCGTTAGGGAACGGAGAAATTCCATCAACCGTCGCCTCAGCGTGGCCCCTCCGTAGAAACGTCCGCCAATGGAAGTGGATAGGCATGGATATGAAGTGCATTTTGTGTACTCGCGTTTTTTTTTTTTTAAATTTCAACTAGAAAAAATAAAATTATCTTATTTAAAAAAGAGAAGTCGAGCTGGTTCTTCATCAAAACTAGACTCCCAGACATACTATAGGATATTTAGCTTTTGGATATATCAAGACGTATTCATGTATTGACTACATTGTACAGCTAGGTTGAAAATCCCCCGGGCCCACACTTGAGTTTAGAGTTAGTGTTTTTTTTTAGTTTAAATATTAAATAATATGCAAAACGCAGGGGCCTCCTAAAGGTAAAGTCCCCGGGCCCCCAAATGAAAGCAAATTCCGAGCTACGCCCCTGACATTGTAACTCGCACGTTTAATAAAATATATACATGGGACATTAGACACTTTTTGACAGACACCAATTAATTATACTTTAAAGATTATTTTAAATATTGTTCATTAAAACATTATTACATACCTGCAAATGTCACTTTTGAGAGTTCTTGATAAAACTTTGTCGGCTGTTTCCTGGCAATTGCTACATCTCTGCTTAGCCTCGTATATCAATTGTTTTATATGTCCCTCTGATGTGTCTGTTGAAGTTAAAAAGAAAGAAAATTGCAAGCATTCAGTAGAATACATTTTCACTAAGACCTCGATTTGCCTGACATATCTATCTATCTATCTATCTATCTATCTATCTATCTATCTATCTATCTATCTATCTATCTATCTATCTATCTATCGATCTATCTATCTATCTATCTATCTATCTATCTATCTATCTATCTATCTATCTATCTATCGAACTATCTAAATGTATCAATCTATCTAAATGTATCAATCTATCTATCTATCAGTCAATCTATATAATATATCCATCTATCTATCCATTATCTATCCATCTATCCATCCATCTATCTACTCCATCTTTCTCAATACATAAATCAACTTATTGAAATTGTTTCCAATACTTCTGACGTACCAGTGGAGTAAACTGTAGACTGACAGTAAGCGAGACCTGAAAAACATATTTTGAAAAGTTTTATGCATCCTTTCGCTCACCAATTATAAAAATGAAACTTACAGCACAGCCACTAGTATTAAACCACATTAATGAACAACAATACAAGCAGTACACTATGAAATGGTCACAAGGGTGTATGCTAAATATAAATCTTTTGTTTTAAATTGTGGATATTTTGAAATATTATTCACAAGTGAAAGGTGTAATGAACTAATGTAAGTAACACTTTTTGGTTTTAATTAACTCAGTTGTAATGTTTTAGAAGTAACTGTCAGACATTTTAAAGGTAGACAAAGTTGAAGAAGTGCTGGTAATCCAATCCCCAGGCTAGAAATATATTTTTTTTAAATTTGAAGTTAGGATCTACCGCCCACACCTACACCCTTGACCAAAGCTGCGTACTCTATCGAGACATTGTGACAAAGACTAAACTATCATTGAGCAGTTTCCCTCGAATGTAGGACTAGTTATATGAACCATCCAACATATAAATAAGAGCGCAGAAGAAGAGGAAAATAACTTCTGATATTCGTACTGAAAATACTGAAAACTTCCTTTTACCTGTAATACATGAAAAAAACATGATCCCTGGGTTGAACCCCCGGGGTCGAATCTGAGTTAAAGTAAAACACAAACTCTCTTCACACAAACCCTCTATGTAATCTTATCTTCAATATTAAAATGAGGTTTAAAGCTTCTGGATGGCTGCATGGTCCTTTACAATGTCATCATAATGTTGTGCGTGCTGCCATTCCATGACGTCCTGAAGAAGGATTGGGCTGGGACGTAGTCAACTTCAGTTGTTAGGGAACGTCCGAAATATATACATCAAACTAAAACATAAATTATTATATCTTATCTTATAGATTCGTATTCGTAGATTACAGATGTTATTTTTTTGAAAAAAAGAAGATATTAATTTAAGTCCTACTCATTACATGTGTCAATCTAATCATGCATGATGTAGGTTAGTCTCAATGACTAAAACAATGCATTTGTCTTACTTTAGAAAAGGTCGCTTTGATATTGACGTGTACATTTTACAGATATGGTGGGAGCTATCGTATTAGCCTATAAAAACTATAAAAACTGGCTTATCTATTGTTTTTAAATTGGTGTGATAAGAATTGTTAACCAGGGTACTGTGGAAGCAATACAAATGTTACAATAATACATTTATGCCTTACATCTTACATCTTACATCTTACACCTTCCAACTTAATAAAATGCATTTCTAGTCTTTAAAGCAAAACATTTCTTCTGAGATTATGAAGATGATACAGTATTGATGTTTTGTATTAGGTTAGTACATACTGTCTAACCTAATTACGCTGTAAGGGAGAGCAATCAACACAGAATGACTGCCTTCGCTGATAGAGTTGTTGGTAGCATATATTATTTTAGGGTCTGTTTGCTGATACATGTTGGATTGATTTGTTGAGAAAGGGGAGACCTAGGATCTGTCTAAACGTTCCTATTTTATTGATAAACTTAGTTGTTAGTTGCTTCATCCAGTTGTGAGGGGAGAAGGAAAACACTACTAATACATTTAGTTTAATTTCTATCTGTTTGTCTCTCTCTCTCTCTCTTTGTTTCTCTCTTCCTCTCTCTCTCTCTCTGTCACACACATAATTTCTCTCTCTCTCCCAGTATTGCAGACACACTCTCCAAAACGTGCTAATTATCCTTCGTAATAATAAGAACTCACCTAGAACTATGGCGAAAATAACCGCACCTGAGAAAAGATATTTATGTTAGAATTATTCCTTCAGACTCGTTAATCCTAAAAAATATAATGTGACACAACTAAGAAAATTAAAACTACGTGGGCTGGCCAACCTAAGGTAAAAAATTTGTCTTTTTTTTTTTTTTTTTTTTTTTAGCTAATTAGACTATCTAGACTAGAGGTTACCTCTTATTACCGGTATACATTTTTTTTTCATGCTTTATTACTTACCGATAATTGATTTGTTCATTTTTTTTCTGTTCGGTTAGTTGAGCTATAGAAAAAAAAAATACAATTTTAACCTAAAAATTTAGAAAGAGTATATGATTTTTGTATAAGAGCCAAATCTTTTTTACATCTAAGAAAATTAAATATTTTTTTCTTGTTGTTTGATAAAGTTTTGATTTTTGTTATTGTTACTTCTAGAATTTTATGACAACCACCCTATAGATCTACACTTCATATATCTAACCATGCTATCTGAAAAAAACAAACAACTTTATTCATTAGAGGAGACCCCCCCCCCCCCCCCCCCCATTATTCCCAAAACCTACTTTACAAAGAATATGTTTGTGAAATGTTTTACATGTTTCGGATGTTCCTTCAAAGTTGAAGATAATTTACTTCCTAGTCCAAACATCCCGCAGGAGGAAGGGGGGGGGGGGGGCGGGCAGGGTTTGAAACCGGGACCATCGATAGGTCCGAACGGCAGACAACGCGCAAAAGGCACATCCATTCTAGTACCTTAAATGCTACGAAATGTGCTACGTTCCATCAGCTATATCTTCTGAGTGCTCAGATGCTGACCACATGTTTCTTTGTTTTGTTTTTTGTGGGCTTCTTGACCCCAAGAGCATTTTACATTCTTTTTTTAAAACAACTCTTTTAACTTAGTTTTTACATTTTTTAAATTTAGATGATACGGGACACAGATGAAAACCAAGAGGAAGTTTAGCATTATGGTTAGAACATACCTCTGGTGACAGTGTCGGACCCTCCCCCCTCCCTCTTTTGGTATGTTAAAAGTTAACTTGGACCAATTCAAACGCTTTTGTTTGCCTATGAAAAAGCAGCATTCACTCTATCATGCATGGAGTATTCTTTCTGGCATATCATGTTTAATGCTTTTATATGTTTCGGATGTTCATTCAGACTTGAAGAGAATCTACAACCTAGCCCCAAACCTACTGCAGAACGACGGGCTAGGACATCATGCAGGGAATGAACCCGGAACTATCGAGACGACGGAACAACAATCTAGCGCGCATACCGCACAAGGAGATTCAGTGTCAACGTTGACTTATTGTTAAAATAGATAGCCAGTGAGAGAAGATTTACTATTGTATCAAGAAGCTGGTGTTATTTCCGCACAGTTTGACGAGGACAAAAAAAATGGCTTTGTAGTTTGCTGTTTCTCGTCTCTATTTCATTTAAATTTGCCCATGTTATCTTCCAACCGAGAATGGCAATCGATCACCCGATTAGTTGTTTTTTTTCCCTCGCTAATTCACAAAAATCCATATGTTACCATCAAGATCTCCATCTTGGTTGCTAGGGAGCGCCGCACTATTTGCTTTAGTGTAGATTATCTTCATCTTGATAACGTAAACAAATCTAATCTATATGGAGTTCGGGCATCTATTGTCAGATTTTGTATATTCGCACAACCGAAAACCTTTTCTGAAACTAATAAAGTATTGTACATTTAAAAACGATGATTTCTCTTTCAATGTGACATCCGCAAAAGTAATACGCCATACGATGAAAGGTACTTGAGAAAATATCTTATTGTCAACGTTTTTACTAATATTAAATAAAAAATTCTCCACCACCATTGTCAATATTGCGCATGCTTGTGCAGTTTACAGACAAATAATATAATTAAGAGGAAAAATAAAAAAAAGGGGGAAAATATTCAAGAAAAAAAAGTATATATATACACATATATATATATAGATACATATAAAATAACTTTCAGTACGACTCTAATGGACCTCATTCACCAACCATAAACAAACAACATTTAGCCACGTGGTGCTCTCTCTTCTATATAATTTACGATCTCATGTTTAATTCATGATGGTTGTCACGTGACAGTTTTTTTCGTTGTTTTATCAATAAGATCACGTGACTAAATGTTGTTTGTTTACGATTGGTGAATGAGTTCCATTGGCCCTTGTGACAAAAAAAAAAAGCCACAGAGAAATTGTCTCAGAACAGAAACTCCCTAGATACCGACTCTAGCAGACAGGATTTCCACCTTGATGATGAGGAAGTAGTTTTCCAAATCTCAAGGGAGGAAATCAAAAATTGTCATATGAAGGGAGACAATAAAAGAAACAATATTAATGTTTAAACGCTCGCATAAGTGTGTACACACATAGATGTGTATGCACGTTTGATAGAAGTTATTATAAAGAACTGGGGTAATGTAGCAAAGCACAAGGGAAACAACCATAAGCAATGTAGACAAAGTGGAAAAAAATGTGACTACGATGTTTAAAATATTATATTTATATATGTTTTAATATCATTTAAGTTTCTACTTTCACTCTTTGATTGTTTCTATTTAATTACCTATTGTTTACATTCTCACCATAAATTAACCTTAAATTTAAAAAAATATTCATTATATGCTATTGGAAAAAAATGACGCCATATACAAAGCAATTTAAAACGTTAAAATATTATGACAACCTAGATGTAACTATATGCATTGCTATGTTTGCAATCATTGTACTTTAAAATGTAACTATTTAATTTGTACGCTTACTAATAAAATATGCATCTTTTTGTTAATAAAAAAAAAATAAAAATTTAAAAGCCCAATAACGAGGCCAATAGCCCTAAAAAGAGGCCAAGAAAAGAGGCAAAGGCCCAAGGATTCCTAGGATGTAAAACCGCTCGACAACTGAAGTCAAAAGCTAAAAAGCTCTGAGGTATCCCAATAAAAAAAAAAGAGAGAAAAATAGTTTCGTTACCTTACCTATTTAAAGGAAAAAAATAGAAAGATTAACTATATCTAAACATCTATTGTTCTTGGTTTTTCTCACTCTTAGTTAGAAAACGACAAAGCAGAAGAATAGCATATAAGGGGCGGTGCGGTGACAGATAGTATCAAGGAAATAACTTTAAATGTTTTAAAATTCCGCCTTGCTAATCAATTAAAATAAGAAAGTATATTACTAGAAACGATTATTGAGAATTACCTTTAAGACTTATTTTACATTTAATTTTCTTGCTAAAACAAAAGTTTTTTTATCGGTAAAGAATGTTCCAGATTTTATTTTGAAAACGAGCTCGACCTACATTTTTTTTTCTTACAGATCGTCGCCAAAAATCGTTCTAAATTTTATATCAAAAATATACTAAAGCCAAATAACTTTAAAATCATAACCTGCTCTCTGCTGCCTCCCGTGGTCCAGCCGGAGGTCTGGACAAGGAAGTGAATTATCTTTAACTTTGAAGGAACATCCAAAACACGTAAAACATTTTAAAGGGAAAAAAAAACATTTTTTTTACTAATGAATCTTTGAAACATTATTACTTTGGATAATCAAAACAAAATCAAGTCTTAAATATCCCTAGCGAATAGGCGGATCCGACAGGGATACGACTCTGACGGAGGCCGCCTCTGTGTTATTACACAAACTCTCTTTATAATCTTGTTTTGTTTTGTTTTTTGTTTCCTTACGTCACAGCAGATATAAGTTTAGACTTTTCTGATAAATAAAAAGTAAATCTTGAATCATGTGTATTATTAAATTTAACTAAATTGTGAGATTAGAAAAAAAAACAACAATAGTTTTGTAACTGGCTCATGTTTGAAAGTAAAATGTTCAAGTTTTTAGCTCATAATGATCTTTATGCAAAGAATATTTACAAAATGTTTACATTTACACATTTATATGGAAGTATCAAAAGGAAACAGAATCCCAAGAGAGAAAGAGAGAAAAAGAAACGTGCAAAGAAAAAGAGACAGAGAAGAAAGTAAAGAAAAAATAAAGAGAGAGATAGAGACAGACGTGAAGAGACAACAAAAGAGAGATAAAACTCTATGCTTATTCTTTTTTTAATTGCAAATTATTCGTTTATTTTCAAATGTTTAAAATTTTCTTGAACAGCCTTGCTTTACTAATTATTTTACAAAGATATGATTAATGACATAATTTTATGATTTGTAGGATAGTTTCTTACCGATGAGACACTACTATATTGCCTATTAGTTACTAAAGCCCCTTAAATATGTACTAGTTTGATAGATCAAATATAGTGCTGCAGGAGGCACATTGACCGCCCTGATTAATTTGTACCGATTTCTTTTTTGTGTGTGTACAGTATTGGTGATTAATTAGTTGAATATAATAATTAAATAATTATCTGGTATATTTCAATAATCATAAAGCAACGGTGGCGACTACATGGCCCTAAAATAAAATACGCTCTGAAATAAAGTAACTCTTGAAGTAAGTTCTTACTTAGTTCGACCAAAAAAAAAATTAAGTCCTTTTCTGAAACCCAAGGCACACACTAAGCTCTGCTGCAATGACACGTGAGCAACTGACCTGGGGGACCTACCTTTTATATCAATGTACAAAGCGGGATAATATTATCAGTGTTGTCACGGTAATGTTCCTTTGATCTCCACCAGAAACTACACGAATTAAAAACCTAAAATGCTTAGGGAAAAAAACATTAATTCTATTAAGCTTAAACTTGGCTTGATATAAAAAAAAACCCTGAATGATTGAGTAAAAGAAAATAACGGGAGAAGTAAGTGTTTAATATTAACCTAGATTTGGGTTTAAATCACCAATACATTTTATGCTGTCATGACGTCGAGTGTTGAAAACTGTGTGAGTGGAGAGAGGGGGCTGTCATAGGGGGGGTGGGGGGACAGAATAGGAGGGGTAATGTCAAATTTTGTTTAAAGAAAAGGGCAGGGAGGCTGCGTGAAATGTTAATGTGTCTAAATGAGTTTGAGGATCATTGTTGTGCTTGTAACTTTATCAACAGTCTCCAGACATGTTGCAAAACCAAAGGCTGTAACACTCCCTCCCACTTCTCTGTACATGACTACATAGATCAGCGCATAACTCTTCCGTTATTCCTTTGCAGTGTGTTTTGTTATACTTCCTAATTGTTTTTGTTGTTTTGTTTTTTGTTGTATAAAACTTAATAGGGATTCTCATGATAACTTCTTTCTTTAAATTTTGTTGTTTAGTATCTGGTTTGTATCTGGTTTGTATCTGGTTTGTATCTGGTTTGTATCTGGTTTGTATCTGGTTTGTATCTGGTTTGTATCTGGTTTGTATCTGGTTTGTATCTGGTTTGTATCTGGTTTGTATCTGGTTTGTATCTGGTTTGTATCTGGTTTGTATCTGGTTTGTATCTGGTTTGTATCTGGTTTGTATCTGGTTTGTATCTGGTTTGTATCTGGTTTGTATCTGGTTTGTATCTGGTTTGTATCTGGTTTGTATCTGGTTTGTATCCTTTGAGGGAAAAAAAAAGATAAAATAGTAAAAGAAGAAAAAATATGCAGGGGGGGGGGGGATGGTAATATTTGAGGGGGGGGGTGGTAATATTTGAGGGGGGGGGGGATGGTAATATTTGAGGGGGGGGTGGTAATATTTGAGGGGGGGGGTGGTAATATTTGAGGGGGGGGATGGTAATATTTGAGGGGGGGATGGTAATATTTGAGGGGGGGATGGTAATATTTGAGGGGGTGGTGGTAATATTTGAGGGGGGGGGTGGTAATATTTGAGGGGGGGGGGGGTGGTAATATTTGAGGGGGGGGATGGTAATATTTGAGGGGGGGGGATGGTAATATTTGAGGGGGGGGTGGTAATATTTGAGGGGGGGGTGGTAATATTTGAGGGGGGGGGGTGGTAACCTCACAAAAAAAAGGTAACGAAATAAAATAAAAGAGTAAGAATTGATATTCAATCAAATATATAGGCAAGCTTAACGATGTCAATGACTCCACGTAACGAAATCTCTGTTGCCTTGTTATCCGAATGAAATGGTTTGAAAAATGCATTAGAACAACTGTCAGAAGCTTGTATGGCGAGACCTCAGTGTATTTTTTTCTCTTTCTTATTTAGGTATGAAAGAATTACGTTCCTTTCTTTTTTTTACAATGCCTCTATTCAAGTCACACCTTCATGGAACCTTAAACCTTGGAGACGGATTTCAAAAACGGCTCTTGCGATTTTGCTAGAAGTTTAACGCTTGATGTATGTCGCTGAGAAATAAAATGAGTAGCTCATTGGAGTAAAAGAGGATATGTGCTTTTTAACGTCGCTGAGTTTGGCTTATATGAAACTTGTTGTTTCCCTGATAGCTGGACTCTGTGTGGATTTTAATTAGTAGTCTCGTTGTATGCTCATCATTGTTTGACTTCGATCTGCAGTGGTCCAGTTGCCTGTTTCGAAGTATTCTTGTGGAACTGTGTTGAGAAACATGACTTATTTATTGTAGATCTTTTAATCTTTTGATACTTACATTATTCAAATGCATTCTTCTTTATACATAACTCGTGTGTATGTGTGCGTGTGTATGTGTTAATTAGAAACAAACAAAAGAAGCAGAGTCTTATAAACAATTTCAAAAGGAATCTAAAAAAAAAAAATTTAAAAAACCCAATGAAACTCAGAAATTACGAAAACGTATCTTACTCCATAGATATGATCATTACGTTCTGTGTTGATCTACTTGACCTATATAAAGGTGGCCACTGTTACTTGTATTTATTTACCCAGTTCGTTGACACGGATGATATAGGCGGGGAAAGGGAGGTGAATGTTGGACAGGACAGATAACAAGCTTTAATCTATGGCCTTTGACCTTTACTTCAACAAAAGCGCCCATAACTTTCAACGCCCCACATTATTTTCTTTAATCTCAAACCCGAATACTTAAAGTAGAGGAATGGGGGGGGGGGGGGGTCCAGGGAAGTCGACGGCAAGGGTCGCTGTGTTATGACGCTGTTGTCAACTCTTTACAAGTCTACAAGGGTGTCTCCCAGGTGTTATACATCCATCCTTTGTTGTTGTTGTTATTGTTTTTGTCGCTGTTAAATTAGTTGATTTTGTCACGTTTCTGTCCAATCATGGCAAATCAACAAAAAAGTTTCGATAACGCGGGCAAGTGCCATTATATAGGTCTGTGCATCATGCATTCAACATGAGCGACTTTTTGATCACAAGCTCCTCTGGGCTTGCAAGGACCTTCCTTCAGGGAACAGTGACAGGAAAAGAAGAGGTAGACAGAGAAAGAATGAATGGACAGGCCTGTCACTGAATGAAATTCTATCCTAGGCAAAAGACAGAGAGTGATGGAGAAAGACGGTGAAAAGATCTTTTGTGGTGCCCCAACGGTTTAATAGACTAAGGGATAGGTGAAGGTGATAAGGTAATGCAACCATTTTTTTTCTGTTCATTTGTATTTTATTCATAGATCTCAATCAATAATCTTTGATTTATTGTAATATGGTCGGATAGCTAATTTGTTAGGCTCAGTCTTAATACTAACCAATTTGTTTTTTCATGTTTATTTTTCATACAGAAATACAAATTGAATATTTATTATTTGAACATAAAGTAATTGATTTTTTTTAGATTACTTCTTCACTTTGACAGATGTAATACTGGATCAATCACAGGCACCCACATAATGATTTATGACTCTCGATGATTTGTTCAGCACTTGCATGGAGGCTTAAGACTGATACACATACTTTCGCTGTCACCATTAAGATGCGAATTCAGGACTTCCAGCAGAGGCGTAATAAAATTTATTGGCGCTCCCCCCCCCCCCCAATTTTCCATGAACATCACTTAGAAATATATGCTTGTAAATAAAGCGTATTTAATAATACTATAATACAAATAACCTTAGAATGTATTACCTAACAAAAATATCTACAATAATTTTTTGGGCGCATCTCTGCCTGCAACAAACCACTAAGGGTGGCGCCCGGGGCATCAAGCCCCTTGCCCTCACTACGCCTCTGACTTCCAGCACCTTGGTTTGTAGCTTTCCCCTCCACTTAGCCCCTTCATTCCCGGGTAACCCTTGGCCCAGTTCGATGTTTGCTTTGCGTTGAACTAATTGATCAGCTGGATTAAAATGATTAGAATTAATCATGTTGATAAGAGTTTTCAACATTACAATACAAATGAAAGTTTGGTTCTACTATGTTAGATAACCACGACCAATTAAAGGTACCAAATACTTGTAGGCCTAAACAATAAACTAATAAAACTATATGCAGCGATTGCCTTAAGTTAAATTCTTTATGACTCATTTTGCTGGAATCATTTTTACTTTTGTATAGACAGGTACCCATTCCCCGCTCTTAGCTCAGACATAAGTACTCACTCTTAGCTCAGACTTAAGTATTAGCTTTTAACTCAGACATATACTCACACAAGGGGCGCAGTGGCTGAGTGGTTAAGCGCTTGGCTTCCGAACCTTGGGTCCTGGGTTCGAATCTCGGTGAAAACTGAGATATTGAATTCCAGAATTTCTAGGGGTCCCTGAGTCGACCCAACTCTACCGTGAACCGGACTTTAGTTGGGGAAAGTAAAGACGGTTGGTCTTTGTGCTGGCCACGTGACACCCTGCTCTTTAACCATTGGCCATAGAAACAAATGGGCATAACATCATCTGCACCATAGATCGCAAGGTCTAAAAGGGAAACTTTACTTTTACTTTTCAATTACACATGTGTTCTTATTCGTAACTCAAGACACTTTAAAGTAAAAGTAACTATATTTCAATTGTTAGATAGTTCGACCTATCAGCGTCATATGTCTTAAAAAAGAGGTTTGTAACTATTGAACATTTGTCGCTACGTTCAGAAAAAAACGACAAAACAAAACAAAACTTGAGGGGTTGTCACCACTTGCCCCTGTCATAGTCCTTGTGCCACGTAGGGGTGGCTCTCGTTCGCCCACTCCTTCTCACGCTAGGCTCTGCTCCGTGAGCCAAGGGTGGGATCCCGTCTGGGCCGGCGCTGGACTCCGAAGCAGGGTGTGGTGTTAAGTCTGTGGATGAGGCATCTAGTGGCGCCTCATGGGTTGCCGTTTCGTCATCTGAAAAGATGTCTGAGTAAGGGACATTCCTGGGCCGGATGTGCACTCTGTTCCTAACGTAGGTACCGCCCGTGGTTCCCTTCACGGTGTAGGACCGCTCACTGTTTCTCATAATGATTTTGCCAGGCCGCCAATCATTATTTCCTGGACTCTGGAAGTAAACGTTTTGGTCCACACTCAGCCGGGGCAGGTCTCTTGCTCTTTTATCATAGTGGTTTTTTTTATGGTGTACCTGTGACTCAGGCCTTCTGTGTAGCGTTCGGGCTCAAGGGCTTTAGTCAGGGGTAGTAGTGACCGTGGTATTCTGTTCAAACACAACTGGGCTGGGCTATAGCCACAGTCCTGCTTGGGAGTGTTGCGAAGTTCCAGCAGGGCTTCGTATTGATCATCTCCGGTTCCGATGGTCTTTCTCATCATGTTTTTGATTGTTTTTACTGCGGCCTCCGTTGGCTTTGGGGTGTCCGGGATCGGACCTGATGTGCGATATGTTCCATCTGTTAGTGAATACGACGAATTCGTGAGACGTGTATTGAGGCCCACAGTCAGAGATTAGGACTTTAGGGACTCCGAATCTGACAAAGTGAGCTTTCAGTTTTCTAATCACCTCGGTTGAGGCTGATGTTAATAAGTCAACTTCGATCCAATTTGAGAAATAGTTAACTGTGATAATAGTATGTTCTCCCTTGGATCTCCATTAAGTCTGTTCCAACCTTTTCCCAAGGTCCTTTTCCTTCATATATGTGGCCACAACGTTTCTCTTTGATTGCTTGGCTTATTCTCTTGGCAGGCAGTGCACGAGTCGGACATCTGTTTTCTGCAGCTATTCCTGGCCAGAAAATCAGAGCCCTCGCCCCCCTCATCATGCTGTCGTATGCTAGGTGGGAGGCGTGTAACTTCTCCTTCATCTCTGAGCGCATGCTTTTGGGAATTAGTACTCTTTCCCCCTTGACGATGATTCCATTACTTATACTCAGGGTTTCGGCAAAGTCATAATAGGGCCTCAGAGCCGCGGGAGCGGCAGTTTTCTTGACAGGCCAACCTTCTTCAATGGTCTTTCGGAGAGCTTGTAGAGTTTCATCAGCATCTGTTTCGCTTCTAATTCGGTCTAGCAGTGGATCGGGAATATCGACGATTTGTTGGATGTTGAAGTTCAATATTTCTTCAGTAAATGGCTTAGTGTTGCATGCAAGGGACAACGTGTCGGCTATGTACAGTTCGTTTCCGCGAACCCACTTGAATGTGAAATCATATCTATTGCTTCTCATGATGAGGTTCTGTAACCGTCTTGGGGCTTGGTAAAGGGGTTTTTATAGGATGGTAGCAAGGGGTTTGTGGTCATTTAAGATTGTGACGGGTCTGCCAAAAGTGTATTGATTGAACCTCTCAAGTCCGAAAACTACTGCCAGTAGTTCCTTCTCTATTTGAGCCCATCTCTTTTCCGTTGACTCGTGAGGCATACTCCAATGGTTTCCCTTCCTGCATCAACACGGCACCAAGCCCATCTTGGCTGCTGTCGACCAACACCAAACCAAATAAAGCATCTGGACCTGATGGTATTCCAGCTAGATTACTCAAAGAACTAAGCAATGAGCTAGCCCCAGTGTTCAAAATACTCTTTCAGGCATCGCTTAACCAGGGCAGAGTACCAAAGGACTGGAAAGAAGCTAATGTCACCCCCCTTCCTATTTAAAAAAGGAGAAAAATCTGATCCAGGAAACTATAGACCAGTATCACTTACCAGCATCACATGTTAAATCCTAGAACACATAATATGTAGCAACATCGTAAACCACTTAGACAAACATAATGTTATCACCCCATACCAACATGGCTTTAGGAAATATAGATCATGTGAAACACAACTAATAGGACTAATTGATGATTTTTCAAAAGGTTTAGATAATAGTGAACAAATAGATGCTATTTTACTAGATTTTTCCAAGGCTTTTGACAAAGTTCACCACCATAGTTTGCTTAAAAAATTAAAATATTTCGGCATTAATGGTCCACTGCATCAGTGGATTCAAGATTTTCTGATAGGGAGAGAACAAACTGTAATAATAAATGGCTCTAAATCAACACCAATAACAGTAAACTCAGGTGTACCTCAAGGAACAGTCTTGGGTCCACTACTATTTTTAATTTGCATAAATGATTTACCAAATTGCATTAGTTCAGGAACAAAAGTCAGATTATTTGCAGATGATTGCATAATATATAGAACAATAAAAACAACACAAGACACAGATATTTTACAAAGAGAATTAGATGAATTACAGAAATGGGAATCAAATTGGAGCATGTCTTTCCACCCAGAAAAATGTCAGTTGTTAAGAGTAACAAAAAAACTAAAACAAATTAATTCCACTTATCTTATTCATGGCAAACCAGTAACACAGACTAAAAACGCAAAATACCTAGATGTTATAATAAATGAAAAACTGTCATGGAATCCACATTTTGATGAAACTACAAAAAAATCCAACAAAGCATTAGGGTTTATTAAAAGAAATTTCTATAAATCAAATAAGAACATAAAACTAAAATGTAATTTAACCTTGGTTAGGCCAATAATAGAATATGCATCCACCGTTTGGGACCACTCAACTCAAGAAAACATTAAGAAACTGGAACAAACACAAAATAGAGCAGTGAGATTCATAACAAACGAATATTCACATTTGACTAGAGTAACACCATTAGTAAAATCACTAAATTTAGAAAGCCTTCAGGACAGAAGACTCAAAAGTAAAGTAGCAATTATACATAAAACACTGAACCATAATCTTCAAATACAAAAACAAAACTTAATAAAATACTCTGAAAGACACAAAAATAAAGGCACATTCCTTGTCCCCTATGCTAGGACAAATTTGTACAAATACTCCTTCTTCCCTAGTGCTATTAGAGCATGGAATGGGTTGCCTGAGCTAGCCAGGAAAACCAGTGACTTGGCAGAATTTAAGTCATTGGTTAATATGCATGACTAAATGCATGACGCGTAGGACGTAATCATCTTCTTTTTTGAAGTAACGTCTGTATTATATAAGATAAGATAATTTCAAGGGATTTGGCTGCGTTATAGAAACCCAGCACCGGGGTTGTTGTTATCATTTCTTTTAATTTCCTAAAGGCGACTTCGCATTCCTCATTCCAATCAAAATCCGTTTCTTTCTTGTGAGTTCCCGCAGGGGGTATGATATGGCTGACAGGTTGCTAAGGAACTTTGATAGATACTGCACCATACCACAGAATCGTCGGACTTGCTGCACGTTTGTAGGGCGATCCATGTTCACTATGGCCTACACCTTCTTGGGGTCTTGTTTAATGCCTTGTGCGCTGATGACGTGTCCCATGAATTCGACCGCCGCCTCTTTTTGTTCCAATGTTTTGCTCTCGTTCAGTATTATGGATTTTCTTTTGCATCTTTCTCGCAGATTTTCCAGTTTTGCCTTATGGTCCCACAACGCCTCTTCCATTGTTCTGCCACACCCGACTACAATGATGTCGTCGGCGACATTGATGCAGCCGCTGAGGCCTTCCAGTGCTTGTGACAGTTTTCTTTGGAAGATTTCTCCACTGACACATAGTCCGAATGGCAGCCTTGTCCATCTATAACGACCGTAAGGTGTTATCATTGTTGTCAGAATAATTGATTCTTTGTCAAGGCAAACATGCCAATAGGCTTCTTTACGTCAAGGCGTTCTCGAACTGGGGTAGAGTATCTTCAAATGTGGATAGTCTGTAATGCTCCCTTTTCAAGACTATTCAAGTGTTGTGGTTCTATACAGATTCGCAAATCTCCGTTTTTTTTCTTCTGAACAATGGCCATTTGACTAACTCAATCTGTTGGCTCCTCTACCGGGACCAGTATTTTTCTCTTCACGAGTACATCAAGCTCTTTCTTGACTTTGTCTCTGTATGCGAAAGGAATATTGCGGCATGCAGACACCACTGGAGACTTGCTTTCATTGATGGTTAGTTTCACTTCTTCTAGGTCACCTAGGTTAACGTTGGTTGATTGTACTTGAGAGACGAAATTGTTGTCGTTGAGTGTAATGAGGTCCAGCTCTTGACACGTTTTAAAGCCTAGGAGGCATTGGAAGTTATTTCCAACGACGACGAACTTCACTACAGTTGTTTTCCCAGTTTTTGGGTTTGTCATTGGTAAATCAGCAACTCCTTCTGGCTTCTGTTCAGTCATGTTCCACATTCTTAGAGTTTGCGTGGTCTCCACTGCTTGACATCTCTTGACAAATCTTTTACAAATGATGTTGACGTCGGCTCCTGTGTCTAACTGGAATTTCACTCTTTGACCATTCACTACGAATTTAGCCGTGAGCCGGTCTCTTGTCGACTTGAGTGCATTTATTGTATTTAGCCACTCTGGCTCATACCCTGACGCGTTGTGTACAAGTGTGCTTCCTTTTACTCTGTTGCACTTTCTTGCGAAGAAGTTTCTTTCCCCGCATCGCTTGCATGTCTGTCCCCAAGCCGGGCATGCTGTTTTATTGAACGCGTGGTGTCGTCCACAGAATCGACACTCTAAGGGTGTAGCTGTAGCTTTTTGTGTTGTTCTTTCCATTTTGTCAACTTGGGCCTAAGCTTCAGCTCGTATTTCCTCAACACTGGTCGTTGACTGTTCGAAAGCTCTGCAAATCTCAATTGTTCTTTTCAGGGATAGCTCTGGGCATGCCAGGAGTTTTTCC
Source organism: Biomphalaria pfeifferi (assembly GCA_030265305.1). Taxonomy (NCBI): domain Eukaryota; kingdom Metazoa; phylum Mollusca; class Gastropoda; family Planorbidae; genus Biomphalaria; species Biomphalaria pfeifferi. The sequence goes on from JASAOG010000011.1 coordinate 4,530,648, forward strand.
TGCATTTTTCTGCTTGAGGAGAACACTATTTTGTCCCGGATCATCCTGTCTGTCTCCTTAAAATTGCATTTGTTTGCCTAGGACTTTAGCTTCGTTAGGTAGGTTTCAAATGGGGAGCAGATGGGTAATTTCTAAAAGCGAAACGTTTCTAACACCTCGTTGTCTCTTGGGTTGCAGTAGTCGTGTAGCTTTTTCAATAATGTCTCCGGGTCGCCCTCGTCCTCCCCTTCCTGGTATGTGAATTGGTCACTGACTTCGATGGCCTGTGGGCCGGCACAATGTAGTATGATAGCCTTCTGTTGGCTTTTGGGCCTTCCGTAGGCCCCCGTCGTCTGCAGATATATTTCCATCTGCCGCCTCCACCGTCTGAAATTTTCGCTAACATTTCCTTCCGTTAGCTCCAGGCAATGGGGTGGCGTCAGTAGATTTTCCGACATCTTGTGTAACTCTGTCTCCACTGTCTGATTTATAAATCTCTTGGTTGCCTCCCTTGATAGACCAAAGCGTACGTGACCTTGGGGGTAGACTGTCCGATATAGCTCTCAATTTATCATTAATCTCTCACTTGACCTATAATCTTCTACTTCTAGAGAGAGTGAAAGCACTTACGTGGTTCACTTTCCGCTGCCACCATGTTAAGTATGTCCTGAAGCAACAATTGAGGCAACAATTGTCGTAGTTGGGCCGAACACTTTTAATCATCAACACTAGACGCCATCTTAGGCAGGAAGGACATGTTCACAACCAAATACGCATAACTCACAATGACTAAGGGCTTTAACCTACATATCAACTATTAACAGCATATATGTCCTGCTCCATAAAGAGGGGAATAAATGAATGTTACGGAACACTTTGCGCACCTTCTTTTAACTCTTTACCTTCGTAATTATATTTCACGTCATGTCAGAAGTGTTTTATTTGTTCACATTTGAATATTCTACATTGTTATCATTAAACTTCAATAACAGTTTGGTTTGCAATTAGAAAATGTTACTTTTGGTATAGACATATAGGAGAATGGGTGCTCTTTTTATATAACACCAATTAAAGTTTATAAACACAACAATTAATTTAACACAGTAGATCCTTATCGGCGATAATGTTGTTAATCAGGAGAGAAAGAGTTAAGTGTAGATCTATAAACATATCATTACAAAAGTCTAGTAGATCTATACATTAGCTTAACTAGGGTTATTTGTCGGAGGTGGTAGAGAATGGAGCGGGGTAAAATAACATTCTTTAGTTATTAAAAGCAAAATATTCGCTCTATAAGATGTTTAAAGTGAATATCTTTTTCATTTTTATATATTTAAAAAAATATATTTTTCTTCTTTCTCCTCATAGAGTTTTATTGCCGGATGATTTCGATCAGTTTTTATTTTCTCTGTGTTTTTTTTTTAGCACATCTACATTTTTAGAGTAATCACACACAAAGTTTTCATTGCCGGAAGTGGTAATGAATATAAGCACTCAACTACCTATAAAAATGCTTACTAATGGCATGCGTCTCAAATAGCCTCTGTCAACCAGTCCAACTCCTGATCTTCTCGTGTGGCTCAGATATTTAGTCCGGCGGAACTGTTTTCACTAATAGCAGAAAGGATGAAGGCGAGTAACTGGTACCTAAACCAGGAAAAGTCCTCGTTCCATATGCTAGGACAAATATGTACAAATGCTCCTTCTTCCCAAATGCTATTAGAGCATGGAATGGGTTGCCTGAGCCAGTCAGGAAAACCAGTGACCTGGCAGAATTTAAGTTATTGGTTAACCTGCATGACTAAATGCATGGGCGTGTGACGTAATCATCATCTGTTGTTTTTTTTTGTTTGTTTTTTTGAAGTAACGTCTGTATTATATAAGATAAGATAAGATAAATTCGGGAGGGAGAAGCTCGTTAACCATTGCTGGCTACCTACCTAAGAGAAGGAAAACTCTGAATTCAAAACTTTGATGTTTTGCAGCTATACTCAATCATCTGAAATGTTTCGGGAGTCAGCCCTGAGCAAAAATCTAAAGCCGGCGACCATAAGGCAGTTTATAGCACTCAGCGCTACAACCTGGCAGTGCCTGCTGCCCCAAACTGTATCGGCACTTGCCACTCTGTTTGATACATCAGCTGTGTGGAGAGGGAGAAGGCACCTGATGTAGGGGGGGGGGGCATGTAGTAGACACTTGTTAGACTAATATTGACCGTTGTTTATTATAATTACTTATGTTATCTTCCAAATATCGGTGTCATCCGTTGTTGCAGAATAATTTTAAAAATTCAAATCTACTTACAAACGGAATTGATTTAATTTACAAGAGTACTGAAAAGACGTGAATTAAAGATTAACAACTAAAAATAGATCTAGCTTTACTTGTTATTTTTATGAAAGCTGAATTCGCCATCAAAGACAACACAAATTAAAAGAAAAAAAAAATTAAACTTTAATGCTAGAGATCGTTGCTGTCTTTTTGATGTCAGGAGTTGAACGCTCGTTACGATGCCATTATATATTTATTACTATAACATTGAGTGAACACATTTTAATAAAAGTAAAACGTTTCCTAGATTTGAAACACTTTGAGTCCTAAAATAAAAATCTGGACACCGCTGCCAAAACTAATGTTAGCAATGAAATCTGGACAACACTGGAAACGTCTGAAAAAAATGGTATTACATATTAATCATTGATTTAGTGCCGGATTAAAATATATTAGATTTTTTTTTTTCATCATCCAACTCCCCCCTCCAGCGCCCCACACAGACTTTCTTTGTTTTTAGAAATAGGAACTATATGTTCCCATTTGACAATTAGATCTAGCGTAAATGGTAATTAGTTTAGATGCCAAAAAGGCAATTACAATAAAGAGTCTTTTATTAAGAGAAACTAATTTTCGAATAAATCCTGGAATGTTTGTCTCAATGGCACAAACCAGTTGGCTGCCTGTCAAGGGGGCTCGAGTTCTAATCCCAACTCAAGGCAGCGCTGATACGAAGACACCCCCTCGCCCCCCCCCACCCCCCTACGGTTCCATAAAAGAGACAATTAACCAGCTCGCGTTGAGTATGTATAGCATGAATGTTGCGTTATACAAAAGTAATGAAAATAAATCGATCACAATGAATTTGTCTATCAAGTTCATTAGTATGCGTGGCAGAGGCATCGCATAATTCTAATAAGGTGACAAAATAATCATGATATCGCCAGGCTCCCTCAAGTGCAAGGACTTGGGCGATTAAACCCCCAAACAGCTTTTGCTAGAAAAAAAGGCCGAGGTTTAAAGTTAATATTTTTAAATTTCATCAAATCAAATACACCAGTTTAATATAAAGTTATAAATAATTAACATCTTATAATTGGAAAAGTGATAAAAGCTTTCTATTACATTGAAGGCCTATTTATATAATGAAATTAAGAATGTTTCACGGATTTACTGCGGACATTGCAGAGCTGATAACAATCTGAGAATTAGACATTTTGATAATAGAGAATGAAAGATGTTAAAAAAATACTTTTGAAATTTAAAAAAAACAAAGTCATGGATTTAGTACCAGTTTGTTGATATTATTCGTATTTGCAGACAGGAAAGTAATATAAATAATAATGCAAATTATAAAAAATAATGGTTTAGGATGGAGGATATTGAAGTATAATTGTGTAACGTAATATCAAGTCTTTCAGGACTCGTTCTGTTGTAACTTCTGATTTACAACTGGGCATTGCTTCTCAACCTCAGACAAGGAGAATGGGTCTCCACGCGTTGTTCCGTCGACGGTCATCGCCTCTAAGCCTAAATGTTTTTGTACATGAGCCCCACCTTCCCCTCACCCCCCCCCCCCCCAACCAAACCAATAAAAAAAAAAACAGATGTAACGAATTAGAATCTGCAGAGAACCTTTCAGACAGAACGATTTTGTTCATTAAGACCGGTGGAAAGGAGTTTTCTTTGGCTTAGAGTTTCAAGAGATCTAACTCTATTGACAATTTAAACTTTGGCGGATTTTCTAAAGTATTTTCACTGTGATCTCTGAAGTAGAATACTGGCTTCCACTGTCAACATAACCTATAAACTTACCACATATATCCTGGGCTTGGACATAGTAACTCCTCACATTTTCATCCCCATAACAGCGCCATGAGGTACATGCATAATATACATCTATAGCCCTGTAAATAAAACAGTCACAGACTTGTGTCTAACGTTTAGATTTATTCGCTTTTATACAAATATTTAAATATCAAAATGTTTACATTTTGTAAGTTGTTTTTTTCTTTTCAAAGCCTTTTTCAATGCTTCGATCTTGACTAAGAACTAATTGTTATAGAATTAAATAAATAAATAGTTTTGTCCAATGGTTTTGTAGTCAATACCGAATAGAAGTTTACACTTAAAACTTTTAAGGCAGTGATTGGATACATTCATACATTTCTCAAACAGAACCTTGTACGTAGAGTGTGAGTTATCACAGGCAATCATGCTTTAAATATGCACTTTGTAGGACTATTCCACTAGAGCACATAAAAGGAAGTGGGACGTATTTCTTGAGCGACCTTGTCCCAATGCAAGGATTAGTCTGAATCCGAATCCGTTCTCTTTCTCTCTCTCTCTCTCTCTCTCTCTCAAAACTTTGTACGCTCTCTTTCAAGAAGAGACCTTCTGCGAGACTTTGCACTACTGTTTCCTCGTCTCGCTGAGGCGACATTGTGAGGTCCTTGAAATGTCCAGCTTCCTCTGCTGAGGCGACATTGTGAGGTCCATGAAATGTCCAACTTCTCACTGCTGAGGCGACATTATGAGGTCCATGAAATGTCCAACGGCTCTCTGCTGAGGCGACATTGTGAGGTCCATGAAATGACCAACTTCTCGTAGCGATTTGAGTTCCTTTTTTTCCAAATAGCCTAATATGTATTTATTTATTTTTACCAGACTGAAAAATGTAACATTGAGTTATGTCATTCCTTTTAGTTCTATTCACAACTTATCTAATGTAATCTTACATTGGTGGTACAGATCATGTAGGGTATTATTATTGTCTAGTTATTTAGCGAGTAGTTCACCGCACTTCCGTGGTACCACATAGTATGGACATGACACAACTTCACAAGCTTGATTTCTTTCTGTGATTTTCCAGATTTATTTACAACTAGTCGACCGGCGGCGTTGCATACGCCGCTATTTTGCAGGGCCAATCTTAGGCCACTGCAACCTATGCGACCTCAGTGGGCCCAGCACTTTTATAGGACCCGCGCTGATTTTAGGTGTATAAATTATTAAATTAAGCCATTTTATAACTTATAAAAGATTTCCCGCGGCCTCCTCTCGATTTAACAGGAGCTCCTGGAAATCTCCTGAAATTGCAAAATATACGAAAAAGTCCAGGAAATATCCGGAAAATTATTAAAATCTTTTAAAAACCCATTCAAATTCAGATAACTCCCTCCGTCCTAGTTGCAAAAATAAAAGAGTGATCTTTCCATTGTGTCCAAACTCTTGAGCGTGCTCTGTCGCTTCGATAGTTACTACAGGGCAGATTACTCCCCCCCCCCCCCTTTTTTTTTAACGTGAGGTAGAAATAATAATAAAAAAAGAGTGATATTGCAACGGTCCTGCCCTGCTATGTTGTGACTACGTGTTCTCCCACCCCTCTTGTTTTCTCGTGGACTATCCGCAGAGTGATCTTTCCTCTACTTCTCGACAAAACTCTAAAGGGAAGAAGAGAATTATATATATATAGATAGATAGATAGATAGATAGATAGATAGGGTCATGTTTTTTAACATAACAACAACAAAAACAATAACAACAAGAATAACAACAAATTAGTTTACTTACTCACAAATATCAAACTTATTCTGTTTGCTCAGAACTGTATCAGCTTCGTGATGACATTGTCCACATTTGTTTCTGGATTCACGAATCAAGTCGTGAATACAACAAAAGGCAAGCCTTAGAAATGTGCCTTGTTTAAGAACTTCGGCCAGTTTTATGTCAAAGTGAAATTTGAATGGTGGTGAAATCTTCTTCTCTTTATTATTTCATTAATATTATACTTCAATACATAGGTTATAGTGAGTGGGATTGTGGAGCGAGCGTGATTGCACGAGGCTAATTGTCATAGTAGGCCAGAACACTGGCAACTTCTGGTCAGTAAAGACCAATAGCTCGTTGCCAATTTACAGGTCATCAATTCAGGGGCGCGGGTGCTGTCGAAAATCGTGATTAGACCATACCACACTAACCATGCTATAACCATCACAGGGGCGTTAAAAACAATTAATAAAGATGTTGTTTTTTTTTTATTGTCAGTATAAAGCTATTAAAAATTTAAAAATTACATGATTGATTCAAAATAATCAATACCATACAAGTTTTTTAAATTTAAAGTAATATTTTTATTTACTCATTTTGACAAGTGGGTTTATATTTGTCTAAAAAATTAATTACTCAGAATGCAGGAATGTGCTTGGCACCAATTTGTCCCTAGTTTGACAAACACTTAAAGCAGCCACTTCATTTGAAGCAACCAGTCTACCAAGTTTCTTAGGTGAGGTCGTCCCCGTTTCAGTTTACAAGTGCAAATGTAAATCAATATGTTGTGGCCATCTCATTTATCGTGCAGCAGGTGTTTTGTGAATCACGTTTTGGATTCAACCTTGAAATGTGAAACCAAAGAGATACTGGCACGCCTTGAATTGGACTATAACACTTTAAAACTTGTTCAGGCCTAGCACAAACTGTACAGCATCCACTATGGAGAAGTATTGTCAGGGTGCCGAATGTTCCCAGATACCGAAGGCTTTTTAGTATTTTTCCGGCACTTAAACCATTTTTCCACTTCCAGTTTTTGAATGGTTATTTGGACATGATGAAGAATACCAGACAGCTCGATGGATGGTACCTTCTGTCATTGGCGTTCCATGGAGTCTGCAACAGTATTGGGGAGTTCCTCAATGTTACTCCAGGGTATCATGAGCATTAACATTTTTTTACAGTGATTACTGCCTGCCGTATGCCGTATGTGCTATAATAACAGTAATTAAAGGGTGAGAATATGTTTCAAAAATGGTGAGGCATTACGTGCTCTCACACATAGACAAATTAATATTCGAATATCGTTGTTGTTAATACTTACATAATGATGCATCTTTGGAATCTAATTTTAAAAAAAAAAGAATTTTAAATTTCAATAGAAATACAATAAAAGAGGGAAAAAAGAGTGCTATAAAAAAATGATGGCTATATAATAGGAACCCAAAATAAAATAAAGAAAATGAAAACAGGAAAGAAAAATCGAGAGACATTTGAAATCAAATAGACCAGGGGTTCTCAACCTGTGAATCGCGACCCCCTTGGGGGTCGATTGACGATTTACCAGGGGTCGCCTAAGACCATCGAAAATCGTCTACTCTTCTATTGCTGTATGTGTGTGTGTGTGGGGGGGGGGGGTCACGGCAGAGTGGGGGATTGTAAAAAGGGGTCGCCGAGCATAAAAGGTTGAGAACCGCTGAAATAGACCAACTACACCATACTGACAGATCACTATTGCCATCTAAATATTATAAAACTACTTTGTGCAAAAAATAGAACGAAAGCGCTGAGACGTTTGATTCCACATTTGCTAAAAAGTGCAAACAAATTATTCTATGGTATTAAAATACTCTGCTCATTAACACTTTCGTATTCCGTACACCGGAGACACCAAAAATTTTGCTATTTATAGATTTGCTTCCAAGTATGCAATAGTTTTAATTTTCTTGAAGATGATGTGAGAAATTTTTATTTTATTTAAAACGACTGATTATATTATTGTATTCCCTTGAACAGAGTCGGTCTTAGAAACTGATTAGATCAAAGTTGGTCACAGGAACGCCAGAATGTGGGGCCTTGAGGTAAACCACTCGAAGTCGGTTTACTCATGGTTTACGCTGGGCCGTGATATATTGAAGGAACCTGTCGAGCTACGAATGGATGGCAAGATTCTGGAATGGAATAAAAAGCCCAAGTACCTGGGAGTAATTCTCGATCAGAAACTGACTATGTGCGATCATATTCAGCAGGTGAAGGAAACAGCTTCCGAGAAGCTGAACATCGTAAAGAAACTAGCTGGAACGAAGTGGGGAGCGAGAGCGGACGTGCTGAGAGGACTGTACATGGGTGCAGTACGCTCTCACTTGGACTACAGTCTTCCTGTTCAGGTCTGGGCTTCGCGAACGACTCTAGCAAGCCTAGATGCTGTTCAGAACCAAGCCATAAGACTAATCTGTGGAACCTTTAGGACAACGCCAATTGCCGCAGGCGAGATTATTGCAAACATCCCACCGTTGAAATTGCGCAGAGAGCGAGCCGTCATACTAGCTCACGAGAGATATATGCGGCTGGAAGATGGATGCCCACTCAGAAGTCTGGTCGACAACTGGGAGGGTAGGAGACGCCTCAAAAACAGGCCCTGCTTCATGCATCTGGCGCGTGGGTTGGTCAGAGAGGCGAATCTGCCGGTGGAGCGGGCTGCTCTTTCCCCGTCCGGTTCTATCTTCTCGATGGAGGCCCTCGGCATGCCGACGATACGGAAGGGCCTACTTGACCCAGTGGTGACGAGGCAGAGTCACCCCACACGGCTACTACAAGCAGCCAGAGAGACTATCGCTACATATCCAGCCGGAGTAACCACTATCTACACAGACGGCTCTGTGCAGACGCTCGAGGGAACTGTGAAAGCTGGGTACGGGGCGGTAGTTCAATTCTCTGGCAATCCCGAAAGTGACGAGCTCAGGGGATCCTGTCAGCAGAAAAGCAGCCTCGAGGCTGAACTCGAAGCAATGTTCCAAGCACTGGACTGGGTGGCAACGAAGGTACGTAACGGGACTGAGTCGGCGAACGACATAGTCCTTTTCACGGATTCGATGGCCGCACTAGAGGCCTTAGAAGGGCTTGATGAAGGTGTTAGAAGGGTATGGGACGTCCTAACGGTCGAAGGGCGTCTCCTACGATTCGGCGTGAACGTTACTTTGCAATGGGTGCCCGCCCATTGTGGGGTGGTCAGCCACGACTTGGCTGACCAGCTCGCGAAAACCACGGTCTCAACGGCGCTCAAACATGATGAACCGTGCACTTATCATTATTATTACATTATCATTAGAAAACTTTAAAAATAAAACAAAAGCGATATTCATAGATAAGAGATTATTTTGGAAACAAAAAAAAAAAGAGAGCTGCGCCAGAAGGATTCTCATGGGTTTTTCCATAGGCGCCTACTCAATTGTGGTTTGAATTCTCGCGGGTTGTTTGTAACATTAAAATTTGTTTTAAGTCGAATAGCCCGCCCTGTAAGTAGAGCTAGTAATAAAAAAGTTGATTTTAAAAACATTTTCACTTTCGTTTTACAGTTATGCGTAGAATACTTTTTGGGTGATTTTGAAGTCTATGTATATGTACATTTTCTTATCGCCGTCTGCGCCTGTCTTCGGAAGCGGAGTTTCTTTTGGCCCTTAATCGACCGTCGGCGAAATATGGTTATGCTTGCCATGGGTGTAGCAAAATATGTAGGTCACAGCTGGGGCTGCGTAGCCACGAGGAAATACTGCATTCCTCATTGATCTTTGGACTCGAAGACAAGCCTTATTATTATTATTATTATTATCATTATAAGTACATTAAATTTGTTTGTGTCCTAGTTTAAAATACTCTTCGTAGTAAGGCTTGGTTAAATCAGTTTAAAACGGTGTAGCCTATCTGTTTTATAAACATTTAATCTTAAATCTTAGATATAGTTAATATTTAATTTATTTATAGGCATGCAAATCTAAATCTCTTTTTAAGTATTTTGTTTTAAAACAAATCTTTTGTGACATTAGGTCACCTCATAGCTGGAGGGGCGAGAGTGATTTCCCTTATTGGTAACATGAGTATGCAATCCTAAGTACCTTCAAAGCCATCGTTGCTGATCCGTGTTTAGCCTTGATATGAAGTGTGTATGTGTGTGTGTTTCTATGTCGACGGTGAGATTGGTTGTGAATGATGCAACACAGGTGGCATTGTCGTCGTTTGCTCTTAGTTAGGGGAGATGACTCCAGAACGAAAGACTGAAAGGTTATGTTATTGTAATGAGTTAGGTTTTGTTGAAGAATATTATTACTTAAGTCTACTACCGTTATTTTATCTCATTTTAACTTAATTTTGGCTATATTATAAATAAATTGTTAACTAGCAGTATCTATAGAGGAAAGTTTTGAACTTTTTTGAAGTTTTACGCTTACAGCTGTTTAGTTGTCTACCAGTGCATTGCTAGAGGTCTACAACTGTTAACAACTGTTAGATCTATATACTTAGTAATTTTAGTTTATGTAGAGACGCACCATAATTGACGGATTTTGAACGCGACTAGTGACTTAGTTGGGTTAGAGGTTACTTAGAGACAGCAAATCAGTTGGTGATAGGATTTCATAAGGGTAGGACGTATTTATCGACAGAGTCATCGACTGTGGCCTTTTCTTGGATTAAACCTTTATTTAAACTGTTCAACGGTGCTGTGACTCATCTCTTAACTTGTTAAAATTTGATGTGCTTGTTTGCTTGTTAGTTAATCTCATTGAAATACACCCGCACAAGAAACCCAGACATCTCCAGAGTAATCTGTCGAAATCAGACAGGCTTAAATTAACTATAACACAGAGAGGCAACATCACATAACAAGCCTCTTTTTGAGACCATACATAGATGAATTCCATGTATTGCAAGCTTCGATCAGGGATAGGACAACGATTGTATTGAAGAGGAAGATCTTGGTCTCCAGATAATTGATTTGCATGGCGGGTTTATAACAATATGTCTTCCCATCGCTGCCTAAAGAAAGCTCAAGCTTTGTCCGACCAATGTTGACTGCGATGACTGCTAACCTGAAGTCGATACGCATAAGTTTTCTTCCATCAAGATTTATCAAAAGGACGACTTAAGTGCCGCCTCTGTCGAGGGCTTCTTTCATCTCTTGTAGACATTTATTACCGTCTGCAAAGTCCAGATCAGTCTCTCAGTTTGGTTCTCAGTTTTATTTATTTATTCAAAAATGTTGTATTTGCTTTGAACAAGAAAATTATTATTATCAAAAGTAGACTTTTTACATACCATACAGACGAAAATACATAATTCTTGATATTGTCCACACCCCAAAGTTACCCTCCACCACCCTCTGCCTGTTTTTGTTAGGAAGTAAAAATAAAAATTTCTGACAAGTCAGTTAAAAAGAACTTAGATCTGGGTATGACATTTTAGTTCTTGGTTTATAATCTTCATGATCTTGTTCGATAGTACATTAAAGTTTAAGTCAGTACGATGGCAACAACAAAAAAAGATTGTTCAAGAGTCTATGCTACAGAGTTGTTGTACCTTGAGCTTTAATTAGCGTCCCCCGAAAGAGGAATAGCCTCTATTAGTTTTATGTGGTCCGTTCGTCCTTCCACTTACATCACAGAAACTAGAAAAGAAAATGAAATTCGAACCATCCAGGATATTTTAGACCTTTCAACGTTCTGATACGACGGCTACTTTTTTTTTTCTTTTCTGAAAGCGACAAAAATGTATTTTTTAAATCAACTATGCAAGCGGATTTTTCATAAATTTACTGACTACTCTTCTGCTTTTCAGTTCTTATTCGAAATATTTGATAGGCTCTAAGCCTGGGCCTTATTTCTTTATTTCCTTATGATTCTTTGAAATTTCTTTAGACAAAAAAAAATGTGACTCAGACACTCCTTCTGCCAATTGGAGGAAAAGAATGATGGCCGTATCTGAGTTTGTGTGATAACACGAACTCTCTTTGTAATCCAGTTATTAAAAAGTTTCTGATTGACATCTACTCAGAAACTATTTGTGAAAAACTTTAATAATCATTAGCGGTTTCTTGTTCTTTTTGTTCAAAGTAGTTTTTTTTTCAAATTGGACATAGATCTAGACCTTTTGTGTTTAGTTTTATTGATTTATTAACGTTTACTTCTGAGTTTCTTTTTACACTTGCTAAGTTTCCCGTACACATTGGGAGAGCGAGTTGTCTGTAAACATGGTACTGTGTACACAGACATACCAAGAAAACTAAAGCCAAAGCCTACTCCGAACACACACACAAAGAGACATTTGGTTCACACCTCATTACTTGTTATTGCATTTTATATCATAATCATCAACATAAGTATTTGGACAGCAGAATAGGATTATATAAACAAAATGGAAAAATAAGTCGAATGAGAGAATATAGATCTACAATTTTATTTCAAAATCATATTCAAACTGAATTTTAAAAAATTTTAAAAAAGTTCAACAAGGATACGAATCAAAAGAAATTAATCAAACGCATGGATTTATTTATTTTTCCATTTGAAATGTATCACTTATCTAAACACAGGCGTTATCATTGTATCATTTCATTTTGAACATATGTTGCCAAGTTGAAAAGAAGATAACATCTTGAGAGAATAGTATGTCAATGTAAACAAAACAAAACTACTCAAATACGGATAAAAGTAAAGATTAGTGCAAAATGTAGTGTTTTAATTTTTTAAGACTTTCTGTTTCCTCATTGGTAAAAAGCATACTTTTAAATCTGATTGCCAGTTAAAACTTAAAAATTAATGACTTCAAACGTATTTGTAAAGCTGTCGTATTGTTGACGACACAAACAAACAAATGTACACTTCGTTATCGTGTTATTCTCCTAGCTTCCAATTTAATTTACAAAGTATAGCAATTAGCTTTTGGGATGTGTAAACAAAGAACCAAAATTTGAAGAATGTTAAAAATCTAAAAAAGAAATCTGGCCATCACTGCCAAGAGAAGTGTTAGAACTGAAGTCTGGACAATATTGGCACCATCTGAAAGAAAGCGTAGATTCTATTATGTCCACCATCCAAGTAAATCTACTACAACTACACACAAACACACACACCTAGATCTATATCAAATTTGATATTTATTTTTTTTTACACATAAGCTTACAATTCATCCCTTTTTTTTTCTATTTCACTCTATCTTTAGTATTAAAAAATATACTTTGACTTTGATGTAAAATAAAGTTTTTTAGCACTATTCAGTACTTAGCCATAGCCGATTAAATCTACAACTAGGTTCCTTTATTTCAGAAGGGTTTGGAAGTAAGGCCGCCATTTACGTTAAATAACAAATTAAGTAGATCTAGAAACCTGCAGACGACTGCGCCAAAAAAAAAATGGAACCTGCCATTTGCCCGGTGCATTGTAGAGTAAAGTGTAATTCCAATGGAAAGCAAGTCTTTGGTTAAACAAAGTGTGGAGTCTGTGTTTTCAAAATTATGCCTTTTGAGAAGCTGTTATGTCTATTTTGAGTCGGTTTAACTATATCTACGTCTATTGTGAGTCGGTTAAGTATAGCTTTATGTCTATCGTGAGTCAGTCAATTTTAATTTATGTTTATTTTGAGTCCATTGCTCTATTTTTAACTTGCTAGATACATTAATATAGTTTGAACCAATGGTTTGTAACTCACTTCCTCATTGAAAACAGACAAACAACCTGCTATACTAAATCCAGGGAAATCGTAAAGACCTTTCTGTTCAAAACTTTTTTTTGTTAGATTAAGTTGTCATTTAAACTCTCGTGTTTATGTTTGTAATGTTATCAAAGACTAAGACTAAGACTAAGACTGCTTTATTGATCCTTACGGAAATTTGTTGTGATTACAAGGACTCTTTTCTCATATAAAGACAACACAACAGAAAAATACACACAAATACAACAGACAACATAAAGAGCTCATTCAGCGTCTACACACAGGTATCTTGGTGCATTTCATGTTACCTGATCGATGAGTGGCGGTGATAGAGTCTGACCGAGTGAGGTACGAACGAGTTTTTGTACCGCTCTGTTCTTGTTTTGATTGACAGCAGTTGCCCACTTCGCGACGACCTGTCGTAGTTCTGATGGAGCGGGTGGCCGTTGTCTTCCAAGTTTTTTTCGATTTTTCTTAGGCACTTTTGTTCAAAAAGCTCCTTTAAATGTGGCAATGTTGTAAGTGTAATTTTAGATGCTTTTTTAATGATTTTTTCTAGACGTCGCAACAGTTTAGATGAGGCGTTGCCTTGCCAACAAGTTATTCCGCATGTTAGCAGACTCTGCATAGTCGCGCGGTAAAATGTCTCAAGCGCCTCGAGAAGCATATATTGAGTTTGTTAATATCACTTTATAAATTATTATTAATGTAATGAAAACGTCCGGAAAAACTAAGATAAGATTAGTGTTAAGGTTAGGTTGTAATTTTTGTTATGATGTTAAATGTTGTATAATACATAATTCAAAATTGTTGAGTTGGAAAGACAGATTGCAGACGTCGTAGCTTAATAGTATCCACTCACTTCTTCATTGATAACAGACAAACAACCTGCTATACTACATCCAAAAAGAGCATAAAGACCTTTCTGTTCGAAACCTTTTTTTTTGTTAGATTAAATTGTGATTTTAACTCTTGTGTTTATGAAAGAGCAAGTTATCAATGTTAGGGTTATAAGAAATAGCATCGGCGTAGCCAGAATTTTTTTCCGGAGTTTCTTTTTTTTTTGGGGGGGGGTGGAATATATATGTGTGTGTGTGTATAATTAATCTTTATTACATTTCAACCCTTCATTCGTTTATTGTACCCTAGAATAGGTTCTTCCTGGAGTTAGTGGTAAGACCGTAGACATCCCGTCCTTGCTAGCTAGGGGACTGGGTGAGCGCTGTGAGTTTCCCAAGCGGAATCCGGTCCGGGGGAGTATTATTTTTGAAATTTATAACCAAAAAAATGCATATTCAGAAGTATCTTCAGTGCATTATCCTGCTGGTAGAATCTGGTAAGTATAATTTTGATTTAGCCTTTTGGTTACGATCATGAAATTTAGTAATTGTAGCTTTGATTTTCCTTTTGTAGGAAGGTGTGTGTGTGATTAACCTCAAGAACTTTCTTGGCCACACTCATGAAATTTGGTGACTGTAGTTTGGTAAAGATTTTGTATCGAAAAGGGTAGTTTTATTTTAAAAACCATCTGTCGGGGGGATTTTAACTCAAAACCATAATGAGATTAATTTTATACTCAATACCCCCTTAGCTACGCTAATAGATTTTGGTGACTGTAGTTAATTGCTTTAGTTTAATATTGAAGAGGGGGGAAGTTAACTACGAAATTTGCTGGAGAGGAGTTTTAAACTCAAAAACGTCTGGAGGAGTTTTAAACTCAAAAACTTAAAACCCTTCTTGGTTACGATCATAGAAACTGGTGACTGTTGTTTGGTTTAGTCTTTTACTGAAGATTTTCACTAAAATTCTGGAGGGGGTGGGTAAACTTACAGCCTTGGCTACGCTGATAGAAATTGGTGACCCTTCATTTAAGTATGCTTACAATAGTCTCTCAAGTAATCTAAAGTCTTTTATTGACACTACTACATATGAACTTACCACAAATTTCCTCGGCTTGGCTGTACAAAGACACCACACTAGAACCGCCATTACAGGCCAGAAAAGCACATATCCTATACGTGGTTACGGCACTGCAGATATAAACAACAAAGTAAAAAGGTTTGGTTCAAAGTAATTGCGAATCATGTATGATGTTCTTGTTTTCTCCTATCCAAATATTAGATATGTGAGCATTATATGTCTTTCGACAAGTAGACTAAAGAATGGACGAACAGATGGCATCATTGAAGATTTTCATTTATGGTAAAGTAAAGTAAAATAAATTTCGCCTTTCGACCTATAGGGCAGACGATGTTAAGGTCATCTGTTTCTTTGGGCAACAATTAACGAGCAGGGTGTCATGTGGCCAGCACAACGACCAACCGCCTTTACTTTCCCCAACTAAAGTCAGTTGGGTGGACTCAGGGCGCGCCCTAAAAATCCGTTACACAAATTTCGAATCCAGGACTTCAGGTTCGGAAGTCACCGCTAGCTTTGTGTGTGTGTGCGTGTGCGTGCGTGCGTGGATCACAGATTAAGTGCTGGTAAGCTGTGCAATTTAAAAGGTGTAAAGAGATTTTGGATCACTTTTCGAAACTCTACTGAATCAAACTTTCTTTGTTTGTTTGTTTTGTCAAATGTTTGACATGTTTCGGATGTTCCTTCAGAGTTGAAGTTGTTTACTTCCTAGTCCAAACCTCCCGACGGGGGATGGGAGAGGGCAGGGTTTGAACCCTGGACCATCGATAAATCTGAACGACAGTCCAGCGCGCAAACCGCACGACCAGGTAGCCATCCCGACTAGGCAGCAAAACAAAAAAAAAAAAGAAATATTAATGGTTTGCTCTATGACATCGCCGCAACATATTTTAAAAGAAATGGACGAATAACTAAACAGATTAGATACAAACAATAATTGCAACTCTTAGCAACAGTGATTTTTCAATTTCGACTGTTCAACAATATTTTTTCTTGTTTGCATCTCAAAATCTGTTTCCCAACCTTTTCTTACATTTTTCCAAAGATTTTTTTTTTTTGTTTCTGTAATTTATGGGTTAGAGAATGTAAACAATTGATTGTATTACTGATGGAGAATTTCTTTTTACTTAGGTCTATACCAAAATTTATGCTATTGGATAACATATCAAACTGCTTACTAGATCAACATCTATTTTTTGAAAACGTATAAATAAGCTGTCGTCTTTAATAGTTTTTAGTAAACAATTAGAAGCTTATTTATCAGAAAACACACAAATAAGGATAAAAAGAATTAAGTTATTTCGACAAATAATTTTTTTAAACTCAAGAGGTAATAAAAGGATGATTAATAAAATGTGTTGTTACACAGCACAAAGTTATGTACGAAATTTCATCGCAATACGTTAGTCATTATGGTGTCATTATAAATGATTCAAAATGCGAGTTATCATCGAAATTCGAATCCAGGACCCCAGGTTGGGTGGCTGAGTGGTTCAAATCTCGATAAAGACTGGGATTTGGAAATTCGCGAATTTTAGGGCGTCCTGAATCCAGCCAACACTAAAGGGGGGGGGGTGCCTGACTCTAGCTGGGGGAGGTAAAGGCAGTTGGTAGTTGTGCTGCTCGTTATCCATTGGCCAAAGAAACAGGTAACCTTAGCATCATCTGCCCTATAGGTTGCAAGGTCTGAAAGTACATGGCACTTACTCGCACATATCAGATTTATCGGGTCTGGCTAGCACCGTGTCTGCTGCATCATGACATGAGCCACATTTGACTCGTGCTTGTCGAATCAGGTCATGGATGTGATCCTCGGATGACTCTGGTGGTCAAACAAATCTATTATTTAGCTTAGCTAGAGAGAAAGAACCGCTAATTACTGCCATTTATCTCAAGCAGCTAGCAGTTCCTTTCTGCTAAATAAACAAAATTAATTATAAATAATTGATTAATTGTTTTTTTTTTAATCGTGTATTGTTATTGACTATGAATAATTGTGCCAAATTTTAACTTAATATGAGAATGAGAAGAAGGAGAATAACACTTCACAAAACGTAACAAGGGGAATAAATCTATGTATAACTCCATAACTCTCATTAAGTAGCTTTCATCAAGTAATAACGTATCAGAATGTTATTAAATAATTGGTTAATGTTCGTGTTTTTCTAGGTGCAAAGAATAATTGTGTTAAGTTTCATCTTGATCCAAGAATGGGAAGCCGAAGAAAAAAAAACATTTTCAAACTTTTCCCCAGAGAGTTGGACAGAGTGAGTTGATATAAAGAGTTGTAAAAATATCATCAACGTCATATAGCACTCTGTCTATGCCGAAATGAAATAATTTAATAAACAACTCAGTTATTGTTACACTACGGATGACTACGCCATGTTTTTTATAGCCAAATTTATTTATTTTTTAATTTGTATTTTTTTTTTACTTTGAAATATGATAACGGTCAAACGAAAGTTTTCCCCGCGTGTGGCCAACGAGCTAGTCATTCTTTTCTCATCTTCATACAGCAACCGTTAAATTTCTTAGAAAAACGTTTGAGGTGTTGTTTTTAAAACCTTATTATCGACTCACTCTGTCTGCTTGTGTGTCTGTCTGGCCAAAAGTTTGTACACGTTATTTCTCCGACACCCTATTTCGGATCAGGCTGAAATTTTGCACAATTATTTCTTTTACCTGACAACACAAAAATCAATATGAACAAAATTAACCAATTTGTTAATTAAGTATTGTTAATAAATTACTTTTTGCTGTTTTGGTATCTCAAACATGGGAAAGAAATAGTACTCGACTGTAGTAGTGGTATTAATTGAAATAATCCCCTTTATATAAGGCTGCCGTCTAAGGCTTACTGAACACAAACATGAAATTAAAACAATCGATAACTATACAATCTTCCATGTTCATAGACTCCTCGCCAGCAGAGTGGTTACCGGGTTGGCTTGAGAAGCTCGAGAAGGTTCAACCCATAAGTTTGAATTAAGGTCGTTCCCTTTATACTTTAAAAAAAAAATAAATTTAACCAATCCAATGACATGACTGATCCAAACTAATTAATACACACTAATAGAAGCTTTTGTTTTATTGTTTTAAAATACTTTTTGGTATTTTGTTTGTTTTTTAGATCCGTGTCCCCCCCTTCACCCACCCTCTAGGTTCCATGACGTTCTGACTTGAATTGAGGAGTTATTTTTTTTTTTTTTAAAAAAAGGCCCTATGTAAGATGTGTTGCTAAATAAGAGGATGATCTTACGGTCTTCTAGCGTATCCCAAACGTACATGTCCTATTGTCTCTTACATCCCAGTATGGCATTTCCCGCCAATTACAACTGGAAAAGGAATTGCTTACGTCAGAATATATAAAAACGCTCGATGGAGTTGCCTTGGTAGACCCGCCCTGAGAGCTTACAGCCCTCTATCAGATTCCCTTAAATAGTTACAACGCTACATGGAGTCCCTTGGTAGACCCGCCCTGAGAGCTTACAGCCCTCTTTCAGATTCCCCTAAATAGTTAAAACGCTTGATGGAGTCCCTTGGTAGACCCGCCCTGAGAGCTTACAGCCATCTTTCCCCTAGAAAGTTAAAAGGCTAGGGGAGTCGCAAACATTTTTTTTTGGTACGGCCCGTGTCTCGAGTCACTAGTACAAGTTTTGAGAAACACTGAATATGAAATTGTTAAGGTAAACTTTGCTTAGTTCAATGATGGGGTTTTCTAACTTTAAAGCAATGGTGAGATTGTATTAATGTTTCATTATTCTTAATACTTACGACGATTGGACGAGGTTGTTGAGGTTTGGCAGGAGACTAATCCTAGACATGGAAATAAAGCGAATATGGTTGATTAGTATACATACTCAAGGTTATTTGAAAATGATATTTATTTGATCATTTGCTTTCTAGACAATGGCCAATGGATAAGTTCAGGCTAAAAGTTGGCATCTACAATTGGAAACGTTCACTATATGTAAGAAAAATCCATAAATATCAAACTTGTTGGTGTATCCGGTGTACAGAATAAAGAAGGAGTTTAAAATCGTAAAGTAATTTGTGTGCACTTTATAGGTTTGTAATATTGGATTGAAAAGAAAATCAAAATGTAAACAAAGGGCAGATTACTGTGCAGAAACTTACGTTCGAAGTCTTCTATTAGAGGTGCAAGCACATAAGTGATGCATTAGTCGTTATTATAATTGGAGGTCATTGACAAATTTAATTTGATTTTAAAAACCACAAAACGTTATTTATTTTCATTTTCACCCATTTGCTTCATTATAATGATCAATATTTGTATCATAAAATTTAGGTTTATAACACACTGTTAGTCACACGGAATTTAGAGGAGGTGATTATCCCTAATGCCCGGAGCTCGTAGACTCTTCCTTAGTAATGACAACTTGCGGCTTCCATAATTTTAATTTGAGTCTTCTTTTGTGAAGTTTAAAATTGCAAATATATACGAAAAAAAAACAACATGCATAGATCAGGCTTGCAAAAAAAAAAGGGGGGGGGGAAGAATTCCGCGCCTCAGATGTTCAGGGGATTGAACTTTTAAAAATATATTAAACGTTTGTCGCATTAATATATCTATATTATAAAGTAGAATGTGAGGCGTATGTATGTATGTATGTTACTTATAGACATCAAAACCGCTTGACCAATCTTGATAAAACTAGGCAGGAATGTTCCTTGGGTACTAACTTAGAGCGTAGTGTATGTATTGTAGCCCTAAAACAAACTTACGACCCTCCGACTCTATTACAGCTATAGTATTTTATGGATCTAGCCATGTCTACAATGTTGACATGAGAAAAGATCGAAAGGATTTAGACCTAGATCTAATTTTTAGAAATACTTTGCGCAGATAGTTTTTTACTTTGACACATGAAAATACAAAAGAAGATCCATTGATTTCATTATGTAATAAAATTAACCTTCAATTTTGTGTTTCAAAAGCATTTTTTACAATGAACTCTATAAAAGCCAATTTTTAACTCTAGATTAGTGTAGATTTAGATCTATGTCTACCTCAAGATCTACTTTATACTGTAACACATGAACATACAAAATGAAATCTATTCATCTCAAATTTTAATCAAATAAATGTAGGCCTACAAGCAAATGTTTTAATTTGAAAAAATGGATTTAAGCCTATTAGCTATTTTTATTTGATAGCTTCATTCACACTATTTTTACATTGACACATTCGCTTTACTTATTTCGTTTAATTGTGACTATATCGACAGTAATGCGCAAATAAAGACCCGCTGGTCGCGGGTAACATATGTCTAGTATATATATATGTAAAATATGTATTGTTATTAGCAAGTGAAAGTGTATTGTTTTTGTTTATTGTTAGCTGCTTGTTCTAGTGCTTCCCCTTTCTGCTCTGTGGCTGTTAGAGAGCTCTCCAGTTGCAATGTATTTTTCTAGTTTTTCTCCATCTGGCCATTCGATGAGTATTTCAGCTCCTCCATTTGTGGTTGCTTTATGAGATGAGCCATCCGTGTAAACTCTTATCCACTGATTGCTAGGATAATGAGTTTGTAGAAAACAGTTCATTATTTCCTTGAGCTCTGTTGGAATGTAGTCAGATTTTTTGGTTGTATTTTCAATACGGTCTCTTATAGTAGGAAGAGAGTTTTCATCCCAGGTCGGAGATTCATTGTGATGTATCGTGGATTCCAGAGTTGTTGTTTTTTCAAGCTGGAGATTCCTGTATGAAATTAGTCCTTTTGAGAATGTTTTTATTGCCTGTTTTGTGGATCTTAGTATTAGCAAGTGAATTTGTATTATTTTTGTTTACTGTTAGCTTTAAAAGAATGGCGCTATACACACAAAATACATGAATAAAATCTTACCGATAGCCACAGCCAGCAAAGTTGCAACTGAAAAAAGTTAAACAAGATTATTTAAGTAGTTTTAAGAATATATGTTTTCTAATTCAAAGTAGCCGAAATATGTGATCCAATTATATGGATACATTAACGCAGAACGAGAGAGGCAATGAGAGAGTGAGAGAGAAAGAGAGGCTAATATAGAGAAAGAAAGACAAAGGAATTATGCTATGTAAGTTGTACGCATGAATTCAAGAACCCTAGACCTGTATGGTTGTGTGAGGGGAAAGTGGAAAGGGGGGGAGGGGAAGGAGATATCTTTTAACTGCAGAATTGAGACACCTGCAATTTTACATATTTTTTTAAAATACATTTAAAAGTGTACATTGCCAGATATTTGCAAACATGACCTGCTAGCTTAAAAAGTATAACTTGTTGCCCTCCTTCAATTGTAGAACGACTATGGTTCATCTCAAGCCAGCGAGATGAAAGCCTGGGCCCAGAACGATGTCGCCCACACAGCATTCCCCCCCCCCTTTTCCACGTAGCTGATGTGACCAAAGGAACGGAATATCTTATACAGTTTGGGATCAGTACCGCCGGGTGCTCTGCCAGGCTGTAACACAGTGTGCCACAACTTGCGTAAAGTTTAACTCTTTCTCTCCGTAATTATTTTTCCACGTTTCGACGGAATTCTTCAATTTGCCTATTTCACTTCCCCTGTTATGATTGGGCTTCAATAGCTTTGCCGTCTGTTATCAGAAAATGTTGTATTTGGTATAGAAGTAAAGGGGAATGCATGCTTTTTTATATACCACAAAATAAAGTTTATAAAATGAAGCATTAATTTAATTTAATGAGGTCAAATCAACGATGGTATCGTCAATTAGGAGAGAATGGGTTCTAAATGATAACTTATAAAATTAATATTGCACTAAAAAAACAACAACACTGAACTCTATACTCTGGATACATCCCACTCTTTAATAACACATTCTCTCATTACACATGCTACACAAAACTATGCACTATAAACGATCTTGCCAACTCTACATGGTCATAACAAACACATACACATAAACACACAATGTTTACATGATCATTGGCTAGTATTACATTTCCATTTGATAATTGTTAGAATCGCTTGTTGCTCTATTACATTTTAATATTACCAAATGCCATTCGTCAATCTCGAGTTGAAGAAAAAAAACAATTAACCTTGGGTATTAGTAGGTTTGGAGCCGCGGTGGCTGAGCGGTAAAGCGCCAGGCTGCAGAGTCGAGTCCCTAGCTCGAAGACTGGGATTTTTAATTTCGGGATCTTTGGGCGCCTCTGAGTCCACCCAGCTCTGACATTAGTCTGGAAAGGTTAAGGAGATTGTTCGTTGTGATGGCCACATGACACCCTCGTTAACCGTTGGCCACAAAAAAATTAACAGATGACCTTAACATCATCTGCCTTATAGGTTTATCTCGTTTTTACTAGATCTAGTAGATTCCTTAGTTTACCGCGCTAGAATAAGACAGTGTGATACCAAGTAGCTAGCCTCTGCTCACTACTACTTCAGGGGAGTATCCATAATGTTTTGTGCACCTTTCAATGTGTTCAAACTATCTCTAATTTTTGTTAGTTTCACTTTAACTTATTTTTGCAAGGAAATGTGATCAGATAGAATACTTACTTAAAACTTGTCTTGACATTTTGTTCTGCAATCTGAATCACATGTCGGGGAAAAAAAGTATAAGCCTATTTGAGTGGTTCATATAAACAATTTTAAACAAAGTTTTAAGCTCTAAGCTTCTAAATTGAATGATATAACTTCGACTCACTTATGTGAAATTTATATTGTCCTGTAATTATGATGTTATGAAATGGAAACAAAAAAAAAAGAAGACAGTCGCTAAATGTTAAAAATAAAACAGAAAATAAATATGTTAAAGTATAGTTAATTTAGATGTTGCTGGATTATTAACTTTTATTTTATATCTTCTGAATGTATACTCTTCATATATAAAATTTCAGTTTCATTAAAAGGCAATAAAAACAAAATAGGTTACTTGTAAAAACTAATAAAATGTGGAATAAATAAATTATTAAGATCAAAATACAGAGTCCAGCAATTTACTGTGATTTGTTCCTTTTTTTAAAATTATCTTCAGAAAAACTAATTTGAACTCCACATTGCCATCTGAAAATATTTTTATGTAAGATCCTTACTTGAGCCAATTCAACGTAAACCTTGGCGCTCTTGAAATGTATCTGTTAGTACGATGTTGCTTGAAATGGCCTCAGTTTTTATACCCGTCATGCAAAGGCATAGCCTGATGTTCCGTTTCAAGGCGTGCTAGTTGATTCACCAGTCCTCACCCAAAACCAGTCACTCCAAAACTTTAGAACTTTTTTTACTTGGACAGCAGTAGTGTAACTAAACTAAGGCCTTGCGAGTAGCGTGCTGAAAGAAGATGGGCGTGTTTTTGTTTTGTTTTTGTAACTAATAACCTAGGCTAGCTTTATTTGGACGTAGTATTGGTATGAGATATCAGCTCCAAATATAACAATAACATATATATATCTAACGAATTGACGAGAAGAAATTTTTCATTCTTGATTGTTTATAAACTAATGTTTATCAAATAAATGCTGTCAACTGCACTAATGCTACTTTTAATTCAACTGAACTACTGCTACTTTTAAGCTATCTGGACTAATGCTACATTTAGGCTAACTGAACGAATGCTACTTTAAACTAACTGAATGATATGATGATATTTTACATCTTGCTGAATTTTTTTTTTTTTATTGTTTAATTTTTTTTAATTTAGTATGCAAACAGTTTTTCTTTTGGTGGGGCGAGTTAAAAAAGCTCTATATCTTTATTCTAACATTCATTAGTTATTAAGAGCGAAATATACGCTCTATAAGTTGTATAAAGGAGTTTTTTTTTTTTTTCACAATAACTCTATTCAAGTCAGAACTTCATGGAACCTGGAACGCTAATCTCAAAGAGGCTCTAACGATTATCATTTAAATTGAACTGTTGATGTATACCGCTGAGAAAAGATTTTCTATCTCGTCGGCTTCATGGGGAAACTCTAGTTTGACCGTTATAATTTTTCAAAGTATAAAATAAATAGCAAATTGAAGTAGATACCCATCAGAGACGCTGCAGGTGGATATGCCACTCCTTTTGCAAGCCTGCATGCAACACAACTTGCACTAACCTGGAATCCCCAAAGAAAAAGGAAGAGGGAACGGCCCAGGAATACATGGCGCCGTGATTCGGAAGCAGATGCCAAGCAGATGGGCAAGACGTGGGGACAGTTGGAGAGACTCGCCCAGAACCGTGACGCCTGGACGAAGCTGGTTGGTGGTCTATGCCCCAGAAGGGACCACAGGCAAATATGAGATGAGATAAAAGAAATAAATTTAAATTTAGCTATAAAAACATGGCGTAGCCTTAAAGACGGAGCACATATCAACAGTAGATTCGATGGAAGCCTTTTTAACCTTGCTAGACTTAAAACCTAATGAAAACTGTTATACGCTGATGATGATGCACATACCTCCTTTTCGCAAGAAGGATTACAAAGGGGGGGGGGGGGGGGGGTTAGGGTAAATGCTTAGGACAGCAGCCTATCAATCTTAAAATAAGATTCACATAGACTGAAATTTTGGTCGTAACAGAAGTAGCCGTGGTAACATCGTAAATCATACCCTTACGATGTAGCAGGAATGTACTTAAAAGGGATACTTTGCCTGTAGCCTAAATTTAGCCTTTGAAGTGACAAAAAAAACAACAACAACAATATTCCAATATACTTCTGCAGCAATGGTTGTCAATCGTATTCGTAGGATTTAAAGTTTTGCTGGTAAAAAATGCGGCAATAAAAAGTTCGAAATAAAACAAGTAAAGTTCATAAGCCGTTTAAATTTTTAGACTTTAAAATCTCTATTTACTGTACTGTGGACATAGATTTAGACGGGCCGGATTGACCCTAGTCGCAGGCCGGACGTGGCCTGCGGCACGTATTTCGGGCTTCACAAATCTATCACATCAATCTATCTATCTATCTATCTATCTATTTAGGCCCTCTATCTGTTTATTTAGGCCCTATCTGTCTATTTATCTATCTAGGCCCTATCTATCTATGTATCTATCTATCTATTTACATAATTATATTTTTCATTTCTTTAAAAAATGGTTTCTTGTACCTGGTTATCTTTAACCCACACAGCCAATGATTCAGGAAGATACCTAAGACTTATCTGGCATAAACCAACAGGTACATGTTTAAAGATCAGTAGACGCTGTACTTGAGAGACTTTATATGTCAATACCTTAACGATTTTCTTTGACTTTCAGTCTGGCGGTAACAAATAAAAGATTAACACTATTTGTTTTTTAAATTATGAAATTTTGCTAGACTTATTCATTTTTCGAAGCTTTTTGGCATTGTCTGTATATAGAATACCACAGGCAGAGCCTGTCCTAACAATTGCGGGGCCCTAAGTAAAACTGATTGCGCGGGGCCTAGTCTGGGTGGGAATAAGGATAATAAATGAAAATTAAGATTTTGTATTAGAAAAAAAATTCGACTTTTAATTCTATTCAAATTAACTTTTACTTAACGAACCTTGCAACCCATGGCATATTTATATGCCAGTGACTATAAAAGTAAATAAAGTATTGGAACTTCCGATTTAGGTGAACATTCGCCCGATTATTACATTCTGTACATGAAAGCTGACAATGCCTTTTTCTTTTAACGCGCGTAGGATTTACCGCAACGAAGGACACTCACAAATGACAATTTTGTCTATTTTTCATGAGATTTTAATGAGTTTTCATGAGATTTTTATAAATTCAAGAGATTTCCAGGACTTTTTCGTATATATTTTTGCAATTTAATAATTACACCTAGAATTAGCGCGGGGCCAATGAAAGCGCGGGGCCCACTGTGGCCTAAGACCGGCCCTGACCACAAGAACAATTTTCACGAGACGAATTGTGTTAAAATCGAGTGGATATACAGATGTAAGGATTGTAAGGTTGATTTGAACAGGATATTTCCTCTTGGGGGGGGGGGGGCAGCATGACAAAAAAGGTGGAGGGGTTGTACATCTCAGGTGGTGAACACACCAGAAAAAGAAAGCAAGCTGAAACGTTTTTTGGGTCAATGTGTTTAATGTGGCAGTGCGTGTGTCTTAAGTGTTGTCACGTGAGGATGTTAAAAAAAAACGATGGTCTTTGGAGACGTAAAACTGCCACACATTAGATTACAAAAAGGAAAGTGTTTGTTGAACAATAGTATGATTCCACCAGGACGCTTTTCGGAGATAAAAAAGAAAGAATTTGGGTCAATATTATAAGCATTAATGTCTTTGTTTAGATACCTTCAGTATTTTTATTCCTGCCCCCTGAGAAAAATATTAAATTTATATCAAACGATCCCATTCTTGCTTTCAAAATAAGGTCAAATTGTCCTTAAAATAAAACAAAGTACTTTATAGCAAGCAAGTTTAAAGGTTATATTTCAATACAATCACAATTTTGTTTTAGTAAGTTTGTTTTTCTATGTCCGGTACAGATTTTTAAATGCACTATGCAACAACCAACCAGATAATTAATAATCATACTAGGAAAATTTGGCAGAGGCTTCATGGCTGAGTGGTTGCATGCTTAGCTTCCGAGTCGAATTGTGTAGCGCTCCAAAGTTGGGGGAAAAAATGTGAAATTACAACTTCCGGTAGGTCCCCATCACATGAGTTGGAGCTGACCAAGAGACGTAGAAATACTGTTGCTGAGCTTAAGATCGTCTGCCTCGTGGGCTAAAAAGTCTGAAAAACGAACAAT
This sequence comes from Biomphalaria pfeifferi, assembly GCA_030265305.1. Taxonomy (NCBI): domain Eukaryota; kingdom Metazoa; phylum Mollusca; class Gastropoda; family Planorbidae; genus Biomphalaria; species Biomphalaria pfeifferi. The sequence goes on from JASAOG010000011.1 coordinate 4,557,762, forward strand.
TTATTTGTGTCACTAAGATTTCTAGTCCTACAATGGACCATAAGGAAAGACAACTAAAAGATCTACCACACAACCGTAGAGTCTTGTAATGATTGTTCATATTTGATGCGTTTCCATATCAGCGCAGATAAATCTTATTTTTTATGCGATTCCGAATATAGCATACGATTTTATCTCAGTTCCATTAAGTGCCATGATTTGCAATACACCATACTATTTTGTATAAGTGTTTACTTCTATTTAAATTTGAATGCTTCTTGATATGGCTAACCTTGTACTAGTCGTCACATATCATAAATAGACCATGAAGTCATTATTTCTTAAATAAAATAAAATACTACTCTAATAACTGCCAGTTTACATTCGCATATCAGTTCTACCAAAAATAACCCCACCCTCAAAGTGCTACACCACAGAGTAGAATCTTCTATTTACTAACATATACAGTAAGAAACCAATGACGAAGCCTACATTGAAAATATATACAATCCCTTAACATTCACAAAATTACTATACAAAATTTAATATTGTGATAATGTTGAAAAGGGCGAGCTGTGTCAATGAATCTCCCACATCATCTTCCATTCTAATTGTTTTGTTGTTGTTTTTTTTCTAAACTTAATGTCTAATCAGTTGGCCTAGAGTAGACGGATAAGTCATTTGTGTGTGGGCTTGAAACCAGTTTTTCAGGAGTATTTTAATCAGCTCCAGAATGTTTAGTTTAAAGCCAAAACGAATTCTAACAGAAGCGTCCCTAAGAAGGAGGGAGCACACACCTACATATTTGGAAGATAAATACTTTGTGGACATTTTTTTTTTTTTTTTTGCAAAAAGCTGAACAGAATGCCGATTCAATCGCCTGTAAATATTTTCATGTTCATTTCCCACTTTCAATACTTGCGAGCATTAGGGAAGCTGAAGTAAATCTGATCTGTTAACGATGGTGTCATGTGGTCAAGCACAACCACCAACCCTCTTTTCTTTACCAAAACAAATTTTAGTTACTCATTAGAAACGAATTGTCGGAGGCGCGTCCCAAGGATGCTGAAATACAAAATCTATCTCTAATTTGATTGACCCGAGAATTCTAGCGCTTTAACACTCGGCCACCCCCATCCCCATGTAAATGCTTCACATAAATTGAATCACATATAGACATTTTTATGTTGCTTTAATCCATTGTAAATCTGTTTATGCTATTTTAACACCTGTCAGTTGTGTCATGTTACGTTGTTGAAAAGAAAGTAAAATATACTGGGTTTACCTGAATGGTAGACTTGGGTGGTCGAGTGGTTAAACGCTCAGCTGCTAAGCTGTGGTCTCGAGTTTCAGTTAAATATAGCACACGGTTATTGTAAGAATATAAAAATGTCATAATGGTCTTTTTTTTTTTAACAAAGCTTTTATCAACGCACTCTGGTAACAAGTCTGTACACATTGTTTCTCTGACACCCAATCTTGGATCAAGCTGAAATTTCACAAAATTTTTCCTTTACCTGACAATATAAGAATTAATTTTAAATAAAATGTTTAATTAACTCTTGGTAATTAATTACTTGTTTGATATCTCAAACAAGAAAAAGAACAAAAGAAAATTTTACTTGACTGAAGTGGTGGTGTGGGCTGAGCTAGTTCCCTTTATAGGTCGCTTTTCTAAATTGTAATTATACAGTTCGTCCATCGTGGTTCAATGATTTCCACTTTTGTCATCCAGGGTGCTGAGGGGTTTGCACTGGGGTTTTGTGCCTCCTCATGTGGCTGGTGAGAACTATGTGAGCCCGGAATGTTCGGCTGCACACCGGGCAGGTTATTCCAGCTAGAGCTAGTGTCATTAGCCTTGCTTTTCTTCTCTGTCGCTTTTTCTTCTGCCAGCGCTGTTCTCTTTTCCTCAGCAACCTGTGCGAAAGTTTTCACAATCGACGCCATGGTGCCTCTGTCTCCCAAGTGGCTGGGTCTTTGATGAGCGCCTTCAGAAAAGCTTTAAGGGTCTCCCTGAAGCGTTTTCTTTGTCCACCTTGCGAATGCTTTCCTTCTCTTAATTGGCCATACAGGAGTCCTTTAGGGATGCGGCGGTCTTCCATTCTGCAGACGTGTCCTGCTATCGCAGCTGGGACTGCATCAAGATTGTGTGGATGCTTTACAGACCCGCTCTTCGAAGAACTTCAATATCTGTTATTTTTTCTTGCCATTTGTCATTCAGTATTTTTTCTTAGACATGTCATGTGGAAGTGGTTAAGTTTCTTTGCATGTTTTCTGTACACTGTCCACGTTTCTGAGGCATAGAGTAATGTAGGGAGGATGACAGCTTGATAAATCTCCAGCTTTGTATTTGTGGTGATACCTCGTCTGTTCCAGACATTTTTAGACAGGATGCACAGGCCTTAGCGATGCGTAGGTCGATTTCATTATCGATCTTTCCGTTTCTGGAGAGTGAATCTGTCCTCTGCATTTATATCATTTCCCTTTATCTTGATGCTTAGATCCGAGTAAGCTTTCCCTGGAGCAGGCAAATAAAAAAAGACTTCAGTCTTGTTTGTGTTAATGGTAAGGCTAATGACTGAGCATGTTCATTCGAAATTCAAAATGAATTTATTCGACATTGGACTGGACTTTGATCTTTGCAGATGTCAAACCTATGATTATGCAGCCACAATGAGTGGCCGTCTGTCTGGTCTGCAGAAACGTCTCGTTGACATAAATCCAAAGACAACATTTCTGAACTGTGATAATCACTCTCTGAACCTGGCAGCTCTTCATTCTGCTGAGATAGATCCAGCAATAGTCACCTTTTTCGGAACTGTACATGAATTATAACACTTTTTAAAAATTTAACTCCAGAGATGGGTCAGACTGAAAGAAGCTGGAGCCTGGAGTTTAAAAAAGGAGAGTAATACAAGGTGGTCCGCAAAAGAAGAAGCTACTCTGCAGTTTCCTTGCATCTCGAATAAATCATCAAGCTGTTGGAGAAACATTCTGAATCAACAACTGAAAGAATGGACACTACAAGCACAGAATCTTCTTCTTGCTGTGGAAAATTGTGAATGTTTTGCCTATCTGGAATTCTCGTCAAATCTTCTGCGCCCAAATAATATAGTTCAGAAACGTCTGGACTGCACATATGGAGGCTGCTAAAGAAATTAAGACCCTATCATGCTTTCTGCATATTGATGAGAAACGGACGAAACTGATCACCCAATCCATCGATAAAGCAAAAGAATGTAGTGAATGGTATGGAGTTCCTGTAATCAAAATAACAAGAAGAAAAGACTTGATGGAGAGTTGAGTTCTGATGTAGGAGTGTCAATAGAACTGCAATTCAAACGTGTTGCGACAGAAGTGCTGGACAGATTTCATATAGACAGATTCCAAAGGCAGGAAAATCATGTGGACACCTTTGGGTTTCTTCTTGAGCCAAGACACCTCTTGGAGTCTATGGATGATGACACGCTGATGAAAAACTGTGTAACTTTTTCGTGCTTGATGAAATACAGGCAAATCGCTTGTTCATTGATGTCATTTATGCACGAGCACTTTTCATCAACAAACCAGTGCCACAATCAGCAATTGACATATTGAGGAAGCTGGCTTCATGTGGTAATGATGTGTGCTCAAACCTTGCAATCTCCATCCGAACTCAGGCCACTTTCATTGCGTCATGTGAAAGATCATTCTCAAAGCTCAAATTAATAAAAAAAAAAACTATCTGAGGAGCATAATGACGCAAGAAAGGCTTAGCACGGCTTTAATGTCAGTGGAGTTACAAATTCTAGACAGTATGGATGTAGATGATGTTATAGATGCCTTTGCTGCACAGAAAGCACGATTTGAAGCGATATGAATTGAGATTTGTCACTTATGTATTATTTATGTATTATTATTTTTATCTTTAAATCTGTCACTGGTAATGTCTGAAACCTCTTTCCACCTGCTCTGAGGACCCATGAATGTGTAGCGCCAAGTTGTACTTGGATGTCATCGCAACTCTTCTTATGCGTAATTCATTTTGTCGGAGAACATGTCCCGCAAACCTCATGCGACGCTCTGTCACAATCTTACTAAGGGGTCGACTCCCAGTTCGTCATATGATTTCCTTGATTTAGACCCGATCTCTATAACTGACTCCTAAGATCTGTCTTAGCTATCTTTGTTGAGCCACATTTAGTGTTTTCAATTTCGGCAGATGACTATTCACTGCACTTTATTTATGGAGCCCCGCCACCGGTAGAAATGTTTTGAAGTAAAAAATCTTTGGAGTTGTTTTTTTTTAAATTCAAAACTCCATTTAGCTACGGTCATAGAATTTAGTAACTTTTGTTTGTTTTAGAATAATATTGAAGATAGAGGTTTTTCACCTCAAAACGCTTTGTAGGGGATTTTAAACTTCAAAACCATCTGGAGGGGTTTTAAACTTGAAAAAAAAAGCCATCTGTAGAAAAGGGATTTAAACTAAAAACCCCCAATTGGCTTAGCTTCGCTCAAATAATTTTAGTGTGTAATTTACTTTTTTTATATTGAAGAGGTATTTTTAGCATCAAACCCCTCTGAAGGGATGTTTAAACTCAAAACCCCTTTTGGCAACGCTCATAGCATTTTGAGTGTGTAATTTTCTTTTTTCTTACATTGGAGATGTATTTTTTAGCTTCAAACTCCGCTTGCGGGGGGTTTAAACTCAAAATCCCTTTGACTACACTCATAACATTTTGAGTGTATAAGTTGCTTTTTTTTTAATATTAAAGAGGTATTTTTTACCTTCAAACCCCATTTAAAGGGGGTTTACATTCAAAACTGAGTCAAAACCCATTTAGCTACGCTCATAACATTTTGAGTGCATAATTTGCTTTTTTTTTTATACCGGGTATTGAAGAGATATTTTTAGCTTCAAACCCTACTGAAGAGGGGGGGGGGGGGTAAACTGAAAACCCCTTTGGCTACGCTCATAGAATTTGGAGTGTGTAATTTGCTTTTTTTATATTGAAGAGGGGGTTTATCGTAAATTTTGGAGGGGGGTTTAAAATCAAAATATTCCTTATTTGGGCATTGTCGTATTTTTTTGTTTTGTTTTACAGAAGAGAAGCATTTAACTGCAAAAACCCCTGGTAGGGGGTTTTAAACTCAACTCCCTGGTAAAGGGTTTAAATTCGAACCCCCCTGGTAGTTGGTTTTAATCTCAACCCCCCGTCCCCCCAAGTAGGGGGGTTTAAACTCAAACCCTCCTGGTAGAGGTTTTAAACTCAAAACCCCTTTGGCTGTGCTGGGGCAAGTGATGGTTTAGTATTAAAATCTCGCCTAAAATATACAAAATCAAAGCAAAAAATCAGTCATTAAATTCCGACACACCCCCCTGTGGGGGGGATTTCATTTCGGGGTGGGGGTTGAACACCAACCCCCCCCCCCCCCGGCTACGCCCATGGTTTCATTACCATATCTTATCTTATATAATACAGACGTTACTTCAAAAAAGAAGATGATTACGTCCTGCATATTAACCAATGACTTAAATTCTGCCAAGTCACTGGTTTTCCTGGCTAGCTCAGGCAACCCATTCCATGCTCTAATAGCACTTGGGAAGAAGGAATATTTGTACTAATTTGTCATATTAAACTTTAATAACTTTTTTTAGGTTATTTGAAATGTTTTATTAGGGATAGAATTATAGAAGAATGCAATCTTTTTTTTTTATATAATACTAATTAAAGTTTTCACCAAATATAGGTGTATGTGCTAAAATGTTTATAAAATATAGTTGTTTTTTTATGTTTTCATTAAATATATGTGTATGTGCTAAAATGTTTGTCAAGTTGTTTTGCCATAGTACAAAATACTTTCGGTGATGCAGAAATTGGAAAGTTTTAGACTTTAATTAAATCAACGCCATTTATTTAAAATAAAGAGGCGTTGTGGTGTAGTTGGGCGTTAACCTTTTTTATTTTCAATATGAGGTCAAGGTAGCCCTGAGTGTCACGATATCTTGTGACACACACACACACACAGGTGTTGATGTTGCCCAGCAAACCACAAGATCAATGTGCCCCCAATCCCTTTCTTTGAGGACCCCCCTCCCGACTTCTTTTTCCCTCTCCCCCATTACCCCTATGTCCATGTTATCTGTTATCCTTATAAGGCTGAAACTGGTTTGTTCAAATAGTCCCCAATCTTATCTTCTTCCTTCCCTTTTAGATCGATAGTCACTTCCACTCCTGGATTGCCGTGTGGGGGATTCGGGGGGGGGGGGGGAGGGTTGCAGTGCAGTGCAATACCAGATTGATATTCAAAACTTAACTTACGGTTTCAGTATATACACTGAGTCAACTTTGTAAAATTAAATAAAGGTAGTTGCCTAGTCATGTGGTTTATCGCTTTGGGCTGTCGTGACGGCGGTTCCAAGTTGGAGCCCTGCCAGCAGCTTCCACCCCCAACTTTCCTGCATAGGGTTGGGACTAGGACGAGATCCTTTTTATTGCTGAAGGAACTTGCGAAACATATCAAACAAAACAAACAAGGTTTAGTCACAGCTATCTAACTCTTTGTTACAAGTGTTTTTAATTAATTTGTTAAGATTTGTTTCTCTTTAACTGTTTAGCACACTATTCTCTGATAGAACAGGCTGCTTATTGCAGACGACAATCCAATATTCAAAACACCTCCCAATATCCCCCTGCTGTTATCTTTGATCTTCCTGTCTGTTTCTTAGTGACGAGCTTTGTTTTATGCAAGATATGACCTAGTTAAGTTGGTTTATCGTGTTCATTGTGTCCCAGATTATTTTAAAATTGTGCTTAATGTGACTAATGGTGATAAAAATGTATCGTTACTTTTTTCGTTACTTATATATATATGCATTTATGTGGGTATAGGCAGCGGCCTGTGTAAAAGGCGGTGATAGATATACTTATAAAAACAAATTAGTGTTTTATTTTTGGTGGACAAAATTTGGCATGAAACCAGAAGTTTTTTTTGGGAGATTTATCTGGATCTAAATATTAAGTGTTATCTCTACCAAACATATCTGGGTGGGTAAAAAATAACATGATTCTTGATGTGTGGCCAAAGTATACGTTAAAAACGATTTTTTGCACTATAGTCTAAATAATATTTGTCTTAAAATGTTTAACTGTCTGTCTATTGGTTGAAAGAGTTAGACAACGCCCTAATGAAGTCAGTGGTGTAGCACCTGTGGGCCCGGGCTCAAAACATGTTGGTGGACCCTCTTCCTAATAATACACATTAAGTGTGTGACAAAAACTCGAGTAGACTGTATGCACTGGTACTTTACCAGAATACATTCCTATATAAGCATTGTATCGTTTTTAGAGTAATAAAGTCATTATGTTTAATTTAGTTTGTGTTTTTTTTTTCGTAAAATAATAGTGTCTTAAAACTTAACATACAAATGTTTTAGTATTTTTTTCCCATTATACAAAGTTACATTCCGAACACACATTTATGATAAAATCTATAATCTAGTTCTATGTACATTAGTGAACAGGAAATAGTTGTAACGTGCAGTTTCAAATTTTATTTTTCTAGCCTTCCGCGAAGCCACGCCAGAGTCCAGTACTGTTTCTCGTTCAATGAAAGACAGGAAGTGAAGCCAACCTGTTTTGTGCCATAGAACTTCTTATACAACTTTTTATCAATCTTATCTTTGAGAATGGAAGGCTTCGATAAACAAAATGTTACAAAGTGACAAGGCATGAACGACCCAAACATGTTGGCATTTTTAAAAAAATAAAATATGTCATGTAATTTAGAAAAATGACATCAATAGCTCGGTAAAGTACGTTGATTTTGAAAGTCCTCTCTTCACAGTCGTCAGTGGTAGTCTCATAAATGTGTCTTTCAACTTTCCGCAATCGCGTGGAGCGAAAAACTGAATCAACTCAACAGCTAGTCGGCCTGATCCAGCAGAATCTCTTTTGTTAATTTTTCAAAGCCATTCATCAAATGTCTTACAAGTTACTTCGTTCTAAGTGTTTTAAGTGTTCTCCAGCTGGCACATACAGTTTTATGAAGATCTTGCTGCTCACTTTTCAAAAATGTTAAGATTACGTTCATTGCCCTTACAATTTTGTACTTGACAATAAGCAAACAAAAAATATCGAATGTTTCTAAGTTTCCCTTATTTTTCTTTGGGAAATACAAAGTAATTTGAGTTAACATCATTAGTACATCAAGATATCTGGAGCTCATGCTGTTAGAGCATCATTCCTTTGATGACTTTTTTGTAGGACACAATTTGTGAGTGTCCAAGTCAAAAAAAAATCTGCAACTTCTTCAACATAGCTGACAAAATCAAATTGATGGCACAGGGAGCGGCTTTTGCTGAAGCAATGCCTGAAGACCATTGCACTGTCCTATCAAATTGGAAGCACCAATACAGCCTATGGCAATGCAGTATATGTATTTTAGAGCATTTGTTCATCCGATTCTGCAGATTTCTGGTTATCAAAAATATGAGAAATGACTCTCTGGCTGTTCTTTCTTTGGGTATTTCTTCATCTGAGATCACGAAAAAATATCGTAGAATGATACGAATAGGATCCTCTTTGATATACCTTGAGTGCTGTCAGCAGTGATAAAGAACAAGAAAAATAAAGGTTTGTTTGAATCGTGCTTGTTGTATCAATTAGTTTGGATAAGTCGTGTAATTAATAGTCATTAACTTATTTTGTTTGGGAGCTTGAACAAGGGAAAGAAATTGTAATTGACCGAAGTGGTGGTATAAGATGAATAAGTTCCCTTTATAGGTCGTCGTCTTAATTTTAGTGAACACAAACCTGAAGAATAGGACGAGACTATAGATACAATTGATAACTATACAATCTTCCATGTTCATAAGCTCTCCACTAGGTGAGTGGTTACCGTGTTGGCCTGAGAAGCATTGAATCATGAGTTCGAATTCAGGTTGTTCCCCATTTTTTTAATTTTTAAAAATGCCTTTGTATTGTTGTCAAGATCTATTACAAATGTAAATTCATAACTGACCTAAACTAATGGATACAAGTATGATTAATATAAGCTTTGTTTTTGCAAAACAAACAAAAAGATTTTTATTTTTTTTACTTTCTAGTTTGTTATTATATATTTACAATCCTATTGTTAGTTGTATTCTGTCCAAATACAAAAACTAAAAAGAAATTCCAGTATAGCTTTTAAATATATTATGTTATCTTGCAGATATTAATTTTGTTACGTATAAAAAGGCAAATACTGAGATGTCATAGATAAATTGATGTATGTCTGAGATAAATCAAATTGAGCACAGTCGTTCAGATAGTGACAGTTCGGTTAGATTGGTTTTTTTCACCATACTAACACAATGTGATTGCGTATTATATGAAACTGTAAAGGGAAACTGCCTTATACAGAGTAAAAAAAAAGTTTCCCCTTTTCAGAACTTGATATATAGAGGGAAAATGATGAGGAGTTCTTCTGTGTTTGTGTGAGACGGTTAAGGAGGGTGTCATGTAGCCAGCACATCGAAAAACCGCCTTTACTTTCTTCAACTAATGTCAGGTACCCATCAGAGTTGGGTGGACTCAGGGGCATCCAAAAAAAGCCCGAAAGTATACATCCCAGTCTTCACCGAGATTCGAACCATGGGCGTCTCAGTTGAAAGCCAAACGCTTTAGTTCTCAGTCTCCAGCCCGCCTTGTACGGGTAAACCATAAGATTTATTTATTTGCCACCCGTAGCTATTTCACATTGCATGATCTCTATCTGCTAAATCTATAGGACCGTTAGGGAGCGTGGTCTTCCGAAAAAACCCACAAGAAGGAAACCAAATGTCACGGATAGACATCTTTATATTCGACGCACTTAAAAAAAGTTCGTCAGTTTACTTTGCACTTCCTGTATAACCCTCCCCCCCCCCCCCCAGACTTAAATAAAATTTGACTTCTATTTTGATTGTCAAAAAAAACAAACCCCTAAATCTATACAAATATTTCTAAAGTTAAAAATAAGGACATTTCAGATTGAACGTTTTCAAAAGTTTCAACTTAAGAAAATGCAAAATATTTTTCATTGTCTTAATCTATGTTGAAATCGAACACAAAAAAAAAGTATCCTATTCCTTTTAGGGTACATAGCAAATCTACAGTTCCCATTGTGTCTACACCGTTTACGCCAAATAGCTGGGGGGGGGGGGGGGGTTTCTAGATATCCACCATATAAGAAAATCTTTCATACTTATAGAACTTAAAACATTTTTTGACATTTTAAATTGTTTTTTAATTTAATTATTCTAAATGATTGCATGTATAAAAAAAAACAACAACAATTAATTTTTAAAACAAAAAAAAAATAACTTTTATAAACCTAAAAAGTTGTCCTTATATCTATTACGGATTTTCATTTATAGCTGAAAACTATAATAAGCTTGCTAGTGGTGTATCCGGTGACAAGAAAAAAGTAGTTGTTGATAAGCTGTTTTGAGAGGCTTGTGATAGTTTTTTTACACTTTACAGTGCTGTGAAATCAGATTTGTAAGTTTTTTCCCTTCTATCAGTCTGGTAAAACTCCACCTAGAGTCTTCACCAGGATTCGAACACGGGACTTCCGGTTCCAAGTGCTTTACCCCCTCAGCCACATATTTTCAGTTAGCGTACACATATATTTTTAAAATAATAATTATTAACCTTATCCATACATTCAAAATTAATAACATGTTACATGTAATAAAGAGAAACTAAAAAAGATGTATTCTTCTAGCAGAATTAGATAAATTGGCAACACGAAAAAAAAATTCTTGACCTACTTTAAGCTACAGTTGTGTACAAATGACTTACATTGATATTTGTCATACAAACTAGACATAGATCAAGATCTATAAGTCTATGTCTAGAACTTTCATTTTCTCTTCTAATTTCTGAGATCTAAACGTGACGGACGGACGGAGGGACAGACAGGCCACACAAATCTAATAGCGTCTTTTCCCCTTTCGGAGGCGCTAAAAATTACACATTATCTAAATTTTTTTGTATCGTATAAGGAAAATAAATACTACTTATTGAGCGATTTGGCTGTATATTTGGAGTTATTCCAATTATTGCTTTTGTACAACTTTTTTTTATCGCACTTTCCATCCTAAGAGCAAATAGAAATTGTGCATAATTATTTATAGTTTTTTTTTTTTTTTTAATATTGTTTATATTTTGTTTGTTTTTCTTAATGAGTAGAGATGACAGTGATCTTTAAGGTAGCTTTCTTTACATGGTTTGGAATCGAAAAGCGTTTCCTAAAACGATAGTGATGGGGGATTTTGATAAGAAAATATAATGTTGTAACTCCGCTCCCGAGGCACACTGATGGTGCTTATCAGAGCGCCATTCAAAACAACTTGTAGAAGAAATGTTTAGACAGGAAGAAGGTCTGTTGTAGATCCGGCTGCAGTGATATGAAAGTTATGGAGGTCTAGGTTGTCTTGACTCGAGAGAACGTCCTTTGTGCTATCTATAAACTGTGTTGAGGACCTGGGGCGGCACTGGTAGGTGTGTCGGTGGTCTGTATTGGTATTTAGGTAGGAAAGGACTGGTGTCATTTGAGATAGAACATTCTGGGACTTGATGGCTGAAGTCCATGCCTGTTTGTACTGTAAATAAATACCTAGTTTATTGTTACCTCCTGCCTTTCGTTGAGTTGCTTACCTTAGAGTTACAACAGTATTTATAAAAAGAGTGTGTTTTCACATTAGCTCATTGGGCATTAGTTCACTATTTTGTCAACCGAAAAAATAATATCTTTACAGTAACCACACACACAAACACACACATATACATTGCGTTTCTATTGCAAGTTTGATTCCAAATATAGAACAGTTGTTTAAGAAAAAAATCTGGGAATTAAACTGTGGCCTGAATTTGAAAACAAAAACTAATTAATCAAATATTTTTAGAGCTCACCGGCTGTTGTTCTTTGTATTATCTAGAATCGATGTCTAGCATGATCCCTATCGATGAGGAGGATGTCAAACAGCAGTGATTACATTCTAGGTCATTGCACATTTAACAAGTAACTTTTGTAAAGGACATTACATGTCTACTCGCGAAAATCATCGTCGTCATCTAAACATCATCTGTCCCTTGACTTGCGTCATAAGGCTGCTGTGATGCAGAAGAGCTGTGACGTAGGGGTGCAGTGCTGTGACGTAGGGCTGATGTGATGCAGAAGTGCGTGAACTGATCTCTCCAATCTTCCTATCCTGCAACTGTCCTTCACTAAATCTGAAGAGAAAGAGTCAGGTCTAGTCTTTCACAGCTTTGGTACCTAAATCGTGCCTAGAAAGATGATTTTTTTTAAAGACTCGTGAACTTCTGAATTACCTCTTGTTTTGGTTACAGTTTATTGTTTAATTTAGAGAGAATGACAAAATACACATGTCTGTGTGTGTGTGTGTGTCTAGAGAGGGTATAGACTACGTGTGAGGCTAAAATCTAATATCTACTTCTGCCCATGGACCTTTTAATCTCTGTGTCTAGATAGTCTAGACCCTTAACGCGCTTAGTCTCATCTATGCTGGTTTTAGTTCAGGAAACCATGATTAAATAGTCTTTAGGTTATCAGCAGTTATGCTGGGCCTAGGTTCAGGAATATGTTAGTGGTCCATCCCCCTACCGTAGGGGGTATAATAATAATTTAAAAAATGGGTTCCTCTAAGTACATTCACAAAAAGCCATTTAAATGCAGGGAGCAAACTGCAAGTCTTATTACACTCAATTTAGAAACGATGTCTTGTATTAGAAATTCCATAGGTTCTTTTTTTTTTCTTTCAAGGGCCCCTAAAAGTCATGAGCGAGGGAGCATTGTGTCCTCTCGAGCCATATTAGCCACGCCGCTGATATTCAGTTTAACTCACAAATATGATTTTTGTGTATTTCTTTAAGAATGTCCCCAAACGTAAAAACTAATTCAAATGTTTAATATAAATAGTTACACAATTCGCAATGTATAATACAACTTCTTATAAAACTTCTTTTAAAAAAAGAGGTAGAGTGGCGGCAAACCGACAATTATTCTTTAGTTTGATCATAGAAAACTGTTATATTGTCTTGTTGAAGTTTGAAGCTTTATTCCAAAAGCAAAAGATGTTTTCGGAGCACAGTAATCAGAATTTTTTAACTCAAAATTCATTGTAGTTCTTTGCACATGACGTTCTCTTGAAGACTAAAAGTTTAATTTAGCTCTTTTCTAAGTTTGTATTGTTGGTGACCATAGATTTGGAATGACATTTTAGAAAAAAATTACTCTTTCCCAAATAACAAAAAGACAATAGCAAAGTGAATATGAGAGAATGAATGTAGGCATTGATTGAACCCATGTTATCGTTGGCCACAGTGTTTAAGTTAGGCCAGGCTTTTCAAACTCATTAAGGTGTATGGGCCACACAAAAAACTAACTGTGACCTGAAGGGCCGCAGCAAAAAAAAAAAAATCAGTTGGAAAACATAGTCTACTAATTTTATGTAAATTAGAAACAATACAATAGACTACATGAGTTATTGGAATACCTGACCCTTATTTAGCTAAATTTGTAATACTAATTTCGTAATTTAAAATTACTATGATTACGCATTATTTTCGTTGTCCTGATGCTTGACATCGTTTCTGGGATACAAGTTTATTAATGTCATGTTAAAGTTTGGTTGCTACTGACAAATGACAATGACAGATTTTGATCAGATAATCTAGAGCGATGAGGTGTTTTTGTAGCTTTCATTATGGAAAAGAACTGCTCACAGAGATCAGTGGTTAAAAACATAGCAAGAATTCTGGCTGCAAATTTCCGAAATTCAACGATCCGTTCAGGTAAAAAAAAAACTGTACAATTTTGGCACAGCAACTTCTATATACTTCACTTTCAACAATAAATCTGACTGCAATTCTATCAGCTCTAGTTGCACATTATCAGTGGAATTTTCAGGAGCAAATGAAAATGGAGATACAAACAATGAAAATTCTTCTGTGAAACGGAAGCGAAGTCACTAAGGTCATTGAAAGCATCTAATAACGATTCCAGGAGTAGAACATATTGACCAAATGTTGCAGCCGTATTAAATTTTTATAGGTCCTGATACGTTGAGAAGTGAACAAGATTTTCTCTTCATATTTGGTTTATCCACAGTCAAAAACTTTGCTTGAAAAGCACTTCACATCATCACACTCAGTTATGTCAATTTTGTTTTTACTTTGAAGTTTCAAATTCAAGTCTTGCAGGTGCCAGTGAGTTCAACTGCAAATACCAAATCCTGAATCCATTCGTCAGTTTGGAAATGTTCAACTGGTTATACTATCATCTTCAGAAACAATACAATTTCCTCTCGTAGTGCAAAAAATCTCTTCAACACTTTATGACACGAGAGCCAGAGGACTTATGTGTAGTAGGGAACACAATCAAATTCGTGTCCAATGTCATCCAATAATATTGAAAATTGGCGATGATTTTCGTGCCACGGGTATGAATTAAATTGATAGCAATTTAAACAGGTCTTATCACATGTTGGAACTGTAATTGCTTTGCGCTCAATGCCTTTAGGTGAATGATGCACTGAAAATGAGCAAATGTAAATTAGTATCAGACTCTTATTAGTAGTCAAGTAGTTCATTGTGTATCTCCAAATTCCTGTCACAGACCCTTATGAATATAGCCAACTGTGCTACACCCGTTACATCAATTGACTTATCCCAAATGAAAAGAATTCTTCATTGCTATTAATTTTGTTCACGCAAGCTGACTGACATGTCATTTATTCAATCTGACTCAGTGTTCCTAGTTGACGCTATTTCTTTGAATTCTTTAATTTTTTTCTTGACAAATTACTTCGGCAGCTTCAACGACACACTCCTTAATAAAAAATCACCTTCACTAAATGATTTTAAAAATCTGATCATTACAGAATACTTATAAAGTTCAACAAAAGTGGATTTCTACGTTTTATAGTATTTATTTTTATTTGCAGTAAATAAATTACCTCCAAATTAGGGTTGACTGGTAAACGCTAACTAATTTAACAATATTTTGATAATTCTTGAGGTGGCCAAGCGGGCCGCATGCAAAGTTTGACATGCCTTAATTAGGCCGTTGGTTAACGTACTATTCTCTGCTAAACGCCTACCAAGCCTAGAGCTATTGAATATTCTGGTGTGTTGCGGGTTGGTACAATCGACAAGGGAAATAACATTCGTATTTCAAAAGTCATACCTTAGTGGCTTCCCTTTATTTCTAAATTTATAAACGTGTAACTAAAACAATTGGTGTAACAAAATTAGCTTCTACAATTGATTGTTGCCACAGCTCTCGAATAAATCACTAGTTTCTACAACATCGACATTTGTGGTCACAATATCATAAGTCAAAGTATCGTCGATAGTCAAATTTAGAAATCGAGAATATTATTTTCCTCCTTTCTTCATATTCGGCAAACCACTTAATAGACCGAAGTTGGTCTACTGTTGTTCAACAGCATCTAGCAGTTACCTATAATGAAGAAGTATTCACAAGATACAAAAATATTGTTAAAGGTTTATTACAACGTTGAAGAATTGTGTGACATTTTCTATATATTAAATCACTACAATGAATTATCCAAACATTTAAAACGTTTAAACACATTGCACTGTAGTCTCCAAGCACACATAATGTTAATATGAAAAAAAAAAAAGAACAGCTACTTTCATTCTTTGAGAATTTATAACATAATAAATTTGACCATATTAACATGAAATGTGCCCCATACAGCGCCTAAATTCGATAACAGGAGTACAAACAAAATAGTTTCATGATCCTAAAATCAAAGATTCCTATATGGCTGTGAACTTTGACACTAAAAGTTGAGGCTAATAGAAGATTTCAAGTCTTTGAAAGTAAATGCTATAGAAAATGATTGGAATCAAATGCATGGGGGATGAGACATTATTTTGAACTTTTACAAGTCAATACTCTGGCTAGCAAAAAAGGAGGAACTCCTCAATACTGTGAAGAGAAGAAAGCTGAGCAGGTTTGGTCAAATTGTAAGACAGGACTCGCTGTCCTAGTGGAAAGAGCACGAAGAAAGGGTCATCCAAAGAAAAGCTGGCTGGACAGCATAAAAGAATGGACGGCCTCTCTCATGATATCTCTCTAAGATCAGATTCTGACCGGGAAAGTGATGGGATTTAGTTACGTGGTCGTGAGCTGTCACTGCACCCATAAGTCGAAAGTCAAGGGACAGATGAGAGAGAGAGAGAGAGAGAGAGAAAATCAAAGATCAGAACAAAGTCTAGTTTGTATTTTTATGTACAATTTCATTTCATGTTAACATCTTAGCAAATCGTCCAACAAAGTCGAAAACAAGTTTACGTCGCTCACTTCTCGCCCCTACCATTACATCGTATAAAACAAACAGAAGTAAAATTATTGTAAAATGAAACACAAATGGCAAGATAATGTTAAGCATGTCTTAACATTCAGAAAGCTATAGAGTGTACTACCGTGTTCCATAATGTTCTTACAGGAAACGATATGATTGAAGACTTTAACATGATATAAATATAATTTAAGCACGGATTTCAAAGAAACTAAACAAATAAAGACTGCACAAGAGTGACCTGCTCTTTGCCACACACGAAAACAAAGAATTCTGAAATGTCCTTGAAAAAAAAGTTTGAAATTATAATGATGAAACTGGGGGCGCGGTGGAGTAGTGGTATATATCGCTTGACTTGGGAACTGGAGTCCCGGGTTCGAATCCTGGTGAAGACTAGGATCTTTACTTTCGGGATCTTTGGGCGCCTCAGAATCCACCCACCGTTAATGGGAAAAGTAAACCATTGGTAACAGAAACAGATGACCTTTACATGATCTGCCCTATAGATCGCAAGGTCTGAAAAGGGGATTTTTAGTTTTGTATTGGTAAAAAGGACTTGTCCTAAATATTTGCCAGCATTTTTGTTCTGTTATTCGTCTTTGGGATTCATTTGTAACATCATATGTTTGTTTATTTATTCACTAGGCATAACTCTTCTTCACTTTAAATTATTTGTCAATTCATTGCTTGCGTTTTAGAAGTTTCGTACCGAAGCTGTTTATAATAGACATTAGAGAAAGTGGGGCTGTACAATGCCTAAAATAAGAAAATATCATCCACGGGCCTACAGGATAAATTGTAATAAGTTTTCTATTATTTAATTATTTTTATTCAATGACAGAAGTGACGATAGAAACTTTGATGGCACATGATGTATTTATTGTCACTTGTTCATTCACCTGTCCACACAAGCAATCAGCAGGAGCGGAACGAATATGAACTGACTCCCTCCCTTCTCTGTATCTGCTTTGCTGAGGGTCTTATCCAGTTTGGATGTTATCCTCATATATATTTTTTTTACTCTGTATGTATACTGTGACAAGCTGAATTTTTCCTTTTTAAATATCTAAATTGTGAGAGAAACAAATTCAAGGGACAGTACCTCTGTCAACTCTTTTAGCAGACGATATTTTGGTAGCCATTATAAAGGTGTGGATATTAACTGTATGGTTATTATGTGATATAAAATTGTTCATTGTAAATCGTATGTGTTTTAAAACATGTTTATTCAGGACCCAAAGTGTAATCGAGTTATTATGGGAGTTTATAGTGAGATCTTGATTGTTAAATATTTTCGACACTATAATTTCAGTCTTTACATGAAGGATGAAGATAAGACTGGATAATAGTAATGTAGCTTATCTTATAACAAACGGCAATTTCAGTCCATTTAGATCTACATCTCTCTATATGCATAAATCGCATCTATTATGCCAAAAAGAGTTTATCATAAATCTGTGTGCACCAAATCAAATAGATCTAGTCTATATCTAAACATACAATGTCTACATAACATACAAGAAGGTAACAATGAATACAAACTATGTCAACAGATACGACGTACTTTTAACTGAGTAGATCCGTAACAGTCACTGTTAGAGTACATTTCAAAACTCGTAGAAGAATTAAAACCCGAGGACAAGACCGAGAGAGATGAAAGACAAATACCCTCGCAGAAAGTTTTTGCTATTAGTTGTGTTTGTTACGAACTGACGTCTCATATAGTCCAGCGTCAAAGGTGATTGTATTCACTTGCATCCTATTTACGACATGCAAATGTGTAAGTCTTTTGAAGTCGTGTTCACTAATCAAACATAACCCACTTCCGTTCTGACTCGAAAACAATAATAAGTCAATTAACAGCTTTTATACCAAATGAAATAGAAATTTTAAAGTCGCTACATAAATGTAACTATTTCTTTTACGACTTTCAATCTTGTTTTCATTTTGCCTTTAAAGAAAATGGGAGTTAAAGTTTTGATTTCTTATTTACATTTAGAATCGATGGAATTGAATGAAGAAATCGCTTTATACCCCATCGAAAATACTCGTAGAAAAAATGCTCCTTCGGATGTTGTTAATGGTTTCCAGCGTGTCCAAAAGTGGCTCAGCTCATGTCATACTTGTTGTTGACATTGTGGACCACCAGGCTGAGGGTCAAAACGATGATAAGAAACTGAAAGGTCAGCACAGCAATAGTCACTCCGATGACCACCCATTGATAGGTGCGTAGCTTGCTTTCAATCACTTTACGACAACCCTGTCAACAAAGTCAATCAAACGTTTCATTTTTATAAGGAATTTGTGGCATGATGGGACGGCGACTTCAAACTAAATTCGCTAATTGGACAAATGTTAGCGTGCTATAAAGATGTTTGATGAAGCAATGAGTTATTAAAAGCTAATAGTCACTTGTTACAAAATCATTGTAATAAAAAGAGTACATGATTTATGCATAAGTGAAAGAGTGTGAATAATTACAAAATAGTAGAACTAACTAAATAGAGGTTTCTGCATTGAACTTATAAAGAACCTATTCAGTTACTCGGGACAACATCTATGAACAATTTTGTTTGAAATTTAATGCAAACTACAACCGTAATGCAGTTATCTACATGCTAGTAATTTTTGTGCTATTAATTTAATTGGGAATAACTTGTATGGTAACTCCAGACTCAAATGTTATCAGGAGAATTTTTAAAAAATTGTACTACAAACTGAAGAAATAAGACAATCAATTTGATTTGAAATGCTAAGAAAAAACAAGGCATCTTATTTATTTTGTACACCGGATACACACAAAAAACTGGCTTTTAAAAATATTTTTTCTCATAGATTAAAATCACTTTTAGGGAATTACTTCCATGCTTTTTTTTTTCATAGGGATAGACCTTTGCCAATTAATTTACTAGAGACATATTATCCCGATTATTTTGTGGCTGACGGATTTTATGATCCTTATTAATTGATTAGAGATAGTTTGGGCGCTGCTAGTTGTGACCTACTTGGGGCGCTGTTAGCTGTGACCTATTTGGGGCGCTGTTAGCTGTGATCTACTTGGGGCGCTGTTAGCTGTGACCTATTTGGGGCGCTGTTAGCTGTGACCTACTTGGAGCGCTGTTAGCTGCGACTTACTTGGGTGTAGTAGAAAGTATTATTGTAAGGGCTGGTGGTGCACTCCGTCAGCTGAGTCACATTGGGTGCCGCTATGCAGCACGAGTCAGGAACCGTTCTCTTCAGACCATTCGGTAAGGTTGCGTTGTTCCAGTTGGTGACGGTAGCGTTGGCGAAGTCGGGCCCACCCTCCCAGCCGCAGCAGTGTAGCTGTGGAAAATGGGTACATGGGCAAATAAGAAACTATTAATTCATTGAAACATATCAATGTAGCTCGTACTGTTATATCCCTATCAACTGACTCAAACACACACTTATACTTAGATAGAGGTATGTTTCTTTGAGATACCTAATCTCTTTCTCTCTCTCACGTTCATTCTGTCTCTCTTTATCACTCTCTCTCTCTCTTCCTCTTACCATATCTCTTGTGACGAGCACACTTGCCGGGGATTATATTCTCAATACTTGACAATTCAATGAAATGAAGAAAGAAACATCTCTCTGTATTTTCTTCAAACTTCTTTAATAACTTCTTCAACTTTCACATCAAATTAACTTCTTAATTCAATAACAACTTGACTTGATACTTCATAAATAAAACTTAAATGATACATGAAACTTCACTTAGTATAACTTCAACTTCAAATACTAAAACTTTACTTAATGGACCCGCTAATATCATAAAACTTATTACTGAGCTAGAACCAATGCTCTACAAGAACTACTACTATGCGAGGACCCCATCTAACTCACTTTCCCTTAATTTATACTTTCTTTGATCGTACATTCCAGAATCCTGGAACCTTCTCCGATAATTATTTTAGTAACTTTGACCTTCTAGAAGCTGACGTGTGCTATTTTTTTCCTTAACCTCTTTCTTCGATTGGATATCTAAAATTAACTTGTTTACGCTGGACACTTGCACTGGTTGAACTTGAGCTTCTAGAAACTGGTCGAAATAGGTCACTGACTCGACTCGTGACACTCTTAATCTTTCTTTCTTGCTCTTTTCCCGTCTCTTTCTCCCTAAAAACTATCTCTTTTTCCCCTTTTATTCTCTCGCACAAAAATTCTTTCTCTCTCTATTTATCTCTCTCATTCTCTCTCTCTTTCTCACTTTTCTCCCTTTCTCTCTTTCTCTCTCTTTCCTTTTTTCTCTATCTCTTTCTTTCTCTACCTCTCTATCTCTTTCTTTCTCCTTCTCTCTATTTCATTCTCCTTCTCTCTACCTCTTTCTTTCTCTCTTTCTCTCTCTGTCTACATAAATTATAATTACCATTGACGCTTTACTATTGCTTTTATTTGTAGCATGTGTCTCTGTGTCTCTGAGTTAAGGGACTAGTTTGACTAACGAGTTTCATTTCGAGTAAACTAGCTTTGGTCCATGAGATTTTACCTTTTTTTGCAGGGCATCATAGGTCCGAGTTAAAGGAGCTCTTGAATCAGAGTCATTGTAGCCGTATTGGGTTTTCAGTTTACTTAACACTAGCATACTAGATTTAGCTTCCCACTGAAAGAGATAGAACATTTTTTTTTACCATTAATAGACTTTAATATCCAAAGCAGTAAATGTAACAACGAGCAGGAAACTAAACAATTAGCTCCTGTACGGCTCTAGTAGAGATAACGATTTAAACAACATGGCGTTAAGCAGACTTGAAAGCAGACGTCTGCCAATCACGTGATGCAAGATGTATTCATTCATATCTGTATTTAGTTGACTTATATTCATAACATCTCTGGACTTACCTCTGACTTAAAGACAATTCCGAGGATAATGACTGCTACCTCCAGAACCAGTAATAAAATCAACACCACAGCGTACTGAGAATAGACAAAAATATATACATAAACACAACAGCGTACTGAGAATAGACAAAAATATACCTAAACACCACAGCGTACTGAGAATAGACAAAAATATACCTAAACACAACAAAGTACTGAGAATAGAAAAAAATATACCTAAACACAACAGCGTACTGAGAATAGAAAAAAATATACCTAAACACAACAGCGTACTGAGAATAGAAAAAAATATACCTAAACACAACAGCGTACTGAGAATAGGAAAAAATACGTAATTGACGGTATGACAATTAAAATACATTCCAATATCGCTATAAATAAACACAGACCTTATTATGTTAAAGTACTACAAATTAAAAATTAAAACAGACCCTATAGACAAAACAGACAAATAATAAGTGTCAATTGTATTAACAGTAACCAACAAGTTTACTTTTCGAGAAACAATAGTGATTTTTAAATAGAATTAAATATAGCCGAGGAAGTGAAAATAAGCAGGGATTTATTCAATAGAAGATTTTGCAGAGGCGGCTACAGGGGATGGCGAGAGGGGCAGGTAAACGCCGCAGGCCCAGTATCTGTACTTTTGTCAGCGTCAGCCCATCATACAAATCAAACAAATATTCGTGGCCGCCTCTGAAATATGGTTCCATCCCATGTCTATTGGAGAAGCAAATTTAAGAGAAGGTATAATACAAGGAAAGACAAGCGGAATCAGTCAATAAGATTCATACATTATGTGAAGTTTACTTTTGTGAATATATTGATGAAATGAAGTTATATTGTTTCATAATTAGGAATTCTGTTCTTTTTTCCCTTAAAAATCCCCGGCAAACATTGGATATTGTGACATCAGCTTTAACTTCTAATAGTGCCGCAATATATTTGCTATAAGATTTCATTTTAACGTATAATGATATAGTTATTAAACCCAGGCCTTCTATGACAGCATTACATTAAATAAATACAGACCTAATAATATAGGCGTATAGGAGATTGTTGAGAAAATGAATAAAACATCGAGCAAAAGGCACACACACACACAAACAAACACACACACACACACAAACACATATCAGTAAATAGCATAAAGTCTAGACAAAACATGGAAGCATTGTCTCCAAACAATATCTTACGAATGTCAATATGCATGAGCTCATGGCCAGGGCGCCTATCACCCCTATTCCCGCCAGAATGATCATGGCGGCGCCCGCGACAATCATCACCAGGGCACCTTGTCGCAAGATGTCCTGCCCCAGCACTTGAAGGTCAAGGATGCTGGCGGTCAGGTCAAAGAAGGAGTTGTCATCCACTGTGACCCAGACTCCAATGCCCAGAGACACTGCACCAATAACCTGAAAGCAATGAATACTTAATTCAAATGTGAGTAAATTACGATAATTAGCTTATACATATTGTATTACGGTTGCTCTAAAATATAGAATGAGTGTATATTATATTTTTACTATTCTACAATGATGGGTTTCGCATATCATAACAATGAAAGTATTTGATAGTTTATTCAATAATCATTCATCAATTAGATTGTATGACAGATTTTTTTAAGCCTCATATTTGTTAGAGCAGGCGCTGTGGCTGAGAGGTAAAGCGCTTGGCTTCCGTACCGGGGGTTCCGGGCTCGAATCCTGGCTAAGATTGAAATTTTAAATTTAGGGATCCTTGGGCGCCTCTGAGTCTACCCAGCTCTAATGGGCACCTGATATTACTTGTGGAAAAGTAAATATCTACAAGTTTATATCTATTGGAGATTTTAAAGATAAACTTAAGTAGGTCAAGGAGGCTAAGTCGAACTTCAATGTTGCCAAAATAAATTTTAAAAAATAATATACTTCCTTTATTTTGTACACCGGATACACCAAAGCTAGTTAAAAATTGGTTTGCGTGTATTAAAATCTTCAATATTTTACCTCTGTATATTGGTACATTACCAGAAGAAAAAAATTGTATTAAAATTAATAGATGAAATTGTTTAAGTATGGTGGTTCAGTCTAGTGATGACTATTTTTCGATTTTGTTGTTTGTTTTTGTTTAGAATTGACATGAATGACAATCGCAGGAAGACCCAAAGTGTAAGGATTAGAAACACTTTTTTTTTCCGTGTTTTTTTTTTAATGTATTTTTTTAAAAATATGGATTGCTAAGAGCAACACATGATTGATTTGGCTACGTCTGCTCGCAGCATGCCTGGCAACTACTTACTATGATTGGTATGTTGAAGAAGACGATTGTGAACTTGAGGCACGCGCGGGTCGATTCGGAGCAGCCCATTATGTCGCTGGCCTTGACGTCAACAATATCCAGTTTTTGAATGGAAAAAGGCATGAGGCTGAATCGTCTGGTAGCAGAAGCTGTAAAGAAAGGGGGGGAATAAGTGTTGCACAGCAGTTTTTATACGAGTTATCGTTATTGAATTGTTGACAAAGAACACATGTTGCCTTGTAAAAGAAAAAAATGATATACTTTTGAAATGCTGTAGAATATATTTTAAGACGAGGCAGTGTTAAGAATGTCTGTCATCGATCGATGGATTCTGCTATGCCAGAAACAAGTTGCCACTTAATCGAGATGTCATGGTTGGGTAGGACCCAAGCCACTGTTAGCAGCAATTATCGAACTTGCTATTCCGGAAACACCTGGGGAGAAAAAGACAATAAATGAAATGAAGTTGCACAACTATCAATCTACAATGTGTCTGAAACTAATTCGATCTTTTAAAAAGTGTTTTTATAAATAAACTCTTGTATCAGAAACTTATCATGCTGGTTGTAAAAATGAGGCTATGTTTGCACGGACAAAGTATCTCACTGAATCAGTTCTTCCTGGTCTCTTGACGTTGCAAGACAGAACAATTTTAGAAAGTAAACTTTTAGAAAATACACATTATGAAAGTTAAGTTTTAGAAAATATACATTTTGAAAGTAAAGTTTTAGAAGATACACATTATGAAAGTAAAGTTTTAGAAAATACACATTTTGAAAGTAAAGTTTTTAAAAATACACATTTTGAAAGTAATGTTTTAGAAAATACACATTTTGAAAGTAAAGTTTTAGAAGATACACATTTTGATAGTAAAGTTTTAAAAAATACACATTTTGAAATTAAAGTCTTAGAAAATGCACATTATTAAAGTAAACTTTTAGAAAGTACACATTTTGATAGTAAAGTTTTAGAAAATACACATTTTGATAGTTAAGTTTTAAAAAATACACATTTTGATAGTAAAGTTTTAGAAAATACACATTTTGATAGTAAAGTTTTAGAAAATACACATTATGAAAGTAAAGTTTTAGAAAATACACATTTTGATAGTAAGGTTTTAGAAAATACACCTTTTGAAAGTAAAGTTTTAGAAAATACACATTTTGAAAGCAAACACGGAGCTAAACTTTTTTTCTCTCTGACATTCTGCTGTAAACTGGTGACTTCACCTTTTCAATAAAAAGTGGCGAAATCCTGTTTGAGTCGACCTCTTACTTTATATTATTCAATCAGCAGTCTAAAAACTAATTGGCTTTCGATGACGGTGACCGGCCTTTCTTCTCAATCAACAACGAGGCATGGCTTTGTAGTGACCTAGTTTCGTATGAGATTGTGTGGGTTTTGTAAATAAATATATTGTGCATTGTTTTTTTAGCGATGTCAAAAGGTAGTGACGTAGTCAGACAGACGAATGGCGTTGTAGAGCACGGGAACAGGATAGGAGGAGAATAGATTTGTATTTTGTAGAAAGATTTATATTGATATAGACTGCTTCATTAAACGACGGATAGAGAGACAAAACGATCATCCCCATCTGGAAATAAACATCAAAGTCTTCACAAGTTTTATTAAGTAAATTTAGTTGTTGTGTCCCTTGGATGTGTTCAGGACTCGCGTTAGGAATAGCGAACTAGTATCAAACAGACAACACACAAAATCCAAGCCAGGACAGCTTCAAGGAATAGACTATACATAACCTTAAACTGTTAGAATTGGTCAGCGGCAATTCATGCACTCACTTCACCTAGTCGATGCTGGCCCATTCCCACCGGACATCTATTCTCCAAGCTTCTTCACCCTAACGAGTGACCTACTTTTAATCAGGAAATTAAAACTTGATAAAATAACCACTGTGGCACCTCTTTCTTGTTGACACTGTGCCACATAGGCAAAGAGTGAAGATGCACATACAGCAATCACTTTTTCTAAATTGAGCTGGCCAATGTGTTTGTGTCCTTTAGTTAAACTCTGTGATGCCTAGGGAGTGCATCTTCTGTCAAAGTGATAGCGTTTAAAAATAAAAATCTATAATATTGAGGCTTTTCTTTTAGTCCGAAGATAAATGCGAAGTGCAGTATATCAGGTGGCTATTCAGTCCCAGCTGCGACCTACATATTTTGCCACATGCAAAGATTTCTATGTGCAGACATAGCCGTTGTCCGCCGATGGATAGTGAGATTCGTAACAATATATATATATATTGTTACGAATCTCACTATTCAGGCTCTCTGCAAACTGCACCATACACCACCAACTTAAAGAACTTGACAACTCAGGGCTCCAAAGTAACGTAACACTTTAATAGTTGAATAAATAACAGCCAATACTGTACATTTGGCAACCCGTACACTGTACAAATATCTCTCCGATAACACCGTACCGCCGTATCAACTCTTGCACTGGTCTCTCCGTCTCGTTCCGGGCTTGCACTGGGTTCAACAGTTCAGGACTGACTTCACAGACGAGGTTCGTTGTGTCGGACTCGATCACAGACCAAGATCAAGACGCCAGTCGTCTCAACTGTACTTGACAGTACTCCGCACTGGACCGTCGTACTTTTCCGTACAGAACCACACCGCTGAACTGTGCTGTAGTCGACCGGACTGTAGTGAAGCGGGCTCTGAACCGTCTTGACGGGACACCTCCTCTCTTTATATAGGGTCCCTACTGGCCTTCTAGAACCGGACTACATCTCTCGTGACGCCCCTGAGCTCTGTTGACGACGGCGATCCTTCCCGAACCGCCCTGTTGACACTCGACTCGGCTGACCGTCGTAACTCGTCACGGTCGACCGCTTGTCTAACGCTGGCCTGTTTCGGCTGACTACACTCACACCACTACCACCATCTGTGCCACCACCAGGTTTATAACAATATATATATATATACATATATATATATATATATTATATATATATATATATATATATATATATATTTAATATATATATATCTCTTTTTGATAGATTTTAAAATGTATTTTATAAAAAAAAAGTTTTACTATTTGAATTCGTACTCAAGGGCTCAAGCTTCCGGTAGCCAATACGATAAACCACGGTAGCAGTGAAGTGCTAATGAAAATAGAAGGTTTATAGCTATCTGTTCTTTGTCTCACAGGTTTAAGCGGCAAAGTATAAAGGGCATTAACTCAACTTTTACCGCCACATCAATGAAGTACAATTTATTCCCTTGTTCAATAGCAAATAAAATAATGAATTACCAATAATTAATTAACTAGATATAATTGATAATTTTAATTGATTCTTGTTTTTTCAGGTACAAGGAAAATTGTGTGCAAAGTTTCAACATGATCCAAAATTAGGTGTGGGAGAAATGAAGTGTTATCTTATCTTATATAATACAGACGTTACTTCAAAAAAGAAGATGATTACGTTCTACGCGTCATGCATTCAGTCATGCATATTAACAAATGACTTAAATCCTGCAAAGTCACTGGTTTTCCTGGCTAGCTCAGGCAATCCATTCCATGCTCTAATAGCACTAATGAAGAAGGAGTATTTGTACAGATTTGTCCTAGCATATGGGATGAGGGGAGTGCCTCTATCTTTGTGTCTTTCTGAGTATATTATTAAATTGTGTTTTTGTACTTGAAAATTATGGTTCAGTGTTTTATGTATAATTGCTACTTTACTTTTGAGTCTGTCCAGAAGGCTTTCTTAACTTAGTGATTTTACCAAAGGTGTTAGTGTCACTCTAGTCAAATGTGAATATTCGTTTGTTATGAATCTCACTGCTCTAAATTGTGTCTGTTCCAGTTTCTTAATGTTTTCTTGAGTTGAGTGGTCCCAAACCGAGGATGCATATTCTACAATTGGCCTAACCAAAGTGTTTAAACTGTTATCAGACAGAGTGAGTTAATATATTAAGATTTGTATACAAATAAAATCATTTCAAAAGTACATATAGAAGACTAAAACAAAGAATCTGAATTAAAAAACCAACAACACGGCACAACTTTTATCTACAAAGGGCCCCAGTGTGTCTCTCCAGATTGTACAATAAAACTAGAATGAAAAACGTATCAGAAATGTACAACAAGTCAAAATTACAGCATGCTAGTCGCAGGAGCCGCCTTCCATTACCAGTAGCACAAACTTCTCGTAAAACTAAATAAAACATGCATGTGTGCGTCCGCCCATTGATTCCTGGAGTGTCTTAAGACCACACTCACTTAGCTTCAACACTTCAAGCGAACATAAGACGTGAGAGGTAGGGGGGGCACTGTGAGTAATCGCCTATCAGCTAAAGGACAAGTCAAATTGGTCATTGATTTACTTAGTGTAGGCGCAGCGCTGCTTTGTGTTAAAAGCAGCCTGGCCAAGTAGAAACACTAACTGTTCTATCATTCTAATCTCATCTCTGAATTCTTCAGTCGCAGTTACGTACCCGTATGTTCTTCGTGTAGTCAAAACATTTTTTAATCTATAATCTAATTTTTTTAATAAATCGAACTCGAGCACATTTGCCTCTATATATGTACAAAGTACTTGAATGTTGGAGCGTATTCTCTAAAATGAGCAGTTTGTTTCTATTCCTAAATTTTTTTTAAAATCTTGAGGTGTAATCTTGTGTCTCTATCACAAATAATCTTTGAGTCGCTAAGAGAGTGTAGATCTAAGTCGCAGCCACGGATAGCCTTAAGTCATTACCATTGTGTAGCCTTAGGTCGCTACCACACTGAAGTGTACACACACATACACTTTCATATACTCATACACACACACACACACATAATTGTACACTTACACCTACACAATCACACATCCACATACTTTTACACACATGCACACACATATATATATACATATATATATATATATATATATATTTAAAAAGCCATACACATCCATCTACTCATATAAAAATACGCACATACATTTTTGCATTCTTAGATATGCGCTCATTTTATAAATAGCCATGATTATATGTGCTCTAACAGTTATATTTTATATTCACAAACACAAAAACCATGGACCATTACATCTGTGTACATATGTTATAAAAACAACTTACCAGTAGGTAGATCTAATGCATTATTTTAAACTGCTCACTGACACTAACAGGTAGACATTCTACGCCTTGACACTGACACGAAGAGGTACACACACTCTCTGACAAAATCAATGCCAACAGAGTCACGAGGCAGTGTCATCAATACTGTCAGTTGCCAGGGGTGTTGACATCTGTGTGCATGGCATCATTCGGAGTACACAGAGATGCTTTGGTTTGCGAGTTTATTCCGTCATAAGATAGGAACTTTCTATATTCATTCACAGAAGAGTCGGACAAAGTAAAGACGGTAGTTTTGTCTAGTACTTTGGTTTGGGCATAAATTTTAAATAAACTATTTTTAAATATCAAACAAATATTTTTAAATATTAAATTATGAATCTAACAGAATGATTGATTCGATGACCTCTGCCTCGATGACCAACACAGATTCGATGTCTAGCATAGTCTCGATGACCAATATAGATTTGATGACTAACATTAGCCTCAATGACCAATACAGATTTGATGACCAACATAGCCTCGATGTCCAATATAGATTTGAAAACCAGCATTGTCTAGATGCCCAATATAGATTAAATGACCAACATAGCCTCAATGACCAATATAGATTTGATGACCAACATTGCCTCGATGCCCAATATAGATTTGATGACCCAAAAAGGATTAGATAATCTCTTTGAAAAAAACATGGGGCATACAAAGCTTGTTCCATTCTAGTGTGTGCCTTATGCCGAGACTAATTCTATTTCTTCCGTGCACTTCGATAAAGTGTCCTTGGAATTAATGGGACTCAAAATAAAACTTAAAATAAAATGTTCAAGTCCCACGGAAGATTTTTTATATATAGATCAGTGCCAATGACTACCAGAAGCACGTTGAGTATTGTACTATACACAGTAAGCTGGTCAAGACAAAGAGGCAACTAGAATAGCCCCGAAATAAAGCGATGGTTCTCGGTTTCGCTAAAATCACGTTAGAATCCTAAATAGAAATCAGGGGATTTTTCTAAATATGTCCTCTCAAGATTTTTATAGTAGTACAGCTTGCCAACAGAATTCAAATTCTATTTTCTATTAACACTTTTTAAATTTTTTTTTTTAAAACAAGAGAAACATTTTGTTAGCGTATAAAAAAACTATTAATATGGAAGCTATATTTGCATAGATATTGAAATATACTGAGATATAAACTAAATTAAATGTTGATAATGAATATGGTGTAAGTTGCCACTGCAGAGACTTTTATAAAGATACAAGTCTGGTCTCCGTCAGTCATGGAAAGACTTTGGTTCCCCTCACTGACATGACATTGACATGAGACGAAAAAACCTTGACCTTTGCTATGGTCAGAACGATGTCACCCACACAGTGGTTGATATGTCCAAAGGAAAGACAGGTGCTGATACAGTTTGTGATCAGCGGCGTCGCAGGTTTTGCCAGGGGCTTAGTATTGTGTGATGCAAGCTGCCTAAAGTTTGCCGGCTCCTGATTTTTCTCAGGGTTGACTCCCGAAGTCTGTTCCATGTTTGGGTAAAGCTGCAAGGCAGCAGAGATTCGGGTTCAGAGTTTTTTCTCCTAGTTGGCTAGCCAGGAAAGATTTTAATTCCTCACTTACCCGAAGTTTATGCTCCAGTTACTTGCCTATGCCATTTTCCTGTCAATAATAGTGGAAGGCGTGGTCGAGAGGCTAAGTACGCTTGAACTTGGCTTGACTTGAAGGGTGCTTGTC
Organism: Biomphalaria pfeifferi; assembly: GCA_030265305.1. Taxonomy (NCBI): domain Eukaryota; kingdom Metazoa; phylum Mollusca; class Gastropoda; family Planorbidae; genus Biomphalaria; species Biomphalaria pfeifferi. The sequence continues at coordinate 4,588,068 of JASAOG010000011.1, forward strand.
ATATATCAGTTTTAGAACCCTTGCAACATTTGGTGACCAGAAGTCACTGAACTATTCCGTGCAGTTAGCACGAGATTTCTCCTGGTTGGGGACTGACCACGAGGTGGACACCTCAGTTGATCTTGGGCTCTCGTAGAGAGAGGAATATTATGGATATCTTGTCCAGTGTAGTAATGTATAGATATTAAAGTTGATTTTGGACTCTTGTAGAGAGAGGAACATAGCTAACTCCTCGAGTAGAAAGTATAAGGACTAAGTGATTATTATTGAGTTATTTTTTGTGGATATGTAATTTCTAATGGCTGAAGTCGCCAATATCTTTTTGTGAATTATTTCATTCTTATTATGTGAATAAAATCCATGTCTGCTACCAGCGTGTTTATTAATAATTCTAAATGTTGTCGTTGGAGAGTTTAGTATATTAGTGTTCTTACGCACTTGCAAATCTAGTGCGTGTAAGAAAGTATTTAGTTAAGAAGAACATTATAGTAGTACCAGAAGAGGTATCTACAACACACAGAGACATTCGCGTCATCACGCCTACAACAAGAAAAAGGCTGTGACAGTGCTCGAGGTTCGACACCCGACTCTGGCAGAGTTGTGTTTACTGAGCGCCTAAAGGCAGCATGGAACACTTTCACCCAGATACCCCTCTCCCCACTGGTCCACAAATGAGATTGGACCAAAGCGCTCTGAGCATGCTATAATCATGAAAGTAGCGCTAATCAAAAGCTATAATAACACCTAATAGATGTGCCCCACGGAAACGCCTTAAAGATCATCTTAGGTGACATTTGTATTAACTGACATAGAAGAGAGCACCTGGTTGCTGCAGCTTCAGGAGGTCACTTACTTACAAAGGCCGCGGGATACACATTTGAGACCAAAAGAAAATCCGCTACCGAGCACAGACGTAGAAGGCGAAAAGAAAATCTTAATCGACCACCGGCGGACAATGGTTACATCGGCGCTGGATGGGGCAAAATATGTAGGTCACAGCTGGAGCTGCCTAGCAAACGGAAATACTGCATTCGTCATTAATCTTCGGACAAGCCTAATTATGATATCCCTTCCACTGGACCCAACAAAAAGCACGATGTTTAGCAGGCCTAATACCACTAACCATAAAGGTGGGAAATGATAACAAAGACACAATCAAGGAATGAATGGAGATCCCTCAGATCATTAGATCCAATGTATTTTTTAAAAAAAAAAAGGTAAACAAATTGTTAATATTGACAGAACGTAGTGGGAAACACTTATGAAGATGCTGGCCAAGGAAGATTTTTTTTTCCCACCAATTGCACTAGATCCTTAAATGTCTCGATTGTTACACTGTGTAAAAGATAGGTTTTACAGTATTCGTAAGTCGGCTCAAAGAGCAGAGATTAAATCCATATTTTACGTGTTTGAAAAACAATTCTCTAACATATTACTACAGTAAATAAAACTAAACCCGAGTTGTTGTTTTTTCCCCATTGTTGTATTTTTAAAAACATAACTGCGATAGAAGCCTTCGCAACGAAATAGGTTCTATCTAATTTTTAAAATGAAACTTCTTATATGTATTACTAACATAGAATAAAAGATATTTTACAAATAACTATAAATTGATATTTGAGATGAACTCTGTAATTTAACAAATAGGCTAAGCTCTCAGTATGAAGAAGTCAAATATAATTTGTTTCTTGTTTTGTTTATAGTTTTTAAACATCATTGTGGGAGCAATGGATGACACTTAGTGCTGTAAACAAATCCAACATGAAGGCTCTTGGGATAGGCTTTAGTTATACAGTCATAGTAGTAAATTTCGCTTGTAGCCGAGAGCTGAACAAACTTAGTTAAAAACCAATCCAGATCGAAGTACGGTAGCTATATATTTATGCTAATTAATTTGATGCGTAGGACGTAATCATCTTCTTTTTTTGAAGTAACGTCTGTGTTATTTAACATAAGAAGAAGAAGCTAGATTTATAGCAATTATAGTAGCTATAGATTTATGCTAGGTCTATGTTAGCTATAGTTTTTAGCTAGATAACTATAAGACTAAATATAATACTGCTAAAAAAAACACATTACCTTTAAGTCTGAACATTATGAAGTTTTTACGTGACCACTAACTAAGGTCCACTATTGACCTACCTATTTGTTTGGCCACTTCTCAGACATCTGATTTAAATGAAAACAAAGTGGTTTGTACATTATACTCATCAGTACTGTGAAAAGAGACACGTTGAACTTAACTCGGTCATATTGCAAGACATGACTTAAGTCAAGTTACAGTGGAGGGAATACGAAGAAGGGGTCTTCCAAAGAAAAGCTGTCTGGACAACCTGAAAGAATGGACAGGCTACCTCTTGATATTCTGCTAAGGACAGCTACTGAGTGGGAAGGTGGGTGGGGTAGGGAGGAATCTCAGACCGTCTCATCACCCAAACATCAAAGTACCCCTACGACGCTAGGTAAGGGACAGTGATAATCAACATTTTTCTTGGTCAAAAGTTAAGGATAATGTTATCCCAAATGATCCGTGAGTTCAACTTACTCCGAGACCATTGACCTCATTTTTCCCCCCCAAAAGAGACGTACTGCCTACTAAAACCAGGCACTCAATTAATGTTGGTTTCACTCAGGGTCTTCGATCTACACTTTAAATTACAAATACAAATCCTAATATCATAAACCAGGACTCGAACCAGCGACCTCAAAAACCTCTTTGTTGTTTATTTATTGAAATAATATTTTTCTCGTTACCACATTCTTTCCTTCTCCTTGAAAGGTTCTGAAATCAAGGAAATAGTTTCCAACAACTTTTGTAAACATTGAATAATTCAAGTCGCTTCAAGACCAGCCTTCCCAATTGTTTCCTCGCTTTACATCCATAGAAAGTTACATAAGATCTAATTAATTTGATATATTAAAAATATAATATAAAGTTTTAAAGTGTCAAAATATAAAGCTTTGGATTGTATTTCTTTTATCCCATATTAAAAATAATTCGGTAAACTCCTTAATCATATCTGGACATTATGGTAAATGGGTATAGTCTAAGGTGAAAAATGAGTCGTCCAAAGACCGCCGGTAAGAAAGCTGGGCCCATTCCAGCCGTGGGCCCCGGCTCCAAGATCGCCGGCATCAACGACGTCTTGCGGAAGCTGATTCTGATCAACCCGACTAAGAAAGGGCCAGTCGTGACGGTCGCCTTTCAGTCGGTAGGGTTCAAACTTCTGCCGCTGGAGATCTTCAAGAACGAGGAGCTCATGCAGCTGACCACCAAGTTTCTAGTCCAGTTCAACAAGATCAAGTATCTGCCCAAGGAAGTGAACGTGCTGGTCAACCTCCAGCACATTGACATTCGGCATAACCGCGTCAAGAGCATTCCTCCTACGATGTTCCAGTGTCTGTTTTTGGAATATGTGAGTACTTTGTGGCAGTTCTAATAGTGAACTTTGAGGGGCGTACAATGTGTATGGGAAAAATAAATAGACATGAGAATGTTGTCGTAGAATTTAACACGAGTTTGGGTGAGTTGACAGATAGCATGTGTTGGCTAATCTTCTTCTTATCTTATATAATAGAGAAGTTACTTAAAAAAAGAAGATGATTACGTCCTACGCGTCATGCATTCAGTCATGCATATTAACCAATGACCTAAAGTCACTGGTTTCCTGGCTAGCTCAGGCAAACCATTCCATGCTCTAAAAGCACTAGTGAAGAAGGAGTATTTGTACAAATTTGTCCTAGCATATGGGACGAGGGATGTGCCTTTATTTTTGTGTCTTTCTGAGTATTTTATTAAATTTTGTTTTTGCATTTGAAGATTATGGTTCAGTGTTTTATGTATAATTGCTACTTTATTTGAAGTCTTCTATCCTGAAGGCTTTCTAAATTTAGTGATTTTACTAAAGGTGTTACCCTAGTCAAATGTGAATATTCGTTTGTTATGAAGGCCTGAACATTTACCTGCAACGTCGCGACCTTTAGGCAGTTTATTGGTCTTCGTTTCCCACAGGTTGTGACGTTGCAGTTCAGTATTGAGGCTTTAAATAACGGGCTAATTGGATTGGCAGATAGCAAAGGTTGACGAATTGTTTGGGTCGGCTAATCGTTTTTAGGGATGGCTGATGTCAATAAGTTAAAAATGGCAACCTAATCGAGATGTCGACGTCAACAGACGTCACCAGAAATCATGACGTAGCGACACGGAAAAAAAAACAACTCAACTCCAAGTGCCATATGACGTCATAGAAAGTTACAATGTAACGCAAATAATTTTTACACCAAAACAAAATTGCCACAGATGATAACTTAGGATGGGTAGTTGAACCCACGTAATCAACTGTCGCACTGAATTACAACATTTAGGGGAAAGCCATTTTTTTGTGTCTTTTTCTTCTCTATTTCTCTCATGCCTCGATCTCTTTAAGATTGTTGTCAAAACTACGGCCCGTGGGACGTATCAGGCTCGTGCCGCGATGCTATCCGGAACCTCAACAATTCTGTTTAAAAGAAACCCTAGAGCGTTAGTTCCGTTGGAATCGACGACCTTTATACAATGTAGTCGGTCCGTGACACCGAATTTGAAATGTCTCAGGACGAAAAGGTTGGTCGCCAGCCTCTTTAGGAAAAATATACAACTAGGTTTCAGTGTTTAAACTCAAAGACTCTGAGTCTTTCTTATTGCGTCAATATGACTTTGCCACGCTCATGTGACCCTTGTGTTTATTTACACAGTGTCACGATTTCAGAACATTTGTTGAATCCATTGCAGGTAGACTGTACAGGTAACATCATCAGGTCTATCCCACCCAACATAAAGAACTGTGTCTACCTCCAAACGTTTATCTGTGAAAACAACAAGATTAAAGCCATACCGAAAACCATCAGCGCGTGCGAGGATCTGCGCTATCTCAATTGTAAATTAAACCAGGTACACGTTACATCTACATACTTGCCATTCTTAGATTTCAATTTTTTGGTGTTTTTTTAATTGATGTTACTTTTTACTTAAAACTTCTTTCTACAGAGGATATGCCTGCTGTCTATCCTAAGGCTGCATGCACACTACACGGTTTAAACCTTACTTTAAAATTAAAACGGAGGAGGTTTTGCCGTGCTGCTGTAGCTTTCACGTTGGACGGAATTTTGTCGTGTCGTACCTAGATATTCTATAATTTTTGAATTTTTGTGGCAGTACGACAAAAAAACTGGCTAGTGTAGAAGCGACAATTGATTCCAATGGCAAGACTGTGTATTTCGCAAGCAGCTTTTTGATGTTTTTATAACCGATGTAAACGCTGGATATTGATATTAGGTGAACAGAATGAAATCTAGCTTCTGCTGTTTACAGATGTAACAGAATAAACGAATATGTTACCCTCTTTCACTATCTCTCTTTCACTATCTCTCTTTCACTATCTCTCTTTCACTATCTCTCTTTCACTATCTCTCTTTCACTATCTCTCTTTCACTATCTCTCTTTCACTATCTCTCTTTCACTATCTCTCTTTCACTATCTCTCTTTCACTATCTCTCTTTCACTATCTCTCTTTCACTATCTCTCTTTCACTATCTCTCTTTCACTATCTCTCTTTCACTATCTCTCTTTCACTATCTCTCTTTCACTATCTCTCTTTCACTATCTCTCTTTCACTATCTCTCTTTCACTATCTCTCTTTCACTATCTCTCTTTCACTATCTCTCTTTCACTATCTCTCTTTCACTATCTCTCTTTCACTATCTCTCTTTCACTATCTCTCTTTCACTATCTCTCTTTCACTATCTCTCTTTCACTATCTCTCTTTCATTATCTCTCTTTCTCTCTCTCTTTCATTATCTCTCTTTCTCTCTCTCTTTCTTTATATTTCTCTAAATCTCCAATTCTATAATTTTCCTCAATTTACTTTGCTTTTCCCTAACATGTTTTTTTTTTACAATTCCTCTTTTTAGCTTGCAAATTCTTCATGGTTGGGTGGACACTGGACACGGGTTCTCGAAAACGGCTCTAACGATTTCCTTAAAAATTTGACATCTTTTGGTGGGAAAAGAATTGCAAGCTAATTGGCCCCACTAAGAAAACTCTTTTTTTGACCGCTATAATTGTTCTAATTATTATCTTCTCTACTTCCATTTGGTCTATAGACTATAAGACATGTAGCACACAATAGGCCTAATACCAAACTAGAATCTTCTATACTCGACACCATATATCTAGATCCAGATATTTCGTCCAGACTACTGTCTTCTAATGTTGTCATCTGTATCACCGAACTAGAATTTTGTACACTCTCAGTAGATTTATACGTGCACTTGACCTGGATTAGGGTTAGGGAATAATATTCAAATTGTTTATACATTTTTCAATATTTATTAATCAATGCAATATTAGCTTCATAAAGAAAAAAAAAAAGCTTTTAGAGCTAATAGCATCTGACCAAAGGAATGTCACCTTTATCTGGTTCCCTATCATGAGGGCATAGAGGGAAATGGCAGACAGAGGCGCAAAGAGAGCCTTCCATGAAGTGCAGTCAGGTGTCACGAGTCGATACTATGACATAATTCGACGTGTTTCTAGAAGCCGGGGTCAGGTCATAGAAGACGCAGAACAAACACATGTTAATTATAATCATCCAATATGGGAAAGAGGTGGAGGGAAAAAATAGCATACGTCAGTTTAGTTTCTAGAAGGTGATGGTCAATAAAATATTTAGAATAGACGTTTCTAGGATTCTGGAAAACTACGGTTTAGAAAAGTATAAATTAGGGGAAAGCAAGTTAGTCGGGGTCCTTGCTTAGTAACTGTCTTGTGTTGTAGTGAGTAGTTAAACGAGTGCAGGTGCATTAGTTGAAGTTGTATCATAAAGTTGTATCATAAAGTTGTGTCATAAAGTTGTGTCATAAAGTTGTGTCATTAAGTTTTTTAAAGGGATAAGTTATATCAATGGAAGTTGTAGAAGTAAAAGTGTTGACATTATCATGAGAGATTGAAGTCAAGTTGTTGTTCAATGGACAAGTCTACGTCTTTGTTTAGTTGGAAGACGTTTAATCAATAAGAAAGAAAAGAAAGCAAAATGTTTCTTCAGTTTGATGTCAAGTTGTTTATATAAATCTCCGGCAAGATGGCTCTGTTTGAACCATTATTAATAGAAAAAGAAATATCAGGCAATAAAGGAACAGAAATCATCGCGTCTGGAACCCAAATTCCTTGCTCGGACCTGAGACAGAGCATATCCTCTGACACCTACCAAGAGTCACAGGGTCGATGTGAAGCTGAGGCCCACAAAAAAACAAAAAACTAAAGCAAATTGTGGTAGGTGTCAGGCAGGGACCCACATATGTCTGACACGACTTGGGTGTGTCAACATGTGCAGACTTAAAATTAATTCATGAATTAAAAAAAATATTTGAACACTTAAACAGTAACCTGTTGAGATTTGAACCTTCCAAAAGTGCTTGTTTAATGGAGGAGGGAGTCCTTCAAAGACAGAGGACACGACTTGACTTACATTGTGCCGATGTGCTCCAAAATCTAAATCCAAATCTCAATCTAAAAAAACAACAACATATTTTTATGTTTAATTGGTTTTTTTTCTTAACATTATCAATTACATTTCAGGAAGAATGAACATAGAAACAGATTAATAGACGTTGTTGTTTTTTTTTCGAATTAAAAAAAAGTATACAAAAATCCTTTAAATCTCTTGATTACACAAACATTCATTAACTCAATGCTGTGCCGATGTGACAAAATGAAACATTAATTAACATAACTGAACTATTACTACAGATTAAAAGAATTCCGAAGACTCTGTATGAAATAGGCGCCAAAATCGACCTTTCCTGGAACAAACTCAGAGCTCTGGTCAGCGCCAAAGTGAAGAAGTCAGGACTTCAGTGGCTGGACGTGTCGCACAACGAGATCTCGGTCATCCCAAACAACCTGGAGAAGGTCCACACGCTGACCTATATAGACCTTTCCTATAACAATCTGAGTGTAAGTTAAGTAGGAAAACACAAAGTAAAAGTATCCCTTCCAGACCTTGCGATCTTTGGGGCAGATGATGTAAAGGTGATATGTCTTAATGGTCAAGGTTAATAAGGCCAGCACAACGACCCACTGCCTTTACTTTTCCCAACTAATGTTGGGTACCCATTAGAGTTGGTTAGACTCATGGTTGTCCTTAAATTCCTAAAATTAAAAATTCTCAATTATCATCTGGAATCAAACCCACGACCCCTGGGTTAGAAATGCAAGCGCTTTAAATACTATACAAATAAAGGATGCTCGTATTGAAACTATAAATAACTTGGTGACAATAAGATGTTTGTTACATTAAGCTTACAGTATTATTATAATCACCATTAGAAAGTTTACTAGTTTCCAGGGCCGGCCTTAGGCCTACTGCAGTCTATGCGGCCGCAGTGAGCCCCGCACTTTCATAGGCCTCGAGCTAATTCTAGATGTAAAGTATTAAATTAAAGCATAATAGCTTATATAAAATAACAGGGTTTCCGCGGCCTCCTGAGTTTCCAGGACCTCCTGAAAATCTCCTGAAATTGCAAAATATACGATAAATCCCTGAAAATCTGAAATTATTAAAATCTCCTGAAAACTCATAAATCTTTCGTGCTTTTTGGGTTCCAATCCTACGCTCACTGAAAACAAAAAAAAAAGGCAGTCATCTTTCGTTTAATAGAAATGTATTGCCTAGACGAATGTATTTTGTAATACTAAATCTTAATTTTCACCCGAAATAGTTAGGGCCGGCCCTGCAAGTTTACGTTTTATCTTTTTTGTATTGATGTAATTTTATTAACTTACAGAGACAATAGAATGGTCCCATTCAGTAAGAGACGTTGTCGGTCTAACTGCATCTAGAATCAGCCTCTTATACTATTTCTGATAAAGTTTAATATAAAGAAAGAGAACTCATGAAAATAGTGTGTTTCTTTGGTTGTGTATAATTACCTCCCATTCATAATGTTACTCCTTTACTTTCACAGACGAAGGGTTTTATTTATTTATTTGTTTATGTCTAGTCTCTTCCAGAGGAATTTTCCTCCATGAGGTTTTTGAGAGAATTGAACTTATCTTATAATCAACTGACCCGACTTTTTAGCAGTATCAACAAGTTTGTAAGTACTTATCTTATTATCAAGTGTACAGCACAATTTATCTTATAATCAAGTGTACACCACAACTTATAATCAACTGACCAGACTTTTTAGCAGCATCAACAAGTATGTTAGTACACCGCTGTTCAATCCAAAATGGATTATTGTTTTATAAAAATACATCTTGTTGAAGTTTTAAAAATCACTACTATTTATGAATTCCAGATATATATTACAATTTTACACCTAATTCAAAACATCATCGCAAAATTTCATCAAGCCAGCGGAACTGAGCCTTTACGGCTATTATTATCCAGTGTGAGCTGAAGTTTGTTTGTACCAAATAGCACTTTGTCGCAGGCTGGTTTCGGTACGAAGGAGATAGTCTGGGCTCCACTGGTCTACTTTAATTAAAGTAGTTTTGTGTCTAAGCGGCACTTGGAGAAATGGTCCTCTGGTGCCTCAGGCAGAATGAGCATAGAGGTGCCTTTGAAAGCAAGTACTTGGAAGATATAGTCTCACGTACGTTTTAGTATGGTTAGCGCGTGGACTTCATGAAGCACGAGGTAATGTTCCCATCCCCTTAGTGTCTTCTCTTTGATTTTACTTCCCTGTGTTCATTGGTTGTTAACATTCACCATCACAATTTACTTTCTGATTGAAGTCCCTGTCGACTACGTATCATTTTGAAACCGATAGTGATGTGACCTCATCCATATTTTTACAAATAAGTTTAGAAATATAATGTGAAACTAATATCTAATTCATTTAAAAGATATACCTACCCAGTCCAAACCTCATTCAGGGGGGTTAAAGCCAAGCCGTATGCCAAAGTGCATACCAATGTCCTTGCAGACATTTGGTCATAAATATAGTTAACTTTGCTATTACACTTGACTACTGAAATTTGAGTTGAGATCGGTCAAAGTACTTGTACATATATACATATTTACAACAGATTTTTATTAAATTATATTCACTTCTATTATTTGAGTTTCTAATGGACCTTACTTTTAATAACCTAGTTATGTAACATTTAACATTGAGCTATAAAGGGGAGGTAACCTTTGAAGATAATGGGCACGACATGGCCTAAATTGTGCCGATGTGCCAAAAAAAAAATCAAATATCATATATCACTATTCTAGAATATGCTAATAGGCCAACAATAAGAGTTAATTGGAGGGGGGCTGATAATTGTTCCTTTGGTACCTTCAGATTTTTCTAATGTACTAATCTACTTAGCAATGACATAATATTATGTAACATAAAGCTGTATCTTGTCTAATCTACACTGTCCCTTTATCATGTCACATCTTTCTATATCTTGTATAGTCTACAATGACTCTTTATCATATTCCATAAAGCTATATAGTTTGGCCATACTGCGAGTGTCGAACAACCAACTCAGCGAGTTGCCCGAAGACTTTGGGAGCTTCAAAGTCATTGAAGTCATTGACTTGTCACACAACCAATTGGAACACTTCTCTGAGACCATTACCGACTTGCGAGATTTACAAGTACGTAGACTCTTTGCTTCTAGTTAATAAAGAACTAGTGCAGGGGTTCTCAAACTGTGGGTCGCGACCCCTTAGGGGGTCGATTGACCATTTGCCAGGGGTCGCCTAAGACCATCGAAAATATGGATTGTTATTGTCTACCCTACAATTCTGTATTTGTGTAAGGGGGAAGGGGGGTCGCAGCAGAGTGGGGGATTGTAAAAAGGGTCTCCGAGCTTAAAAAGTTGAGAACCGCTGAACTAGTGGGTTAGAACCTCAGACACATGTCTGCAAACAGTTGATATATATATATATATATATATACATCAGTTGCGCGGAGAAGGGGGAACTGCTGTGTGGGCGACATCGTTCCGACCATAAACAATGCCCAGGCTTTCATCTCACTATGCTCTGAGATGAACCAAAAGGTCCAAAAGGGGGGGGGGGGAGGGGGCAGCTCAGTAAACACAACTTTGCCCGAGTCGGGTGTCGAACCTCGAGCCCCCTTCTAGGTAGCCAAGCCAAGCCAAGTTCAAGCACACTTAGCCTCTCGACCACGCTTCCCACTTCCCAATTCCGAAAAGACAATTCTGAACAGACGATTCTGAAAAGACAACTCTGAACAGACGATTCTGAAAAGACAACTCTGAACAGAAAATTAAGAATAGACAATTTCGAATAATAAATTATGATCAAAAGATTCCAAACAGGCAACTTCTAGAAAAAAAAATTCGAAGGGACTACTTCGAAAAAAACAAAACATTTCCTAACAGTCTATCTGACCAGGATATTATTTATTCATTGCAAGTTATTCGGTTGTTTTTTTTTAATTTCTAATAATAGTACCTCAGCTGCCTTGTTCCATTGTAATGTCTACCACTGAGCCAGGTAAACATTGTGTCATGTAACGTAGTAACCCACGGCAACATTGTCATCTCTCGTTCTGTTTAAGACCGATTTCCCAATTTTTTTTTCTGCCAGGTCCTGATCCTGTCTCATAACAAGCTGGAAAATATAGACTGTCTGGTCCGAGTGGCCGCTCTGGAAGAGTTAAAAGTGGACCACAACGCGTTGACCAGACTCCCCGAGAATATGCATTGCATGGCGAAACTCATCCACTTTGACTTCTCGTACAATCGCATACTGACATTACCGGAGACGCTTAACACGTAGGCTGTCTCTCTCACTTTTTTGACGCTCGCTTTTGTAGCTCGCTTTTGACTCTCTCTTTTGTCTTCTTTTTCTCTTTTTGTCTTTCTCTTTTTGTCTTTCTCTTTTTGTCTTTCTCTTTTTGTCTTTCTCTTTTTGTCTTTCTCTTTTTGTCTTTCTCTTTTTGTCTTTCTCTTTTTGTCTTTCTCTTTTTGTCTTTCTCTTTTTGTCTTTCTCTTTTTTTTTTGTCCTGTGTATTGTCGTTGTTGTATACAAGAGATGGTAATAGTCCTCTGCTAATTCTGTTAATTTAGATATAGATAATGACTATAAAGTATTGAAATTAAAATGTTACGAAGTGAGTTGGTGTAACACAGAAACTCGTAGGCGTCCACTGAGATTCGTTGGGTGAACTTTCGGGTTAAGGTGCATGCAAGTGCACGACCATATACAGCTAACCAGCCGTTATACTGTCAGAGCCGGCCATCAGGGGCTGAGCTAGAATTTTTCCATCATTTTGGGGCCCGAGGGAGGGCTTGACCTTTTTGGGAGCCCCTGCATTTTGCGTAATATTTAATTTATTTTTAATGTAAAAAAAACACTCATTTGGGGGCCTCCTCGAATGGAGGCCCGGGGGGGGGGTTCAAATTCTCCCCCTCCTTCCCACACCCTAGCTACGCCCATTACCGACCATAGGTAATTGTAGGCTCTAGGTAAAGTGAACAGATAGGCCTTAAACGTAACAGAAACATCAAAGAACTTTTTAAAATTAGAAAGGATTTAACATTGAGTTAGTAGATGTTCGATTGATTCGCCCCTTTACATATTACAACAGAATCATTTCTCTGAAGGACGTTCTGGGTGCGCACAACGACATCTCGGTGATGCCAGAATCAATCGGGAAACATCAGCTTCTGAGAACTCTGGACCTAAGAGAAAATAGGTGAGTGGACTTACTGGGTGTGTTTGTTTCTGTGTGACTGTGTGTGTACACAATGGGCCAAAGGGCTGAAATATTTAGATAGCTTTCTGATAGTGTGGTATTCACTCCAAACTGTTGACTCCAAGCCACTGGGTTTGAATCAATCGAATCGATTATTAAATCAAAACTAATCATCTCGATCTTAGCACTAATCAAAACATAGTTTACCATCTTGAACAAATTACTAATCAAAACATAATTAATCATTTCAATAGAATCACTTACCGAAACATACTAACTATCTCAATCGAATCACTTACCACAAGAAAACTAACCATCTCAATCAAATCACTTACCAAAATAAAACTAACCATCTCAATCAAATCACTTACCACAACAAAATTAACTATCTCAATCGAATCACTCATGATTCAGCATTAAAGCGTTGCCCGAAGACATCAGACGGTTGCGAACCATTGAAATTCTACGCTTGGGTAAAAACAAACTAAGCACCCTGCCAGAGAACATGGACATTATGGAATACCTGAGGGAGATTGACGTCTGCGACAACCACCTGCCGGAAGTACCTTTTAACAAATCTTTGGAAGTAAGTAGCAAACAGCTAAGAAATCGGAGTCATTTATTTCATTCTTCACGTTGTTAGGCCATGTTTTTTTTTACAGCAATAATTGTATTCAGAAATTTAAAAACTATAAATATTATCGAAAGTAAATTAATTTAAACAGAAAGTCACTGCCTATCACATAGTGCTCACAGCGGAACACATTCCGTACTATCTGGTACCCTGCTGACTTTGCCTTAAATGGATGTGCGATTTTGAAAGGGATTATCTTAATCGTTCACATTTTTTTTTCATTCTTGCAGGCCAATTACCTCGTCAGCAGTCATTGTTACGGTTTCCCGAAATGCGAACGATAAATCTACACACTGTTGAATCACTCCTTTTTTCCCCGTCCCGTCATTTCTTCGTTCAGCCAATCGCAGACCATCAGTATTGGTAGGGTTAAAAGCTTGGCGACATGAAAAGATAGACGAAGACATTTATCTCATCTACCCCCATTTTTTTCTGCTTAGCGAACAGACATGGCCGACAACTGAACAACACAATACACACTTGACCTGTTTTTTTTTTTTTTTCTCTGTACAGCAGGGCTGTCCACTAGGAAAACATTTCACAGTCAGAAACATATTGTTGTTGTTGTTATAATTGGATCGTTACTTTAATTATAGTTCTTCTAGCTACTAGCCAGCTGTTTAAGGCTGAGCTGTTTGCTCTTTATATAAACAGTACTCGCTGTTGACGTCAAACATGTGTCTGTCACGTTGAAAAAGTATTTAAAAAGAACCCCTTTTCAGACCTTGAGATATATAGGAAAGATAATCTAAAGGCCATTTGCTTCTATGGTCGATAGTTAACCAGGGTGCCATGTGGCCAGCACAACGGCCAACCAACTTTACTTTCCCAAACTTAAGTCAGGTACCCATTAGAGTTTGGTGGACTCTAAAAATCCCGAAGCTCAAAATCCAGGTCTTCATTGAGATTCGAACCCAGGACCTCTCATTACGGAAGCCAATTGATTACCACTCGGCCACCACCACACTGTTTCTCACGTTCAATAGAGATAAATGTCACCGATGATTGACTGATATATTTACCACAGGAATGGGAAGGATATTATATAACATAACCAGGGACAATGATACATGTAATAAAAATATAAGTATTAATTACAGCTGAGATTCGGATGACGGTCCACACCTTCCCCCACGCCTTATAGACAGAAAGTGAACCAACGCATTCCGAAATGGCTCACAAAACTTTCGCATTTTCTAAAATGCTATTTTTAGCTTTTGGATATTCCCATTTTGACGCCCGCAAACTGTATGACGTGACAGTAATTCAGACTTCAAGATCTATAGGGCATACACGACGCCCAACCGCCTTTACTTTCCCCAACTGATATCAGGTACCTATTAGTTGGATGGGCGTCCTTGAAATCAGTAAATTCAAAATCCAAGTTTTCACCGTGATTTGAACTCGAGACTCATTAGCCAAGCACTGTACCACTGAGCCACCCTACCCCATGTTTTAGTCAATATGAGTTGTTTTATACATCGTCTCCTCACACAGATTATCAATGTAGCCAACAACCCTTTCCCGCTGTTGAGCGAGACGCCAAAAAGTTCCATCGCCAGAATCGGGGAGAAAGATCTAGCCAGAACCATGACCCACTTGGACCTATGCAACACCGCTTTGGACCTGTTTCCCATTGGCATCTGCTCCTTGAGGTTGCTGGTCACACTCAAAGTGGCCAATAATCAGGTACATATAGATTTTTTAAAAATAATAATTTACCCTATTTTCAATTATGAACCTTAGCTTACAAAACAATAAGGAGCATCTTAAATGTACAAGATAAGATTTGCACATTTTGAACGCAGGCCACGACGGAACGTGAAAGAAGGATTGGACTCAACGCTCTTAGAATTGAGTCAAATCACGTCGGAGAAAGATTGCTGCCCACCAGTGACGTAGCTAGGGTGGGGGAGGGGGTCCCCCGGGCTCCCCCCCCCCCACTTCAGGAAGGTCCCAAATCATTGTCCGAAATTTGTTTTGCATTAAATATAAAAATAGTACGCCATTATCTCATGTCAGGATGTCGAATGTCAAAATGCAGGGGTCTTTAAAGAGGTTTAAGCCATCCCTCCAGTTCCACCAAATTCCTAGCTACGCCACTGCTGCCCACTGCGAGTTTCATTAATTGGCGCTAAACATTTAACATGTTCTCTGTTTCATTGAACTCTGACAGTCGGCTTTAACATCAGAAGTAATAGCACGTCCAATAACCATTTCCAAATGATGCAGACCAGTTATTGCATTTATTGAAATCTTAAGATATATTTTAAGAAGTGTTTTGTTGATATTTTCATTGTATATATTAGAGTACTATTGTTATTTGCGTAAGGCTTATAATCAAATTTATATGCTCCTGTGTGCTTTTGGTGTTCTTCCGTTTTACAGATCAAAGAGATCCCCGCGGAAATCGGGAACCTGAAAATGCTGGAGGTTTTTCACGCCTATGACAATCAGATTCGGGAAATCCCGATGCAGATGGACCTACTGCATCAATTGGAGTACTTCGACCTGTCTCGTAATAAGGTTTTCCTGGTGCCATTCAACCTGGCTAAAGTAAGATTACCTTTATGACTTAACATCTATGTCTCGAACGCGTCCATCAAAAGATAACTTATATTGTCCTCTGGAAGGCAACCTTTTTTTTTTTTTGTTTCTGCTTTCGATGTGGCAAAATATGCAGGTCGCAACTGGTCATGTGAAATACTGTACCCATCCTTAGTCTTCCGAATCGAAGATAATGCTTTTATTTTTATGGAGATATTAATTTCCCTTGAAAATTTTCTTAATCATTTCCCTTCATAATTTTCCTCTAGAATTTCCCTTGATAATTTTTCTCGAGAATTTCCCTTGATAATTTTACTCGAGAATTTTCCCTTGAAGATTTTTCTGAACCATTTCATCCTGGTAAAATTCGAAATATTTAACATGAAAAAAAAAAAAAGAATTTGTTTTTGTAACTTAAATTCGCTTGTTTCAATATGCTAGAGATAGGTTACTTCAAAGCATTTGTTTATGAATTGTGCTCGAATGATCTATTTTTATTTACAATTAGGATAAAATCTGACTCATAAAAATCAATGTATAATATACTTATAAATAGAAAAAAGTAATATTTTTATCACTCAGTAGGCTAAACAATACAATTAGGTTGGTTGGACTTTTGCCTCACCCAAATCCATTTTGCTTGGATGTAAGAATGTTTGTTGATGTCTAATAGTTTCTGTTTAAATATTCGTCCTGAAAATATTAAAACCTGCCTTTGTACCTACATTGCTTACTTATGACACATGGGTGGATCAATCGGGGGCCGACTCTGAGTTTGTGTGAAAACACAGACTCTTTGTGATCTTTTTTTTTAAGAAACGCGAGTCAGTGCCTATTAGTAACTTACATTTCTAGCATATCTAACTACTGCTAGTGAACTGGCGTAAATTTAGCAAACAAATATGGCCATAAAGTTGAGTAGATTGTTTGAAATGCATGTAATTCTATTACATCTGAAACAAATGTTCATCTGAATTGCTAAAATAGCTGATTATTTTATACATGTGTGTCAGTACAAACTGAACAGGATCAAGGTTTATGTTAAGTATTGTTAAGACTAGTAGCAACTAAATAAAATGTCCATGTGTGTGTGTCTACGACAGTTGAATAAAATCATCCATCTTGACCTCTCGTACAACGTGATCATGGAGCTACCCGAGTCTTTCAACCGCTTGGACCACCTGACCTACCTCGACCTCAGCCACAACGAGCTCACGGTCTTACCAGAGCAAAGAATAGACGCCCTGGCTTCAGTGCTCAAACTAAACCTGTCCACCAATCACCTGATGGATTTCCCCATTGCACTGTGTTTCTTGTACAGGTTGGTGCTGGTTAGAACTGTAGATGCAGAATAGGGCGTAGCGATGGTGCCATGCACCTGAGGCAGCAAGGCCTGTTGGCACCGCCTCTACCCTCACTAGTGTTCTAATTGATATTTGAAAAAGAAAGCTAGCAATTAAAAAAGAACTACTTTAACAAATAACAAACGTTACATCAGAAATATATGACATTTTATGTAGTCTTTTGATAACCATTATGGTGCCCCATACGCCCGGCGAAATCTAAGTTTTTCCGTGAGGCCTGAAATGGTGTAGCACAAATTACTGGAGTAATTAAACCAGTAGGCCACCCCGTGAATTAATCTTTCTAAAGAAGAAAACATAACAATTTTACAAAGACAGTTTGTGTGGAAACACAAACTCATAATCGGCCCCGAAGTTGTCCACCCCGGCAGGTAAAAAGGCAGGTTTCAATATTTTCAGAAAGAACATCAGAATGAAATTCTATCAAAGACAAATGACAGAGAAGAATGGAGAAAGAAGGTTGACAGATTTTGTTTGTTGCGCCAGCGGTCCAGCAGACCAAAGGATAGGTGAAAGTGAATGTGAAGTTAGATGTGAACCTGGCCTAACTGATGTCTTATAATGAATATCTAATTAATCTAATTGTTTTGTAAAGGGTCAATCTCTTATTCAAATCCTCAAGAAAAAAGCATTTTCCGCATAAAAAAAATAATTTTTCCGTTAGTTGTGTGTTCTATTGCGTTAATGTAACGCTGCTGTTTACGTAATAATATAAAAACTGCTAATTAATTGTTGTTTTAAATTATGTCCAACTTGTATGCATACTAAATAGATTTTTCCTCTTTAAAAAAAAAATAAACATTTTTTTTTTGTTAATGTAGTTGTTAGTATGACAGAACTTACTTAGCTTAGCAATACAAATGTAAAAAATAGATATTTGACAAAAAATCTCAAACCAATTGCATAACTGTGTTTTAAAAAAATGGGAAATGGTCATCTCCACTACTAAAGAGCCTCTTGTGTTTGTTTCTATTAATAATAAATAGTTGTAAAAGTGGTGTGTTTTTATGAAAAACTGCTTGCAATTGGAACCAGTGAAATTAGCCTATGTGGAGAATGCCGACCACGTCCTCCAAAACTGCGCTCTTTACCAAGAGGCCCGTATAAGACACTGGCCCCAAAACACCCCAATAGAAAGAAAACTATGTGGAGAGCTACCTGATTTGGAAACCACTGCGCAGTTCATCTCATGTATTGGTCTAGTCATCTGAACACTCCAACATAACAATGAGAACGCAGAAGAAGAAAAAGAAGGAAGATTGGCCTTTGTTCTGTCTCGTTAACTATTATGCATGGAGAGGCTGCAATTTTAAATGAAGGTTGGCAGTTATGCTGTCCACAGGTTATCCTCGTTTACTATTGGGCATGGAGAGGCTCGTTTACTATTGGGCATGGAGAGGCTGCAGAAAAACTCCTCTTTTATCCATCGTCTCTATCGGGACTTTGACTAGCCTGCGATAGGAATGTTTATTACAATGTCAATAATGCTACATGAAAATGATGATAATAATTATAATAGCGTCATGTAACTCTTATTTCTTTTTCGGTAAGGTTGCAACACCTGGACTTCTCTCAGAACGACCTCGCGGTCATTCCTGAACAGATCGTCCGGTTGAAAAATTTGGAAACGCTGGACTTCCATGACAACCTCATTGAGTCCCTTCCAGAGAGCCTCCTGAAGATGAAGGTGCTGAGCAAGCTGGACGTCTCAGACAACAAAATTCAGTTCTTCCCTCTGAAGATGGACCTTCTTTCCTCTCACTGTGAGGTGGGTGTTTCTGTTGCTGATGCCTGGATCTGTTTCATGAAATGATTGGTGCTTCTTAGTAATATTAGTTAACGCTTATTTGAACGCACAGTGTATGGTGTGTTCTAGCTTTCTTTTCTACATTAGTTACAAATTGTCTGTAACCGTAACCTTAAGAATTAAATAATATTTTTAAAATGAATTTAATGCTAATTTTACAAACCATGTTTTATCTCAAAAGTTAACGTATGTCACGTTTGATTGGTTCTCAAATGCAAACGACACTACCATCCAGAGTACTACTTCAATGTTTATATCACATAACAAGGGGTCTCGACCTCATATAAATACTAGTAAAGAGAAGTGTACTCAATATACTTAATATTCGGATAACGAAAACATGATTAGTATTTATCACTATTATTATTTAGTGAAGTAAATTTACTGAAGTTCATCGGACCATTGACAACGGATTATAAAACATACAAGCTAAAACAGTAAATGGCATTTGTCACGTGTTTATTATGTTTGTCACGTGTTTATTATGTTTGTCACGTGTTTATTATGTTTGTCACGTGTTTATTATGTTTGTCACGTGTTTATTATGTTTGTCACGTGTTTATTATGTTTGTCACGTGTTTATTATGTTTGTCTGATTTGATGATAAAACCTGTGAAATATGCGGATTTGGAGGTGCTTTAATTAAAATTCAAACACTTTAATAATCAATGAAGCAACAAATGGCCGATATGCTTTTCTAGAGTTTTAATTAATTTAAACTTGAACTTGAAACAATAAATGTATGTACAAAGATATATAAAGCAGATACAGGATTCAGTAAAATGATCAATAAAATGAGTAACTATTTTCTTTGAAAATTAGCGACTTCTAAGTCTCTCTCTCTCTCTCTCTCTCTCTCTTTTTCTCTCTCTCTCAAGCTTCTACTAGTAACTACTCCTTTTATATCTTTCCTTAGAATAAAGAACCGTGACACTCTCAATACCCATCTTTGACACCTTGACCCGTTTACATTTAATTTTCCTTTTAATTGTTTTTGTAATTTAACCTACGTTAATTATGTTTCCCTGCTACAGCCTTGAACTAAGTTTTAATCGGCGTCTTTCTGGCATTTAAGCGTGGGTACGCTGACCTAATTTGAGTTAAGTAAAACTGTCCTCATTTTGTGAACAATGAGGTGTTACCAGGGACGTGACCGCATTGAAAATCCAACATCATCAACCACTCATGGTAACAGGGCAAGTGATCATGCCGGTATGCATCTGGGACTGTTTATCTCCATAGCCACGAGTTCGAACCCTGCCCACTGCTT
Organism: Biomphalaria pfeifferi; assembly: GCA_030265305.1. NCBI lineage: Eukaryota > Metazoa > Mollusca > Gastropoda > Planorbidae > Biomphalaria > Biomphalaria pfeifferi. The sequence goes on from JASAOG010000011.1 coordinate 4,608,395, forward strand.
TCCCCCCCCCCCCCCCCCGGTCCAGGAGTTAGGATACGTCTGAAACGGTTAAACATGAAAAACAGTTTGCGTCAATGAATTTAGTGATTAACTCTCAGTAAATTTACTTCACTTTGTTTGTCTGTCTCTCTTCTTTGTCCCCCCCCCCTTCCCTGTATATAAGCTTATATCAACTCATTCTGTCCGTCTGTCTGATAAAAAAATTTGTAATCTTTTTTTTTCGTCCCACACCCAATGCTAAACATTGATCAATTACAAATTTAACCAATTTTAAATTGCAAGTTTTTTGAAAAAAAAATTAAATCAAATTAACCATTAAGTATGATTTCTAATAAAAGAAATAAACTCTACGTTATTAATGGAAATAGTTGTAAATGAGGAGCTCTTTCCCTTAGGTAACTTATATACGTTTGGATAATGATTTCTTTGCTCGTTTATCTCCTAGTTTCTTCCTTTTCTCGTTGTGTTGGTCAAGCACTGAACTGTGTGTGTGTGTGTGTTGGTCAAGCACTGAACTGTGTGTGTGTGTTGGTCAAGCACTGAACTGTGTGTGTGTGTTGGTCAAGCACTGAACTGTGTGTGTGTATTGGTCAAGCACTGAACTGTGTGTGTGTGTTGGTCAAGCACTGAACTGTGTGTGTGTGTGTTGGTCAAGCACTGAACTGTGTGTGTGTGTGTTGTCTGTTATAGATCAACAAAGAGGATCAGAATCCCTACAAGGCCAGGACGTCGTCTCTGGTGGAGAACTACATGGACTACGACGAGCTGGATGAGGATAGAGAGGATAATGACACGGAGAAATATGACAATGAAAGTGTTGATTCTACCATCGTCGAGAAGTCCAAATCTAGATCTAAAACCAAGAAGAAATAAATAAAACCCCAGTTAATTGTTATCTGCGTGTGTAGGTATCGTCTGCTCTGGTGGTGTTTTTTTCTTACTTTTAATCTGTAAAAGTTTTGTGTAAACCTCAAGTTCTCAATAACTCTCTTGACATGCGCATCAAGCAAGTTACAGATGTTTCGACTACTCTCTTGACATGTGCACATAGTCAGGTACAGGTTTTTCGACTACTCTCTTAACATGTGCACATAGCCAGGTACAAGTGTTTCGACTACTCTCTTGACATGTGCACATAGTCAGGTATAAGTGTTTCGACTACTCTCTTGACATGTGCACATAGCCAGGTACAGATGTTTCGACTACTCTCTTGACATGTGCACATAGCCAGGTACAGATGCCTTGACTACTCTCTTGACATGTGCACATAGTCAGGTACAAGTGTTTCGACTACTCTCTTGACAGGTGCACATAGTCAGGTACAAGTGTTTCGACGACTCTCTAGACATGTGCACATAGTCAGGTACAAGTGTTTCGACTACTCTCTTGACATGTGCACATAATCAGGTATAAGTGTTTCGACTACTCTCTTGACATGTGCACATTATAAAGGCGTTTGGTCGTTGTGCTGGACACATTACACCCTGATCGTTAACCATTAGCCAGGGATACAGATGACCTTAACATCATCTGAAAGGGGAAACTTTTTTTTACTTTTATATTTCCTTAACTTATTTTCTACCGAATAGCTCCATGACCTCCTTTAGTCGAATCATCTCATAGGCAGGCTTTACCAGGGTGTAGCACTGTGTGGTGCAAGCTACCTGTACCTAAAACTCGCAGGCTCCTCACTTTTCCTCAGGGCTGACTCCCTAAGCTTTTTTTTTTCCATATTCGGGTATAGCCGCAAGGCAGCAGGGCTTTGGATTATACTGTACTCAGGCTAGTAGATCCTACATGTCATGTTTAGACATGGGGAGAGCACAATGATAAAACTTTAACTTTCATTCATTGACCCCCTTCCACCTTTTTCCGAAACAAAAAAAAAACAGTATACAAATGTATTTAAACAAACTAAATGCTTTCAAAATGAGAAATATCATTGTTTTCAAAATTTATTTCAGTTGCTTTTAGATCGTATTCTTCTATAATGTACGTAATAACGCTTAGGGTTAACTCCCTTCCTCTGAACTTTGACTGATCTTAAGAGTGGAAGAGTCTGGAACTCGAGGTCCATGGCGTACTGAGCAAAACGTGCGCGTATTTTTCAAGAACATCAAATAGAAATATAAGCTGCGTATGGCGACCCCCTGACGGGTATCGTGAACCCTTGCCCACCTTCTCACTACGCCTCTGGATGGAAGCTCCCCTCTTGTCTGGACCATTGTTTCTGTCAGGGATAGATACAAAGAGATGTAATGGTATCCAAGACGCACAGAGACTCCTCTTATATTCCTTTTTTCTACCACATCAGCCTCGCGCGTGTCCCCATGGAACTGCCCTTTGAGGAACCATGTGTGGATAATGATATGGTTAGGGCTCTCTTCCATCACTTGTGCAATGGATTCTGTTTTGAGGCACCCTCAAGGGCTTTCTCATTTAGTTCCCCATTTTAGTCTAATTGTCTTCTGTAACAAGCTTTTCGACTCGGGCAACACTCAGACTGAGAATTATTGCACTGGGACTTTTTGAATATTGTAAACCGTTAATTTCATAACTGCTCTTTATCGCACTCTACTTCAGTATACTGTTCATGACTGTGATTTGTGCTCCGGACTATCACTGCGATGGTCCCGAGCTCGCACCGTGACCACCGATCTTCCCATGACGTCATGTAAAGGACTCTAGTCGAATGCGTCATAATCATTGTTCAAAGGGGAGTAACTAAGCCTTTGACTCGCCAGCAAGTTTTTTTTTTATGTTCGCGTTAACCCCCCTGCGTAATTGTAATATTGTTTAGTTTTTAATTTAATTATTTTGTTACTACACTAATTGAATTAATAGTAATAATTTAGAACTAGAGGTAAACTTAATTAATTAAAATGTACATTGTTTACTTTTAGCTTTATCACAGATCAATGTAAACATTTTAACAACAAGAGCGACTACTTATATAGCTCACAGAGCGACAGTTTCTTATTGGACATCCACCCTCACAAATGAATGATTGTGTTAGAGTTTCCACCATCAGTACAGATTATGGTAAAGCGCATGTACATGTGTCCTAGTCTTCTAGACTATACTATTCCAATGATAGGCTTTAAGAACTAGAAATTAAAGTAGATTTGCAGAATTTTCCTGAGCATTATTAAACTCTTCAAAAATCAATCAATATATCAATCAAAAACGTAGTTTACTGTTCCACATACATGCTTCATGGATCAAAATATCGTAAATATTTTTTTTTAACAAACAAATGCCCTGTTGGCCGGTATCTAATAAAAGCAGGTGTGACCTCCGACTAAAACCACCCTGGATGTCAGTAAGTCCCTCGCCTTGCCTTTAATAACAAGTCTGAATCTAAAAGTTTACAAAGGAAATAAATGATTACCTTGAAATGAAGATTGTGGTTGTTCTGTAAAGATTTTATTGTATCCCCTTATATATTTATTAGTTGCAAATAATTCACCTTTACCTGTCCCATAATTTGTTCAGCTGTTGTGTCCCCTTAAGTAATCTGTCGTCTGTCTCCATTCCTCTCAGTCTTGTTCTTTGCATTGAATCTCTTTCAAAAACAGGCCCGCCCATTCTTTGACGTTGTCTTCCCATCGCTTTCTCTGTCTGCCTCTTCTTCTTTTTCCTGGTACTGTTCCTTGAGAATGGGCCTTTACGAGGCCCGAGGACCTTGTGATATGGCTATGCTAATAACTATCGGAAGTAACCAGGATTTTTTTCGAAGTAATTGCATAGATCAGCGTCTACTATTTGATATGTCAAGAAAGAGTACAAGTACTGGTTGGTGAAAGTACGGTTAACGAGCAGGGTGTCACGTGGCCAGCACAATGACCAACCGCCTTTACTTTTTTTCCGACTTAAGTCAGGACCCATTAGAGTTGGGTGAACCCAGGGACGCCCTAAAAATGCCGAAATTCAAAATCCCAGTCTTCACCAAGATTCGAACCCAGGACCCCAGGTTCGGAAGCCAAGTGCTTAACCACTCAACGACGCACCCCCGGGGTAAATAGGGTGGGATAAAAAATGCTCCTTTTTAAAAATTCTTTAATCGCTTTTACAAAAATTTACCAGTTTCATATTGGAGGAATAGCTTTTATCGTTTTATTTTAGTTTTACTGGTTTCAACAGAAATAGAAAACAAAACAAAACAAAAAACATCTCCATATATATTGATAAGGGGGGAAATGTCAACTTAAGTCTTGTCACTATTTTAGATTTAATCTTAATAATCTGCTTTTTTTTTTTACTACTGGATTACGCTGACCTACACAATTAAAAACAAATATTTTCGCCTCATAATTTTCGGGCATTTTTAGAACTAAATGAACATTATATATGATTATATCTGTATTTGAATTTGAATGAAGCGTTGACGACTATCCTGGAAATCATCCTCACTGACTGAACAGATTATACAAACAAATCTATTTGGTTAGAGACCTATAATAGGATTATATAAATAGGAGTGTTTTGTTGTTTTAGCAACTTGAGTTCTCCGATGAATACTTTGTGACTGGAACTGTTTTTTCATATAGTTTAAAATCTGTTATTCCTCGATCTGGATTCTTCAAGGGTCTGTTTCAAAATGGCTTCCTTAGAGGAGAAAGCTGTGTGCTGTGGTTTTGCTTCTGTAAGGACATGGCAATGTGTTTGGATAAGCGATTAGTTATATGGCCAGACCAAGAAGAGACCGGTGCGGAAGAGAACTGGACAATTAGTTGACATTTATTGAAGACTGGGCAATTAGTTGACATTTATGGAAGGCTGGGCAATTAGTTGACATTTATTGAAGGCTGGGCAATTAGTTGACATTTATTGAAGGCTGGACAATTAGTTGACATTTTGGTGTGGGCAAAATATTTTTTTTGTACTTTAATTATGTGGTCATTTTTTTTCGTCGCTCTTACACTGCCTTGGAAAAGTTCGTTTAGCGTGAGACTGTCTTAAATGAAAGTTGCCCGTCTTTAAGATATGTGACTTGTTATGAGTAAAAAGTGACATGTCTTTAAGAAATGTGAGCTAACCTAAAAATGACTTTTTTTTTTTTGAAGAAGTATTTGAAAGGTTCTTCTTCTTCTTTAAGCCAGCTTTTTGCAGACTGTGCCAAGGAAAAATAGTGCTGTTCTCTTCAGTTGTTCAACACTGTCATACAGAGCGTCGGTTATTGAAAGGTACAAAGCCTTAAAGCAAGTTGAGCTGTCTTAAATAAAAATGAGATAACTAAAGAGTTGGCTGTCTTGAAAAGCAGAATTACGAAAATAATACTTTAAAGCAAAATTGTTAATCTTTGTTCTCTCTGCCTGTCTCTCTCTCTCTCTCTGTCACACTCTCTGTCTTTTTATCTTTCTATTAATTCCTCATTCCTTCCTTTTTTTTTCTATCTTTCTCTCACTTTCAATCATCTACCTTTCTACCTTCCTACAGATTTTTCTACCTCCATGTTTTCTACATATCTTCTTTAGACACAAATAAAGAAAGTCTGGACGCCAAACTTCTTCTTTACTTCCCTTATAACGGATAGTATTATACTCGCCTTTGTTAGCACTCAAGAGAAAGTCCACCTCTAGCTCGCGCTTCACATCAGTTTGTAATATATTTTGTTTTTGTTTGATTCTAGTTCGTATCAACAAGCATCCTTAAACCAATCAGAAGCCTCTTGAAGACTGAACGTTAAAATCTAGAGATGAAGTCCGTTAACTCTCTCGCTGCGTGGGACCTCGCTACGAGGCGCTTAAAGATGTCCGCATTTAGATTCTCACGTTGGTGCTTTGAAACCCATCAAGGGCTGCGAGAGTTAACTTCATTACCCCATTGTTGTGTTTAATAAGCTGTTCTTCACAGCTGTGCTAGTTTACCGCTGTCTGGTGTAGTGGGCAGTGGTGTAGCCAGATGAAAGGTAGAAAATATTTTCTGGAGGTAGGGAGATGTGGAACATTGCATCTCTGTATTTGAAAGAAAGTCAACTACTAATACCTTAAGAAAAGAGAAATAAAAAAGGTTTTGCATATATGAATATGTACTTCCTTTGCCATTGAAACTTGATCACCATATAACAGGTCAGATTCGCCACTGGGAGATTGTGTGTGGGAGGAGAGTAATTGCACAGATCAGCGTCTACTATTTGATATCTCAAGAAAGAGTACAACTGCTGGATGGTGAAAGTATGGCTGGTTAGTTTCACATTAACAGTGACCAAGCACTGCTAAGGATTGAATAGTTCCCGTCTTTTGTTAACCTCGAAGTCTTTGACCACTCGATGGCCAGTCTATGTGAACGATAGATTCGTGGGATTTCTTTTTGCACCCTAAAATACACACATCTGAGTCTAGAGATTCCTGTCTTTTTTTACTCTTACATGTCCACTGCTGGCCTATTACATTGAATTATATGAACGTTTCTATGTAATGCTCTGACATCTAAGTAATATGTATTATTTACTGACATATTTAAAGTATTATTATTGTGTCTCCCCCTCTTTCTTTAAACAATTTTGGATCCGCCCTTAGGATTTATGTCAATGCTAAACTGCCTTTTGTGTGTGTGTGTGTGTATGTGTGTTTGTGCAAATGATTATTTTGATTAAACTAAGGGCTACTACTCGATCTAATGAAGAGACGCTAAGCAATTTTCCCATCCAGGAGTTATGTTTCTTTGTTGGAAATTTGATATTAATGAACCAGCAGGCTTTGTACTTAAACAGAAAAGAGAATAAGCCTCTTAGACTATAGCGTAGTCAGTAGTGGGATTGGTTATCAGTTGGTGGGTCTATGTGATAGTTCGTATGTTTGTGTGGGTTTTTAAACTGAATCGCAGCTAATAGAGAACTTTACTAGTAAGTCAATAGTCAGAACCTTTAGCACATTGAGTTAGTAAAGTAAGACTGTCTAAAGCAAAGAGGGATAGGGAATTGTTTCTATCAGAGTCAGGCATATATTGTGGAATCAGATCTCAGTGATAGGAAGAGAATCCCCAATGCCATCAAAAGATCAGGGGCGTTATTGGAAGAAGAAAACGGGGAGCGTTTCAATTGCTCGTACATTTTAACATGGTAGCGATCCCTCACTGAAAGCAGTTATTGTGTTTGCGTTGTCTATCTGTGACAGCCATAATTTAAAAGCGAAAAAACGCTATTAAAATCCAGATTTCAATTGAACGTGCTGGTAATTGACGAGACTGAACTACAGCCATATGCATTCCTAAAGAAAACTTAATGACCCAAGCTTGCATCTTGCGCTCGTTGGTCTCCTGCCTAGGAAATGGTCAAATCACGTCCTGACACAGAAAAGGAGATAATTAATTCAGATCAGTTGTAGTCAACGTAAAGATGTGAGATAGTAACCAATCAGAGCATTGCAGGAAATGTGAGATAATGCCCAAACAGAGCAATGCAGGAAATGTGAGATAGTGGCCAACAGAGCATTGCAGGAAATGTGAGATAGTGGCCAAACAATGCAGTGCAGGAAATGTGAGATAGTGGTCAAACAGAGCATTGCAGGAAATGTGAGATAGTGGCCAAAAAGAGCATTGCAGGAAATGTGAGATAAGGGCCAAACGGAGCATTGCAGGAAATGTGAGATAAGGGCCAAACAGAGCATTGCAGGAAATGTGAGATTGTGGCCAAACATAGCATTGCAGGAAATGTGAGATAGTGGCCAAACAGACATTGCAGGATATGTGAGATAAAGGCCAAACAGAGCATTGCAGGAAATGTGAGATAGTGGCCAAACATAGCATTGAAGGAAATGTGAGATAGTGGTCAAACAGAGCATTGCAGGAAATATGAGATAGTGGCCAAACAGAGCAGCGCAGGAAATGTGAGATAGTAAAAAATGACTAGAAGAAATAATTACACACTTTAAAAAAAAACAAAAAACAAAGAACTATAATCAGTTCAACCCTGGAGTTTTTGCCCCCTTTCCCTAGATCCACTCTCTGCTTACAAAAGAACAAACACAAAAATATGGCGTCTACTAAAAATAAAAGGCGGGAAATTGTTTTGGTTTGTTTCAAATTTTTTCATCAGAAATGAATATTATTACGACCTAAACGGGGGGTGGGGGGGGGGGTGTGCGGGTAGGATTCGAACTTGGAATTACCGTGACGACAGTCCCAGGGCACCACAGTACCAGGCAGCTAGAATGATAACCTTTGTCACATTTATTTATATTTCTCAATTAATTTATATTCTTAATTAATGAGATTAAGATTATGAAAGTGTCAGCTACGTCCCTTTCCACAATCACATATCCAAAATTCTGTTAGACCGTTGCGGTACCACCTAAGATCTGTTGATCCTCTTTCTCCATTCCTCTCGTCTTTTGCCTTGGATAAAATCTATTTCTATGACCGTCCATTCTTTTTCCTTCCCAGGCCTTCTCCGTCTGCCTCTTCTTCTTTTTCCTGATACTGTTCTCTGAAGGAAGGTCTTTGCGAGCCCTGAGGACCTAGTGATATAGCCAAAGAGTTTTAGTTTGCGTTTTTTAAAAAATAAAATGAATCATTATTTAAGTATGTCTTTTGTTCATAAAATATTTTTGAAGATCTTTATTTAAGCTGTTGCTATGGATATGGCGTGACAATCAATTCCTTCGATTCCTTAGAGAAAAAAATATATAAACCTCAATTCCGGCTGGTCTGGAGTCATTTCAAGTTTTAGGTATCAAAATCCCCAGTCGACTTGACAAATATTTCTGTAAAATATGCATGAATCAGTATTTCTTGACAAACAAACACATAACTCCGAAAGGTGAAAGCTAATGTACGGGAACATCTGAATCAATACTGTTCTACTGGACACAAAGCCGAGATGATGTTCCAAATTGAATATTTAAAAAAACGAAGTGAAAAGGGGAGAAAAAAATGCGAATGATGAAAAGAGAGTTGATGATAGTTGACGAAGCAAACTGGGGAGCGGTTCTAAAATTGGTGGAGTGTTTCACATAGAGGGAAAAAAACAACATTCAACTTTTAATATCGGAAGTGGAAGAAAAGTTTGTTTTTAAGCGTTGATACTATTTTGGTCTCAAGCAAAATGTTTATCTGGCTAATTTATTTCACTTAATAGAACACGCCCTGATTTATTATGATTATTTTTAGTTTTAAGTAGACGCAGAACGGACTAACGTCTACAAAGAAATACTGTTAAGGTAAAGCAATATTAACATTGTTGATAACCAGGTGTTGCTGTTTATTTCAAGAACGCAAACATTCTTTTTCTTGACTTCCCAATTCACATTCACACATAACTATTTCATCAGTCTATTCATTGTTTTCATTCAATTACTATTAGGCTGGAAAGGGTTGAAGTAATCCATTGTCTAATTGCTGTTGCGGCGTAGCAACTTTAGTGTAGCCACCCCCCCCCCCCCAAACCAGCTCTTCGTCAACATGCTCTAGCACTTCATTTAAACACAGTTGGGTAGAGATCAGCACTGCAAGCGGAGCATCTAGAGTTTGTATGTGTGATTTTAAAAAGAAAATGAATAAAATTATGTTGAGATCTTCAGAGATGCTCATGCAATCCCAGAAATCTCTTTCTTCACATTTGATTCGTAAGATCTCCAGTTTACGGTCTTTTAAAGCAGTATAATACATTCAGAAAATAAGATAGAAAATAATTAGAAAAATGGGGGGAGGTGATGAAAAGACCCCCCGCCCCCACCCCTCCAAAGATATTTTTGAAATAATTAAATCTATACAAAATACAGGTACAGTGGAGGGAGCATGAAGAAAGGGTCGTCCAAAGAAAAGCTGGCTAGATAACATAAAAGAATGGACCAGCCTCTCTCTTGATATCCTGCTAAGAACAGCTGCTGACCTGGGAAAGTGGAGGGATTTAGCTATCCGAATTGTCACAGCATCCCTAGGACGAAAGCCAAGTGATTGATGGTGATGATCATACAAAAAATAAACTATGTTAAAGATGCGATATTTGAAGATTGATGTTGGTAACTTTAGTGCAAACAATAACTTTGTGCAACAAACAGGGAAGATTCCACTTTTGACTGGAGGGAAAATATCAATAAAAGAAGAAAAGGAATGAAAAATTACTTTAGGCTGGGAAAAGTGAGAGCTCTCGGAAACAAATGTGGTCTTGAGTCCTTCTTATAGCTATGAGACACAATTCTCAGAAAGTCCATCAGGCTCTAGTGCTTGTTGGGATACCCCTATGATGACGTTAGTTATGACCACATCCCATTCCTAAAACAGACATGGATTTTATTTTACTTCGACCTCTCGTCCCTCCCCCTCCCTTTTCATGACAATAACCGTTCATCACTTTCAGCATAAAATTTGAGAACTCCTTGAATAAAGCTACTTTCCAGAGAATATCAAGGGAGAGAATTCATGAGTAAGGGAAAACAACCATCTTTTGATCAGTAATTCTCTAAAGTCATGTCTTTAATGTAAACAAAAAAACAAACCTATTTGAGGAATGTCCCTCGGGGACAGCTTTAGTGCCCGTGTTTTGTTGTCCTGCCCTTTGTTCTACCTGTGGTCCTACCATTTTGTATGTCCATCAGGTTAAAAAAAAATATTTGTTTCGTCTTCATTATTATTTCGTTCCGTGCTTTTAAACTATAACTAGAAATGTAAATCCATCTTTTGTAAATGTACTCTCTCATTAGGATCAGACATTTAAACGGTAGATTCTTTGTCTTCTAAAAACTAAATCTTAAAAAGCTTTTAACATCTAAATACCTGGACGCAAGGTAGTAGCTTCGGTGAATAGTCATCTGAGCGCGGGGGGGATTTTAAAATAATATCAAATATCTTTTTTTTTCGTGGTATCAATTATTCAAACGGTTGGGAAGAAACAAATTAAGACAGTTGTCTTAAGAAAGAAGACGGATTATGGTACTGTGAATTATTTATCAAGACATCACGCTTCGATTTCGTTTGTAGATTTTTGAGGTAGAGAATATGTACATAAAGTTACTCAAATTTAATATGATAAATACGATGCTAAGCAGCTAAAGGAAGTTTCAGAAGAACACGTGGGCGGCCCTGTGGGTCAGTTTTAGTCACGACTAGAAAGCTTACACTGTTGCAAATTAACAATAGCTGTTTTATATCTTATTTGAAAAAGGCTTACACGTGTGAGAATTAAGACAGCTGTGAGAGTATTGATGAGGACCAGAATTACTTGTTAAGAGATTTCGTTGTTATAGATTTGTAGGAGGAAATGTATGCACATGTTATAATCCAATCTATGTTTCTAAACTTTTAAGTTAAATCCGATGTCCTTATGTTCAATGTCTTTCAGAGAATATAGTTTAGGTGAATAAAAAAAAAGAAACAAACAGAAATCCTTTTTACGAAATAAAACACAAATTCTCATATTAGGGAAAATGGAAAGATTGAGCGCACAGAAGCCAACAAGTGATAACTTAATTTCAATAATAAATTTTCAAAAGTAGACTTAACGTAATGCAACGTATCAATAGACGGATTCCGCTAATTGTCTTTCCTTGTATACATACCCTATCTAAAATTAGCTTCTCCAATACAAAGGAAAATAGAGTCTTCTATTGGGAAAATCACAAGTAAAGTAAAGTTCCCCTTCAGACCTTGTGGTCCATAGGGCAGATGATGTAAAGGTCATCTGTTTCTGTGGCCTACGGTTAACGAGGGTGTCATGTGGTCAGCAGAACGACCAACCGCCTTTACTTTCCCCAACTAATGTCAGGTACCCATTATAGCTGGGTGGACTCAGAGGCGCCCAAAGATCCCAAAATCCATAATCCCAGTCTTCACCGGGATTCGAACCAGGGACCTCCGACTCAGAAGCCAAGCGCCTCCTGGGAAAATGACAGGTTCATTACTAACTCCCTTGATATTTTTACTTCTATTTGAAAAATACTGTTATTTCTCGAAATGTCAACAACTTTATTCCGTACTCAATTCAAACAACCTTGACCTTGACACTTATTATTACGCTAGAGTACATACAAATACTCAAAATTAATATGGCAAACACGAGGCTGAAGGAAGTTACAAACAAAACTCTTGGGCGGTCAGTGGTACTAGAGAAAGCTTATACTGTTTCGAATGAACACGAAAGCGCTCCTGCATCCACCCAACTTGTAAATAGGCACATGACCTAAGTTGGGAAAGTAAAGGCGAGTTGTCGTTGACCTGGTCACATTGCACTCTCGTCAACCCTCGGCAATAAAAACATTATCTTCCCCTCATAGATCGAAAGATCTGGAAGGGGGCACGTTTACTTAAGTAGCTAGGTTGGCTACTATACTTTATAGAACATTCGCTTAACAAATCCAGAACATGGCGGAATAGGTCTCTTCACCTAGCTACAAAAAATCAATGTTTATCAGGCACCACACTTTTGCATGGCTCTGAGACCTGGGTGCTCTATAGAAGGCATTATTTCGCCCTCACTGGCATAGAGAAAAGTAGCTGGCAGTAGATGGCCTCTGAGAGAGAAGTTGGAGATCTCTCACAAAGGCTGCGGGACAAACGTTTGAGCCTCAAAGAAAAGCCATTATTGAAGACAGGCGCAGTAGACAAAAAGAAAACTTAAATAGACCGCTAGCGGATAACAGAAAATATGCAGTTTGCAACTGGGTTTGCGTAGTCATGTGAAAAACTGCACTCATCCTTAATCTTCGGAATCGGAGACATTGCCATTATTATACTATATATAAATATATATCTCGGCGAAAACTGGGATTTTGGACTTCGATACTGAGTATCTGACTTTTGCTGCAAAAAGGAAATTTGGTTTTTATGCTAACCACATCAGAGTATTTGGCACCTTGACTTGAGAAGGCTTATGGACCGTCAGCCCTGGAGTTCAAATTCAGGTTGTTTACCTTTTTTAAAAAAAATATTATATATAAATTCATTAAAAAAGCCATCACCCTGATACCCACTTCTTTTTCACCCCACCGCTTTCCAAATGATGCAGAATTCTGATCGGATCATAATGTAGTGAGAAAGCTAAAAGCATGAAATTGCACTAAAAACAAAAACAGGTAAAAATGTTTGTGATCGCACAGATTATTGTAAGTCTAGATCTATTTCAAATTTAACTGCATAACGGATCCAAACTAATTGATACAGCTACACTTAATATAAACTTTGATTTTCCAATTTTTTTCTTGTATTCTGCAAAGGATATTTTCAAACTGTCACAGTAGCTTTGAGTAGAATTAACACATTATCTCCCCTGATAACCTACTCACCAAAGTCTAAACCACTATCAAGTCCTAGTTAAAATTCCTGACTTAGCTCTAATGAAGTACCCAATGAGACAAAACCTTGTGTATATGTGATCTCAGTTGGGGCTGTAGTATGTCCTAGTTTTAGTGTGTCGAATGTAGCTTCATACAATTCATTTCGTGATTTAAAAGAACTGATTTTGTAATTATTTTAACTGGAAGGTGTTTAACAGAAAATGATAAAAAACAATATGAAATACCTTTGATCTCTTTAAACTATAGAATTAAATGTCTTTGTTGAAGGTTTTAGAAAAGTTCTCACACTAGCAATCACGTTCACTGCAGTTTGTACAAGAGGGACAGATGACACAAAGCACAATCTAACACTTACTTCCAAGTCATATAAGGCTTAGGGTACAAGTGCTCCTTCTTCCCTGGTGCTATTAGAGCATGGAATGGGTTGCCTGAGCCAGTGACTTGGCAGAATTTAAGTCAATGACTAACATGCATGACGCATAGAACTTAATCATTTGTTTGAAGTAACGTCTGTATTATATAAGATAAGATATACAACAATCTAACATTTACTTACAAGTCATATTTAAACACAATCTTAAAACTTACTTCGAGTCATTTAAACACAAACTTGAAACACAGAAACAAGAAGATTTTTTTTTTTTCATTTTGTTTATTCATTCAAGTTATGTATAAAGGGGAGAGAAGCTATGAAAAAAACAAACAAAAAACAAAGCAAGAAACAAAAATATGGCACGGATAGTGACTATAGAATCAACTATAAGTTAGTCTTTTTAGTTTTCAATATACACAAAAGGATAACTTAAAAAATATATACCTGAATTAAACTATATTTAAAAAAACAAACAACAATTTTATTTAAAAATGTCAAAATCAAATAAAAATTTTCTTGAATTTTGGCTAAATTCTTGTACTTTAGTAACAATTGGAAGATGTCATCAAATGAAACAACCGAACCGTTTTGTTAATTTCTTTACATAACCTTATAAGTTTTGTTTTTCATTTATAATCCCCTCTGGAAATAACATTTAAGCTTGCATCAACACCACAAAAACAAAGAACCCAGATACAAAACAGTGAAAGAGCAAAAGAGATGAAAAAAAAAAAAAAAAACTACAACTGGCATAGCGAAAAAAAAAAAAGGAAAAGATAATTGAGTTGTGTATATTCTCCGGTCCAAGATTTTCATCTTTAAGCTCTTCATAAAGCAGCAAAAGACTACTATAAAGTTGATATTTTACAGCACCTGAATAAGTCATAAACAGTCTCCAAAGACGACTTTGATAAGTTGTAATCATTTCAAGAAACGAGAAATTTTTAAAAAATCATGAATAGACCCAGTTTTTTTAAATTTATAATGTTATTGAAAAGTGCAACTTATTTCTTTTTACTTTTGACCCCCAAATATAGAAGGAAAGAGAGATATAACAGAAAAAAATTATTTACTTGTAAAAAAAAAAAACCAACAATAGTTCTTTCATTATGCACAATGATGCTGATAATTCAAATAGATATTTTAGTATATGAATATGATATTATATGTACAATGATGTTAAGTTGAATATTATTTGAAATCGCTGAGTTAGAGAAATGAAGAGAAAGATTTGTGTGTGTGTCTTACAGAAGACATGGGCTTGCGATGTGATGTGCCAGGCACCTCCCTGACAAAGTAACGCATGAATATTTTTTTTGAGGTAGTTATAGTTTGGGTGCCTGGTATGCCACATGCGTTTACAAACAATGGAGAATACAAGAGATTGATAGCTTGAGAATAATGCAGTTGGGACTTTAATTCATAAACTAAGCAGAAATCAAAGTAACAGTTTAAATAAAAAAAATCTTGGTATTATGATTTTACAAATTAACCATTTCAACTTCCAAATCAGAAACAAAATTAATTATGGAATGACTGTCTGTGAGCTTTTTTTTTTCCCTCAAAAAAAAAATTCCATTTTGTTACAATATTTTTTACAAAATTGGGTTCATTCCTGCCTTAAAAATAGTAATAATTTACAGAAGTAAACTTTTGGAGGGAAAGGGAACAGTGACAGGGGGAAAAGTAGATGAATGCCTTTAGAAAAAAAGAATAACAAAAACAACAGACCAATCAATTCCATAATCAACAGAAATGAGCTATAACCAAAAATGTGTAAAATTTCTGGGTTAAAAACTCAAATTGGCACAAATTTCAGGAAAGGACAACTATAAAGACTTAAAGTTTAAAAAAAAAACAAAAAAAAACAAAGAAAAGTATGGACAGTAGATATTAAATTAAATGGATGATAGAATGATAATAGTGATAGTAATAATTAATAATAATAATAATAATAATATGCAGCATTTTTATATTTATATAGCATAACACCTGAGATTTGTAATTTCTTTTTAAAAGTAAATATTTTTTTTTGGGTTTATTTTTTTTTCTTGTTTGTGTTTTTCTTCTCTTCTGATCAGAGTGAGTTCAAACGAATCATTCACCTGAGGTGTACAACATACATGAAATGTCACAGTGACCTAAATGTTCACATTTGGAGAATGTTACATACCACCTACAGATGCTTCAGTAAAGAGGATGAATTAGGGGGAAAGGGGGCGAGATGGCTGACAAAGGAGTAACTTACTAGAGCTGCTAAACTGAATGTTACAGGTTCCAATCCCTAATTCTGAGGGACAAAGAAATTTTGAACATCAAAACAACTGAGTTCTTGTGAAAGATGCACAAAACTTGTACCCAGCTAAATATTAGCATAGTGAATGTACATCTCATCAAGGAAATTTTCATTTCCAGTCATTTCTCTAGCTTTATTTATCTTTCAAAAAAAAAAAGGATTATAAGTTTACTGAAAGAGCCATCAGTCATTAAAAAAGTGTTTTTAGCAGTCTCCAATGGGGAAAACTGGTTTGGAGTGGCTAATATAAAAAAAATATATATATATATCAGCCTATCTTTTGAATGCAACTTTTCATTTACTAACCCAAATTTTAAAAAAACATGATTTTACTCTTTGAGTTTTTCTAAGTATTTCTTTATCTATAATTCTATATATGTGATAAATGTTTTAAACTGTTATCAATTTCGAGTTAATATTGACATTTTGAATGTTATGGTCTCTTTTTAAATTACATCTGAATAAATTGCAAAGCTTGACATTTTAAAGAAATAGAATGTATCAAATGAAAAAAAAAAATTCAATTCTTCTGTTCTTCTTCAAAGCACCTCATTGAAATGTTCAAGCCTCTTTATGGACAAAAACAAAAGTGATATTAAAATTAAAGATAACGCGATGACTGCTTTTTTCTGCTTGTGTTTTTGTGTGTGTGATTCTAGTTTTTTAGAAATGTAACAAATGAAACAAAAACAAAACAATAAAACACCAGGCCAATGGTATGAGGAAAAATGAGGGCCTCTGGGACATCGGCCACACAAAAAAAAATGTTAACAGTACTGTAGAGTAGAGTATACACAATAGGAAAACAGAATCCAACAACATCATCAAAAGTTATGTGAAAAAAAAAAAGACAACAAAATTAAAAGCATACATGTCATTATATCGCAATGAATCTTATTTATTATAATGATCTCCTGAGTTGAATTGAAAGGGAAATAATAAGTCATTGTAAAGGGGAAATAATTGTAAAAAAAAAAAATTACAATAGTTAAAAAAAAACAAAGTTAATTTAAAAATAAACAATAAATAAAGAAATATATATATTAAAAATTACTAATTCGTGCAAGGCACTCCAAGCTTACACCAAAAGAAAAAAAAAAGTTTTAAAATATATTATGTGAATGTTGGTTAATATGCTCCATACCAGCAGGTATACATACGCCACGCTCATGAGCATACCTGTGGTGCTGACATCATGACAAGGAACGTAACAACAATGTTCATGATATAAGCAAACTCTTTATAGTATTTTGTCCATATAATGATAAATACATTACGCAAACATGCATGAGCAAATATTTTTTTTTTAGTTTTAGTGGTAATATGAAACTGTACAGCTTTCTTTATAAATAATACAAACAGGTGCAGTGGTGAAAACAAAATACAACATAATTTCATTAAAAGCTATTGAAGCCCTGATTTCCCTCAGTTTTATACTGTCAAAAATGCTTTGCCATATGATTATTACTTGAATTAAGTCAGTGGGACAATGGCCTTAGTAAACAGTACATAACAATACATCTACAAAATATTAGAAAACGATTTTTTAAAAAATAAGGAATAAAGGCTGAGTATCGATAAATTACTAGCATGACTTGACGCTAAAATTATTTCATAAAAACGTCTCAAGTTTTCATAAATGAGGTAAAATTATATGGGTATCCCTGAAATTACACTGTCAAATATGACTACAAAAAAAAATAAGGTAGTTAAATATAGTTTTTATTTTTAAAAAAAGCAAATATATATAAGCCATCCCAAGTACCATTATATTGGCTAGTTCAATGATTTTGATGACAATTCATTATGCAACGAATTGAATGGAAAGAAAAAAAAAAACATTGATATCTAGAATAAAACATCAAAGAATGCTTAATACATTAGCGCACAAAAAAATTTAGCACTTTAGTTTGTAAGACAATCCAAGAAAATCTTGTCTGTAGGCCAGTTAAACAAATGGTTAATATTAATTATAAGCTAACTTTTTAAACTCACCAATATCCTGGTTCTCACTTTTGAATAACTCGTCTTGTACAGCTATACCTAGTAGTTTTCTATTGCTGATAAATATGCTAATTAATGAGAAACTTTTTTAAAAACAAATTTTGTATAAATTACAATTGCTATTTCCCTCAAAGACGTTACACAAACCTTACTGACAATTGGTGTCCATCAAGATCAGTTGCAAAAGGAAAACAAAAAAGGTAAATGTGTTCATTTAAGTGGAAATTTTTAAAAATTTTCAAGTTTATTTTACATAATCAGGGAAATGGAAAAGAAAAGACATACATTATTGGTGATTAATATTATTTTTATGGCACCAGATAAGGAAAGGAGGCATGAGAATATCATTTCATTGCTACCCGGATAGTCCAGTTGAAAAAAAAAAAAGAAAAAGGAGAAATGAAAACTGGTTGCAAAACATTAAGGGTTGCATAACATAACGAGGCAAAAAAAAGGCTTCTCAAAGTCCTAATTTGAATTATTAAAACTTTTTTTTTTTAAAGTACAATATTCAAATAAATTTAGTATATTTTTTTCTTAAAGTTCAAAATCCGGATCACATTGCAACTGAAACAAAACAAACCTGATTGGAAAAAAGCAAGGCGATGTAGCAAGAACATTAACAATTTACACAACATCACTTAGAATTATCTCCCTGAATGATGATTATAACAGCCAATACAAGCAAATATATATTATTACAAAATGTGATAGAATACATAAAAAATCCTTCAAATTGTTTTCTAAATTTTCCTGCATAAGTCTCGCTTTACAATCAATAAAAAATATATTTTAATAGTTGCTTCATTAAAGTTTCCTGAACAACTATTTAAAATATCAGTTAGGATAACTTTTCAAGTGTAGACATATAATTACTTATTCCCAGAGATATTTTCTCAAAATGTTAATGTAATTTTCTTTTATTGATGCATACCTAGAAAAAGAAAAATTAAATCCTCACGCCTCATGGAACAGGGTCCAAATTAAATACAGTTTAATTCAGTCTTTAACAATTCTGTCATTACCAATTGTTAATTACAAAAGCAAATGTAAATCATATCTGCAACAGTTTTACTTGTATACATTTATATATCATTTAGAAGATATAAAACCAAGAATAGAGCTTTTATACTAGAGAATAAGTGAACAGGTTTAGAAATTGCAATTCCTCTGCAAGCAAGTGTAGTTCAAAGAGAATTGATAAATACATTTAAGTTTAATATAAATATATAATTAGTTCCAAAAATGTTTAAAATGAATATAACAGATTTCTGACCAAATTCATTTCTACATTAAATGTTGTACAAATAGTTTTTGTTAAGTAAATGAAATGTTAAACCTAGTCTTTGCCAGAAGTTTTTTTTATTAACTCTTTCTCTCCGTAATTATTTACCACATTCTGGTGGAATCAACGCTGGTAGCGTCAGTTAGGAGAGAAAGAGTTAACAACAAGTCTTCTGTGTTATCATCTTGGTTGTGATCCTACAAATAATGTGTGTTTACAAATAAACGACTGCTCATTGGGAACAAACAAAAAAAACAAGACTTTATTCAGTGAAGACATAACAGGTTCTTACAAGAATACCACAACAATAACTTCAACATTATTCCATCAACCACCACTTTGGTTACAAAGAATAAACAAAGGTCGGAGCCAAAACAAACAGAACATAGACATCAAGAAACATTATTTTATACATAATTTCATTCAAATGTGTTTGTTGAAAAAATAATATTACAAAGTAAATGAGATCCAACAGTGATCTAATAAATAATTTTTCCTGTACAGTTTGACCCGGACACAGTACCTAGCAAAGTCATTAAACATGTACAACAAAGTCTAGAACAAAGGAACACAAGCAGGGGGGCAGAAACAAAGCCCTAAAGTTTCCCAGTACCAAGCTTAAACAAACTCTTCACATCAAGTGGATGGCAAGCAACAGTTCTCAAAGAAATTACTGCCTAATACCAGGAACAGGAACAAATAATTTTCAAACATTTTTGTAATATTTTTTTTTTCAAACAGAAATGACCCATGGGTCTTTACATAGTTTGCCAACCCCTGACATAAACAATCTAGGGTAGTATTACAAATCAATACATAATTGTGAGCATTAGACAATGAATTTTTTTCCCTTCTTTCATTTAGGGTAGCATTAAAAAAAAAAAGGAAAGGGGGGAAAACTGGCGGATTAAAAAACCAAGGAAACATAAAAATAGAAAATTTTGGATCTTTTAAAATATTTGATCTGAATGCTTAAATTTCAATGTTTAAAACAAAATTATATTTTTAAAAATGTATTATGATATTCACCTTCCTTTAATTTTTTTAAATGATTTTTCCAGAGCCATTTAATATGCCACTTTTTAAAATTTGATATTGGAAAAGTCATATGGATCTAGACATTTATGTAATAATTAAAGTTACAATTATTGTCCATTGTAGTATTTTTAAGGTGTATTCGTGCAAAAAAAGTTACT
Source organism: Biomphalaria pfeifferi (assembly GCA_030265305.1). NCBI lineage: Eukaryota > Metazoa > Mollusca > Gastropoda > Planorbidae > Biomphalaria > Biomphalaria pfeifferi. The sequence goes on from JASAOG010000011.1 coordinate 4,628,781, forward strand.
TATAGTTAAAAAGGTATATATAGATCTATATAATTTTTATAATTCTAATTTGCAAAAGAGATTACAGCTCAGCAGCAAAAAAAAAAAAAAAAAAACTAGCTGAAAGAAAAACATCTTATGAAATATAAATGTTTCAAGACCTAGAATCCTAGATCTAGATCTGAATGCCCTGTACTGGATCATAATTAATTAGCATATGAACCTGGCCTATATCTTTAAATACAAACTAATGTTGTCTGGATACTATTTAAGATTACCATCACACAAAGTTGGTCATTTATCACTTGAAGCTAATTCACTGATAATAAGTTAAATAAGACTATAAGACAAAGTTGTAATTTTACTTAAACATCAACTTTAAAAGCAATGGAATTTTTTTTTTTTAAATTGCTTGCTCGCCCCATATGAATATCCCTTATTACTCTGCCATAACTTGGCCTCTCTTTCTTTTTAAGGAATCATGATAGCACCAATGAGTATTGCCTATTTCCCGCACGGGCAGACACAGCTCACTAAAGAAAAGTACCTAACTTGATTTGTATGCAATCAACTGTCGGTCGCCATTACAGCATGCCAACTTTCTTATCGGTTTCCACAGAAATACTGTCAAGTTGGCTGTTGTTTTTTTTTTTTATTTGTTTCGTTAAGCAAGCCTCCTCGAGTTCTTGCCAAGCTAAATTCGGATCAGATCGATGAAATGCATGGATCAAATGGCTTTGACCTTTTTACTGCCAGCCTTAGTCCCAAGTAATGACACAGAGACGTCACTTTTTATCAGGGAAACAAGGGGGCAAGAAAGTCTTTTCTATTACGATCTGGTTTTATTACTTCTAAAAAACAACAACTCACATTTGTGTTCCATAACAAAAGTTAAGAAATTTAATAAAGATCGCCCAGAGGTTTAACATGCATCCCAACCAGCCCTAACCCTGCTTACACATAATGCTATCGCCCCACGTGTGTGTGAGCTTAATATAGAACAATTCGCTTAGTTTCCAGAAAGAAATGACTGTGTTTAATAACTCTGAATGTTAATAAAAGTAAAAAATCACACAAATAAGATGAAGACCACTTTCTTCCTGCAAGACCTCAAAGCAGTGCACATAGTTGGAAGCATTGTCAGGCACTAATCTCAATGAAAACAATTTGCCGCGGAATGTGTCAAAGAATTTTTCTAAGCCAGTAAAGGCAAAAGCAAAGCGTGATTTAAAAAAAAAAGAAAATAACACTGTATTGTAAGGGGGCGCTGTTTTTCACAGAAGGGCTTTGCTTCATTAAGTATTATATATATTTGAGTAGCCTACACCTACTATGAAACAGGTGCTTATGTATATGAAAAAGGGAGCAGGTGGTCCACATAGTTATAAATATCATGACATGTGACGAGATGCGAAGTCACATGACCATCAAGATACAAAAGCAAGGAGCCAAAAAGACAACACTGGACATAAAAGTCACGCAAAAAAGAAAAAAAAAATAATATGTCCTTACGCCAAGATGCAGAGAGACCAAGGAACTAATAAGCAGTCATTTCACTGATATTTATGGTAATGGAGTTTAAAAGTGTTTTTCTCTCCAGCGCCATTTGATCTAATACAAGAAGACGGGCGTCAGGTAGCAGTACGGAGCGCGACATGGAAACAGAGGGAAGGCTCAATGACGGATGACATAGTTGCCCCATAATTTAGAACAACAATATCGAAACTGCCTTTAAGGAAAACCCAGCCAAGCGATCAAAAACATTGCCGCGGTGCGAAGAGACAAAAAAAAAAGTACCGCTTACAAAAAAAAAAAGTTCCCACCTAAAAGGCTATTATTTTCTCCTTGTTGTGGTTTTATAGTACAGGTAGTTTTTGTTTTTTTTATTTGGGGCTATTGGGTGGAGGCGAGGCGAATGAAGTGAAGCAAAAGAGAGTTATGGGAGAAGGTGAGGGTCGGACTGTTTCCACGCTTTCCCACAATGCCTGCTTCTTAATCAAAAGCGGCAGACGACGCATATACGGGTAGTACAGGCGGGGTGGGATGCTGTCTAAATATGTTTCGGACAATGGTTAACCAACCTGACGAACGGTTAAAGCCAACCACACGTTCCGGTCACCAACCTTTCCTACAATGAGGTAATGCTTCTCGCTGACACTCTTTTTTATTTCGTGTGTGTGTGGGGATGGGGGGTCCTCCCATCGCTCTAACTGTGACCTCAATATCTGGGACATAAGGGTGAGCTCGAGTGTGGGAAGATGTACTCACATTATCCTCACCCTCTCCTTGTTCAGTGCCTGGGATGTTCTAACTGCAAACCCTACCCCCCCCCGACTTTCCTTAGACCCATTCACCCAGGTCGAGTGGGCTGGATGTGGAGTGTATTTTAGAACCTCTTAGTATGTCCACAAGAAACAAAGGCCTTCACAAAGCAAAGCATTGATGATAGCCAACCTGATTTTTTTTTCCTATCCAGAGGGGACAAGTGTCGCCTTAATGATAGACTAGTTTTTATGTTTTACCATTTCGTCTTCGCTTCAGCGACAACTTCTATTGAATCCATTCTACGGGTGAAATGACCAGAGACTTAATGAACTAACAATGAAATGACCAGAGACCCTCATCAGAAAATACTGAAAAAAAGAAAGAAAAAAAACTTACATTCACCCTAGAGATATTACTATTAATTCTGAGCCAAGAATTTACTAAAATTTAGAACCACTCATTAGAGAAGTTAGTACGGTACTCCCGATAAAAAAAAAACAAAAAAAAAACCATAGCTGATGCAAGAACAGGCTGCACCAAAGAATACCAATCTATGGATTTATATTTATGTATCAAACCAATGAATAGTAATAGTTTGTAAGTGTCCCAATACGACTAACTCAGAACAATTATTAAAGAGAATGTGTAGCACTTCGTGAGATACCGGCACACTAGTAAACACTTTTCAATACTTAATTGGGGTAATGGTATAATGAACGCAGCAGAATGCTGCAATGATGGCTACAGTTGACTTTCACTAAATCATTTAACTTCTATGATTTATATTGGACGTACTTTAATAATGTGACAATCGCGTATTTTGAAGAAAAATGTGTAAGTTGAACTGATGTAATATCAAAAGTAAAACAAACATTATCAGAGCTATCTTAATATTATATATAAAATGGTTTCAGGTTTCTAACTAATTCATAAAAAAAAAAAATACATGTATGTATAAAATCATTCAGGGTAATATTTCTAAAGATCCAAAATTTCTCTAATTTAAGAGTGTAAAAAAAAACAACAACAAGTAACAAGTTTAGTATAGAGAGACAGTCCCCCTTATCAAATGTAAGCGCGTTATAGATTAATCATTGCTACGTGTTCTTGTGACTTGTAGTTTAGCAGTAAGCTGTATATAAAGAGTACAAGGGAATGGGACGTTGGAGTCCTATGTTTTTTGACCTGTCTTATGACAGGTGGTAAGAAGCCACAGTGTACAGATGGTGGTACCTAAGAAGTGCTTTAATATTGAGTTTCTGTAATGCTAGAGATTCGTGTGATATAAAGAGGTGTCATTGTAGCCGTTCGTTCTTTGAGGTATTTGAACATCTATTTCAGGAACAGTTTTTTGGTTGTGAATAAATTCAAAGAATACCCTTAGTGATGAAAGTTCTTTGATGTTAGCCAAGTCCATATGAAACTAGAGCTTTTGGAATGGCAGACTCGAAATATCATATAAGTGTAGCAAGATGTTGCTGTAAGCAGTGGTGATAAAGATGTGATGTGTGTCAATGTAGTATGGAGATGTGCTTGTTGCAGTGTATTTCCTCAGTAACAAGACTTTTTTTCTTTTCTGAACCTTTAAGCCTGGTTTGATTTCTATCTTTAACTTGAAATGTCTTCCTTCCATAGGAGCTTTCAATAAACTTAGATCTTGACAGTGGGGTTAAAAAAAAATAAATCTTAAACTAAATTATAATATACATAGTCCTGAGAGGTAGGAATTGGTCTTGGACTATAGCTTATAACAAAAAAAAAATTTTTCAAAATAATTTGCACAATTTTCGCTTGCAAAGTGTAGAAATACTTTTAAAAAAAATTATGATCAGTTCCATGGTAATTACCAAAGAGTGCAGTCTGGTCTATAACACAGTCAACTGTGTCCTTAAAAAAAAAGGCCTGAAAAATTGCTTTTATCAATATAATGAGGTAGGCGATTTAAAGAATATATGTATATATGAATATAAATATATCAATAAATTAGAATACATATTTAGCTAGATATAGCTTGATTTAAAAGAACATACTAATCTAACTGAAGGGTTTTTATAATCACTTGTACACAGTAACAGAATTGTTTCATTTAAAAAAAAAAAAAAGGGCAATCTTTTTGATTTGCCTGATGTGATCATACCATTGAAAATAGAGAAAAGGGGAAACGAAACAAAACAAAGAAAAAACAAATGTGAGCAGGCATTCAGAACAGTTATTACCAGTAGATGATCTTAGAACTGAATAAATATTGTATCAACCACTTGTTTACTAAACATGTATTTTGCCGATGTGCTGATGATGCCATTTACAATTATTGAACTCTGATCATAAGGACTGGCTTGTACATGTTTAATTTTTCATTCTGATGACCAGATTTTGTTTTAATTCCTACACAAAAGTAATCAAACTATAAACGACCTGACCATTTGAAAGAGTTGGGATCAAATAGATATTCTTCAATTCTACACGCATCATGAGGCAGCTAAGAGTTAAACATTTTTCTCAAAATGCTAACATATTAGGATACATTGAATTTGAATAAGAGTTATGAGAAATAAAAAAAAGTACAAATTCAGTGATTAAACTGACTATTCAAAACACAAAATAATGTGTTACTGGTAGAAATTGCTTGGGGCTTTAAATTTCTAAGTCTAGATCTAGAACATAATACCGGTACTTGAAATCTATAAGATAAACAGATGTAAAGAAAATTTTAATTTTTGACGAAAAAAAAAACAATAAAATAGCTGCAGGCTTGATTTAAAGGAAACATAACACCCAGCTGATCTTTATTTATATTATAGTTGGTAAGCGCATATTGATTTAATTCACTGAAGGAATAAATTATCATAGTTTTTAAAACCAATAAGGGTTAAAAAATACTAAAACTTCTTTACAACCAAAGCACTAACAAATAAAAAAAAGCATTAAAAAAATACTAACCCCTAGCTGCCTAAGACAACAGATATAGAAAGATACATATATCTTTTGAAAATCAGAATTTGAAATAATATAATTCGACTTGTGATTTTATTTTACCAAATCAAAGAAATTATCATAGACCAGTGTTTCCCAAACTTTTTCCTTAACAGAACACTTCGCACATTCTGAGTATTTACTGTAAAAATTTGCTTTTTTTTCAGAGAGGTCAATTCACGTGGTGGCCTATTAGTTAATTATTCCAGTAGATCATGGAACACCTAATCTGGGCTTGCCAACACTTACAGCTCCCCGGAACACAGTTTGGGAAACAATGTCATAGAGAAACATATTTTTGATATAAATAGTTTGACTGACAAAAGGTTTATACAAATATTAAATATGGGAAAACAAAGTACATGTCTAATGTAGATGTGTTATATCTATTGAGGTCATCATCTTTTCACTCTCCACATAGCTAACTTATAAAATTCTATCCCCATAGACAACCTGGGTTACGCACCCTTGAACAAAAAAAAAAAAGAAAAAAAAATTCATTGCACAGCCCAATAATTAGATTATATGACAGACTTCAGGGCGTGTGGACATTATTTGAGGTAAACACACACACAAAGTGTTTGAGGTAAACACACACAGAGTGTTTGAGGTAAACACACACACAGAGTGTTTGAGGTTGACAAAACAAAAGAGCACAATGTGTAAATATCTTGACTTAAAAATAATGTGTTTGTTGTTATTTTACATTCTGATTGAGGTAGCTGCTTTCTTATAAGAGATACAGGTGCCCTACATCACAAAGTCCCAAGAGATACAAGTGCCCTACATCACAAAGTCCCTGGTTGGAGAGAAACAAATACTGCATATGTGAAAAATAATATATTTCGTGTATATTCTTATTGGTTCTTCCACCATCTTTGTATCTGTACAGATTTCTTGTATTTATTGGAAAATTTAAGCTCTCTTTATTCTAAAAAAATGCACATTTCCATGTCATCACACTGAAGCAAACTTGACAAAAAAGCCTGGTGAAATTAACACATTAATTCAAAGAATGGACTTTGCAAGCTGGGGGTTGAACTGTCTTCTGAAAAAACACTTAGTCCAATCTGAATACTAGATATTATGTAAGAGTATAGACATTGATGTCAACGTTGAGGTAAAATGGTGACAGGGAAAGCAGAAGATACTGCAGTAATCTCAATGAAGCTTTTGTTGAGCACTTTATATTTTGAAAAACTTTTTCAAGGAGGTATTGAATGTCAAGGAGAGGATAGAAATCCTTCCCTGAATGGGGTGTAGTTTGGAATCGTATGCGGATACTTTACGTGCCAGACTGTATGAAACATAAATTCTATTTTGTCCTGGCAATGTGTGCCGCAGGATGGACACCGGAATGGGTGGTCTTCGTATGGCATATGAAGACTTTCATGCAGATGGAACATCGTGTAGTCGTAGAAGAATATGTTACAATGCTGGCAGTGGTGGATGCCTCCACTGTCAGCCGTAGGGGTGGCTGAGGTTGTCGTGACATCGCGCTTGCCGGGCTCCGACTCGGACTCTGTGCCCACGGAGGTTGGCGTTTTTGGAGGCGGCATGGCTACGGCTGACACTTCTTTATCAACAGTAGATGAGGCTGTACTGGAGGCCCTTGACGGAGGAGAGTGTGATGATTTGTTCATGCTTAGATCCATCACAGAGTCGCAGGGATAAGAAGACTTGTGTTGACTTTCCCCAACGGTATGGGCTGGCACTGTATTCTGAGATTCCAATATTTCACGAAGTCTGTGTTTGTGAACTGGTTGGTGGTAATCACAAGAGTTGTTCTGTCCTTCACTTGCTTCCCTCTTGAGCTCAACAGAACCTTCACACCCATAATCTCTGCCAGAGCTTTCCTCCCTGCGCGATGAGGCGTCCATTTCCCTATCGCTTTCTCTGTCAAAATCCCTGGACTCTTCCTCCCCCCTAGAAAGACGCCTGTAGTCGTCTCTCTCTCTGCTCCTCCTGCCTTGGTCCATATCTTTCTCTCTGTCTGTCAGTCCCTGAGGTGTTAACGGCGGCGGGGTGTGACGCGAGCTGATGGACTCGGCACTGCCATTATTGTGGTTGGTGCTGCTACTGTTGTTGTTGTTTAGATGCTGATGGTGGAAGTTGATCATCTCCTGAGTTAGCCTGAGGTTTGGATGAGGTAGACTGGACCCGTCACCCAGGTGTTGGTGGGCACGATGACCTGAAGATACATGATGTCTGGAACCAATGGGTAATGAAGGCAAGCCCTCATGTGGTCTCTGCATTGGTCTAAAGCTACTGAAGGATGGAAGAGAGCCAGCGCGACTGTGAGTGAGTTCCATACCATCTGACTGTTTGAAAGAAAGAAAACAAAATTAGTTTTATAACGAGGAAACAATATAAAACATACAAAAAAATTTTGGTAATAATTCTTTGACAATAAAATGTAGAATTGAAATTTGAATGCAAAGAGTAGATATCTAGCATGCATAACTTGACTTATGAAAGCAAAAAAAAAAAAAAGGGGGGGGGGGGAAATAGCTAGCTAGCTTAGATTTGTAAAATAATTATCGTACCTTGGACAATGGACATGAAAAGTTACAAAGAAAGCATGCAAGGATTGTATAGTACAAAGAAACAAAGAATGGGAACTATGCTGGCGTGCTGCATGCTTCCAACCTTGTCTAAAGGACCTAAGTCTACTGGGTAAGCTAGGAATAAATCACCTGAGGGGGGAGGGAAGACCCCCCACACCAGGTTCTCACCTTGACAATCTGTGAATAATGGCTGGGCAAGAGCGATGCAGGTGACTGAAGGACCCCGACCGACACCAGTGGCATTGAGGCCAAGGAGCCAGCTCTGACTGGGGAGTGCAAGGCTTCATGGTTGTGGGGGGACCCATGAGCCTGGGCCCTCTTCTCGTGGCAACCGCCCTCCATATCACTAGGTGTTGAAGGAGGGGTTACCTGCAATGAGCAGTGAAATGTTACAATGAACCTACACCCAGGCTAACAGGAGGTGGCACTTTTTTTTAATATTATAAACTGGAGTTACTTTTTTTTTCTTTTTAGTTTTTCAAAATTCTTAAATATCACCACAATGGTAGGACTGGGCTAACACAATTTTAGAGTCATACACAATTATGCAATGCTTTCCAGCGCTCATACCTCTAACAACTTCAATAAACCAGACCTGCTGTGTGCCTGTGGTAATGCACTGATTATGATAAAAACATATACATGTTTAAGAAATCAAGCTTCCCTTTTATACTTTCACACTATATAAGCTCCGCCCCCAAATTTTGAAAGCTCCGCCCCTCAACTTTGAAAGCTCCAGCCCCCACCCTTTCAATGCACCAGATGAAGAAAGCATGCTATGTTACCTGTTCAAGTTTGAGCGGACTTCTGGGAGAGGAGGCGGGGTCTGGTGGGCGTGGCCCAACCATGGAGGCAGTGCCTGCCCCTCCCATTCCCTGAGTGTGATGATATAGCTGAGCAGCTTGGCCACTCCCAGCAGCGGCCTTCTGCAGGTAGGACTCATAGGTGAGCGCCTGCTGAAGTAAGGCTCGCTGCTGCATGGCGAAAGCCTGGTAGGCAGCAAGGTTGACCTGTTGAGAACCAGTCTGAATGTGAGAAAGAGGCGTGGTTAACAAATGCATCTCAGACATAAAACCCTATGTCTAGAAAAAATCGTTAAGGTCACACACACACACACACAGAACACTGTCCACAAAATAAAACTACGTCTACATAAAAGTGCATAAAAATACCTATGTATGCAAATACCAGTATACAAAAAAACATTTGTCTAAATACAAGTCTACAAAAACTCTGTCTACGTACGTACAAGTCCACAAAAACTCTATCTACGTACGTACAAGTCCACAAAAACTCTAACTCTACAAGTCCACTCATAAACCATTATGTCTACAATAAGATACCTTATTTAAACCTATGAACAGACAATTTCACCACGTCATTTATTTTAAATTAAATTTTAAATAATCATGGCTAAACTATTGAATAACTTACATTATTGGACTTGAAGGGAAAGGAAAGATATTGTTTATGCCTTAAAAATTTTTTAAAAATTTGTTTTCGTGAGGAGGGATGATGCGATGTCTAGAAATCTTCCTTGTAAATATAAAAGACACAAATAAGTGTCTATACATTTAAGACATGTTACTACGATCTTGTCAATTATGTTTTCAACGGGTATAATTGCCAGTCGGTTAAATAGCTATATGTAGAACAGAAACAACTGATGACGCAACAGTTTTACACAGGTAAAATAGAAAAATAAAACCTAATGAAATACTCAGAAATGCACAAAGAAAGAGGCACATTTCTTATTCCATACGCTAGAACAAATTCTTACAAGTGCTCCTTTTTCCCTAGTGTCATTAGAGACTGGAATGGGTTGCCTGAATCAGTCAGGATAACCAACGACTTGGCAGAGTGTAAGTCAATGATTAACATGCATGGCTAGACTGACACATGAAATGCGTAGGAAGTAATAATCTTCTTGCTTGAGGTCACGTCTTATCTTATCTAATATAAAACAGAAGTTACTTCACAAAAGAAGATGATTACGTCCTATGCGTCATGCATCTAGTCATGTAATAAAAAAGTAACAGAAACATATTTGGCGATGCAGACATTTTGCCCTGTGAGAACTAAACATTGTTATTAATGATTCAAGGAAAGACTTGAGTATTTTTTTTTTTACTTTTACAAATTAAGTTGCTATGAACTAGCATCGATACCAAAGCTCAACATTAGAATATCGTTATCTTATCTTATATAATACAGACGTTACTTCAAAAAAGAAGATGATTACGTCCTACGCGTCATGCATTCAGTCATGCATATTAACCAATGACTTAAATTCTGCCAAGTCACTGGTTTTTCTGGCTAGCTCAGGCAACCCATTCCATGCTCTAATAGCGCTAGGGAAGAAGGAGTATTTGTACAAATTTGTCCTAACATATGGGATGAGTAATATATGTGCCGCTGTTTTTGTGTCTTTCAGAGTATTTTATTAAATTTTGTTTTTGTATTTGAAGATTATGGTTCAGTGTTTTATGTATAATTGCTACTTAACTTATTATTATTATTAGCTACTTTATTTACTTGAATAAAGGTCATCTTGTCACGATACCACCACAATCAAATCGAGACTGTCACGTAATAAAGCGAGTCAATGTTGTGTATACGTGATTACATCGTGCATCTTCACAATTAGCCTCGGAGCAAACCCTTTGGCTGCTATTGGTTCAGTGGAGATCAAAAAGTAATCCTTCGCAATAAACGTGATCGTGGATATTCTAGAAGCTATGGTTAGGGCATGCATGCATAAGTAAGAATTCAAAATTCATGGTTTATAGTTATAGTGAACCAACTTCTGTGGATTTTGTTATTCAGAATTATTTTCTCTGCTCTTACTTGCAATACGGGGTTTTATGTTTGTCGATTTGGATAATTCAAATATTCATTTCTTTCAAGAGGATCTCTTCATTTGTCATCAATTCAAACTAACCCAGGCTACGGTCAGGTCATTGTGTCATCAGACCACACGCCTAAGAGTATAGTGCTGTACTAATCACACGACACCAACGTCAAGCAGGCTTAATGACATTCATAATGAGCGTTGGCCTGTTCAAATTATACAGAAAAAAGAGTTGGTAAGAGTAGTACTACCAATGTTTGCCAACTATCCGACCCACTTCAGATATCTCTTGCATCTATAGAACAGACAGCAGGGACCCTGGTGGTTTTCAATGTAATACAATACGGGTAGAATGATAAAAGGGGTGGGGGCGTATTACTAAAATACTGAAAAGAGGAACAAGAAAGGGACGTTTAGTGGTGCTGAATTGCAAAAAAAAAAAAGGGGGGGGGGAGAAGGTAACGATAGTAGACGAAGGGCGCTTACCTGACTGCTGTGCCGCCCCGACGTCTTGTACCCGTATATTTTTCCCCTCATATGGACGTTTCTCTCGTGCCTGCGCAGGTCGTTGGACTGGGTAAAACATCTGTGGCAGATCTTACACTTGTAGGGGCGTTCTCCAGTGTGGACACGCTCGTGGACCTGGCGTCAGTGCAGAAGGTGGGGTGTGGGAGAGGAACGGAGTCATGAAAATAGAAGGGGGGGGGGAAGTAGAGAGAATAATTAGCAAAACGACTTCGAAATGGATGCTCAAATAATACAGAGAGACAAGTTAGAATAATTAAATGAAACTGGTTTTATTATGAATAGTACCATCGAATTTGTGTTCAACGAGTCTGAACGTAATGAGTTCTGGCCCTTGAAATCCTCTCATAAAAATGTAATTAACACATGATTTAAATTCCACTGAACCTAATATCAATACCGCGGCAAAGAGTTGTGAGTTTTTGGCACATCGGCACAATTTAGGCCATGTCGTGCCCGTAATCCTTCAAGGATTATATATAGTTCGTCCATCGTGGTTTGATGATGACCACTTTGTCATCCAGGAGGGCTGAGGGGTTTGCACTGGGGTTTAATGCCTCCTCATGTGGCTGGTGAGACCTATGTGAGCCCGGAATGTTCGGCCGCACACTGGGCAGGTTATTCCAGCTGGAGCTAGTGTCGTTTGCCTTGCTTTTCTTCTCTGGCGTTTTTCTTCTGCCAGCGTTGTTCTCTTTTCCTCAGCAACCTGTGCGCCAGTTTTCACAGCGCGACGCCATGATGCTCTGTCATGTGCCTCTGTCTCCCAGGTGCCTGGGTCTATGCTGAACGCCTTCGGAGAAGCTTTGAAGGTGTCCCTGAAGCGCTTTCTTTGACCACCTTGCGAGCGCTTTCTTTCGCTTAGTTGGCCATACAAGAGTCGTTTAGAAATGCGGTGGTCTTCCATTCTGCAAACGTGTCCTGCCCATCGCAGCTGGGACTGCATCAGGATTGTGTGGATGCTTTGCAGACACGCTCCTCGAAGGACTTCATATCACCAGAGCTAAATTCCATACAGCTAAATCATTAAAAAGCAAGGTCTATTCACAGTTAAAATAGTAAAGTTAGTAAAAATGTCATAATTTAGTAAAAATCTTTTGTAAATATTATTTGTTCACAATTTCACAAATCAAATCTTCGTAGACAACCCCACCTCCCGGACAAAGCCCAGTACCTTCCCAGGGTCGACACTATCGAACAGCGCGCTCTAAAAAAATTTCCCCTATACCGCGGCAGAAGTATCACGTCCAAGGTTAGGTTCAATAACCTCTTTGGACTGAATTGAGTAAAAGTGTGTTCTTTTTTTTTTTTAAATCCACGCGAATAAAAAAAATTGGGCGCCAAATTTAGCAAAACCATGGCCAGGCTGAAAATACGCAAGTGCAAGCCAGGATCACTTATGCATTCATTTGACCTCCTATGTTGATGTATTTAAGTGACTCCCTTGCTGATGCGTGACACAAAATTGTTGAGAACAATCTTATCTGGCTCCCGCATCGTGGGAGGTGTGTGCGCGCGTGTGAATGTGTGGTAGAGGTTGATATCTCTACCCAACATCCTCAGCAAAACATCTACAGCTTCTCCCGACTTCATAATTTCCGAATGATAAGAATCAAGAATGGGCACGACATGGCCTAAATTGTGCCGATGTGCCAAAAACTCAAACATCAAGAAAAGGATTTTTTGTGAGCAAGTCGTGGGCGGGAGACGTATGGTGGAGCATAGTCGGTTCTCGACTAGGGAGTAGGCGTATCTGACAGGTAAACATAAGCAGAAGAGGTGGGGGTCAATGTTCATTTTAATGAAACTTTTATTCAAATTAGTTAACAGACTTTGAGAATCACTCAGTAATTTGATCGCATCCTAACTGTAAAGGTCAAAAGAAAGGGGCGGGGGATGGCCGGTACTAAGGTTTAAAAAAACAACAACAACGTATGCATAATGATAAAATATTTTTCGGATCACGTCTTTATAGTTTGATTTTGAGATGAGTTGGGCATTTTTAGATGAGTTGAGTATTTTTAGATGAGTTGGGCATTTTTAGATGAGATGGGTATTTTCAGATGAGATGGGTATTTTTAGATCAGTTGGGTATTTTCAGATCAGTTGGGTATTTTCGTTTTGTCCTTAAAAAGATGTACTAAAAATAAAATCTTGTTCAGTAAAAAAAAAATCCGAAAAACAAAACAAGAGAACACACATACACACATAAAGCTGAGAGTCACAAACACTGGAAAAGCCTCTCCACCTCTTCAACTCAATCCAAATACAAACACCAAACACCTCAATACAAGACACATCCCGGTGCATTGACACATGCCAATACAAGGATTCACCTCAATACAAAGACACGTCCCAAAAGAAAGACAAACCAAAATACAAAGACACACCCCAATACAAAGACACACCTTAATACAAAGACACACCTCAATACAAAGACAAATGCCAATTAAAAAAATGAAAACAAATGTATGAAAAGCAAAAGACCCCACCCCCAACTAATTAGTGGCAAACAGAGACGTGAGACACACCCCACCCCCCTTCCTTTACTTACTTTGAGATTGGAGGACCACAAGAAGGACTTCCCACACGTATTGCAGACGTAGGGCCGGTCCGCCCGGTGCAACTGTTCGTGTTTGCGTAGTGTGGCCACTTCTCGAAAAGATCTCTGGCATACTTCACACCGGTGGGGCCTCGGGCCGTTGGAGGGGGGCAGAGGTTTCAATTTGGACTCCTCCATAGCTGAAACAAGGGGAAATAATAAAAAAAAATTAAATCAGATGAAAATGACTTCATAATGAAAACATGACAATGACGTCAACAATTATAGAGACGCATGCCATTCAAGCATCACAGTGACATCATCAGCCTTGGTGACACATTGATGTCATCCAAACACCACAGTGGCATCATCAGCCATGGGGGTCACATGATGCATCAACAACACACGACATCAACAGTTATATTGACACATGAGGTAATCCGTACATCGCAGTGACATCACCAACCTTAGAAACGCATGATGTAGTCCTCACATTACACAGACATTCAATTATAAAGACCCATTAGTACAAATGTTTCTGAGAAAGCTCACTTCCTCTTCTCAAATGTGTTTTTTTATATATTAAAAAATGACTTGTTTCCTATGTACAAGTTATAAACAGTCTTTCAGAAATAAAGATTATTACTCCCTGGCCAAAACCTCCCAAGGAAGGATGAAAGCGAGCAGGGTCCAAACTTGGGAAGCCCATACCACAGGGCCAGACAGCCACCTTAAACGGGGAACAAACAAAAAAATAACAGGTTTTCGAATTTTTTAGAAAATTAATAAATCTGACATTTAAATAAAGATTACAGGCATTTTTTGACCTAATAAACTTATACGCCAGGCAAAGAGTAAGATCTGACCAGATGAGAATGAAACGAGATAAGCATCAAATTTTAATTCAAAATTGAAATAAGCTCAAATGCAATCTAATAGAGATTGCGTTTCATCTATTAAATGGGATATAAATTCAATTGAAAATACATACTCCAATTTCCGAAATTCTGTTAGAGAGTTCTTTATTTAAATACAAAAAAAGAAAAGAAAAACAGAAACACCATTTTTTTTTCCAAAACGGGTAGCATTACTTTGGTTGTTAATTAGAATGATCTCCTATTGCAATCACCGACCGCTGTGTCGTCAGGTCGGCGGCTGTTTCTTTTCTTATCCGACATTCTATTGGTCGGAGGGGTCTGTGCTTTGCTTGAGGGAGAGGGAAAAGGGGGGGGGGAGTCTCTTATGTACTATTTGTCAGTTAATTAGGTGTAGCAATGCTACATCATTGTAAAACATTCTCCCCTCCCCGACACCACATTTCATGATGCTAACATCAGACGTGGCACATTGGGTAAAGGAGGAATTAATGAAGGAAGTTTGAAAGTGTATTCTAGAGGCTGCTGCCAACTTTCTTTTCGGATCAAGCTAAAATTTTGCTCAATTATCCCTTTTACCTGACAACACAAATATCATTTTTTTTTAAATTAACCAATTAGTGATCAACTATTGGTGATTAATTATTTTGTTTGGTATTTTGAACAAGGGAAAGAAATCGTACTTGACAGATGTGGTGGTATAAGTTGAATAGGTCCCTCTTGAGAAACATTGAGCCCAGAGTGAACATTTTTGTATCCATTTTAAAAAACATTCACCAAGATACCCCTTTCTTACCCCCCCCCCTTTTTTTTTTCACAGCAAGTGATAGGATCATGGCGCAATGAGAAAGCTAAAAGCTAAACAAAAAATATTGGTAACAATGTTTCTATAGCACATATTTATATGCCTAGATCAATTATACATATTATTACATGACTGATCCAAACTATTGATAAAATTGAGCTTAATATACGCTTTTTTTTTTAAATTATTTTTTTTTTAGGTATTTCTTGTTTGCAAATCTTTCTTTTTTTTTTTTTAACATTTTCAATTAGAATGACTACAAGACTAGGTTTAAATGGTTGTGGATCTAAAGAGATTAGTATAGTTGAGGAGGGGCAGGGGGGATGCTAAAGCTGTTCAGAGAGATGGTATGTAACAGAAAAAAAGGGGCGGGCCAGTAAAGGACTGAAATTATAGGGGGTGGAAGAAAAAAAGGGGGGGGGTGGATTCTAAGATGTTGGGCTGCTGCCTGCCCATCGCACGGGCGCAACGCTTTTCCTACACGCCTCTTTGAAATATGCTTCTCGGACGGGATTGACCACATTATCGCTTTCCCTCTATAAGCATCCAGCATGTGCCGACGAGCTATATAGTGGCAGCGCTAACTAGTAGGCGTGGCATCCTACTATAAGCCATCCTACTAAGAAGTTAAAGGTTAAGGGGAGAGGGTGGGGATTCTGAGCTGTAACAAGGCAAACAAAAGTATTGCCGTTTACTTGATGACAAGATCACACGACAGGGGCTTAATATAAGAAGACTTTGCCAATACGAAATATCTAATCCTTACTAAGTTTACATTGGTGAGGAGTCAACTACACTTTCAACGTCTCTTATTGATCTATAAGACAAGATGACTCAGGAGAAAATTAATATTGAAATGACTCGAAACCATATTTTTAACAATAAATGTCACTTATTAATAATTGTGCAATGACTGAATAGAGCTACAGTACGACATTGTTACATCTTGAAGGATTATTCGCAACGAAAGATTTGATTCCAAACCGCCTGTCTCGATAATGTCGTTTCGAGATTGCACTTTATTGTTATTGATGTTCTTGTACAAATAAACGAATGTGGTGTACAGGAGCGTAGCAGACCTTTTTTTAAAATTGGGAGCCAGGCGTAAGATAATAAAAAAAAATGTCTATAATGCACTCATAAAATTCGGCTACAGCAGCCTCGACGCCTGAATAGGGGGTGTCCGGATTTCTTGATCCTTTGGGCCGTGCAGAAGTAAAAGAATACACAATTTGATGAGTCTGACTTTATAGGTGAAGTCTATTTTACCAAATCAAGACACAAAATAAGCAGACATTAACATCAAGCAACTTGAAATGAACACATCTACTCACGTAACACCACAGCGCAACTAAGAAGTCCTGAATATTATAATGACTTCACAAAGGAATGTTACTAACAAAAAAAAAAAAAAATCACTAAATGAACTAAGGGCGATAACCAGGTTTTTTTCTTCTTTACTTCTGCTTCAAAACAAACAAAATAAAAGTTCTTAAATTAAAAATCAAGGGACTGGAATATAAAGAATGACAAAAGAAAAAAGGTGGAGGAAAGTGTGTGGACGCATGGCAAGGAGCGGGAAAACTCGGGACTTGCAAAAAAATGATGAAGAAAATAGTGGTAGTGTTAGGAAAGATAATAGCCGTCACAAGATGAAAGTGAGCGATCGATAAGTCTTGAGGAAGGTTTCACAACACGCCAAAGATTAAAAGAGTTAGTTCCCTTATATTAAAAAGAAAAGACGAAGGGGAAACAACCTACTATTCATTATTAGACCCAAACAGAAAGGGAACACGCGATGGCGTTGTTTGAATAATAATCATCTTGTCTAGATGAGTAACTAGAGAAGGAGAGGGAAAGGTGTGTGTGTGTGAGAGAGAGAGAAAGAGAGAGAGGAGGGAGAAGAACATTCATGGGAGAATAACGGATAAATTTGACTTGATTGTAGGGAGGAGAGGGGGGAAAGTCCATCAAAGGTAAAGAGCTTCCATAGTGCCTGATTTCCTTTTTTTTTAAAAAAAAAAAGGGGCGATAAGTAGATATTCTTATTTTGTAAAAAAAAAAAAAAAATTAAAATGTAGTCTATCTTTACCTCCTAACCTACTCTGGCACTTAATAAATAAATACAAAAGTCGTGACAAGTTTAGGCTTGACTTAAGCATGTTGAAGAGGTCATGGGTGGCTAATCGAGGATAAAGTACGTTTTGTTTGCTTTAAAGATTATATTGTTTATTCAATTATGCCTAACCTCTTTTGAGTACCTTTGATTATTTCCGCTCTTACAAACCACATAACCTTCCCCACCAGACGAAAATGTACTGCGCATGAGCATGCACTGGAAATTAAACAAAAATCAGTTGGAATAAATTTTAGTTTAAACCCAGATAGAGTACAACACGCTCCGACGTCCCAGATAAGTTGATGCTTTTATCGACGTTGAAATAGACGTAGAGTTGGAAGCCATAATATTGTCTTTTTTCAAATCTGTCAGTCTGGTAAAAAGTTTGTACACGTTATTTCTCCCGACACCCAATCTCAGATCAAGCTGAAATTTTGCACAATTTTTTCTTTTACCTGGCAACACAAGAATCAATAAAAAAAAATTGTTAATTAACTATTGGTAATTAAGAAATTGTTATTGATTTAAGTGGTGGTATAAGCTGAATGAGTCCCCCATAGGTCGCCGCCCTAAAATGAAACAAACAATATAAACATTACAATCTTCTCTAGTCAGAGTGGTTAGCACGTTGGCCCGAGGAGGCGTGAGCAACGAGTTCGAACAGGTCATTCTCCCCCTTTTATTTTTTCGTCAATGCTTTTAAAAAAACAATTACGGTAAATTTCAAGCAAATATCACGTACTCCCCCCCCCCCCCTTTTTTTTTTCTTCAACTGGTCTAGATAAGTGATACAATCATAGTGTATTGAGAAAGCTAAAACTAGCGCTAAACAAAAATTATTGGTAAAACTATTATTATCGCACAGAATGATTGCTATTGGTCTACATCTATTCCAAATTTAATTACATGACAGATCAAAGACAACTGATACAATTACACTTCCTGTGAAGTTTGTTTTTTTTCATTATTTTATTTTTTTGTTTTGTTTTTCCTGTTATATTTATGAAGTCGTTTCGCCGAGTGAAAAAAAAACTGTATCAAAAGGGTTAATCCAGAAACTGGTCCAAAGGTATCCAAAACTTTGTTGGACAGCAGCCTGCACCATTTTGCAGTTCATCTCAGATACAGAACTCTGGTGATCCGGACTCTCCATTATAGATAATCAGAAAGGCGACGAAAAAAAACAACTGAATTTAAAGAGTTATCATTTTCATTTTTTAAAAAATCAACTCCACCAGCAGAAAGATTGGGTCACAGACACAAAAAATACAATGGAATATACAAACTTTGCCGTGCACATGTTTCAGTGAAATGTCTTCGTAGAGTGAAATTGAAATGTTTGATATTTGATTTTTAACGAATAAAAGGCTCGAAGTAAAATTACAAAAGGTATTATCAGCTTTTGGCTCATTGATTCAGTTTGTCTGCTCCGCAATATAGATAGATATATGATAGATATATAGATATATAGATAGATACAGTGCTTTTTGTGACGGTACGCACCGGTACGGCGTACCGGTACCTTTTTCAATGTGGGGAAATTATTTTTTCTTGTATTTTAACGTTTATTAATTTATTAATAGTTCAAAGGTAGACAATCCATCACTGAGTACCGGCACCTATTTACTATTTTACACTGGCCATCGAGATCTAGATATATAAAGTCAATGTATAATTTCAAATAGGATACTCAAGAATAACGAATGTATGGCTATCAAAATACAAGAAATAAATATGGAATATAAAAAAAAAATGTACTAGCCAGTGTAACAGGAGCTAAGACGAGCGAGGTCGGCTAGTCACTAACCACTAGAAAACAAAAAAAAACAACTGGGTCACTAGGTCGCCAGAACATGACCGCAGTCCACTAACACTGCCTGGAGGTAGAAAGCATGCGAGTGGTGGTACTGACATACTTACAGGGACTAACACATACACTTGACTTGTTTTGTGTTGCTAAAAATACTTCAACCGATCCAGTAGATTTAATGTCAATTTTGCTAACGCTCGCCCAGCCCTACCCCTCTCTTAGGCTCAGTTAATCCTTTGACTAAAAAAAACCCTCTCCATATCTTTAAGTGCTGCAGTGTTTCTTAAATCAGAAGTCGAAGCTAGTAGGTCGGGGGGGGGGGGGGAGGTGGAGAAAATTATAAATTCAGCAGGTTCACTATAATATAGTACTTGGAGAGGGAGAGAGAGAGAAGGTAGAGAGACTGAGGAAAGGATTCTATGGTCCTTGGATAACAATGTGAATAGATTTTAGGGGAAAAAAAACTCTTCTGAAGAATTTTTTAAAAAAAAGGTACGGGCTAAATAGGACACCGTCAACAGAACAGTCCGGGGTGGATGGGGCGTTACGGGTTCGGGGCTGTGGGAATGTTACGAAAAGACCATTCTTCTTGCGTGTGGGAAACAAGCTTGAGTCTTTTTTTTTTCTCTCCTTTTCTAAAGACAGGGGAACAAAATGGTCGTGAACAAATTGGTCAGAGAGTTAAGCGAATCCATGTACACAGTAACTCAAGTAAAACGAATACTTTGATTTCTACTGGGCTGACACCAAACATAATCTTATGCTCAGTGCGCTTTGGGCACACGGCGAACAAAAACAGAAGGTTAAAATACAATCAAACCTAAATAAGTTATGAACGGCTAGGTGTTACTATTCTTCCTGACTGTAGCATGTGGTTTATCTGGGCTCAGGTACTACTGCCTTTGTCCTTATACCGTCCCATGCAAACTGAGTGATTATACTACTACTGTTGGTATACTTAAAGTAGTCTTCATCTGTTCATAAACCTCACATTCAATTTTGCGTATGTTTTCATATTAGTACGTCTTATTTTATTGATTTTCACATTGAGGGATACCCAAGCAGTAGATACGTATTTGAATATAATTGGTCTAACCAAGATTAAATATCATCTGACTTATATGTTCAATATAAATTTCTTTTACTAAAGGCTTTTATTTTCTAAATTACTTCATCAATACGAGAAAGTCATGACAACTTTCCATTTATTAAAACTCAAGTGCATTTTGCATTTCATTGGTTGAGTAACTGGTTGACCGTGAATGAGATAAGAATGCCTACTTGTTGAAGTACCAACGAATTGCTGAGCTAGCACTATCCAAAGAAGAATAGAAAATTATATTTTCAAAACAAATATTTTGGTCTTGCAAAGTGAGCAACTAGCCTGTATGTTGATGTTTTTTTTTTTGTAGCATTGAAAAGTCTGTTCTTCACCTTGACCTCGTCATGAGAAAAAGCATGGCTCATTAACCTCGTTTTGACTACCAGCATGGGTTCATCTTATTGTGATACTCGTCATAACGACAGCATGAACAAGTAATAAATTTTTAAAAATCAATACCTACTTTATGTTTAAATGAATTAACGACTCATTTTTAAAAAAATTCTTTCCACATAATGAAAATGAAGTGATTTTTCTGAAATTTTAACACAAATGTCTCTTGTACCACAGTTCCATTCTATGTGCGAAATTTTAGCTCGATTGGTGATAAAATAAAGTTTCATAAACAAATGATTCACTTTTTAAATAATTTTTTAAACATTTTTTTTTTACTATGACGACAGTGTGTGCTAATAGTGGGAATATAAAAAAACGAACCTACATTGCAAACTTTTACGCAGACATATATAACAGAGAGAAAAGATTGAATAACGAAGTCTATAATAAACGACACCTGCGGAAACATTTTTTGCGAAACGATCTACTTAGACCTTGAAACCTGAAGGTAAAAGTTAAGGTGTTTAAGAACTAGTGATGTTGCACTTTCGGAGCGTGGTATTCGCAGACAACATGACAACATAAAACAGGAAGTATGTAACACCGTTGCAAAACTTAAAATGTGGGTGGTGCAGGTGCGGCCTTGGAGGATAGACTTACAAAGTATGCTGTGAGGTCAAGGTCAAAATAGGAACAGGATGCATGGAGAAAATGGGAGGGTGAAGCATGGATGCAATTCTGTGTAGTTTGAGTAACAAACAAAACCGTCAGTAATTTATGGCACGCGTGCTAAGCGTGGCGCGCATCACAATATTCAATGTCAAAACATTTACCAAACTATCTGCTCGTCTGCTCGTTTTACAAGATTGGGATTGCTCGTCCAGAACTGAAGATTAATAAATCTCAAGATTTCAGCGTGTTGTTTTATTTTCGTCCTTACTGCCCCAGCCATGTTGATATCTTGATATGCCCATGTTATCTTCGAGTATATAAGTCGGACAACTATGGGCGATCTTGTGAAGAGAGATATAATGAAGTTTGACTGTGCTGACGTATTGAAAAGTTACGACTGGTCTACGGCGGATATCTATAAACAGCTAGTTTTTTTTTTGTTTTTTTTTTTTTGTGTATCTGGTGTACAAAAATTTTTTTGATTAGTCACGTATTTTAAAAGTTATTCCATAATTTTTGAGCTATTTTTAGCGCTACACAATTAGATTTCTAAGTACTCTCTAACCCAAACTTCCTCTTTTCACTTTCTTAAGTCACCCACTATCATCCCCACCTACCCGGCATGTCTTGATTAAAGATCTTTCTATTTATGTGTTAATGCCTTTTATTGCTTAAATAATGGACACCGGACACCAAATGAAGAGGTCGTTGAGAATATCACCAACCGCTGGTTACTTCGGAAACAGCTTTAAAAAACTGTCGGTAGCTTTTGAAGAATGGTAAGTCTGCCTCCACGTGAAGCCATCGACTGTTTGTGCCTGTATATCCAGTCTGTATTGCTCATTACGTATAAGCAGAAAGCACTTTTCTAAGTGGAGTGGGAATATAGACACAGAGCAAACAGATCATCAAACACTAGTAATGGTCATGTGTTAATTCCTGTTAACGCATCGACTCGCGGCATGTTCATGGACAACCGCAACAATTACAAGCTCTCTCTCTAAAGTTTCTGAACCGACAATAGATAAAGAAAAATAACGTCAGTTACAAAATAAATGCTCTGCATAAAACTGCGTTTCTAATTGCCGCGACATTCATGAAACACACATGAAACCACCAAGCACAGGGGCAAGTCTAAAATAGTTTTAAAAGCGCATTAATAGAAGACACAAGGCAGGTCAGAAACACATAATGTTTTAATAGCGGGGGGCGTGAGGAGACACTTTTAGGACAGCCATGATGCAATGAAAGAAAAATGAGATTTAAAACTTGGTAAAGGAAGATATACATACATATATATATATATGTATGTATATCTTCCTTTACCAAGTTTTAAATCTCTTTTTATATATATAAGATGTACTATTGTACCCTTGGATCTACAAATATGCACTAAAAGTTTTTAAGTTATCATTTACTTATTGAAGAATTTTAACTTAATAAGTATTATAAATTACTCATCCTGAAATCTATAACACACCTCGTCATTGGAGGAGGGAACAAATGTATATTTAAATAAGTTTACAAAAAACAGTTTGTGTGGAAACACAAACTCAAAATCGGCCCCCGAAGTGGTCCACCCAGGCAGGATTCAATATTTTCAGAAAGAACATCCGAATGGAATTATATCAAAGATAAATGAGAGATAAGAATGGAGAAAGAAGGTTGACAGATCTTGAGTAGTGCCCCAACGGTCCAGCAGATCAAAGGATAGGTGCAAGTGAATGCTAAGTTAGATGTGAACCTGGCCCTAACTAGTTCCCCTTTCAGACCTTGTGGTCTATAGGGCAGATGATGTAAAGTTCATCTGTTTTTGTGGCCTACGGTTAACGAGGGTGTCATGTAGCCAGCACAACGACCAACCGCCTTTACTTTTCCCCAACTAATGTCAGGTACCCATTAGAGCTGTGTGGACTCAGAGGTGCCCAAGGATTCCGAAGTTGATAATCCCAGTCTTCACCAGAATTCGAATCCGGTACCCTTGGTTCGGAAGCCAAGCGCTTTACCGCTCAACAACAGCGCCTCTCCTGGCCTAACTGAAGTCTTATAATTAATGTAATTGTTCTGAAAAGGCTCAATCTCTTATTCGAATTCTCAAAATACAATATATATATATATTTCCGCTAAAATAAAAAAAAAAGTTCAGGAAAATGAAGTTTACAAGATTTCTATTCGTTTTAAATTAGGTCTAACTTAAAATACATACTAATTAGATTAGTCTCTTTAAAAAACTGCTTGCATTATAAAATTAGATTTTTCGCTTTCAGGAAAAAAAGTAGCCGTTGCATCAGAACTTTGAATGGTCTAAAATATTTTGA
The DNA here is from genome assembly GCA_030265305.1 of Biomphalaria pfeifferi. Taxonomy (NCBI): domain Eukaryota; kingdom Metazoa; phylum Mollusca; class Gastropoda; family Planorbidae; genus Biomphalaria; species Biomphalaria pfeifferi. The sequence goes on from JASAOG010000011.1 coordinate 4,652,517, forward strand.
TGTCGGATTTTCAATATCTTTTCTAGTTTACGAGATCTAAACGGGACGGACGGACAGACATTTCACACAAAACTAATAGCGTCTTTTCCCCTTTCGGGGGCCGCTAAAAAAAACAGTACAATAGACATACATATAGAAAACCTTAATGGACTGCATCGGACAGATACGCTATTAATTGTTGGCTTTAAGATTATTTGTTTGTAGCTGATATTGGCGCCAGGATTTATGCAATTGCAGTGGTCACCTAACATAAGACTATCTTTCAAAGACCCTGTTATGCAGGTAGGTAAGTATAAAATATAGAAAAGTATAAATTTATATAACAGACGAAAAATTTTTGTATAACGAACTGATGTTTGTCAGTTTAAAAATAAATCACATTAGTTCTATACAAATTGTACAGATCTATTATTTTACATAGACATAATTCTATAAATCAAAATTAACTGAACCAAGTATACATCGGGGAATAGTAGTAGTAAAAAAGGAACGATGAGTTGTCTTTCTTTGTGCGTGGGGCTTGCCCAGTTGAACTAGGACTAATTTCTTTTGACATCGAGACTAAGCTACCTCCATATCCACACGACGATTGAGACAGCCACGTGACCACAGAGTCAAAATAACTTTGATTCATTTGCTCCTCAATGTTATCGGAGACGTTAACAGTATTGACTTTTCATATATATTTTTTAAAAATTCGTTTCTCAACGGTCATTTAGTTGATGGAGGAAAAATGGATTTTCTCATAAGAGGGCATTTCTGGTTTGACCATTATAACTTTAACAGAGCCAATTGAAGTCCTTAGTGGTCGGAGACATTTCCTGGGGTTATAATATTTAAATTTAAAAAAACGATTCGTGAAATTGGTATTGAAGAAATTCTGAGATGAAATCACATTAAAACGTAGTTTGTTAGACCCTTACTGTTAGGGTTATGCTTTTTCAGTTAAAAAAAATTTTTTTTCTAATAGACAAAATGTTTAGTCTACTAAAGACTCTTTATGTTCCCTGGAGGGTGAGGTCCCAGGCATGATCTACTTTTGGTCTTAACAACGCTGAATAAAATGTTACTGTTAAGTTCCTGTTTGATTTGCTACATAAAATAGTTTCATAAACAGCTGGAGATTTTTCATACATAGAACTAATTCATAAATAGTTAACCTTTTGGTATATTCGGAGAACAAAATACGAAATTGACGAAGTATTTTAGTAAACTAATTTGGGTGCACTCTTCAGCACTGTAAAATCTAATTTCTGTTATCGCTCAAGGAACGTAAACGGGGCATTAACAAATCGAATAGTAAACATAGAGCAGATTATCGTGATTAAATTTTAACGTGAGAATACACATTAATGCTTTATTTGATCTACTTAATTATTTCGTCAAAAAATTAGGAATCGATTATAACTCATTATTCAAATTGATATAAAATATAGTTATTATTTAGTGAATGAATATTTATTATTAAACATAAAGACTTTAAAAAGTGTGTATATTATACATATTATGGTGTCAGAAGTAGGGTAACATAAATTTCACCAGAGGCAGATTGAGATCCACGATCACACAATCTCAAACCAAACAAATACAAAACAAGCTAACGTGACACCCGAGATTCTCAAATTACAATGCCGTGACGAGATATGACCTTTGTAGTGACCTTGTCACATGCAGATCCCAGATAGAGAAAAAACCTAACATCATTCAGTACTCGAATGCATATATATATATATATATATATATATATATATGTGTGTGTGTGTGTGGGCATAACACTTGTCTGCATGGGACACAACGCGCTCTGTGACACGTACCAGCGTGATCTCGCAGAAAACAATTTTTTTGAACTGGAGCGCAGCCTTGGGCTGTTATATTTAGGCGTCCTTGGAAACTCGACGATACCCACCGCCAGAGCATGCAAATTAAAAAGTCACGGCGCAATGGGCATTACGTGACGATGTTCATTGCAAACAGTGTGGACAAAAAGGACACGGCAATGTTTGACTAGCAACGTAAGGTTTCTGCTCCACTGCGCATACTTATTAAAAGTCACAGCAGCAAATAGATCTATTCCGCTGATTTTCTTTTTTTTCTTCTAGAATCGTATAAAGTAAAAAAAAAAAAAAAAAAAAAGTAAAGTTCCAGACCTAGTGGTCAATAGGGTCATCTGTTTCTGTGGCCTACAGAAGGGTGTCGTGTGGCCAGCACAACGACCAACCGCCTTTACTTTTTCACCAACTTATGTCAGGTACCCATTAGAGCTGGGTGGACTCAGTGGCAGCCAAAGCATTAAAAAGCCCAGTCATCACCAGGATTCGAACCTGGGACCTCCGGTTCGGAAGCTAAGCGCTTTACCGCTCAGCTACCGCGCCTTTTAGAAACGTGACTATTAATTGTTGGTCAGCGGGCGAAGAACTATAAATATTATGAATAAGTGAACCAGTACATATTTTATATAAGTTGCAAGCGTTAATTTTAAGTTGCATTTGAAAAAAAGGGGAGAGCATGGCAAGATCGGACCATCAAGGATATTCACATTATAGGTTCATCACATTATAGGTTCATTACAGTTACTGGTTCTGCGTTTACGTTTTAATGTTTAAGATCTGAGTAAATTCTTAACGCAATTTGTGTCCACACAAACTGTTTTAGTAACCTTGCTGTGTTTAAAAACATAGTACATCAAATACTTTCGTATTCTGTACGCTGGATTTAACAAAAGAAGATGATACAATGATCAGAGATACAAAAGAAAGAAATGTGGTGGCGATGTTATGGTACCTAAAGAAAAAAAAAAGAAAATTAAGGAGGAAGATTGGAGGAGATTGTTAAATGAATAAACAAAGAAGCCGATAAATAGACAAAGTAGTCGATAAATAGACAAAGTAGTCAAGGGCCATACTGAAAGATCTATGTTGTCAGCACACACACAAGAAAAAAAAAACACACTGACCTTGATATTTATTTTTTCAGTGCTAAAACGTTAAGGAAAAAAAAAAGATTTTTAGCGGCCCCCGAAAGGGAAAAAGACGCTAATAGTTTTGTGTAGCCTGTCTGTCCTTCTGTCCGTCCGTCTCGTTTAGATCTCAGAAACTAGAAGAGAAAATTAAAATCGGACAACATGATATTTTAGATCATTCAAAGTTCTGATGCAACGGCTACGTTTTTCTTTCCAAAAGTGAACCATCTAATTTTTAAAATTATCTATGCAAGCAGTTGTTTCAAAAAATTACACCACTTTTCAATAAGTAAGTAAGTCTTATTAAAAAATTCACAAGCTTTTTCATTAATAAAAGTGTCCACACAAACTGTTTTAGTAACCTTGCTGTGTTTAAAAACATAGTACATCAAATACTTTCGTATTCTGTACGCTGGATTTAACCAAAAAAAATTGCTTCGCATCCCTCAAAAAAATTCCCAATATCAAGCCTTAAAAACTGAACACCACGTATTTGAAGTTGGACAGATCAGCAAGCAGCTAATGCTAAAGACAAAAGCAAACAAATCTATTGACGACAAAACACAAGAAATAATAATATTAATAATATAAGTTGTTACAACAATGAGTTCATTCCTGGGACTAAATGATGGGTGTATGTCCTCGGAAACAGACCTATAAACACACACACACACACACGATGAACAAGATCAAAGGGGGGTACCACTGCGTTAAAACGTGTACTCGTCTTTGTTACATAATAGGCCCTGGCGTTGGCTCTCTTTGCGTGACGATGTAAGTGATAGTTTAAGAACCACTGAGCATGGATCCCTCCGTTGACAGAAATACAGAGATAGAAAGAGATGGGGGGGGTAAAAAAAACTATTACTGCACAGGGGAAATGAATACCGCCCTCTGCTTACCCACTCGTATATCCGCGAAACAAAAGCCACTCTACGCCCTGTCCACGCGGACAGGCATGCGCCCTCTTCTCCCCTCTCATTACAAAACTAAATTATCTTCTACTCATGCTTTAAGTCGTGACCTTTTGGCATGAGGTCACACTGATGTCACAATAGGAGTCGACAAGGGCGGGGGGGGGGGGGGGGGGGAGAGGACAAAGGGGACCGGGGGAGGGGGCGAGCATTGGGTAAAATAATAATACTTTGGCATGAAAATATGTCACGGTTTGTAGATGGCAAAGAGTCTAGGGTGAGCAGCCCACGTATTGAGATTGTTTAGTTCAAATCTTAAGTGCCCGGGGAACACAAACACACACACACTATGAAAAGGGCGTTTTTTCGGAGATCAGAGAATGGGGAGGGGGGGCACTTCCCTGGACTGGATCGTTTCAAGTCTCTTTTGTGACCTCCATGCATGTGACCGGTGACCTGTGCGCGTGATTTACGACCACGTCTACCAGTGGTAACCATAGAGGCTGAAATAGTCCCACTTCTCCGAAGGACATTTACTTCACACCACACAAACACACACGTTCACGTATACAGGCACACACACAAATGGGCAGGGGTTTTTTTTCCTTCTCTCTCTCCGCCATTCTAAATTTTATTTGGTTTTTTTTTTAAAACCTCTATTTCTCTTTGGTTTCAACTGCCCTTGTCTGACTGAAAACACTGTAAGGGGGGGGGGGGGGGGGTAGGATATCTCAAGGACACGACATGTGTCGAAACCATCTAAGAGATGACATCTGGCGAAAGAATAACTTTATTCGGGTGGCTTAGATACATGAACATGCTACATTTGAAAGTCAGAAAGAGGATTTTTTTTTTTTTTAAATGTTAATAGCGTACAATTACAGTTGTGGGGAGACGCTGGGTTAAGGTACAACATTCAAGAAGAATGTAAAGACATCGTTCATATATATATATATGAAAAAAAGGGGGTGGGAGGATCTGGTCATCTAGTCATCATAAAAAATGAGAGCGCATAGTAGGAAGATTTGCACTGCTCAAACGTTTGGAACAAAAGCTAACAATAAATGAAGATTGGTGTGAGATAAATACTAACTTGTCATTTGTAGAATGTGTGCCTAACCTATACAAACCATGATGAACCATATTGTACTCTAGGGAATATTGTACTTTACGTCACATTTAATATACATTTTATATTTTATATTTCTGTGCCACCACCAGGTTTATAACAATATATATATATATATATATATATGTGTGTGTGCTTTGTACTTTTATACACTTAAGCATAGTGTAACATTGGCATGTAATATTTATCGCTTTAGAGAATATAAAATGAAGAGATACATCTACAAATAATAATCTTACATGTCATCATTTTCTTTTTTAATTTAGTTTGATGTAAAGTGCAATAGGAGCATTATATGATCATAGCAAAATACAAATTGTAAATATATGATTATTAATCAGTCCAGCTATTCCTTGCTCTCATCGAAATAGTATGTGTGGCTGTGTACACAGGAGATATATATTGTAACTTTAAAATAGTTGACTGATGAAAGAAGAAAGTGTTGTTAATATGTATATTATATAACTTTATGCTATTCCACAGCTATATTAACAACACGCGTTAGATATAATCATGTACTTGTTGACAATGCCAAATTGCTGGAGATGAAAAAATTCTACAGAATAGAGTCTGAAAAGACGGTCGTTGGTTTTTTAACACCATTCAAGTCTTCGCGCGGACTTCGGGCTGGTGCGTGACCTTCGCTGGAGCATCAATGCGATGATCATACAATGTTCCTATTGCATTTTTCATTCTATTAAAATGTGATTCTGCGAATGAATTATCTTATTGGAACCAGTTGGAACATATAAAAGACGTTACGAACTTTATGAAAAATACATCAAACTAAATTAAAAAAGAAAATGATTACATGTAAGATTATTATTTTTAGTCTGTATCTAGGATTGTGCTGTCCCTTTGACTTTCTTTAAAATGATAGTTGAAACGCTTTTAAAAAATATATACCTGTAGTTGACATCAAATGCCGTCGTCTGTTTTTAGAATAAGTTTCTTTCCAAATGTTCTGTCGTCTTTCTCTCGTCCAATTTTTAAAAACCGTTTTCTTAAAATGCATTCTCTACCTCCTTTGACTCACTCTCTCTCTATCCCCCTATCTCTCCCCTCTCTCTCTATCCCCCTCTCTCTCCCCTATCTCTCTATCCCCCCCTCTCTCTCTCCCCCTATCTCTTCCCTCTCTCTCTATCCCCCCTCTCTCTCTATCCCCCTCTCTCTCTATCCCCTCTCTCTCTATCCCCCCTCTCTCTCTATCCCCCCTCTCTCTCCCCTATCTCTCCCCTCTCTCTCTATCCCCCCCCCTCTCTCTCTCCCCTATCTCTCCCCTCTCTCTCTATCCCCCCTCTCTCTCTATCCCCCCCTCTATCTATCCCCTATCTCTCCCCTCTCTCTCTCTCCCCCATATCTCTCCCCTCTCTCTCTATCCCCCCTCTCTCTCCCCCCTCTTTTTCTCCCTCCATCCTCTCTTTCTCTCCCTCCATCCTCTCTTTCTCTCTCTCCCCCCTCTCTCTCTTTCTCCCCTCTCTCTCTTTCTCCCCTCTCTCTCTTTCTCCCCTATCTCTCTTTCTCCCCTCTCTCTCTATCTCCCCTATCTCTCCCCTCTCTTTCTCTCCCCTTTCTTTCTCTCTCTCCCCCCTCTCTCTCTTTCTCCCCTATCTCTCTTTCTCCCTCCTCTCTCTCTTTCTCCCCCCCTATCTCTCTCTCCCCTATCTCTCTTTCTCCCTCCTCTCTATCTCCCCCCTCTCTCTCTCCCCCCTCTCTCTCTCCCTCTCTCTCAGCATCTCTCATGGTGTTTTGTCACTTGGGCAAAGTATTTAGAAGATGTTCACTTAACCCTTTTAAAAAAAAAAAAAGGCTTTTTATCTATTAAAATCTTCATCAACGCCAGACGATTCAAATGGACGATGATTGAAACTTTAATTAAACGGCTCAGAGACGAATGTCCACACCAGGAGCGTAACGCAACAACAAATATAATAGAAAATTCAGGGGCGTACTCCAACAACTCACCAGCAAGTTCAGGGGTGTTTCACAGCAACATAAAAACATGGGGCTTATTTCAATATATGGGAGGCGCGGTGGCTGAGTGGTACAGCGCTTGGCTTCCGGTTTCGAATCCTGGTGAAGACTGGAATTTTTCGAGTCCACCCAGCTCCTGGGTGCCTGATATTAGTTGGAGAAAAGTAAAGGCGGTTGGTCGTTGTGCTGGTCTCATGACACCTTCGTTAACCGTGGGCCACAGATGACATCTTCTGCCCTATAGACCGCATGGTTTGAAAGATGGAACTTTACTTTTTTTTATATACAAAAACAAAAACCTACCAGCGGACTCAGGGGCGTAGGTCAACTAACATTTACCAGCAAACTAAAAGGACTAAAATCGAAGAGAAGTAAAAATCTCCGCCGATGACCAAAACAGTTTTTTTTTTTTTAATCATCATTTTGGAAACTTATCAAATGTCATCTTGATATAAGCGATCCTATTACTGGAAGAGGTTAAAGGATTGCGACACTGCTACTACAATGAAAGATCTATCATTGCAAAATACCAGTGGTCAGGTTGATTAAAGAGCTTATGGAATGAATATCGTTTGTCAAAACAAGAGATTGCTATAGGTATACATTTTCACCTCAGATTTCTACACTAAATGATGATAATATATTTTGTCACCTTTACCCAATTCTTAAGGGAGGAGGCTCAAATTGCGCATAGGGGGACAGGGTATTTTCTTATGAACAAGATTATGTTTTATTGCATTCCATTCCTATCTGACCACTTATCCAGTAAAAAGCAACATTGTTATGAAGGTTTAAAATATTACATCATTTAAAAAAGGGATTTCGTTTCACACATGTAAATGTAATAACCCTCATACTGTTTCGCTAGAGGCGTCTGCAAAAAGATGGATTGGAAACATTTTTTTTTTTAAATTTCAATAGCCAATTTAATTCAAGAGTTAACTCGCATTTCTTACGGCATAACGGTGACATTTTTCCCAAGTGACGTGCGATCGTTTTGTAGACGTCTTCTGCCAGAACAGAACAGGCTCGCTACAAGACGTCTTTTGTCAGAACAGAACAGGCTCGCTACAAGACGTCTTCTGCCAGAACAGAACAGGCTCGCTACAAGACGTCTTTTGTCAGAACAGAACAGGCTCGCTACAAGACGTCTTCTGCCAGAACAGAACAGGCTCGCTACAAGACGTCTTTTGTCAGAACAGAACAGGCTCGCAACAAGACGTCTTCTGCCAGAACAGAACAGGATCGCTACAAGACGTCTTCTGCCAGAACAGAACAGGCTCGCTACAAGACGTCTTCTGCCAGAACAGAACAGGCTCGCTACAAGACGTCTTTTGTCAGAGCAGAACAGGCTCGCTACAAGACGTCTTGCAAATCACGAAGACGATCTTACTATGAGGAATGCTATACGTACCGAAAGCCATTTAAAACACACATGCAGTGCCTCGAATGTCTCTCAAACTTCAGCATCGGTCCTCAAAACCACATCTTAATAACTTTATCTGATATCCGCTCTTCTTACTGAGAGGAACGGTACGTTGTACCTGCTAGCACAATGAATTTCAGAAGCTGAAAAAGAAAATGCTTGGCTCGGGACTCCGTTTACAGCGTTTCCCAGACTTCTTAGCGGACTTTTTTTTTTAAATGGGGAGATGGGAGGCGTAGGTCAACTTAAGGAGGTCTAAGAGGGGGAGGGGGTATAAGTAAAAAGTTTGAGAAACATTGTCCGATGTGTCCTTGTTTAGAGTAGGTCAATGTCCCCAATGTATGAAACATCGACCTCACGTTCACCGTAATTTAAAAAATGAAGTAAACACGTAAAATCTATTGAATATTTGCATGATTTACTAACACTGTTAAAGATTTTTTAAAAATGCATTATGACGAGACATCTGGACGCATGTGGGGGGGGGGGGGCATCTGGACAAAGGATTAGGGAAAAGAAGCAATGTATCTATACATGCGGTAGTTTTACTCTCCAGCTTGGCTGCGTCACACAATGCACTCTGTCGATATCTCACAAGCATGCAAGGAAAGCGAGCAAGAACACACACACACGCACGAGTGAAACTTACGAAAGGAATGCAAAATATATTGCAGCACCTGAAAAAAAAATTGTACATCCCCAAAATAACTCCCAGGGAAATCCCACAAGTTAGGCCATAATCAAGGTGCGTAGGGCCACTCTCCCTGTTGACTTGGGATAACACCTTTGACTGAACAAGCAAGCTAAGAAGGAATTATCTCAACAACACAAAATAAAATGAATACAACTAGCAAACTTAAGTGTTAAAAGAAATGTATCAGACCGTTCGCAAACAAGACAAATAGATTAAGAAAACCGAAGCTCTCAAATGATCAGAAACTCTTATACCATTAAACCGCACCCCTTCACCTCTGGGTTCTTACTGCATTAAGACTACACCGTGCGTGATTAAACTAGTCCAGCTAACACAAACACACACACACACACACAAAAGGTAAATCCACACATGCAGATAATAACACACACATTCTATTCTTCTGCATTCAAACGTTTGGTGTGAATGTAACACGAGGTATAAAAAAAAAGTTCCGGCTTCTAAAAAAAAAAAAAAAAGTTCCGGCTTCTATTTTTAAAAAAAGAGAGAGATCTTAGATCTATGCTGGAGGAAAAAATAGGTGAGGCGAGAAACGAAAGGGGGCGGTGAACGTTTATGCACGAGGAGGTAAATGTAGGTCACGAACGTGCGCATTTAGTTCTGGCAGGTCAAGGTTCACCGGTGCGCGCGCATATCAATGTGCATGGAGGAAAAAGAAAATGTTCGCTGATAACAGAGTTAAAATTAGCACGGCGTAAAAAAAAAATAATAATTTAAAAGCCAAACAAAACAAAATGTTAAACAAACAAAAAAAGTTCTAAGCAAACTATATAATGTTCTAATTGTAAGCTCCTGTATGGGAAGATAAATGCAGTCCGAGTCTTTCATCGAACTACTATAATGGACGAGTTTTACTTCCTTAGATGGATCTGCCAAATAGGTAACAACCTTCCCGTTTTAATGGGACTTTAAGCTATAAGTTATTCGCTATTTATATTTCTTATCTATGCTTCTTATATACAACAAAATACATGAGACGGCATCGCAGATCTAGATTAGCGGAGCAGTAGGCCCTACAAATTTTCGCCTCTGTTTTTGGACGATGGGGCTCAATGCGATGGCAAGACAACCTTCAAGACGGGCCTGCCATTCAAAGACATTCCATTCAAGTCAAAAGACAGAAAGGAATGGAGAAAGACAGTCGACAGACAAATGGACAGATGAAAGCGGGAGCATACCTAATAAACTACCAAGAAAGAGACACACAAGTTAATTAAAGTCACACACAAGAAAGAGACACACAAGTTAATTAAAGCCTCACACAAGATAGAGACACACACAAGATAAAGGCACATTTCTTATTTCACACACTAGGGCTAATTCGTACAAGTGCTCCTTCTTTCTTTGTACCATTAGAGCATGGAACGGGTTGCCTGAATCAGTCAGAAAAAAAACAATGACTTGAGTCTAGGTCTCTATCATGCAAGACTAGTTTAGCAAAACGGATACCAGTAGAAGAACCAACTGATAATATGTAACTAATCAGATGCGTTAAAAAGTAATGTATACATTTGACAGTGAATACTGACAGTGACAGTTGTATATCTATTTTTACTGGAAATGTTTTATAATAATCATAAGGTATTGTATTCAAAACCGAAGTCTTTCATGTTTTACATTCAAATTCGATTCAGGACGCACACAAACAAAAACAAGTAGTTCGAGCCCTGCCATTTCAAAGTTTGGAAGAAACAAGTAAATAAAATCAATACTTCAATACCTAAGCATGTGCATGCTGGTGGTCTTCTGCTCTCAGATACGGCGCCATTTAAAAAAAATGGAGGCGGCTGGCGTAGAGATGAATCAATTCTGGCCCCTCCCTCTCCGTTCCATAGTTTGAATCATCTCAGCATGCACGTGAAATTAAAAGGTTCGATGAAGTGGGTAGGGACAACAGCGGCGTCTTAGATCAAGAGCGCAGTACGGCAGAGCTTAGAGGCTCCTTAGCGGCAAGCTGAAATCATGCACGCGCAGAGGAACAAATAACTTGGAGGGAAGGCGCCAGTGCGTTGAGGTGCTCTAGTCGACAAGTGTTGGCAGACGTTCTAGGCGATTACCTAGTACAACACTGGTCTAGTTTCGTATTGAATTTCATTGTTTGTACTAGAATTAGCCTCAACACATTTAAACTGCACATTCTAAAATGGTAGATAATTCTATTCAAAGTCCTATATAAAAAAAAATGAATTAAGCTTTTGATTTAGAACAAAAAAATTAAATCGAAAAAAAAATGTTGTAAAGTGTTGGGTTTATATAACATTTGAGTATTTACTAGGTTTAAATAAATAATAAATAAATAAATGTCTAAGTTGACGAAAACAAAAACAATTATATTACACGAAACACGACTCTCGAAACATGTCCTCTTGAAGGTCAAGGTAATATGTGCATCAACCATAACTATCGTCTGCTTCTTGCAAAACTACGCCTCGTTTTGGCCATGGGACAAGCCCAACTTCCATAGTAACACTCTAGCTAAGAGTGCTATCTCAAAGGAACTGACGTCATGGCAGGGCGGCACAAAACTTTAAATTTTGGATACAGTCTCGTACAAAGTTAAAACGGAGAAAAGAAAAATATTTTTAAAAAGCGAAGGGGCGCAAATAAAAGAATATTTTTTAAAAATGTATTGTTAAATTCGGAATTAAAAAAAAAATAAGAGTAAAGAAATAATATTCTGATTTTAAATCAAGTCAACCACATCAAACATTTGAGACACGACTTGCCTCGTTGTGTTTACATTATCGGATACATGATAATAACCTTCATTCGATCATCTTATACAAAAGAAAAAAAATCAACTTTCAATCGCAATGTTTGAAACACGAACTACAGACACATTATTTGATTAATATGTTTTAATATTTCCAGCAAGCACTGTAAGGTAATCAAACAGGTATAGCTTATAATAGAATGGATAATTATATGACCAAAAAAAAAAAGAATGTTATTACTGATAAGGCTCTCGCCCACCCCACCCCCTTTTTTTTCCACAGGTTCAAGTTTGTTTACCTGATCAGTTCACCACTTCTTTGTTCCCTCAAGTACTCTTCTGTTAAATCGAAGAACAAAAGACTCTCCCCCCTCCCCAAACCTTTCTTTCTTTTCCCCGAGTAATAAACACTTATAAAATGATTTGACTATTATATTTGTTCAGCGTCTTCTCCTATCTCAACCCCCACCCCCGCCCCCACTCTTTTTTTTCTGCTTTCTCTCCGTCTTTACATACCTGCAAAATAAAACATTCTTGCCAATTTTGATAACCTCCCGCTGGCTCCAGTTTGATCCACGATGTTATTTTAATTGCTGCATAATTTAAAGGATGCTAGATGCAACCAGAAAACACAGACTGCCCCTCACCCTCACTAAAAGAAAACTAAACAATGAACAATAGGACAAGCTGAATTTCATAAGACAAAATATTTTTTTTTAAAAAGGGGTGGGGGGTGAAGGCGATGGGACTTTCGAAAGAAAGGAGGCACAAATTAACTACACATATTCGATTACGCTCAACAGAGTACAATATAATAGCGAATAAACGAACGACAAGAATGGCTTCACGAATACAATAATATCGATACAGGATTACAGAAGACGAGATTTAAGCATGACATGCTAGCAAGTAAATATGATTGCACGATTGTTGTTTTCAGTGGATTGGCAAATAACCTTTGAACTTTGGTGTCTCATTGTTCGATTGCTCCCATACACACCCACACATATAAAAGCCAGTGAAACGGAAGTAATTGTCAGCCTTTGCATTTGGGCATTTTAACTCTAATCGTTGATGCCTCTATGCAACAGGTTTGGAATGCAGGCATGCGGAGGCGGTGAGTGTGTCGGTCGGTCATTTTTCTTCATTGTTTTTTTTCTTTTTTAAATGAACAATTCGCATTTTGTTTGAGACTTGACCTATTTAACGAGCTTAATTAACTTTTTGGGGGTCGCTACTTTAACACGGCAAACTATAGCTGACGAATTCAATAGTGATCAGTGTGTACGCTGAAAAGACAAATATCAAAACAAGGCATCAACGAATGTGGCTTTTAAAAAAGTTAGTGAAACCCGACCGTAGATTTATCATAAGCCGCTAGTTCAGAACCCTTTTGTTTCTTCTTCGCGAGTTCGTCGGCCTATTTTGGAGAAGAAATGTGGCAGATCTACATTATTTTATTTTGTGTATGTTATCTATAGTGTTACAAAATATAAGCAAAGTTAATATATTGTTTAAATAAAACTAAAAGAAATGCTGGTTACTGTTCCTGTAATTATATTAGTAAGGATTTCTAACACGAAAGCCACAAAAAGTTTTACAAATAATAATAAAAATAGAATTTAAGTCATTTGTTTTCGGAAAACCAAGATTGGGATTATTAGAGCTGAATTCTGAATTTCATTTTTAGAAGTGAAAATAAATGAATTCTTTTTTTTTCCCAACGACAAATGGCTATTGAAAACTTTTCCCTTAGACTTGAACGTTGAAACAATCGTAGGGTTCATTTTTATTGAACTTCTTACTAGCCAAACGTTCAGGCGGACGTAACGGGTTAAAATGACCTGTTTACGAGAAGTGAATAATCGCGAGTCATTTTAACCCTCTTCAGCTCGGACCAACAAAAAAAAATTTCTTGTCAAGATGTTTAATGGAGAGCTTCCTAGCTAGCGTGGGGGACAGGACTCGTGACTGTCTTCAAAGTAGCTTCTTCTGACAATAGCAGACTAAAACATGATGTCAATGGCCTATTTGTTTTGGTCCTAATTGTACTAACATTGATGCTATCATCTTTATTGCTTTTTATTTTGCTCTCGTTTCCAGTCGGGCACAGTAATGGTCGGGTCAACAATAAACGATTGGAGGTACTGCTAAGGCAGGGGCTCTCAACCTGTGGGTCGCGACCCCGTTGGGTGTCGATTAACGATTAACCAGGGGTCGCCTAAGACCATTGAAAATATGGATTGTTATTGTCTACTCTTCTATTGCAGTATGTGTGTGTAGGGGGGGGGGGGGTCGCGGCGGAGTGTGGGATTGTAAAAAAGGGGTCGCCAAGCTTAAAAGGTTGAGAACCGCTGTGCTAAGGGATGACTAATAAACGGTCTAACATACCTAGTGAGATAACCGCGGAGGAAGAGGCGGGGGGAGGAGGGCTATTTAACCATTTTTCTTTAAACTACGATTTAGATGTAACAGATACAAGGGCTGTGTACACCTATGCATCTCCCCTTCGCTTTCAGCATTAAGCTAAACAGTTCAGACAATCTATAGCCGAGATGAACCACGCAGTGCTTTCCAGATTAACAATTCTCATACAGTTGGTGTTCTAAAGAGGTTTTCTAAAGAGGTTTTCTAGTGGTCAGTATTTTCGTTTTCCCTCTTGATTATATGTAGTGTAGGGACATTCAATGAGTACATTCTTCGATCGTTTCAATATATTGGGAGAACTAAAGACACAATTGTCATTATAGTCTTGAAATAAATGATTCTCATTATGATTAAATTATAAAAATAAAAGCTTAAGTTCGCTTTACAGACCTGCGATCTATAGGGCAGATGATCTAATAACCATTTGTTTCTGAGGCCCACGGCTAACGAGGGTGTCATGTGGCCAGCCTTCAACTTTCCTAACTAGTGTCAGAGCTGGGTGGAGTCAGAGGCGCCCAAAAATTCCGAAATTAAAAATCCCAGTCTTCACAAGGATTCGAGCCCGGGACCCCCTGTTCGGAAGCCAGGCGCTTTACCGCTCAGCCACCGAGCCCAAATTAAATTACAAATAAATAAAATTGCATCTTTGTGAGATGCATTTATTTACTATTCTATGTCTTATTCAGCCTTTTTATATTGCATACAGTACCGCAATCCACATTTTAAATGGTCTTAGGCGACCCTTATACTGAGAACCCCTGGTATAGATAGAAGAGTCAGACAAACGAAACAAATCACAATGTCCATTAAATAAAATTAATAATAATAAATAAAACTAAACTTACGTTCGGAGGGTTGTAAAGGTCCGCAGTTGTAGCGGACGTAAGAGGCGAATATACTTTCCATATGGAATGTGGTTCGCGGAAGGTTTAGACAAAGTCAGAGGTATCCAACAGCGTGAACGTGTCGACAGAACTCCGCACAGAGACACATTGATTGGAGCTAGTTCTTTTGTCACGGTTTGCTGCTGTGTTGGCAATCATTTCTCTAAACATTACACTTATGGAGCTCAAATGATAAGGAAAATCGCAAATTAGTGTCAGTTTTTTTTTTCCGTATATTTTCTTTCTCTCTCAAAGTGAAATTTTACAGAAGTTCCCTGAAGTCTGCTTTGAATCGGCTTTGAATGCTATTGTCCAAGGACATTGATGGACTAGTCCATAAACTAGATATGAGTATCAAACGATTTCATTAGAATACGGATAAAAATTCAGTTCGTAATCCGTATGCCTCGTAATGTAAATTTCTTGAGATTTTGCGGTAAATGTGTTTTGGCAAAATCTAAAAACAAGAAAGAAGAAAATTGCTGTCAGCATTACTTTGCAAAAAAGAAATCTGATTTAATATTGATTGGCTATCTAAATTGGTATTTACAACTTTGTCGCAGTGGTCTAAAGATAACCTTAGCTGGTTTTCATCAAACGTTGTGATAGCAAAAATAGGTGTATACAATTTTGAATAGTATTGTGTTTTTTATTTAAGTCTTAAGGCCATATTTTTTTTTTTAAAAAAAGGGTATAACTGACTTGTTTTTTACGTCACTCTAAGATACGAGAAGGATGTCAGGGGCGTGTAGGGCGAGGGGGGGGGGGGGAAGGGGTCTAGAGAGACTGTACAAAGCGTCACTTGAATAAGTAGTCCCTGTGACTGGAACAGGTCAAGCATGAGCCCAAGTGAAACTGGAGGATTGTCATACAAACACACATAGACACAACTGCATCCCAGATTTCATTCAGAACTCAACGAAAAGAAATGTGTTCCTGAAACGTCCACACACACACACATTACAGTGTTGGATGGAATGAAAAGAGATAAGAAGGATTGTGGAGGTGGGGGCCATGCCTGCTCTATCGGAACCTCCTTTTTTTGTTTTAGCTTCAACAACGTTTTGTGAGACACGCGCTGAGGACGTCACTGCAGGAGTAAAAAAATAAATTTTTACGCCCTAATCCAGGACTCACGAGAGCGGCAGATGGACAAAAGGGCAGGGTTTGAACTCGCAACCATCGTGACGGCTAACCGGAGTGGGACAACGCGACTGTACGGGACAAGTAAAAAGAAAAAAAAAAGGCAGTTTTGATAGGATTAGCGAAGGTGTCAAGTGGCCATCACAAAGACAGACGTTTTCCCTTTTTTTTTTTTTCCTTGTTTTTTTTTTTTTTTGGGGGGGGGGGGGGTTTACCATGAGATAGCGTTGGCAGGATGTAATATCCCGAAATTCACAGTTTTCACTAGATTTGAACTTATGATCCTTGGTGACTCTATACCACTCGGCCACCAAACTATATAACGTTACACAGCCGTATAGAAGGGAAAGAGATGCAATGCTTAAACTGTACATAACTTTGGTATTCTTGGCTTCTGCTATTCAGACAAACTAATTTTTTAAAAAATACCGTTAAATAATCTGCACAAGCCAATTGACACACCAAACGATACCTATGTTAGCTTTAACTATGGTACGGTGTGGCCGGCTCAAACTTTTCCCAATGCGATGCTGAATTAGGGAAAACAACGAATAGAGATACTGGGAATGGAACACAGTGACCGTGTCACAATAGATGGACATTCTAGAGTTTTTTGTTCTTCTTCGTTCTCATTGAAGTTTTCAATTTACTTGTTTGACCACTGGGTTGATGAAGGTACATTTATGACTATAAATACTTTCGGCTTCTTAAGAATGTAGCCTTATACTGTTATGTAATGTTTTCTGGTTGTCTGTTTGTTGTGTTTTTTTTTACATGTTTTGGATGTCCCTTCAGATTTAAATATAACTAAATCCTAACTCTAACCTAATGTAGTACGAAGTTGTTTTTTTTTTTCTAATAACAAGGGAAAGATAAATTTGTGAATAAACAATTCATTTGTTCAAGACCGCAGTTTAACAATGTTTAAAATAAATGGCGATTTATGCTTTAGACTAAAACATGTGAGTTGCTTAGATTCTAGATACAGTAAGTAACTTATGATTTGTCCTTACCGCTAACCGACTCTATTGAAATGTATCCATCCATTGTCACATCTAGAAATCACGCATGTCCTAAAAGGCACCCCTAGCATCACCAAGTCATGGAAACATTATTCATTTAGAGATTCTCTCTCTCTCTCTCCTTCTCTCGCTCTGTCAGACACAAAATGATCCAGGTCACCATAAAACATTAACACATTGCACGGCACCAATAGCTCTGCGTTATGACTTGACTAATACAGCGCTGTACATTATACTGCGCGAGAGGAGAGCATTTTTTTTCTTCTTACGAAATACGGTACTATGATTTAAAGTTTAAAAAAAAAAACATAACTCTCCTGTTGGGTTGGGTAGAGGGAATGGGGGTGAGCAGAGAGAGAGGGCGCAGGAGGGTTCACTGTCAAGCAGTGGTTGGTAAAAAAAAAATGGCATGAAGGGGCGGCACTAGCTTCTTTACTGAACCACAACAAAACAGTACTAAAAATTCTTAAAAACGGGGGGGGGGGGGAATAGAGGAGAGGCGGAGCGAGCGAGAGAGAGCGATGCGTACCCCACCCCAGCCGCACCACGCGGGGCGGACTCCCAGCAATACTATGACCTAACCTGAATGTTCCTGGTCAGTATTGTGCGTGAAGGGACACCCCCCCCCCCTTTCCCATTTTGAGGACATGAATGAGCAACAAAAGTGGGTGGGAGGGAGGGGGGGGAGCAAAAGGAGAGGTATGGAGATTTTTTTTTATAAGGTCGTGAAGGGAATCAGTGACTTACAGCATAAAACCCAGGTCGCCCACCAACCAGCGCCACTCACTGCGCCCCGTCGTCGGTGTTCCCCTTTCGTCAAGCGAGGAGCGTTGCCGACTTTGCCAGTTCTCTCCACCTCTCACGTCCCCCCCCCCCGTCCCCCCCAACATCTTGTGTATCTCAGTGACTAGCCAAGACCAGAACGCGCAACTGTCGTGACCTCCTTCGCGGTGGCACACCACCTTCCAACACCAAACCAGTGAGTTGACAATGACACTGGCAGTGTTGACAGGGAGAGAGGAGTTTGGGGGGGGGGGGGGGGGTCGGCGGGGCAGAGAAGGGGGAAAGGTGGCACTTAAACTAGGTCATACATTTGACATCTACCTTGCTTAGTTTAGAGGTGTGTATGTGTCTCCTAGCCTGTTTTGTTTTCAGCAAGTTTTGTTCATTGGTGTGCATTCTCACATATCACATTCAAACTAACTCTAGAGGTGTGTAGGTTGTGTGTGTGTGTCAGGAGACATTAAGAAAAAGAGAGAGACGGAGAAAGTAAGAGTATCAAGTAGAGAGAAAAAAAAAAGAAGTCTATTATAAGTATAAAGAATAAGAAAAAAGATAAAGCTCCCCTTCAGACAGTGCGATCTATAGGGGAAGATGCTGTAAAGGTCATCTAAGTCCACCCAACTCTAATGGGTACCTGACATCAGTTGGGGAAGTTTAAGACCTTCACATCATCTGCCCTATAGATCGGAAGGTCTGTAAGGGGTATTTCTTTTAACGCATTGTAAATATTTTTTCAAACGAATACCAGGGGAAAAAAAGTTGTGAAATTGTTTCCAAAACTAGCAAGCGTGACTAGCATTGAATATGAATTTAATAATAAAGTTTAATAACGTGTTCAAACCATTGTATACCGGTACCAAATTTTAAAAATGTACACTTCTTTTGGTTGTAATTAGTATGAACAAGAAGAACAAGTATGTGAAATGAACTAGTGTACATCTTTTAGTTTATTTTAATCACGTTTTCTCATTAACTCTTTCTTTCCTAACTGACGATGCCAACGTTGATTCCAACAGAATGTGGTAAATAATTAAGGAGAGAAAGAGTTAAATGTATACAGACTGGTCAAAGTGCATGGCTACCGATCCAATTAGTGGAAAGTTATGAGCCAGTGGGTGAAAATTTGGCATTCCTTAAACACCCCACCCCCCACCCCGCCACCAACATTCGTGAGTACCATACATACATGGTCGATAGCCAAGGCAGTTGGTGGGTGCGCTTTGATCCTGTAACGCCCTTCGTTCATCGCACAGCCCAACTCTAATAGCTCTAGAGTCTGTGCACCAACTGAACCAGTCCCATCCTAGCGGCTTCACAAACAAATCTCCAAAATCTTTGGCTAATAGTAAATGCGCATTTTAGCTCTCCCCTAAGGTCACACACACACGCACACACACACACATAGGTACAACACACACACACAATCATACGGGGGAAAACCTGTCACAACCTGCCGAACATAACAAGTTAAGAATTGTCCCGCTAACAGGAAATGCCGACATAAATTGAAGGGATACAAAAAAAATACAAAGAAAAAAAAAACAACCTGCCAAACCCTGTAACATGGATTCTGTAAGACTAACCTTCCCAGTGTGGCAAATACCTTTAAAATTGCCTTGAGTGTGTGAGAGATCCCGTGTGTGTGTGTGTGTGACTTACGACTCATGGATTAAGTCGGCCTGGTGCGCACTGCAATTCTCTGTAGACCCGAGTTCTCTCAAGCATTACTTCGATGTGATGCCCCGGCGGTTCTCAAAGCATGACATCATACGGACAAAGCCGTGGCTAAAACCTTATAACAGCTACCCACTAGAGCTGGCTGGACCAAACCGTAAGAGCATTCAGCAGGACGTTTAATGAAATCAACTCCAGCGAATCGGTTTAGAAGCAAAGCGTTTTAAACCGATAGAATGGTCACCTCACTCCCATACAAAGACACGCCCAACAGCAGGGCTAGTTCCACCCATCAGTAGAGCAACTCATATAAATGTTTGACAGTATACGACTTATTTAGTCAGCATTGCAAACAAAGTGTAGTATAAACACCTTAGAGGGCTGGAGTTCGAATACCGATTAAGACTTTTATTATTATTATTATTATTAATTTTTTTAAATTGAGACTGGACTAGAACTGAGTTACAGCAGACACATACACAAACAAATCATTAATTCTTTCCTCACTAAAGAGATTAGACCAGACAGCACTGAGCTACAATATAGCAGGACAGAAATGTTATACAGAAGCACATTTTTTTTTTGTTTACAACAAGGTTATTTTATTTCTCTGTCTAAAACATCACACACATCATGCTGATTTCACTACAGTACAGTGAAGTCAGATCCTTATGTCACAACTAGATCGAACACTGATCGATTACACCGCTCTGTTGCCGACCCTAAAGTACTAAGTTCAGTGACTGATTTTTTTGCATCTTAATTCATTTTCTTCTATTGTATGCATTTTTTTTTCTCCTGTTGTCAAGATTTGAGGACGCTCCCGCGATCTGATGAAAAGAGTAACAAATGTTGATCCTTATTTTTTTTTAAGCGCTGTAACAGTTGGCAGCTTGAAATGTCTGGGTTAGCCTTACCTGCACTTTAAACACGCTAATAAATATGAAATTAGCTTCTACCATGGGCCAAGGCTCATTTAATGCAGTGAATATAGATGTTATGTTTGTAGATGTCGAGACGTCTCATACAGATAAACTACTTTAAGAAAACAACAAAAATCGATACTCTATATTGCCCTTCTTCAAGATAAGATAAATGAAAACCGAAGGCAAATTGCATGCAATAAGTATCGCAATATAAAAAAAAATAGCCCCGAGACTATTTCTTTTTGTTAAACTTTTGTAAGCAAGTAACAGGTGTAGATGCTGTAATATTAGGTTAATAGAGCATTTATATTGGTGGGCTGGGGGGGGGGGAGAAAAGTGCTATTGGTGACAAATATAGCAACAGCTGATATGATATGAATATAAAGGATAGAAAGTGTTAATGACCTCAACAAAAAATAAGGTTACAAAAGACAGTTTATGTGGAAACACAAACTTAAAATCGGCCCCCGAAGTGGTCCACCCAGGGAGGCTTCAAAATTTTCAGAAAGAACATCCAAATGAAATAATATCAAAGACAAATGAGAGATAAGAATGGAGAAAGAAGGTTAACAGATCTTGTGTAGTGCCCCAACGGTCCAGCAGATCAAAGGATAGGAGGTGAATGTGAATGTAAAAATAGATGTGAACCTGGCCTAACTAGTTCCCCTTTTAGACCTTGTGGTCTATAGGGCAGATGGTGTAAAGTTCATCTGTTTTTGTGGCCTACGGTTAACGAAGGTGTCATGTAGCCAGCACAACGACCAACCGCCTTTACTTTTCCCCAACTAATGTCAGGTACCCATTAGTGGACTCAGAGGCGCCCAAAGATTCCAAAGTTGAAAATCCCAGCCCTCACCAGGATTCGAACCCGGGACCCCCGGTTCGAAAGTCAAGCGCTTAACCGCTCAGCCACCGCGCCTCCCCTGGCCTGACTGATGTGTTATAATTGATCTTATTGTTTTGAAAAGGCTCAATCTCTTATTCGAATCCTCTGAACAAAAAAAATTTCCGCAATAAAAAAAAATGTTCAGGAAAAGGAAGTTTATAAGATTACTATTCGTTTTAAATTAGGTCTAACTTAAAATACATACTAATTAGATTTGTCTCTTTAAAAAACTGCTTGCATAACTGATTCTAAAAATTAGATTTTTCGCTTTCAGAAAAAAAAAAGTAGCCGTTGCATCAGAACTTTGAATGGTCTAAAATATTGTGATGTCGGATTTTCAATATCTTTTCTAGTTTACGAGATCTAAACGGGACAAACGGACCGACGGACAGACATTTCGCACAAAACTAATAGCGTCTTTTCCCCTTTCGGGGGCCGCTAAAAAAGTGAACATTATTTTGAAACTTGGGGGGAAAAAATGGCGCTAGTGGCAATGGAAAATGCTAAAAGACATCGGCGGTCGTTATTTAGTAAAAAAAAAGAAAGCAGCAGTCCAGGTTACAAAAAGAAGAACATGACGTCTGCGACATTGCATCATTAGTGAACACTGGACAACAAACATGGCGCCCGATGTATGAGACAAGACCGGAACAACGTTGTGCTTTTTTCTCAAATAGTTTTACAAAAATGCACGGACTTAACAAAAACAAAAGTTAGTCCAGCAGAAGTGATTTTAGACCCATCGTGACGACGTTGTGCCTCGATCTGGGTGAAGGGGGAATTTTAGAAACAATTACACAATAGGTTAAAAAAAAACAACTTTATAGCATAAAAAAAATTAAAGGTTCATACTCACACTCTCTCTCTCTCTAGCACACACTCACTGTCTCTCTCACACACACCCATGCACTCCTCACACTATCACACACTCTCTCACTCACACACCCGCACTCTGTCACACACTTGCTTACACTCCTTCACACACTCGCACTTCCACCCAAACGCACACATACACACACACCCACACTCACTGCCACACTTACACTTAACTCTCACACGCGTTTCGACACTTTCACATTCACTCGCATTCTCACACTCTATGTCTCAAACTCTCGCACACTGCAGGGGCGTAGCTAGGAATTTTCCATCGTCTGGGGTCAGGGGGGGCTTGACCTCTTTGGGGGCCCTGCATTTTGCGTTATTTTTAATCTTTAATGTAAAAAAAAATTCATTTGGCCCCCCCCCCCGTCAAGTGGTTCAAATTCTCCCCCACAACCACCACCCAAGCTACGCCATTGACACACTGTCTCTCTCACACACAAACACACCAAGCTTAGCTTTGCAGTCAAATGACTTGACTGACTGCCCGCTACTATCACACCGCCATACAATCTGACGCCTCAAGGGGGCATTTACATACTCTTGGCGTTTTTGTTTTGAACTTTCTCAGCGCGTTCTGACAGCAACAAGGAACATGTTTTAATGGAAATGAGCCCGACGCCATTAAAAAAAAAAACTTGCAACAATAAGAACCAGTTACGTAACAAGCTTTAACCAAAAGAATCATAAAATATAACTACACGACAACCTTATGCTAACGAGCTGTGACGTCATAAAAAGGGAGGGGGTATGGTATGGTAAATTTTATTTTGAGACACGCTGGGGATTAAAGAAAGTGATTAAAGTTTTTAACACAAATATATCGGTGTTTTATCACATTTTTTTAAAAATTGAACATTTAAATAGCGATATCATGGTAGATAACACACACAAAGCCCACAAATAACATATTGCCGCTTAAGCCCTCACTTCTCTAGACGCCGCTTATTGCTGCAAGTAACAATGAAAGTGACATTATCATGTAGCAAACAATAGATATTTTTTTTTTGTTAAGCCAAAGCTTAAAATGACTCGTACAAGTCCAGGGGCGATAATTAAACTCCAAAGACCAGTCTCGCAGCAAATAACCTTTAGTCCCATTTTCCAGTATGTAAACTTAGAATGGCATTACAAAATGCTTAAAATAACACCATTAAAACCCAGAAAAAAAATATTTTTAAAGGAGACAACTCTACTACAAACGTCCAAAGAAGCTACTTAGACTCATCTGAAAAAACCCTCACATGATGATTTACCTTTTACCTTTACCTATCCCTTAGTCTACTGGACCGATGGGGCGCCTTGCAAGACTCGACGACCGTCATTCTCCATTCCTCTTTTGCCTTAGTGGATTACGCATTATGTAAATGATCGGTCCACTATAAGTGACCGAATGCACTGTAGCCATACTTATAAGAAAGACGCTTTAAGGTCAACAAAAAAAAAATATTAAATAATACGTAAGCTGGTCACTATCTGTAGAGTGTTTCCCACTTTATTAACTTGAGAAGAATACTCATTGTCAGCCAATTATTAATGCAGTTAATATTCGTGGCCTTGTACACCAAGTAAATCGTGTCATCACGCATGCAACTGAAGTGAACTCCCTTGGACATTCCCAGTGCAATGAACAGCCAGGACCATCAACAACACCCAAAAAACAAACTGTAGGTTAAACGTGTCTAATAACTGGGGCATTGTCAAAAACTGTCAAGGCCAAACAGGCAACTGTTGACTGTTATTCAATACCGCTTCAACAAAAAAAAAATGTAACATTAACAACCAGCATTGGTACATCTTTATGAAGGAGGTCAAAAATAGCATTCAAATAACTAATGAACCGCACAGAACCAGAAACGAAATATTTATAGCGTAATAACAAGAGTGACGAGACTGATTGCATTGTAGACAAATATGTAATACATGTGATACATTAGAATGAACGCTATGCCACGTTTAAACAAGCATTATTATTTCCTAATACGGTACGGCTTTCCACAAACATCGAGCTCTCTCACAAGGTCTTCACTCACTGCGCGAACCCGCACTTTACGTTACACGGTCACGACTGGTTACGGCGCATTCGAGCACAGATAGTCCAGCATACAGTTCAAGGCCCAGGTCCTGGCGAAAACATGTGAGATTTTTTACTTAGCGCTTGGAGGACGTTCTTTAGTGCATGAGGGAAACTTGGTGTCCATTATAGAAAGGGGGGGGGGGGGGAACGGATGCTCTTTGTGTTGGCTACATAACAACCTCGTCATACGTTAAGCACACACAAGGGCAATAATGCACCTACGATGTACGTATAGATAAATAGATTTTTCAGATGTATTTTTGACGAGTCTCAGCACGTGAAAGATATTTATTTCCATGTGCATACATTTATGTAAATTTCCTAACTTAAGCAGTATGTTAAATGCTGTTTATGTAAGAATGTAGGCTGTTTACGCAAGCACACACACAAGCGCTAACAGACAAGCACATAGACGTAATGTATTTTTAAATGCAGGTTTAAACTATCCCCCCTCCTCTCTCCCTCTTTTATATACATATATTTCAAACAAGTATGACTCATAAACCGTTTGCATAAATGTGGAAAGATTTTGTGTCATGGAGAGTGGTGTATAATACATTTATGTATACATTTATATAACTGAGTAGCCATGTAACCATGAAGTGTACGTGAGGTGTCAGAAGTGGGGTGGAGAGAGTGCTGTGGCGCCAACTAGGCGAGGTCATACTAGCGACAACAAATACATTCGACAGATACGTATTGAGGCCATGTGCAGAGAAGTGTTAACGTTATAATGGCATAGTATATTATTATCATACGTAAGCTTGTGTGTGCGTGCGTGTGACGTGAGTCAATGTCCTTGTCCTCCTGTTGCCACTGAGCTCATGTTTAAATTCAATCTATTTTTTATCTGTCCCATCGTATATTTTTTTCCACAAGGCTTTAGTACAGATTATTTCAATTACGTTTCGTCACCCCCTTTCATCCGAAACTTCTCGATAACATCTGCATCTGGCTTAACCATTCATGTCGGTTTCTAATGAATCCAAATTAATATCCAGATTTTTTAATTTTTGTTCTCTTCACAATAGACATCAAAAAGCTATTCTCAAACCGAGTGCATAATCAGTGTAAAATGAACTATTAGGTTTCCTTTGAGATTCATTGGAGCAAGATGCGCTTTGTATACTAAAAGATATATATATATATGTGGGAGGTTTGTATTGACGCCACAATCACATGTCAGCATGTCAAGAACACATAAGAGTAAGGTGGAGCCAAGATTCGAACTGATATCTTGTAATAAGAGAAATTCAACTAATGGGAAACCAGCAAACTCAAGTCGAACAAAAACGGGCGCTGCTTCCTAACTGAACGTATTATGAATGTTATCAGGATGTAGTTCCCCTTTCAGACCTTGCGATCTATAGGGCAGATGATGTTAAGGTCATCTGTTCATCTGATCAACGGTTACCGAGCAGGGTGTCATGTGGCCAGCACAAAGACCACCCACCTTTTCTTTCCCCAACTCAAGTCAGGTACCCATTAGAGTTGGGTTGAGTCAGGAGGCGCCCTAAAAATCCCGAAATTCAAAATCCCAAGTCTTCACCCAGGAACCCCACTTAACCACCGCCCGTCCCCCTAGGATGACAAACAACAAAAATAAAACAACCGGATGTGAGATGTGAAGTCAATGTGGTCAATGATTCGAAAATTAATTTAGAGTATACTGATTTAACCAACGCGTTTCGTCTTAAAAGTTCATGACATCGTTTACAGACATTGTTCTTAAAACATATGACGTTTATATAAAAAATTTATAACGCTTATATTGCTTTCAGGGATTGTATATCAAAGTTTATGGCTTTAAACTATGGCAAGCTGTTTAAAAACAATGCTATAAATAACATTAGAAAAAAAAAAGATTTAAAGAATGAGGACAAAGCGAAACGCAAGAGTATAGGGGGAAAAAAAGTGGGGGAGGGGGGAGTTGGTCGATAAGATTTGTTCGATACTTGGCATGTTAGTACACTGAACGTGTTAGCACGCATTCACTTGGCACTACGGCACACATGCGTGCATACATAATCACACGCATGTAGTGCAGCAAGGTGTACGCAAACACTCACACACACACACACTCCATTTACCGAGCTAAATGCCTGACATGAGAGATGAAACTCTGTGCATATAAGTGATCCTTTATACCCCCCACTAAGGACGGGGGGGGGGGAGGAGCAGATCCACCTGTAAAGGCTTTTGTTACCTAGCTGAACAACCGAGTGATATAAACACTGGGAGGAGTGTGAGGGAGAAATAAAAAATAAAATAAGGAGTGGGGGGGTAAGAGGAGGTAATGGGCAGGGAGGATTTTTTTTTTTGTAAGGCGGTAGTGGTTGCCCTTTGAAACACTAGATTTTTTTTATTATTATTATTCTTTCATGTAAGTAGGTCAAACTCGCAGGTAAATTTGGGTCATAGTAGCAGCAGCAAGACGGATTTCTTTAACAGGAAAGGGAGGGCAGAAGTGGCACATGAAATTTGTTGAGGCTCGCATGTGTTATCTACCCCGCTGTTAGCGCTAATACAGAGTACGGGATTCTCATCCTACTGGGCCACTGCAGCAAAGAAACCGATGAGCCGGAGCCTGTAACTTTACGCTATGTAAACTGTAAACATTATCCCCTCCCTCCATTTTCCTCTCTTCCTAAATTTATGATTTCATTTATGGTAGAGTGCATCCCTCAAGATTGACTAATATATATTTTTACAATCGATTTGTTTTTTTAAGTTCCGCCCCTCACCCTTTTCTTTTCTTTTGTACATGTTCAAGGTAATAGAGTACAGAGGTTATGGGTACCCATTCCTCGACGTGCTAGCGTCCAGAATAAGTTTCACGAGCCGACAAGCCCCCCCCCCCCCCTCCCTTCTCTTTTTTTCTGAGCCTCTCTCTCTCTCACCACGAATGTTACGTGAGGTAACTCTAGCCCGACTTGCAGAAATAAGAGTTATCTTTCCATGACTTTTTTTATTTTGGTGTCCCGCATGGTTAATTGGTTACACACTTAATAATAAACAGGACAAGAAAAAAAAAAAACTAACTTGAAGAACGACATTTACAGTCTTTTTCTATTAAAGCAATAAAAGTATCGGTGAAGGGTCTGTTTTTAGCGACATACTATTTGTCTTAACCTAAACATCTTCGCTAGGATTGAACAAAATACAAAACTTTGCCCCTCCCCTCACCAACACACACACCCTCTTTTATACCTAAATCTATAACGATTCAAATCATGAAGGAGAACGCTGAGTTCATGAACATACAATTTTGTATATTCCTTACTTCAATACACTGATTTAATTCGATTATTGTTTTTGTTTTTTTTTTTGTTAATCTTAGTATAGTCCAAAACAGGGTTACTGAAGCGATTAGACCTGCTAACAATCGTAAAAAAAAAAAACGCACGCTAAAAATCTTCCTTCATGGAACAGTACCAGGAAAAAGAAGAAGAGGCAGAAAGAGAAAGCGCTGAGAAAACAAAATAGGAGAATGTACGGGCCTGCCATTGAAAGAGGTTCTAACTAAAGCAAAAGACAGAGAAATGGAGAAAGACGGTCGAACAATCTTGCAAGATGCTCCAACTGTCCAACACACTAAGGAATAGGTAAAAGGTAGAGGTAAATAGTCTATAAGGGGTCGAGTGGAAGATTCCTTACCCTTGACTAAAGGGGAAAATTTCTCCCAGATGATAGGAATGAGAGACTGGCTGTTCATTTGCCTCTTTATAAAAATGTCCCTCATTCCTCCTGTAACCACTGCCCGCTTCCCCTTTGATGTTGACAGTCGTTGATTTAACGCACCAGATGGACAGTATTACAAGTACACCTATGAAGGAGTAGAATATTCAGAATATTAGAAAACCTGAATTAAATGGAATGCCCATAGGTTGCGTCATCGCAGGTCAGTGTTCAGGCCTTCTATAACGACTGGTTTCGGGAAAGCCCACTGAGGCTACTCACTTTTTATTTCTTCTCGCAAGGATGCATCAATGATGGTGGGCTTGAACTACCTTGGCTACCTAGAAGGGGGTTCGAGGTTCGACACCCGACTCGGGCAGAGTTGTGTTCACTCTGCACGGAAAACCAACTCCTAGATACCCCTCCCCCCCCCCCCCCCACCGGTCCACAAATGAGATTGGACCAAAGCGCTCTGAGCATGCTCTAAGCATGAAAGTAGGCTATATAAAAGCGATAATAATAATAATGCTGAACATAAAAAAAAAAGAGTTACATCTGAACAACTTGGTCCAGTAGACAGCTGATACTATAGACATATTTAACCAAATAAATCGTGTTAAAAGAGTGCTCGAGTTGATGGCAAGTTAATTATTTATTTTAATGGACGTTTTGGTTCGTAAGTCTTTCCCCGTTTCACGCATGACTAGTTTTACACAGGTGAGACCAATCAATGGGACGTGACAAAGAGAGTCATTGACAGGACCTGACTAGGACGCATGTCACAGTACAGTGTCATTGGAAGTTACAGTCTGTTCACTCAGGTGTACATCCGGGCTCGGTGCAACATTTATCGACATACGAGTTTGAAGTCGGACATAACCTGGTTGGACTAGTTGGATAGATATTTTTTTTTGACAATAAATAAAATAAGCGAACATAATCTTAGGTTTAAATTTACATTTCTTGAATGACACGCCCCAAACACACACACACACACACACACAAGTGTAAGCCTATTTAACACAAGAAATTATCAAACAACACACACTTGTGTTTACATATCATGTCATTACTCAAACATTGGCACGCGATGTTATTACATTTCCACGGTCACGTTACAAAGTTATACGTTACAAATGGACATAAAGTTAAAAACTCACACACAAATTACTAAAAATAATAGAAATTTACAAATCCACATGAAGCCACAAAAACAGAAAAAGTCACCAAGACAGAAAAAGTTACAAAATCACAGAAATTTACAAAGACACACAATCACAAAAGTTACTAATTTGTATATACTTATTAAGAAACAAGTTACAAAAACACACATTACAAAGACTTGTATTGTTTTTAAAAAAAAAAAGGCTTCAAAGGCAAGTCTATATATATAGTTCGTCCATCGTGGTTCGATGATGACCACTTTGTCATCCAGGGGGATGAGGGCTTTGCAATGGGGTTTTATGCCTCCTCATGTGGCTGGTGAGACCTATGTGAGCCCGGAATGTTCGGCCGCACACTGGGCAGGTTATTCCAGCTGGAGCTAGTGTCGTTTGCCTTGCTTTTCTTTTCTGGCGTTTTTCTTCTGCCAGCGTTGTTCTTTTTTCCTCAGCAACCTGTGCGCCAGTTTTCACAGCGCGACGCCATGATGCTCTGTCATGTGCCTCTGTCTCCCAGGTGCCTGGGTCTATGCTGAACGCCTTCAGAGAAGCTTTGAGGGTGTCCCTGAAGCGCTTTCTTTGACCACCTTGCGAGCGCTTTCCTTCGCTTAGTTGGCCATACAAGAGTCGTTTAGGGATGCGGTGATCTTCCATTCTGTAGACGTGACCTGCCCATCGCAGCTGGGACTGCATCAGGATTGTGTGGATGCTTTGCAGACACGCTCTTCGAAGAACTTCTGTATCTGGTATTTTGTCTTGCCACTTGACATTTAGTATTTTTCTCAGACATGTCACGTGGAAGTGGTTCAGTTTCTTTGCATGTTTACTGTACACTGTCCATGTTTCTGAGGCATAGAGCAATGTAGGGAGGATGACGGCTCTATAGACCCCTAGCTTTGTGTTTGTGGTGATACCACGTCTGTTCCAGACAGTTTTAGACAGTCTGCCATAGGATGCACTGGACTTGGCGATACGCAGGTCGATTTCACTATCGATTTTTCCATTTCTGGAGAGTGTGCTGCCAAGATATGTGAATTTGTCCACTGCGTTTATATCCTGTCCATTTATAGTGATGCTTGGATCCGAGTAGGCTTTCCCAGGAGCAGGTATATAAGACTTCAGTCTTGTTCGTATTGATGGTAAGGCCAAAGTCTGAGCATGCTCTTGAGAAGTCACTGACGATGCTCTGCAGATCGTTTTCAGAGCAGGCATTTAGGGCACAGTCGTCAGCAAATAGCAAGTCTCTGATTACTGCTGCATTTGTTTTTGATTTTGCTTTAAGCCGCCTCGGGTTGAATAGGCCACCATCAAATTTGTATGATATATTTATCCCGTTGTTTTCTCTATTTGTGAATGCATCTGTCAGCATAGCGGAGAACATGATACTGAACAGTGTAGGTGCTAGGACACAGCCTTGTTTTACCCCGTTTGATACTTCGAAGGGCTCTGATGGTTCTCCACTTTCTTGGACACGAGCCGTCATGCCATGATGAAATAGTCTCACCATGGTTATGAAATTTTGTGGACAGCCATACTTTGACATGATCTTCCAGAGTCCTTTTCTGCTAACAGTGTCGAATGTCTTTGTACATATATTGAGAACAGGTCATCATTTTGTTCTTGACATTTTTCCTGGAGCTGCCTTGCTGCAAAGATCATGTCAATGGTTCCACGCTCTTTTCTGAAGCCGCACTGGCTTTCTGGTAGTAGACCATATTCTATGTGTTGCATGAGACGATTTAGTAGAATGCGTGCAAGGATTTTCCCAGCAATAAAGAGAAGAGATATTCCTCTGTGGTTGTCGCAGATCTGGCGATTTCCTTTTCGCTTGTATAAATGAACAATTGTGGCATCTTTAAAGTCTTGTGGTATTGACTCTTTTTCCCACATAATTAAGAAAAGCTTATGAAGTCTTTCAATCAGGGCTAATTCACCTTTTTTGTAGACCTCTGCGGGAATGGAGTCAGCTCCTGGGGCTTTTCCGCTTGCGAGCTGTTGAATGGCAAGATCGGTTTCCTTTAGCGTAGGGGGTCATCCATTTTTTCATTTATTGGTACATCTGGGAAAGGATTCTTAGGCAAATTCGTGATAGGTCAATGCAACAGCAACGAATAATTACTACTCCAGACCTGTGCTGAACACAAGCAGCTCATATCGAACACAATATTCAGTCTTCCAATGAGAAAGCGAACTTCCTGGATGCATCCCCGCTCAAGACACTGGCACCTCATAGATTACGTCATCACCAGACAATCTGACCGTCAGGACATTCGTGTCACAAAATCTTGCTGTGGTGCAGAATGTGGAACAGACCACCGCCTCATCATCACAAAACTAAACATCCGTATTCAACCAAAGAGATGTCCGCAAAAATCTAAACCCCTAAAAAGGCTAAACACGATCAGCTTAGCAGATGACAAAACTGAAAAGTCGCTTGCAGATGCGATAGAGAACTGCCTCAAGTCCACCCTTCCAACTAAATCAAATGTAGATAAAAGCTGGGAATGCTTCAAAGAAGCATTTAACATACTCGGTCATATGGAGAGAAAGCATCAGGACTGGTTTGATGAAAACAATACTGAGATCAGAAAACTATTAGATGAAAAGCACAAGCTCCACAAATTGTATCTGAACAACCCAAACTCCCAGTCCACTAAAGATGCATTCACTAACATCCGCAAAAATGTGCAAAAACAGTTACGCCAAATGCAAGATACCTGGCTTAGCAAGAAAGTGGAAACAATACAGGAATTTGCTGACAAGCACGATATGAAGAACTTCTACCCTGCCATAAACGATATCTATGGACCCACAAAGTCAGGCTCATCACCTCTATTAAATGCTGATGGGACAATCCTATTGACAGATAAGGAAGCAATCCTAAAACGCTGGGCAGAGCACTTCGAAAAGGTTCTCAATACACCTTCCATCATAAATGAAGCGGCCATAGACAGGCTACAGCAAGTACCAATAAATGAAAGGCAAGTAATAAGAAAGACTAAGACAGAAAGACATTACATACAATGAATTATACAAGAATTACCAACAAAGATCTGACTATTTCATTACAAACACACACACACACACATATCCATCTGCTTTTAATATTGTCCGAATACTAAGTCAACAGATGGATAGAACTCTGCCCTACATTTCACTATCTACTGACAAAAAAAAACAACTACTGAATACCACGCGACCCAACTTTACTAAGCCCAGGGCAAGTATTTGAATGGAGCAGATAGTCAGGACCATTACGCATTGTACATATGGGTCAGGACTGATCGGAAATCGATAACGCCCAACACTGGCCGTATCGAACTCAACAGTTACATAGTGAAGAAAGGGAAAAATTAAATTCGGTGACAGTGCGAAGGGGCCGGGCCTTGACGTTACGGGGCGGGTGCAGTGTGCACACCATTTATTCTTGGCCCATTCATGGATTCCAGGGCAACACGATGAATGAATGAAACGGCGTGCAGTTATAGTTTGACACATAACCCCCCGACTGAAGAAAAAAATAGTCCATGTTGTTTTACGTGCGGATGCAGTGTAAAAGGCACTATTTCTTCCTATAGTTATAGTGACCTGTTATGAGAGATCTGACTTTCATTCAGAGAGTGCTATGAACACTGAGGATGCTGTTATATATATATTCGTATAAACGCAGTGGCTCTACAACCCCATATGGCTAGCTAATCTTGACAGACATTAAATTTGAGCTAGACCAAGACATGTCATCCTAATGAGGAGTGAGAAGGTAATCCACGGCGGCTACTCTTAATACTGACCCACCCCATCCCCTTTGAAGAGGAAAAAAAAAACTTATCTAAGGGAAAGAACTGCACGTTTACAGTCAAAATCTCAATAGTGTAAGATGTTTCCCTTTCATATAACAAAAATCAACTTTATCTCAGAATGAAAAATGGGAGAAATAACGTGTGCAACATTTCTACCACTCAGTCAGAGTGAGTTGATGTAAGCTTTGTAAGCTGAAACTGACCTCTAGGTTACCAATACCCCACGGGCTGAGAAACATTGATGTAATACTTCCAGCTGTTTCTTTTTTCCGCAGCGGCGTTTGAGACATTGTTGCGCTTTGCTACAGGTAATCGCTGCACATTGCCCTCTCCCTCCCCCCCCCCCCCATTTTTCTCTTTTTTTTCCCCGATCCCGCATCGGATAGACAAGAGGGGGTGGGGAGGTACATACAG
Source organism: Biomphalaria pfeifferi (assembly GCA_030265305.1). Lineage (NCBI taxonomy): Eukaryota > Metazoa > Mollusca > Gastropoda > Planorbidae > Biomphalaria > Biomphalaria pfeifferi. The sequence goes on from JASAOG010000011.1 coordinate 4,686,100, forward strand.
TGCCGATTTAGCGTGCAGGGCAAGGGGGGGGGGGGGCGGCGCGGAGAGGAATAACGCGCTCATTGTTACAGAGTTTCCTCCCTTTGATGCGCCAACACTGCAGTTGGCCCACGTCGAGCGTTCGATTAATCCCAAGCGATGACAGTTGGCTGCACATGCCGTATGGTGGTGGGTTTTTTTTTTTTGGTTTTTTTTTTTTGGTGTAGCGAAGAATAACAACCTTGACAGGGCGCATACACAACAAAACGATAGGCCGCACTAGAGCCAGGGATTCGCACTACCTTGGAGGGTAGACCTTGTCGACGATTCCTAAAGTTATCATTCCATTTGAATAAAGGGACAGTACAACACACTGCTTAGCTCGTGAGTGCACTTCATAGTTTTTGAAAACGCCAAAAATGTATCTCACTATCCAGTCTTCAAAATGTCTGGGAAATCGCTGACGTGAAGCTGTTGCATTACAGCGTTCACGATTTTTGTTAACTCTTTCTCTCCTACTTGCCGATGCCAGCGTTGATTTAACTCTATTAGACTAAATTGATTTTTGGATTTATAAACCTTAATTTGTGTTGTTTAAAAAGAGCATGCATTCTCCTATAATTTGATACGAAATAAAACGTTTTCTGCTAACAAATAAAAAAAAAGGTATCAAAGTTTAATCTGAACAGATTAAGTGAAATACAAATGAGCAAAATGAATAACACTATCGGAACGAGGAAAATAATTACGGAGAGAAAGAGTTAAAGGATTAGTGATCTCTTCATATACCCAGGTTTGGAAGATGGTTCAGTGTTGATTTACCTCAACCAAAAACCAATATAAGGAGAATCTCTATCAAGTTGCATGGACTAGTATCAGCGCTTCTCTATTCAAACAGTACCAGCCATGAGAAATTTAAACAAGTGTTTGATTGGACACGCAAGCATTTTATTTTGATGTTTTTTTAGAGTACAATTATTACTACAGTTCCCCTCTAGAAATCTATAGCCTTCAATGTAAAAAAAAACAACAAAAAAAAACACACTATCTGTATAGAGAATCGACAAAAAGAGTTTAGAAAATTTCTTTAAAAAAAAAAAAACGTGAAAAATACTTAAAAAAAAAAAAAGACAATACTTCCTTTTTAAGTCATTGGTTAATATGCATGACTAAATGCATGACGCGTTGGACGTAATCATCTTCTTTTTTGAAGTAACGTCTGTATTATATAAGATAAGATAAGATAAGATAGAGCGATTGTTTTTCAAATTAATGAATGTGAGATTAAAAACCAATGGAGCATATTCTTACCCCGCCCCCGTCTTCCCTTAGAAAGACTCCTATTGAAACGAATGTATAGATCTAGTACACTTTATAACATTCCAATTTTCAGCATTTTGAGTAGCTAGACTTCAACGATGATGTGAACATTTGTTTCTGTATTTAAGTAATTTAACTATTGCATCAATGAAGCCTTAACTTCGGAAATTCCCGAGCGCGATAGTCCTTTCCAGAACGTGAAAGTGCTTTCAAAACAATGTTGGATCTAGACTCGAGACCTAGAATGGCTAGAATCATATATATCTAAATTACTCTGGAATCCTCGATACACTATAATGAATCTCCACCCTGGGACGAAAGCCCTCTTCCTACTAAAAGGGACCATATTGAAAACATAAAAAGAAAATCTGATTACAGACCAACAGAGCTCAAGGAAATAGTGAACTGTTTTCTACATACGAATTATCTTAGAAATCAGTGGATCAGAGTTTACACAGATGGCTCCTCCCATTAAGCCACCACAAATGGAGGAGCTGGAATACTTATCGAATGGCCAGATGGAGGAAAACAAGAAAAACCCATTGCTACTGGAGAGCTGACAGTCACAGAGCAGAAAGGGAAGCACTAGCACTAGCTGCTACCATGCTAGCAAATCATCCAAGCTCCCCACACAGTCAGATTGTTTTCTAACCGATGCGAAAACAACCCTCCAAAGCTTGCAAAACTCTGATTCCTCTTATATTAAAAACCTCAGAACAGCACTTACAAAGCTCAACAACAGCAGCAAAAAAACTGTTATTCAATGGATACTAGCTCATATAGAACTGGAAGGAAATGAGAAGGCTGACACACTCGCCAAGAGTGGGAGAACTAACTCACTAATACACTCTGCACTCTATCCAAAAGAATTGAAGAAATTAATTGTAAATAAAATAAATGAGAAATGGACGAGCTCTCATCCAAATCACAAGAAAGATGACGCTTACTATAAGCTATCCCGACAAGACCAACGTCTAATCTTTCGACTCAGGACCGGACACAACAGAATGCGACAACACATGTACCGGAAGCTCAAAATTGGAACCAGTGAAATCTGCCCATGTGGAGTATCACCAGAGAATGCAGACCACGTCCTCCAAAACTGCTCTCTTTACCAATAGGCCCCGTATAAGACATTGGCACCGAATAGAAAGAAAAAACTATATGGAGAGCTCCCTGATTTAGAAACCATCTCATGCATTGGTCTAGTCATCTGAACGCTCCAACATAACAATGAGAACGAAGAAGATCTTAAGCCAAATGTACATTTATTTATTTTTTTACGTGAAAAATTATAACTAGAGTTTTCCCCGTGTGACCAAAGAGCTAGTCATTTTTTTCTCAGCGCTATACAGCAACTTTTAAATTTCTAGCAAAATCGTAACAGTCGTTTTTTTTTTTTGTTTTTTTTTAGATCAGCTGTCCAGGTTCCATGAAGGAGTAGCTTGAACAGAGGTATTGTAAAAAGACAACGCAGAATAATATTTCAGTCGACAGGAAACATTCTTTTGAGGTTACAAACATAAATGCACGCTCAAATTTACGATAAATTTCGAGTATTCAAATTTCGTACACCAATTAAATTAGAACCTTTAGGACCATTTTACGTTACCGTTTCAGAAAAGTTTATTTTTAGAATCCAGATAGAAACTCCACATATAAGTAATATGTGGGCCTAAAGCCCAAGAATTCCTATGATGATAAAGCTAAAATTGAATTGCGCAAATTCGGAAGTTTCCTTTAAAAAAAAATGATGTATGGGGTTTCACACATGTATCAATTTCTGGGTTAACTGAGCACTTTTAACTGAATTCTAGTTTAATTCCCAAAGACTTGTCCATTACATATCTCAACTTGAGAACAAGCTTCTGCCGTAATGACAGGTAAAAACAGATAAAGAGGGGAACGAACTGCAGCCCAAATACTGGCCATGTATTCAACATGTATTTCAACATAAACAGGACTAAAGGAAAAAAATCTACAATCAAAAGCTGTCAACATTATCAACCATTCCCTTTATTCCCTGTCTACGGAGAGGCGGGGTGGGAATCTCGGTAACGTCTTGTGAATGAACACCGAACCAGTGACACAACAGGGCGAATGTAACACATGCAAAAGTGTTTGTTTTTTTTTAAAGTCCGCATTCAGAAATTTGTTTTGAGCGGTTAAACAAAAGAAAAAAAAAAAGGAGGGCATAAATACCCAAAGCAATGATGACGTGTATTTTAGGCATTGGGGCGGGTTGAAATTGAGGAGGGCAAGAGAAAAAAACTTAAAATTTAGTTTTTAAACCAACAAAATTATTAATAAATTTGTAAAAAAAAAAATAAAAAAAAATAAACAATTGTCATGCCGACAAATGTTAAACTATTTAAACCGTCGTTTTCACAGTAATGGAAATCGGTCCAAGCAAGCCCACAAGGAGCAGTTCTAGGCAGAACGCTGAGAATATTTACACGGTAGCAACTGACCCAAGGGAAATACTGACCCAGGGGAAATACTGACCCAGGGAAAATACTGACCCAGGGAAAATACTGACCCAGGGAAAATACTGACCCTCTTTTCTTTTTCCCTACAATCTCCCCCTCAATATAAATAAACATTTTCACAGGTGGTAGAGTCTAGATGGGGATCAAGTGGTCAAGCAGTTTCGAAATCCAGGGGTCTTCAGTTCGACACCAATTGAAGATGCGTTAAGAAAAAAATTACAGAATCGTGTTCAATGCAAACAGGTGAAGAAAGTGTCTGTCACGTGGTCACAGTCCCTAGCACAGCGTTTTGTAGAGAGTCAATTAAAGGTACCCCCCCCCCCTTTTTTTTTTTCAGGCCTTAAGATGTATAGGGCAGATAACTTAAAGGTCATCTTTATCTGTATTCCACTCTAAACGCGGGTATCGTGGCCAGCACAACGACCAAAAGTCTTTACTTCATTAAAGCTGGGTGGTAAAGCCCCCCCCCCCCCCCCCCAAAAAAAAATTCCGAAATTCAAGATCCCAGTCTTCATCCGTATTTGAACCAAAGATCCCTTGGTTAGGAAGCCAAGCTCTTAACCACTCAGCCACTATGTCCTCCCCTTCCGCCCCCCCCCCCCACATACCACAACGTTAAGAAAAACGAAAAGACTAATTAATCTGTCAACCTCTTCAACCATATAGATCTAGATCTATAAACAAGGCGGGTGTTGTCTGTCCGTCTGTCACGGTTAGTTCTAATTAAAAAAAAATAGGCCATAAAAAAACTATGGCTTTTTTTTTTCATGAACACTTCCATTTTATCATTAAGAAGAGCTGAATAAATTTACAAACAGAATTAGAGAAGCATTAGGTTTAGATAGCAGACAGACCCTGTATATGTAAGTAGGTCTTGTTGAAGATAATTGAAACCGATGTATAATTATTCCATCTTGTTGCAGTCATTAGTGTTCGATCTGTACCGGTCTCATCCCATTTCGTTGTATATTCAGCATTATGCAAATGTGTACCGATACTCAGCATATAACCACTCTAGCAACCCCCTGCATACTTTCGATACTAGTGGGCGGGAGCTGTTCGAATACGTGGCGTAGGCGATGGGGCAAGTGCGTCGACTGTTGTGACGGGAGGTCACTGACACGAGGGATGCATTTCTTTTGAAGTAAAGTGGCGGAGGCCAGCGATAAAATGTCAAAACAAAGTGCGATTGATATCTGGAGTTCTCACCTTTATGCCTCGATACTAACCTCCGCTTGAACATAGACAGGTATTGCATACTAAGCATTATGCCTCGATACACACTTCTTTTTGTATCGAGATAGGTATCGTGAGTGCCCACCTTATTAAACACTAAGCACCCAATAGGAATCGTGAGTGCCCACCTTACTAAACATAATACCTCGAAACACACCTCTATTTGCATCGCGAATATGTATCGCGTGTGTCCACCTTATTCATCTTTAGGTCTCGATACACACCTCTATTTGTATCCTAACAGGTATCGTAAGAACCCAATTTGCTTAACATTATACGTCGATAAATACCCATAGCTGTCTCCTGATATGCATCTTTAGTCCTCACACTATTGATACGTTCAATAACGGATTTATGCGAACATTTGTAGGCGTTAACGATAAATGAGTAGGCTGAACGATACTATCAATGCGTTCTGGATCAAAGCGAGTTACCTAGTCGAGGTAACATTTACATGTGCTGCTAATTATCATTCTAGAAACCTTTTTTTTTCAATTCCATTCATTATTTAAGCGTTTTTTTATATACATATAATTAAATTGTAGATGAATTCATGAAAATGCTTATTTGACACTAAATGAGCTTTTAAGAACCAATACGATAATACTAATACATTTATCGTAAATAGTGTACAACTTCAAAGACTTATTCTTTATAAACTACAGATGGAATCGTGTATGGCTCGAAATACGTTTTTATTCTAACAATTTTCTTTGCCCGTGAAAGTAGCAGGTTTTCAGATCTCGTGTCCAGACCTTCACGTGACAGCTGCACTTGATGATTGCTTTGTTGGTAATTGTCTTTGTTTTGAAAGACATTGTTGTGCTCTTCAGCATTGGGGTGGGCGCTATGAACGGTTAAAGTCATTAAGTCATTTCATACATATTTATATTTTTCTCCTTACTTCCTTACCTCCCTGTGTTTGTTGCAGCCCCCACCCTCCCTCCCCAAGCTCCTTAGTTTTTTTTTTGCCTCTTCATCTCTCGTTTTCATTATTTCCAATTGTATTTTTCTATTCCACAAATCTTTTTTTCGTTCCCTCTCGCTTTCTCTCTCTCTCTCTTTCTCCCTATTTCTCTTATTTTTTAATATTTATCCTTCCGTGAATCTTTTTTTTTATTATTATTATTAATCTATGTCTATGTACCCCCCCTTCTCTCTCTCTCATGAAATACGGTATTGAGAAGATTCTGTTTCAACGTGGGCAGCAGAGCGAGGGTTCTAATGAATGAGAGAGCCTCGTGCTTAGCCACGGGAGATTAACTCTGTTAGCCAGCTAGCACTCCCCACCCCCTTTATCGTGACATTCGTCATGGATGAGGCCTGTTTCCTGTACTCATACCACATGTCGCCCCCCCCCCCCCCACACACACACACAGGTAACAGGTTGCAGAAAGCATGATTCAAAATTGTGATATTGTTTCACACAATCTCAACAGCGACACTGAAACATGTGGGCCACCCTCGCTTAGCCTTCAGTTAATGGTTGAATCAATAGGAACAAATGCCGAACAATAGCAATAGCATTAAGAGTAATAATAGTATGGAAAAATTTACAAATTGATTGTAATCAGGACAGAAATGTGACATACACATTGAGGCATACACCTTGAATATACGCATAATGACGTGCACATATTGATATAAACATTGTAACATACACATTTTGATATACACATACACATTTTGGTATTTTGACGTGACAAACACATTTTAAAATACTCGTTGTGACAAACACATTAAAACATACACATTGTGACCTACACATTTAGACATGCACTTCATGGCGACCATTGTTTTTTGTTGTTGTTTTTTTTTAAACGGTATACGATGCGGAGGTGAATGGTCACGGTATGCCAACGTTGCAGCATCACTGGTATGCACTTACAGCACTAATGGTGTGTATTTGGTTACTTCATTTCAATAACTGTTATTTTTATAAACTTCTAACTCTAAATACATAGAAAAAAAAACTTTACAAGAAATATTCAAATGTGGTTATGTTCGGGGGAAAAAAAACAAGAATGGAAATTTTAGAAAGACAAAAAGACACAAAAACTCTTTTGTTCTACTGGCAATCAAATCATTAATGCAATTCAACTATCAATATTTCACATGAAACTTATGAGTGAGTCTGGTGTGAATGTATATTTCGATTTCCTATAGTTATAATTTTTTTGTTTGGTGTAATGCACTAATTGTAAGACAAATTTCCTTATGAATATTATTATTATTATTTATGCACTAATTGTAAGACAAATTTCCTTATGAATATTATTATTATTTATGTTAAGAGCAACTTTTTAGCATGAGACAAATGTAGATTTATATCTAGAGCAAATTATTAGCGTAAACGAGATATAGATCTATATATGCTCCATTAGCAAAAGTCAGATATAGACCTATATTTATAGCAACTTTTTAACAAGACAAATCTAGATATATATTTAGAGCGACGTATTAGCATAAGACATAGCATAAGATCTATATTTTGAGCAATACCGAGCAGTAGTAAGCATCTTTTCCACAACGCGTATAGAGCGCCAGCAGGCGTGTTTAAAAGATAGGGGTTCGAGGCTCTTCCATAGAGGCAAAGAAGGATGCTTGAGAGAAAGTGAGATCTTCGACATTCACAAGTTTAAAAAAAATGGCCACACTTTTTTTTTTTAATAACATGGTGAAATCCAATCTAAAGCCCATTGTCTTTTGCACCTTCACCGTAAATGCAGTCATGTGACAACATATTGAGTACAGCTGTGTAAAACACAAAAAAATGGACATATGTGGCACAAATGGGTTAACATATAGCCACTGTTTTACATCACTGAACTCGATAACCCACCTCTTATTACACAAATGGAAAGTCGCACCATTTTACGGTGTCCAAACTGAGACACTGTGTATGTGTGTGTCTGAAGAGGGAGGGGAGAGGGTATATAAATTGAATGGTACCCAGTGTCAGAACTCAAATGAAAAGCCCTAAGAAATGAAAACCCGAGCCAATGTCGGAATGGACCTCATTCACCAATCGTAAACAAACAACATTTAGCCACGTGGTGCTATATCTCTTCTATATGATTTACGATTTTATGTTTAATTCATGATGGTTGTCACGTGACAATTTTTTTCGTTGTTTTATCAATAAGATCACTTGACTAAATGTTGTTTGTTTACGATTGGTGAATGAGGTCCATTAGGTCGGTTGGCGAAACACACATGGAACACATAGACTTGAGTTTTAATGGACTGTTTCGCAGTCAGGTCACACATTGACACGGGAAGCTTATGACGCATGCAGAACTAATTTGTCTCTACGAACCGTAGGAGGCTGATGTAATAGCTTCAAGTCATTGGCATTGCAGAATAGAAAAAGTCAATGTTTGTAAATGCAAGGATACAAGGAAAGAGTTTCATGAACTAGTGCCTATTATAATTAAAGATAAGTGAGAACACTTACAACTAGACACTAATTGTTGAGTTATGATTTTGTTTCTAACTCATGCTCCAGTCAAGTCAAATTATTTCCTTTTTTTTTTATAATCATTAATCACCCCAGAAAATCAAAGCAGTAGATTGCGATGAGTCTGAACAACTCAAACTAATTCTTATATTTAGTCAGTCAGTGGTCTACGCTTGCATTCACACCTTCCAAAGTCTTTGCTACCTTAACCTACGAAAGATCACGAACATGACACGGTTGGTTGAATTGTTGGGTCGGGGGAGCCCACAAGCACAGTGCCGACACGTTTGCTACCATTCCTTCTAGCCCCCGCCATGCTCAGTGTCATACACAGTTTCTCATTAGTTCAGCGATGAAACTATGCACCAAGCAACTAGTGCAATGGGTTAAGCTAGTGATGCCCAAAATACGGCCTGCGGGCCAGATCCGGCCCTCGACGTGCTTCCATTTTTTGAAGTGTAAAGAGAAAAATCAACCATCCCAATAATTAAATGTAAGTACTAGATCCTCGGGTTTGAAATAAAATAGTTTCAGGTCAATTTCATTAAGTTTTTGTATCTTTTCTATCATGTGGCCCGCGACACTAGTGTTGGATATTAAAATGGCCCGCAGATTAAATTAGGCTGGGCATCACTGGGTTAAGCTAAAAGAAGAGGTCTCAGGAGTAAAATATAACTTCAAAGCACAGGCAATAAGATAGCGCTGACAAATAAAACGACTTCTTCCATAGGGGACAAGAAATGCAAGATGAAAAAAAAAAAGATGAAATAAAGGCAAATGCTGGAAAAGGGAAAAAAATGAAAGGTGACATTTAGGAATCGAAACATCAAGGAACTAAAATATAATTGAACGGGAACATTATGGAACTGAAACAAAGAAACTGAAACATGATTGAATGGGAATACTAAGGAACTGAAACGTCAAGAAAATGAAACATCATTGAATGGGAACATTAAGGAGCTGAAACATCTAGGAACGGAAACATCAAAACATGGAAACATCATTAAAGGAGAATATTAAGGAACGGAAACATGATTGAGTGGTAACATTAAGGAACTGAAAGATCAAGAAACTGACACATCATTGAATGGGAACATTAAGTAACTGAAACATCAAGGAACATAAACATCAAGAGAATGAAACGCCATTGAGTGGGAACATCAACTCTTTCTCTCCTAACTAACGATACCAACGTTGATTCCACCAGGATGTGATAAATAATTACGGAGAGAAAGAGTTAAGGAATTTAAACATCAATGAATGGAAAAATCAAGGAACTAAAACATCAATTATTAGAAACATCAAGAAAATAAAACCTCATTGAATGAAAAATGTTTAAAGGACGTCAATAAATGGAAACATCAAAGAATGAAAAGGTCAAAACATTTTTAAAAAATCAATAAATATTTAGATCAAAATTATCAAAAATTAAGAAATAATTCAAGGAAACATAATATTAAGCAAAGGAAACATAAAATGGAAATATCAAGAAAGTGAAACATCAAATAATTAAAACAAAAAGGAGATAAAACATTACGGAATCGATTCCTCAAGAAATCGAAACCTCAAGGTATGGACGGACTTCACGTGGGAGACATTTATAAGAACAACAGAGAAGAATAGACAAAAATGAAACCCACAGAGGACTCGCTAAACCCACAGAAGACTCGCTAAACCCCAGAGGACTCGCTAAACCAAAGAAGACTCGCTAAACCCCAGAGGACTCGCTAAACCCCAGAAGACTCGCTAAACCCCAGAGGACTCGCTAAACCCCAGAGGACTCGCTAAACCCACAGAAGACTCGCTAAACCCCAGAGGACCAGCACACGAAGTATGTAGCGATTTGAACTTTCAATGTCAATGAAGCTGGCGTATGTGTTCATATTTTAAATTACTCGCACGCGCCAGCGTGCATAAATATTAAATATCCTCTTTAACCCAGCAGGGGTTTTTTCAACAAAGGTACGGCCCTCGGGGCGCACACTGGCGCCACTTACGCCCTGTAGGCGCAAAGTGACTGACAATATTTTCATAATTTTAAATCCATCTTTTTCAATAGCGATTGTACCAACAAAGAGGAAATAAAGGTTTTAAAACGAGCCCAGGTCGGGGATTGGGGAAATAGTAACTCTTCATTATATAATAATAGAGCGTTTTTTCACTTTGTCAAAACCTCTTTTCTTTCCCATTACTAAGTCCATATTATTTAAAATGCGTCCTTAACAATGTACTACTCCCGGGAAAGTGCGGGGGGAAAAGGGAGGGGGGAAAAGGGAAGGGGGAGGGCGCCTCTTGTCCTCAGCTACATGAACTACGGCCAATAAAAGAAAATGCATATTTTGGCCAAACTCCGGGGGCACTGAACCTATTTAAAGATGTGACGAACAAAAGGGCAGAGAGGAAGAAGACGAAACAGATAAAGGAAAGATATGCTATTCACGCGCGGCTGCCAATGTTGTGCCCTAGTTTGCTATTCATACGCGGCTGCCAGTTGCAAAGAAAAAAAAAAGTTTTCGAATGCGTGACACGGAAAAAAAGAAACGGTTGGCGACCGTTTTCCTTGCAAGTTTTGTCTACTGTTCGTTCTCTCTCTCTCTCTTTCTGTCTCTTTCTCTCTCTCTCTCTCTTTAGTTTTCTATTATAAATCACCGAATACGCGCGTGAATGGCGCATGCAATTCTCAGAGAGGAAGAGGGGAGTTGCGTAGGTGGGTTGTCCATGAAGTGACGCTATTTATTAAAGAGGTGTGCATCGACAGAAGCTGGGGGGAGTGAGAAGAACTGTGTGTGTGTGTGTGTTGTGGGGGAGGAGGGGGAGTATAGAAGAAGATTTGACTAGAAGATCGTGGAGTACTAAATGGATACGATACCAGGTCTTCGTGCGGCGCCACGAGCAATATGCAAAGTCGCGACATGGGATAGTTTGAAATATATATGCATATCTAAAGCGTACGAAGCTAATACAATCAGAATACAAACTACAAGCTAGATAGCAACACCCCGTGTTTTCTATGGCAAATAAACTTTAGGGTATGTGTGTGTAGGTGAGAGTGAGAGAGAGGGGGGGGGGGGAATCAGTGCACCGGAGCGTGGTGCAACATAGAGTTGATCTACGTATTAATTAAACATGGTTGGAGATGTACTGGACAGGTAGCAGTAAAGAGACAGATCAAGCTGTTATCGGACCACGCCTGACAGTGATATTGATATGGAACTGTGTGCAGAAACCATGGTAGCAGTACCAAAAAAAAAAAAAACAAGCAGCAGAAACATGGGAAGCTTAATCGTACTTCGAGGTGGTGGATGACGTGGGTTGGACCAATCCCCTTGCCTCCCGTGACGTCATAATTGGAAGTTTCTCTCTTGTAGCAGCAGAGTGACGAGCTATACACAGATCTGATTTTTTTTTTTAAAGTTTTGTTCTGAACGCCCGTATACATTCAAGAGGTGCGGATTAATTCTTTGATTGGTCTAACAAGGATCCTCGAATTTGCCATCAACTACTAAAATATTATCTGTATCTAAGAAATATTTTAAAAATACTAACAAAAGACACGTTCAAACGTTACATTAAACTAAATGGATCTTCTCGCTTTCAATTCTGTAACTTTACACACCCTCTATCTCTCTCTCTCTCTCTCTCTCTCTCTCTCTCTCTCTTTCCTCTTTCTATTTTCTTTCCCTCTATTTATCTCGTTCTTTCTCTTTCTACCTCTATTTCTTGGTCAATTTTTATCTCTCCCCTCCTCCGACACTCATAAACAAAAGTTGTAATCTAGTTGTCTTTGATAGAGACTGTGTCTTTGATAGGGGAACAGACGTGACACTCGGGTTTACCCGAAGCTCTCCGTAAGCTATTTTTAGCTTTGATCTCTTGTTTTAATGTCGTCCATCTTGACGGAAACACTTTCGGCAGTCTCAAATCACACACACACACAAACCGGTGTACACGAGTGGACCTACTTTTTAAGTCTGTGTGTAAGTCAGTGTGGCAGTGTCACAGTAAATAAATTCAAGATATTAACTCTTTTTCTCCTAATGGATGATACCAACGTTGATTTGACCTCATTAAATTAAATTAATGTTTTATTTTGATAAACTTTATTTTTGTGTTCTATCAAAAGAGCAGGCATTCCCCTTTAATTCTGCACCAAATAAAACATTTCCTGATAACAAACGACAAAGCTATTGAAGCTTAATCATAACAGGGGGAGTGGAATAGTCATGAGCAAAATGAAGAAGTCCATCGAAACGTGGAAATATAATTACGGAGAGAAAGTGTTAAACTAGAATTTTACTTTGGGCATCTAGGTCGTCTCAATAAGACTATCATTCTTTCCTGCGTTGAAGTGACGTCATCATTCTCTCTTACTTATGATGGCGCAAGATTTCGTTTCGAGCTATTTCTAGCTTTTAAGTGGCTGTGAGTAATCGGTCTCGATAAAAGGAAGCTTGAATTAACTTTGCATTAGTTATAGTCCATAGTGCCAACTAAAATTTTATGTTCACTAACAGATAATTAGGACGAAACCTTGTATGCACTTAAGTCGATTCTCTTATTCACCCAGAGATTTCCGTTTGAGTTGGTCGAGTGACGGACAAAAGAAATACCGCAACACAATAATGGCTTCCGTCGTCTGCCGAACAATCCAACACCCTAGGAACAATCCGGCCGGAACAAGACTAGATACAAAGCACAGTTTAGTCCATAGTAATCTCTTTTCAAGCGCAAAAAACAAGTGAATGGCGGACGTGGTACCAACTACTATCCAACACATTTTCACCACAGCTACAGTCCGATTCAGGGAACTATAGAAATGCACTTGGTGTTCATTAAGATGTAGAGTCTTCCGTCTTTATTTCTGTTTACCCGGAGGACCGGTGGTTCATGGGGCTACACGGGACTCACAATGAAAAGACTTTTTTCAAAGTGTACGGCTTACAACCCGTGAACGTAAAAACAATGAGGGAAGTATTTCGCGACATTGCACAATTAGTTTTAAATATTGTTTGGCGGGGATTCTTTTTAAATTATTTGTGTGTGTTTTTTTTCCTGTTATTTTCTACATCCAACAATATTGCCCTCTCAAGTATGACCCTTTTTTTTCCCTTTTCACTCTATATTGGAGTTTTTCACGATAAATTTTTACAACATTGTAGTCTCCCTCTTTTTTTTTTTTTTTTACTTTTCCATTTTTAAAGATTCGTTTTAAAAAAAAAAATTAAAAAATCAAAATATGAAAAATCCTTGTTAAAAAAAAAACGTATGTAAAGGGGAAGAACTCAGCCCTTAAAACTATATCAATAATGTATACGTTATTTCCCGTATTCGTTATCAAACAAAATAATTAATAACTAATAATTAATTGACTGATCGGGTGTTTTTTTAATTGATTCATGTTTTGTTAGATACAAAAAATAACTTGATCGGAGAATGCGTGAGGGAGAAATAGCGTTAACAATTATTTAAGGGGACTAAATCCAACAAATTTAGCCGTTCTTTGAATACTGAAGGATTCGTTTCCTTTGTTGGTATCAAATCAAATAATGAATTACCTGTAATAAATTTACTAACTGGTTACTTTTTATTTTATTGATACATGTCTTGTCTATGCCAATGAATAAATGTGCGAGCTTTCAACTAGATCCAGAGAGACAGACATATAGACAGACAGGGTGAGTTGATATAAGCTTTGTAAAAAAGAAAAAAAGCGGCAAAGATAAAAAAAATTGTGAATTGGGGTTGAGGAGAAGGAATACAAGGTAACTTAAAGAAATACTAAAGAATATTTTAAAAGAAGAAGATTGGTAGAGTTTCTTTTTTATTGATTAAGCTAAACAATATCAAGGACGTTATATTGAAAAATAACTGTTGCCGACTCCGTGCAGTATAGATATCAGAAGAGAACAAATACAGAGAGGCCATAATAACAGGAGAGTCTGTCGTCTGCTTGTGTGAGCAAATTTGTGTGCAGTGCAATGCAGTTGAAGACGAGCTTTGATTCACCAAAAGAATTAGCTGATTAATAGTCATATACAGCGGGGTTTCTCAACCTGTGACTCGCGAACCTCAACGGTGGTCCGCAATCAAAACAATTTTAATATAGAGCAACAAAAAAGGATACAACTTTCAACAAATGGTTCAAGTGCGGAGAGCTCTCAAGAGTGACCATTAAGCCTTATAATCATGCCGAGTCCTGCGGGGGCAAGGGAAGCTAGTCGCGATACAGAAAGAAAGGACGACTATCTCGTATGGAACACACTGCAGGACAAAGTGTACTCACCACTGCTGGTTGACGCTGCCATCATGGGGGAACCTCTTTGGCCCGCCCCTTGACCACTGCCCGCCTCCATAGATGGTCACGTGACTGGTCAAAGGTTCACTGGATTGCTTAATGACGTCATTTCTAGAGGGGGGGAAAAAACAGATTTGCTATATTAGCGGCTTGAAATAAGCTCTAATTACAACTACAGCGTTTATTAAGGAAAAAAAAGAAGATACAAAATTAAGTAAAAGACATTGATAGATATAATTTTAAAATGGTTTATTTTATTTAGAGTAATAATTTAAAAAGTACGCCCCCTGTGGGATATCGGCCTATTTGTTGGAACAAAGAACACAGTATTTAGTAGCATCCATATACTAAGGCATCAGGAGACAACCTCGAGGGAAAATCAGGAGCGAAGCCCATTTAGGGGTTGGGGGTATCTACAATGACATTCCCTCCGACAGCTTCTGCGACTGGGTTCGTGCCAAATGTAATGCGAAGCGTTCCTTTGGATCACATCAACAAGGTCGAGAGAGGGACAATGACACAACAATGACCCCTTTATCTAAGGCCCAGAAATGCGGCCCGGAGAGGAAAACTGTGGTACCGCTGCAAAGAAATCTCAACGATTGTAAGATGTAGTAACTATAGATATTACTTTTATAGTTAGGCGTGTTCTTTTCAGGATTAGATAAGGATAGAAAAACAAAACAAAAGGTTTCCCTAGTGACTAACCAGGATATTTACGTGTCTAACAAAACGACTATTCACTTTTAGTAAGCACGAGACCACCGGAATCAACTAAAAGACTGGTGACAGTGTTTCCCAATCTAATGGAGACTTAAATTACGACTTGAGACAGTGTAGACTGGTAGAACAGAGGAGTAGATCACAAGTTGTGAAAGGGTAACATGAAAATACAGAGGCGTAAATTAAAACTAATGAAAGGGTAAACTGAACCTAAAGAGGCGTAGATTACAACTTGTGCAAAAATAAGCTAATCATACAGAGTGATAGATTAGAACTTGTAATAGGGTAAACTGGGAGTACTGAAATCAGTAAAAAAAAAAAAAAAAAAAAAGGTCCAAGCCCCAAGGCCCAAAGTCTCAATTAAAATGGTCTTGACTACGATGACCATAATGTACACTACCAGAAACTAACAATACGGGAGGCGCTTATTAAAAGTATACATAAGAAATCGACACTTCTCCGACTCCCTCCCGTCACACGCGAGCACAATCGCCTCCGAGAGGATTGAAACGCAATCTAATAAAATATATTCAGACAGCGTGTCGCGTGTTCTCGTTGTATGGACATGATCTGTCTGATCCTTTGACATTTGGGCTCAGTGACTCTAAAAATGTAGTCTAGAGTTGTTGTTTTTTTTTTATTTGTATTTAATATTTCATAGACCTTCTTATTTATGTTGTTAATTTGTTTTAAGACATTTCAAACTAAACTGTTACACATTCTAAAAGTGTTTGTGCTTGTATTCAACCCCAAGGACGGATTAAAAGCCCTACCTAATAAATTATTGACTACGGCCAGAGCAATCCCACAAGTCATTAGTTATTTACAAAGCGCTCAAATAGTTGACCTGTACCAAAGGCTCCAGACGTGCCTTGTATACACTTTCACAAATGATTTTGGTGGATTAGGTGGATTAGGTGGATTAGTTAGCCCTTCGCCTGGTTCCGAGAAGAATTAAATAGCAAATGAAACAACAAAGGAACGAAACAAAAAAAAGCGGGAGGTTTATTAGCATATAGTTGGTAGCTAACACTAACACACACTCATTCAAACACACACACTTTTGTAACAAAAAATTTTGCTACCATCGCAAAGTTTTGAGAATCAATGCTCTGTCATTTTCCAAGACCATCCTTCAGCGTGAATACTGGCAAGTGCTGATCAGCTTGCAAAGCTTATTTTTTGTGTGAAATGTATTGGCCTAATATTCGGAAGCGGGAAGTTTTACTCCATGCGACTTAACATACATAGAAAGAAAAAAAAACTACATAATAATTAAATTCTGTAAACATTTTTTAAAACTGCGACGAGTAAATATTGAAATGAAATAAACATTAATTTTTATATTAACAGCTTCTACTAGTAATCAACTTCCACGCAACAATATAAAAGTGCAATGTAGAGCCAAAGATTCTTAAAATAAGTCCACCTGCACTAATAATAGTAGTGTTCGTAATTAAAAAGGAAAAAGGGGAAAAAAAGCAAGGAGGTACGAATTCACATTACTTCTGAGGGTTGCTTTTTTTTTATAAAAAAAAATAGATAATTCTTATATATACATGTAATGGCAAATAAAACCAAAAAAACATTAGAACCACTGCTTCACAACAGAGTACGTATGCGTTGCAGGCATTCATTGTCCTTGACACAATGGACACACAAAAAATAGTGTATTGATTTTTTTTCTATTTCGGAACATCAGCACTCGTGGTCACAGATCGAAGAATCGATGTATTCAAATTAACCACGGCCGCATGTTTCTAAAGATATGCAACCCCACCCCTTCCAACCTCCCGATAGCATTGACTTCTAGGTCTTCATAATGTTTTAACCAGCATGAAAACACAAGGAGTCAGCTTGCAGACTGACCAAACAGAGGCGTTGACGTGGCTTGTGAAGTGCTGGCATTGAGGCTTCAAACGTGACCTCTGTGACTATGTCGAAGGCGCCGCTTTAAACCATAGAAAGCTTCACAGTGCCAAGCCCACGCCACACTTCCTTAAGGCTATCATTTATTTGTAAAGTGTTGGTGTATCTGCGTGTTGAAGAGAGAGTGAGGATAGAAAGAGAGAGAGAGAGAGAGAAGAGAGAAAGAGAAGGGAGAGAGAGAGAAAGTCCAAAGTTTCTCAGACATGGGACAGCGTACGTCTGGGAATGCTTCATGGAAAGTTTATATACATTCAAAAGACATTTGGAATCAAACATACATCTATAGAGGAGAACAAACTCTTTGTGTACCGGTATGTGACTCTACTGATGCAGCGATGCAAGTGACATACTGCTCCTAAAGACACAAAGTGGACGTCTAGTGTTTTAAGAAATAATTTTTATATCTCGTTTATTAAGAGTTCGACGCATGGCCCAATGTTGAAAGCGTCATTAAAATTTTAGGGAATAAGGCTAACAGAGTTACACCGTAAAAAAGGTTGACAGTGAGTGCCGAAAATTCACGCTGGCAAACTGTCTCCCGTTATAAAAATTAAACAGTTGTATGGACTCCTTCGGCTGTTCTTATGTCAGAGATTTCGAACTAACGTCGATGTTTGGCTTAGAATTTCAAGTCAATGGACTACATCTCAAAAAACACCTGGACATTTCATCCAAAGCTTCAAACGTTTGACGTGTTAATGTCTGGTCTTGCAAACAGAATGTTGGGAGAATGGTTCGTACTGCTTCTGTGTTGATGTTGTTGAAAGTCAAGTGTTAATTTAGCATCTAGATGACTTTTCTTTCTTAGTTCTCACTTTACTCACATATATCAATATACGTTCATGCGTTTGTCAAATGGGAAAACGGTCAGTTGTTTGATGGCTATCACGTGAACCATTAATCTATTTTTTTGTTGTCCGGAAACAGGTTTCAACACAACATTGCGAAATAGCACTAGAAGTCTGACTGATGTATATCAACTACTCACTTCAACAGGCTGACACGTGGCCTAACTAGATACATTGGGTTTTTTTTTATGCGTCGTGCAGGGGCGGACTAAGCAGAGCGCGTGGCCATATGCGATTGTCATATGCGGGGGCCCGCAGATTTGTATGATGAGCTGAACGTGGCAAAAGAATCTCCTCATCGCGAGACGACCTCCCTCCTCTTTCAGGCCCGTGACCTGGAGCGGCGGCCCCATTTGCCAACCAAAAGGCCACCTCTGCTTCTTGCAAGGCATAGATCTAGATACAAAAATGTTGATTCATTTACGTGAAGATAAAAATGCCAGCGCAATGACCATAGCCTGCCGCCAATAGTTTGTTTAACGCGAGAAATTAAATATAGATAATAGCCCTTCCAAAAGCTAATACCAGTCTCCACGAAATTTCGAACCACACTCTGCCTACCTCTTTCCAGCCTACAAGTTGCGACCTATATATTTTTCCACATCCAGCGCATACATAACCATCGTACGCTGGTGGTCAATTTAGAGTTTAATATCGCCGGCTACGTCTGTCCTTGCTCCCCATACACAAACACACACAAACACACACACTACCAACTTTATAATATTTCCTGTGTATGTCATTACACTGTGTTGTAACCCAAGACTAGAATAGGGAGACGAACCGAACCCGAACCGAAACAACCGAACGAGCTCAAACGGCACCTTTAACATAGTCACGGAGGTCACGGCTCAAACCTCACGACCGAACCGAACCGAACCCGAACTTTAATTCTGATCGGTACGAACCGAGCTGAACGCGATCTTTAAAAGTTTTGGCACGATTCCCATGTCCACTTCAGACTAGTCCAACTACAACGTTGTAGGTGTCTAATGGACTTCATGCAGAACTTGAACGAAAATGTTTGTTTAAACCAAAGAATGAAACTTAACATTTATTGACAATATATACAGCTTTCAATTCTATAATATCTACTCTGGCTCAAAAGAAGTCCAAAATGGTTTAATGTTATCATGTAAGAGAATCGATGGCATGTTCAAACTCCGGACCAATGGTACTCAACTTTTTTCGACCAAGGAAGAGGGGGGCAAAAATATCTACGCCGCCTGTGTCACTGACCGCATCACCGAAAAAAAAAATACCGTCCAATAGTTTTTTAAAAATCCCTTTCGAGGTTTAAATTCACTGTGGGTAAAAGTCTGAGGTCCGGAGAGTAACAAGTAACTGACCGGATAGGACGCGGACCGTAGAATGACCATCACTTCAAGGCTGACTAGGTATTGGATATCACTGTAATGTAGCAGTTTTTGGAGTCGTTTAGCATCAGTATTCACCGCCAAGAATTTGTGTGAGTAGGGCCTTAACCAATAATGGCATGAAGATGTAATCATCTTTTTTTTAAGTCTGTATCATTTAAGAATAGACACAAAGTTTAAAGATTCTTTAGATAACCTTAAAACAAAATTTGGATAAAGCAAAAAGAACTGTTAGCATGCCGAGAGTTATAGCTTTCAACAATAACACACGGTCAACACACACACAGAAAATTGTTACGGCGTTCATTTTTATTTATTGCTATTCAAATTTGCTATGTAAATTCTGAAAAACTATTCCCCAGTCGTCTTTGTTCCTATGAGAGAGTTAAGTTATTGTTATTCTATTTCTACACAACGGCGTTACGGGTAAATCATACTACAATGCAACAGCCAAAAGACCACCGCAACCTTTTGAAACGACGTGACGTGTCTATTTCCCAGGTAACAATCACACCTCGGCACTATACTCTCTCACACTGTCACACACACATGTGGCAGGCAGTGGAGAACGTGGATTCAACATCGTCGATGCAAGACGCGCGTGCGCCTGCACAGGTGTGCACCGTAAATATGGCCATGGGCGCATGCTCGGGTGACAATTATTTTTTAAAAAATGATTGGGGGGGGGGGGGCATAATAAGTGAATGTTTAATATTCAACAAAATTGTTTGCAACAAGCAATATAAATCTAGAGGTTGTATCTGCTGCCAGCCACATGGTACAGCAGCGTCACTCGCTCTCATCCATCCACCCACATACACAACAACAATATTACCAAAACACCCACCCGCAAATCCATCCATTTATCTATCCATCTATCTATGCTTCTACCTACCCAGCCATTTATCTATCCATCTATCTATCCATCCCTCCCTCTCTCTCTCTATCTCTATCTATATCCATCCCATCCATCCATCCATCCATCCGTCCGTCCGTCCATCCATCCATCCATCTATCTATCTATCTAAGTATATCTATATATTTCATATGTGTGTGTGCACTTAAGGCTTGTCTTGAAGTCCAAAGATTAAGGAGAAATGCAGTGTAGAACGAGGTTAAGATGTCCTAACTGTGACCTATATATTTTGTTACATCGTCAAATTCTCTCTCCTGCGCTCGGCAGTAGATTGCCTAATAGTCTCAAATCTGTGTCCCTCATTTGTTTTAACCTTGCAACCATAACGTGTACAATTAATATTTTCAGACAGAATGAAATTCTATCAAAGACATGTGACAGAGAAGAATGGAGAAAGAAGGTTGGCAGGTCTTGTGTGGTGCCTCAGCGGTCCAACAGATCAAAGGATAGGTGAAAGTGAATATGAAGTTAGAAGTGAACCTGGCCTAACTGAAATCTTATAATGAATATCTAATTGATCTAATTATTTCGTAAAGGGTCAATCTCTTATTCCTCAAGATAAAACACATCTCCGTAAAAAAAAAAGTGTCCTTTAGTTAAGTGTTCTATTGATGTGTTAATGCACTGCAGTTCACGTGATAATATGAAAAACTACTTATTAATTGTTTTTAATTATGTCCACCTTATATGCATACTAAATAGATTTGAAGGGGACTGATTCAGCGTATACCACCACTTCAGTCGAGTACATTGTCTTTCCCTTGTTCGAGATACCAAACAAAATAATTACCAAATGGTTAATTAACAAATTGATTAATTTTTTGTTAAATTATTCTTAATTGTCAGATAAAAGAAATAAGTATGCAAAATTTTCAGCTTGATCCGAGACAGGGGGGTAAGAGAAATAAAGTGTACAAACTTTTTACCAGAACGACAGGCAGAGTAAGTTGATACAAGCTTCCGGAAAAAAAATAGATTTGATTTCTTTTCAAGAAAAAAAAATGAGTTTTCTCCACAAGAACACACAAGAACTAAACTGGGTGGTAGCAGTTGAAAAAACTTCATTCTCTCTTGGAGACACTTATCAAGAAGGCATGTTTTCACTAACTTATACTTAACCCTTAATTTTATATACACATTGTATGAGTTTTCTCGTAAAGACACACCTGTCCCATAAAAAGTACATGTACAATTATCCCAAATTTATTTGAATGTATCCTGTCTAGAAAACAAGTGACCAATAAAGTCGTACATGTCCTGTTCACCTTAATGTCCTTGTAAGTCCTGACAATCTTATTTCGTTGATATTAATTAAATGACCATAACGTACTGGTATACCGGTCCTCTGTTGGTACCGGTCCTCTATTGAACGTGTTGGCTAAAAAGTAAAAACCGAAACGTGTCCGGATCAACTCCACGTGAATTAGGGATTTTGACACTTTTGTCTTTGTTCTCGGGTAATATAGTTTTTAAATAGCGACTTTTTTTTTTTTTTTTTTTTAAGAATAATGTCGTAAGATTTAGAAAAAACAAAAAAATAACCCCACCATTTAAAGAGTAGTCATTTAATGTCGTACTCTATGTGGACATAAGAAATTGTCGTTTAGATATAGTCATGTTTCTTTGTCATGAAGAAGTAACAATATAAATACACTGTAGCTATGTGAATAGCGCATACGGGAAAAGATTAAATAAAGTACATACACTTTCCTCATGAACCTACATACAAAAATTTAATGATCTGTATGTTTGTTACTTAATTTGTTTTGTACTTTGTGGTACACACGATATGTTCTTTGTAACTTTAATAGGGGCGAAAACTGCAACATAAAGCTTATGATATAAAACTGGTAGATTGGAAAATGAATGAAATCAATATCTCGGTTAACTATTTTTATATGAGTACAAGGTATTATGTTCCGTTGCTCCTGTTGTAAGTCATAAGTAATACAGTGATTCGATAGAAGTCATATTTTTGAATCCTAATCATTTGTATTTTGTGTTCCAACCAAAAATAAAAGGGGGGGGGGGAAGGGGCAGACATTTCCAAAGTCATTGCCCGTTCTCCATGTACCAGGTCTTCTTTCACTCTTTCTCTCCGTAATTATTTACCACATTCTGGTGGAATCAACGCTCGTATCGTCAGTTAGGAGAGAAAGAATTAAAGAA
Source organism: Biomphalaria pfeifferi (assembly GCA_030265305.1). Taxonomy (NCBI): domain Eukaryota; kingdom Metazoa; phylum Mollusca; class Gastropoda; family Planorbidae; genus Biomphalaria; species Biomphalaria pfeifferi. The sequence goes on from JASAOG010000011.1 coordinate 4,708,840, forward strand.
GACCTGGCACTTGAAGATCGTGCATGAATTATCGAGAGCAGCAGACGATATAAAAAAAATAAAAGTTGAGATTTTATGGTGGTATAATCCGATTAACTGCGAGCAGACGGCAAGTTTTTTTTTAGTTCCAGGCATATGCATAACAGAAGGGAAAGTTGTGACATTTGATTTAAACTGGGCTGAGAGAGATAATTTAACACCAGCCTCTTGACATAGTACTTACTGGCACTAAAATAAGAATCCAACAGAATGGTTGTTTCATGAAATTCATAAACGGCAGACTATAATCAAACGAATTTACGTAAGCTTTTTTAAAGTTGCATACCTAGTCCTAAGAGACTCTAGTTTATATTCATTATTCGCGGCATACTGTAAAGCATTGTAAACAAGTTCTTAGAACTGTTCATGGTACTAAGACACCGAACGGTCAAGGCATTAGAACAGGAAGCCACGCATATCAGTTCATAGAATGGTCTGTGAGTGACGTATTGATCACAGCCAGGACCTACTACCTGCATGGCATGACACAAACAAGCAGGTACGAAAAAAAAAAGTAGCACTTCGACGCCTCACCACACCCACACACAGCATGCCTCCCTACTTTCCCAAGGCTCCCGTTAACCCCCCTCCCATTCCTCAGTCCCTCAGCGCGTGTAGTGAGGGTGGAGTGGGCGGTAGTACGCATGAATAGGTGCCGTGGCTTGCATTGACCCCATTGTTACGTCTCTTTTCAACTTTAAAATGCGATGCTTTTTCTTTTTGACGACGTCATAATCTAAATTTATGCAGTGTGGTAACTGAAACAGAGTCGGGAACGGAGGGGAAAGGGGGGTGTCCACTTAAAAACACAAAACTACACTGGTCCAACAGCACTACACCACCTTACCAATCGTATTTCCCTCCTTCGTCCTAGTCCTCGTGTAGTGGTAATTTGTAGGTGTGTATGTTTCTCTGCTAATCTACTAACTCCTTGACCTACATTTGGCACGAGAGAGGGGAGGTAATAACCCTAACACACACACACACACACACAAACTCGAAGCAGAAACAAAACACATGCGAGCCAAGGCTGTACTTGTCATGGGAGTTTGAGTCGGATAACAGAAAGGAATCAGTGTGTGTTACGCTATAATTTTAACATTCTTGCGCTTGAACAGAAACAGGTCTACAGAAAATAGGCAGATAGTGAGCAAGGGAATAGGACAGCGATTCTCAACCTTTTATGCTCGCCGACCCCTTTTTACAATCTCCCATCTGCCGACCCCCCCCCACTCATTATGTCTCTTTCTCTCTCTCTCTCTCTTCTCTGCCGGTCCCAAGGTTACTTGTGAGCGCAAGACTAGATTGAGTTGAAGGTGAAACATACATTAGTATCATCAGTGCATGTCATGCCTGGGAAGAGATGACACTTCGACTGTCCCCCATCGTGAGCCCTGGAGATACGTCTACCTCGTCACCAGTTGGAAAAGAGCCCCCCCCCCCCCACTTCTACCCTAATGAAAGGTCAGTGCAGGACCTAAACGTATGGACCAGGATCGGTGGAACGTATTGCCTCTCTACGTGTATCAAAATAATGAGCTTTTAATGAAAAAAACTTACCTAAGGAGAAGAACTGTATATTTATAGCCATATCTATCAATACTGTAAGATTTATTTCTGTTAATCAATATCAAATTAATAAAAGTAATAAACACCAGTTAATTAATTCATTGGTTATTTTTAAAATTGATTCATACTTTGTTAGGAACAATGAATAATTGTGCAAAGTTTCAAAGTAGATCCGATAAAGAGAAGTGGGAGAAATAACGCATACAAAATTGTTATCATACAGAGTTAATATTAGCTTTGTAAATAATCTAGGAAATTTAAGCACTGGAATTTTAGGCATCGGTAAATTAGGCACCGGTAATTTCATGTAATTAACTCTTTATAATTACGGAAAGAAAGAGTTAAGGCACCAGCTATAACAATTTCTAAGTGCATCTTTATGAGACAAAAGAAAAGTTGTCAAGACGGGGATAAAAATGACAAATCTCGAGAATGATGAGAAAAAATGGCTTCGGATTAAGACTCATTATATAATATAGGACATCACATGATTTAGTGGAGGGGAGGTAAAGATGATTCTCAGCTGCTTCATCTCCAGCATCAACCCCTTATGTTGACACAATGTTATTTTATTTACTATCTCAATATTTTGTTAGTGTGTCTATAAGACGCTGGTTCATACATGTACACATAGATACAAACAAAACAAACACACAATTGCAAACAGTATTTTTGTTAGAACAAACTGAGAAACTAAGTTTCCCTCTTTCTCCTCTCACTACCTCTCTACCCTTATATCTCCTCTCTTCATCTCCCCTTCTTCACTCCTCTCTCCCTATCTACATCTCCTCTCCCCCTCTCCCATCTCCTCTGTCTCCTTCTATGAGTGTGAGCTGATCTATTGAGGTATCTCCTCTGTCTCATTCTCCTTCTATGAGTGTGAGCTGATCTATTGAGGTATCTCCTCTGTCTCATTCTCCTTCTATGTGTGTCAGCTGATCTATTGAGGTCTTACATTGTTTAAACCATGACCAACCCTTTGTCTTATGTTAATGTTTGAGTGAACTACATAAACAGGGATTTTAAAAAATGTGTTCGTGATACAAACGTGTGGACAGAGTCGCCAGCAGGAAGTTTGGACAGAGTCGCCAGCAGATTGAGGAGGACTGGATCGAGAGAAAAAAAAAGTGTTTTAGTTCATGGGTGAATGGTGGAAAATGCAGTAAGGACCCTGATACCCACAGAGACAACACGAAAGAAAAGAGGATATCATTAAAGTCAATCTATTTTTCTTAATGGTAGGGGTACCAGGTAACAAACTATTTAAAAAACGAAAAAAAAAAAGAAGGAAAGGTAATAAAAAAAAGGCACTTGGTATAAGGAGGTACGCTATATATGCGTTGAGATACATTGGTATATAGAAAATCACTGTTGAAAAGGGGTACGCTATATATGCGTTGAGAAACACTGGTATAAAGAGGTTCACTATATATGCGATGAGAAACACTGGTATAAAGAGGTTCACTATATATGCGATGAGAAACACTGGTATAAAGAGGTTTGCTATAAATGCGATGAGAAACACTGGTATAAAGAGGTTCGCTATATTGGCGATGAGAAACATTGGTATAAAGAGGTTCGCTATATTGGCGATGAGAAACACTGGTATAAAGAGGTTCGCTATATATGCGATGAGAAACACTGGTATAAAGAGGTTCGCTATATATACGAGAAGAAACACTGGTATAAAGAGGTTCACTATATATGCGATGAGAAACACTGGTATAAAGAGGTTCGCTATAAACGCGATGAGAAACACTGGTATAAAGAGGTTCGCTATATTGGCGATGAGAAACATTGGTATAAAGAGGTTCGCTATATTGGCGATGAGAAACACTGGTATAAAGAGGTTCGCTATATATGCGATGAGAAACACTGGTATAAAGAGGTTCGCGATATATACGAGAAGAAACAATGGTATAAAGAGGTTCGCTATATTTGCGATGAGAAACATTGGTATAAAGAGGTTCGCTATATTTGCGATGAGAAACATTGGTATAAAGAGGTTCGCTATGTATGCGATGAGAAACATTGGTATAAAGAGGTTCGCTATATATGCAACGAGGAACACTGATATAAAGAGGTTCGCTATATATGCGATGAGAAACACTGGTACAAAGAGGTTCGCTATATATGCGATAAGAAACAATAGTATAAAGAGGTTCGCTATATATGCGATGAGAAACACTGGTATAAAGAGATACGCAATATATACACGTAAAGAAACACTGGCCTAAATGTTATGGAGTTTGCGTTTCCAAGGCGACAATGAAGAAAGGGAGTATTCATTTTTAGTCTTGGAGAATGATGAAACCACAACAGCGTCTGTCATAACAAATGTTAAGAATGGCAGACGACCAAGAGATTTGAAATAGTAAAGACGTGTTAGAGTTGGTTTAGATGTCAGTTTATTTCGTAATTATTAGATCTATATCGCAAGTTGAATCTGTGTCTAGTGTAATAAAAGTTATACTGAGTTTAAGTTCAAAAGAAAAGTTTGTTCAAGTTACTTTAAAATGTCATCAATATAAAATGTAATACGCCTACATTGGTACAGTTGTACTTAGATGTTTGGAGCCACAAACCAACGACCGACCGTCAACAATAAAGGAAATCAAAGCTCAAAACTATCACTTCCTATCTGCCACACCCACAACTGGCATGGGTAGTTTTTAAATATCATGCCAACTGTTTTAAACAGTAAATATAGGTCACGTCGTTTGTAATCTGGTACAGTACTACACACTTGACCCCCCCCCCCCTTCCCACCACCACCACCACCACCGCACGAGACCTATCCTTCTTCTCCAATGACAACTGACAGCAAAAAGAAAAAAAAAAGGGTCAAAGTCCGTATATGGCTTTATTTACGGAGCATGTCCAAAGCTTGCCTTGGTATGAAAGTAGCTATAGTCACAGTGCAATACCAGGGAGCTGTGACCTCACAGTCAGAGGCAGAGATTTAATGGTGGCTTTACTAAACTTTTACTTCAGAGGAGACCTAAGGTCTAAAAAAAAAATTATGCTCATTTATTTAGCAGGTTGATAGTAAAATGTATTTTAAAAAATGTATAAAAACTCAATTCTTACCTTGTTAATACTGTAAATTAACCATTCGTTTTCTGTCATTGAAAAATAAAGGGGGTAAAATTGGTCTGTATGGGGGATCAAACCGAGACTAATCGTAATAGAGGGCCTCAACACTAACCTACGGTGTCGCAATCTGTGGGCCAGTTTAGAGTAGACCACGTCGTACAGACCTGTGAAGTGTCAACGAGCTATTGGTTTAAACTGCACACAGGTTGCGACGTCGCAAGTCAGTGTTTAAACCTTCTTATTTAATGATTGGCCTCGATCAAATCTACGCAATTGTTCCAACTTAGCTAAAATACTATGTGCTAAATCTCAACTTGACATCAGTGATTTCTTTTTAAAATAGTTTTTAAGCACATTCCACCAATTTAATGACCACCTTATGACTATTTCATATTTCAAGTGGTAGGAATTGAAAAAGATTTAGTATTATTTCAAAAAACTAATATGACTCAAGTAAATTGGTGATACACTCAAACTCACCAACCCTGGAACATGTAGATCTATTTGTAAAGTCTTTCACGGTGCTGTCTATTTGCTCGGGTTCATTTAATGAACTCTGAACTTTCACCAGCTATATATATATTATTATATATCGCTATATACCCGCTATATATATATATATATATATATATATATATGTTTGTATGATAATTAGCAACACTATGAATAATGCAAACATTTCTTGCGGCCTGGCAGGCGTTGATCTCGCAGATAACCCAAACTCTCCTTCATCTGTTCAGCGCGCCCATATAAGTGCCGCATGAGCGCATTTTAAATGGTTGACCTTTAATAGCTGATCATTTTAATAACCAGTAGGATCATCCCCTATTATATGAGTTGGTATAAACACAAATTTGGTTTATATTATTAGAATAAAGTGTGCTCCACCTTTGATAATGTGAAATATGCGACTAAAGTTGGGACTATTTATAGGAGGCCCAGTGAGTTGATTCAGCGGGTTATATATATGCGAGGTCATATGAGCGGGTTCGATCAATACCATTGTTTATAGAAGGCCTCAACACTGATATAGCATATAAATATTTAGCTCATCAACTGGAGATTTGTATAGTAAAAGTTAATCACAGTAATCTGTTCTTTCTTTACATTTTTCATTTTTAGCGGCCCCCGAAAGGGGAAAAGACACTATTAGTTTTGTGTGGAATGTCTGTCCGTCCGTCCTATTTAGATCTCGTAAACTAGCAAAGATAGTGAAAATCCGACATCATAATATTTTAGAACATTCAAAGTTATGATGCAACGGCTACTTTTTTTCTGAAAGCGAAAAATCTAATTTTTCAAATCACTTATGCAAGTAGTTTTTTCATAAAAATACACCACTTTTACAACTATTCAATAATAATAGTAAGAAAATATGAAGGCTCTTTAGAAGGGTGACAACAATGTACCATATTTTTAACACTTTTATGCAATGGTTTTAGATTTTTTGTCAAAAAATTATTTTTGTTACATTTGTATTGCAAAGTTACGCAAGTTCTGTCATACTAATTACTATATTTACACAATGTTTACTTCTTTTTGAAAGAAAACGTCTATTTAGTATGCATATAAGGTGGACATAAAAACAATTAATAAGTAGTTTTTCTCGCATGAACTGCAGTCCCATAATAAGGCTATAGAACACTTAACTATAGGAATTTTTTTTTACGTAAATGTTCATTTCTTGAGGATTTAAATAAGAGATTGACTCTTTACAAAACAATCAGATCAATTAGATATTCATTATAAGACATCAGTTAGGCCAGGTTCACATCTAACTTCACATTCACCTATCCTTTGGTCTGCTGGACCACTGGGGCACCACACAAGATCTGTCAACCTTCTTTCTCCATTCTTCTCTGTCATTTGTCTTTGATAGAATTTCATTCTGATGTTCTTCTGAAAATATTGAAACCTGCCTTTTTACCTGCCTGAGTGGACCATTTCGGGGGCCGATGTAGACACAACAACATTTAGTTTGCTGTTGTGGTGGTTATTTTGGATGTATATTATGAGTGCCAGATTGTAAGCGCTGTAATAAGAACAACCTCGCGAAAAAACTCGCCATTTGACTTGAATGTAATGAAGACGAAGCAACGATGCCCCCCCCCCTCTCCCCACCCCCAAATGCAATACAGAGAAGATCGAAATCCACAGCTATTTCCGAGATTATGCAAGCCCTCGACAACTAAAAAAAAATCTTCATTTGTTTATGTTTATACTTACAAATATATATATAATATTGTGCTTGGATTACATTAGGCATGAGTAAAAATAACACATTTTGCACATTTACAGATGTGTGTGTGTGCGTCCTGTGTGTTTGTGTTCGTTTTACATTTTTAATGCAGGTACAGACATGAACACACGTGACAAACCCTAGAATGAATTGACCTTGATATTGCTATTGTTGACACGTCGTGCATAGTTAATAACTCTGCAATATCAACCCTTCAGCCAGCACGAACAACTCTCTCTCACACACACACACGCGCGCACTTAACTATAACACTAGATTCTTCAATCGAAATATTACAAAAACGTTACATAATTTCTTCCATTTGGTGCGGTAGTTACAAACTCTAAGGCAGTGGTTCCCAAACTTTTTTTGTCTCGTACACCCTTTTTACATGTTTTCTGGTTTTCGGTAGACCCCCCCCCCCCCCTGCTTAACTTATATTGCATTTTTGCCAATTCATCAATTCCATTAAGTAAACTAATTATTAACAGTTGTGAGTCGAAAAGCGAAAAGAAAAAATAAAAGCTACATTTTAGTTATAAAATTGATAAAATTCATATTTAAATCTATTAAAATAACAATATTTAATACTGGAACCACCAAATACGCTGGAATGTTTTTTTTTTGCAGGTTCATCATTTTTTTCTACGGACATTAAGTTCCATATAGGAATTTGTTGTTCGTTGAAGTATTCTTTCAAACATTAAATATTAATTAATAAATTAATTTGCCTTAAGTATCATTACAAAATCTTTTCGCATAGAGCAATTTCTCGTGTATTTCTTGATCTTTCATGTCTGGCTCAAATTTGGGGACCGCTGAACTGTTTTCATTAACAGAAGAATGGGCAAAGGCGAGTGATTGGTGCCTAAACCAGTAAGCTTTGGGCGAGAGGGACTCGTTAGCCTTGGCTCGCAGCACATCTAGCACAAGGAAAACTGAATTCAAATCTCTGCTGCCTTGCAGCTGTACCCAAGCACGGGAAAGGTTTCGGAGGTCGATCCTGAGGAAAAATAAGGTGCCGGCAACCTTTAGGCTGTTTACAGTGGTATCTGGAAATTTAGGCACCGGATATTTAGGCACCGGATATTTAGGCACCCGGAAATTTAGGCACCCGGATATTTAGGCACCCGGAAATTTAGGCACTTTTTGACAAGGCGGAAAATTAGGCACCGGATAATTAGGCACTCTTTAATTAGCGACCTTAATTTTGAAAATAATTTTAAAATGTTAACGTATATTTTATCCTTAGGCTATGGGCTATCGATGTTGTTATAATAAATAGCCACTTTAACAATTCTAGCTAAAGAAAAGCTGACAAAATGGGGAAAAAATGACAATCGTGAGAATGTGTGGAAAAAATGACTCTTGAGTCACTATATAATATAGACATCACAGGATTCAAGGAAGGTAAAGATGATTCTCCGCTCATTGGTTCAGTCCATCACCAGCCCCTATAAGGTTGACTGGTGAGTTTTTTAAATTTTGATTATGAAATCTGTGAGGCGCCACTTGGTTGCAGAAAGAACTCTAACAAATTAACGAACAGAAAAAACACTCTAGTAGTCTTTATAAAAAGCTTTCGAACATTGAGACTTAATAGTCATAGAGGCATCTTTTATACAGTGGCCTGCTGAAAGAGGCCACTAACACTGGACCACAAATCGACTTTGATGTAGCTGCATAAAAACGTTTATAGCGTCGAAATGATATTTCGCATGTCGCGGAAAAGACTCGATACATTTCGAACCCATGATCAACAGGTGGACCCAATTTCTTTTGAGATACCCGCCCGTGTAAAGGAGCCTGATACATTGTTTTATCATAAACCGTCAACATAATCATCATATTAAGAACTTTAAAGATTTTCATCTGTTATAATGAGTATTCTGTTTATAACAGATGCAAAGAGACCAATATTCCAAATATTAATATAGAAATTTTCATCTCATTTGTCTTTTCAATAAACTTTCTATTTTTTAAATTTCAAAACATATTTTACCACGATTTCTAGCCATTTTGCAATGTCCAACCATATATATTTTATATAAATATTATAGAACATAAATTTGCATATATTGAATATATGCGTAGGTATAGTTAAAAATTAATTACCACAAAAAAATTTGAAGGCGGTAACACACCTATACACTTACACAATAGATCTTCCTAAAGAGGTTGATAATAGAGATTAATGCTGTTATTAAAAAAATGAATACTACTTTAGTTTATTAACATATCAGATCCCTATAAGTAACGCGAGCAAAGCCTCCTCCTCATTCCCATACCCTTTTTAAAGAGGAAAGTTTCTCCTGACTTCCAATTTAGCACCTATGCTGTTCCATACCCTTGACCCCAGTGTGTAGCCTTAAGATTCACTAAGTAACTTTTACGACTAAGTTTACATCTATCTGCGAGAAATCCTCTCCCTTAAGTGGGAGTGAGTGCCCCCCATTTTAAAAGTACGACCCCTCCCTTTCCCACAAGCAGAGGGCGATTGCGATTATATTTAACGCCAACACTCCCCGACATAATAAAAATATTTTATAATACTTTTTAATCTAAACTATTTACATTAGTAACTAAATATTTACACAAAATGCATAACCATCAATTAAAAAAACTAACCAGTCAACCTTAGGGGTTGGTGATGGAGGGAAGCAATGAGTAGAGAATCATCTCGACCTAAACCTTCCCTGAATCCTGTGATGTCTATATTATATAGTGACTCAGGAGTTATTTTTTCCACACATTCTCATGATTGTAATTTGTCCCCATTTTGTCAGCTTTTCTTTAGTTCGAATCGTTATAGTTGCTATTTATTATAACGTCACCGATAAAATATACGTTAACATTTTTTAATTATTTTCAAAATTAAGAGTGCCTAATTATCCGGTGCCTAATTTTCCGCCTTGTCAAAAATTGGCTAATTATCCGGAGCCTAAATTTCCGGGTGCCTAATTATTCGGGTGCCTAAATTTCCGGTAGCCTAATTATCCGGAGCCTAAATTTTCGGGTGCCTAAATTTCCGGGTGCCTAAATATCCGGTGCCTAAATTTCCAAAATTCGTTTGCAGTACACAGTGTACATCCTATAAGAACCTGCAACGCGCTGATCCCTAACTGTGTATGTCATTTCCAAAGAATTACATAAAAAGCTTATACTGTTATAGCTCATACCCGGGTACCACCGATGTGCCCTTGGATTGTAATGTGCTCTAAAAAAATCGTTTAATAATATAAGATGTAGGCCTGTGTAAATAAGTTTTTAAAACTACAAACTTCAACAGCTGGTGAAATCAATGTATTATCTAAAGTGTTTTCCGTATTTTGGCTATAAATAAAGAGATCTTGTAAGACGCTCACAAACCAACATCTTCTCTAAATGATGTTGACGAGAGATTTTGTGGGTCTTTGAGAGTTCGAAAGTTGTGAAACGTTTACCTTTTTTTCTGGGTGGTATTGTCTCAAATGATGCTCCTGCGTAATTAGTTTCATATCATCATAAAAAGTCACTTAAGCAATAGTTTGTTTGACAAGGAAGGACTAAATCGCAATTTTAAATAATTATTGCTGTACAATCTACATTTCTTACACGCAGATAAAAATTGATCTATTTCAATAAGTCTTGAAATTAAAGACAACTAAAACTAAGATGGAATATATATATATATATATATATATATATATATATATATATATATATATAGCGTACGAACTAATTACATTCATGGAATGTAAAAATTAAAGTCATGACCTACTTAAATGAAATCCATATTCGTAGACCCCCGTGGGCATCTCACAGACCCCCAATTTATTTTTTCACTTACGTAGATCCCTTGGAAGTCTTCGTAGACCCACGGGTGTCTACATAGGCCACTTTGGGAATCACTGCTCTAAAGACAGAACGATACCGAAAAGAAAATGTATGTGTTACTTAGCGAGGGGTGGTGGGAGCGATACAAACACATTCTCACTTAATGCCCTTGACTTTTTTGAAGGCCTGAAAATGTTAGGCCCTTTAATATCTATAAATGTTTTCCTTTTTTCTTTTCCTCTCCACAGACTTAAGAGATTTCTCCACACACGCACGCACAGATTCCATTTCGTGTTTACACCTTTTCTCTTCACCCCCCTTCTTTTTTAAAGCGCTTCGATGAGACATTCAACGAAAAAAAAAAAAAAAGGGGTGATGAACGGGGGGGGGGGGGGGGTAGTTGCTATTTTTAAGCTCTCGGCCGAGTGTTGGTGGCGTAAAAAAAAAAAAAAAAATATCCTTGAGCGACATTTTTTTTTTTCAGGTCGATCTATGGCCACGGTTGATTCTGAACTGCATGCATGCCGCATTCCCGTCCATGCCTCCAGAGCAGGCGTCCACCTTTCCCTCACCCCCCCCCCCCCTTGGGTTGTTTTTTTGTTTTTTTAGGTCCAAAGATGTATTTTTGTTATTCGCTCCTTCTACATTGCTACTAGTGATACCTTGGGGGAGAAAAAAAAAAGGGGGGGGGGAGATAAAACCAGGAGTGGTGAGTCTCTCTCTCTCTCTCTCTATCTCCATACCTGCCCTAATTTCGCGCAGGCCTAGGTTGATTCAGCAGAAGTGGAGGTGTAACATAGGGACATGCCGTGTGTAACCAGCGTGTTGTTCCGTTCCCAGAAACTGGGTCACCTTATTTCCTTCCAAATCTTTTTTTTCCTCCTTCTACTTTTGAGTTGGGAGAGAACTAGATTAGGTAGAACCTTCCTTTTCATGTGTAGTCATTGAAATTAGGGAGAGAAAAAAATGGCAGGGTCAGAGTTGCCCAGTATGGAAATTCACAGCACGTATTTGAGATCTGAAAATAAGTGTGGTAACATTACAGGTTCGGGCTAAGAGGTCTTCTGTCGGAGAAGCGAGAGAGAACAGAGAAACTCTCTGCATGATTTTTTTTTTGGTTTGGCTGCCTAATTTATTGTGTAATTCTTATTTAAGTGTTTAAGAGAAACACTACAGGTGTTTGTTTATGTAACTCTGACAAGGATTTCAAACAAACATTGAGAATATCCCACTTTAAATATGCTTAACGCATATTTTCTCTTTCCTTTCTAAGTTGTTCTTTTCTTGTTTGTTTTTTCCTCTCCATTATAGAAAATTATGCTCGCATTACTTTACAATGTTATTCATTTCATCTACACATTCTTCAAGATCATCTTTATTCATTTTAAACCTTTAATTATTTGATACTAATAATTTAATTGTATTTTCATGTCATCTGTGTTGTCATCATCCAGACGTACGTCGAAGTCTCATTCATAAAGCGCTGGTTGTGGATGTGTGTCGTGTATTTGTTTCGTGTGTGAATATTGTTCGTATTTGCATCGATATTCGTATTGTTACAATAGTTAAGCTGAGGTGGTCAAACTGAATTTCCATTTGATTGGACCAATACGAAATATCTTATCTTTTTTTTTTTTGTAACATCTAAAAATAAAAGAAATTGTTCCTGTGTTGATTTATTTCTGTGATATCCAAACCAGGGCCCGTGGACAATATGCGGCCCCAGACGGACACGACACTATCCAGCCCCTTGAAACTTGTATCCACAGTAGATTACAAAGCCGCATTGGATCAGTTCCAATGGACGCGATGATTTTCTAGGTGTGACACAAGTATAGGAAATGTTCATGTTCCTACAGATCGAGAAAAGTTTGGCCTGCGCAGAGAAAAGTTTGGCCTGCGCAGAGAAAAGTTTGGCCTGCGCAGCTTTTTTTAAATGCTGGGAAAACAAACTGCCAAGAGCCGCCTCGTTACTTATATCAGTGTTCACTTCAAGTGTTAACGGGTGGATATTTCTAGGGAAACGAAATGAAAAAAAAAACACTCCAATAAAAGTTTAAATATATAAACTTGTAGATATAGAAACATAAATATTTATTACGTTTAATGTACACGTAGTTCTTCATCTTTATTGAGCTCAACCTTTATTATGTGGGGATAATAAATTGAAGCAGTAACGAAAAAACACGAGGGAATGGAATAGGGACATATAAAAACGAAAAGTCACTAAAGTGTGCAAAAAAAAAAAAAACCCTTCTTAGTCCTATATTATGTTACGCAAGTTCCACTTAAAATAGCTTCTAATCTAATACACGTTTATACCTAATAAAAGAAAGGAAATCGCCTCCAAATTTTGAAGGATATAAGGGGGGGGGGTGTTTATTTGTTTGTTTTCTTATTGTCTAACTCGATGGCTGAAAGGAACTTGGAACCTAAAATAGTTTGTAGCTCACAGCTTGTAACGTTTGTATTTTGAATATCAAAACCGGTCTTTGCATCTGCATTGCTTACCAAACAACAGACACATAGGCGGGCCCGCTGGGCGCCGCCTCTAGCTTAGCTATCTTGTTTCAGCTCACTGCCCGGAAGGAGATTTGGCGGTTTGTGTCCTTGGCTCTGACATCGTGTCTGTATTGTTTACTCCGTATTATTATGTCTAATTAATAGCGGCTGAGGTTGACTGTCACCTCGAAACATTAAACCGCTTAGATGTATCTTTTTATCTGTTTTTATCTATATAAACCTACATCAATCAAGGATATACATACATGAAAACTGACATTGTGTGAATTGTTATACCTCGACCTTCAACGTTGGAAATATTTCTAATGCAGAAAATAATGATACAGTAAAACGGTTGCTAATTTTGTCGTAAATAAAAGCAATAGAAAAAAAGAATACATTTTAAAACCAAAGCTTATCTACGGAGAAATAACCGCTAATTACTGCCATTTGTCTGAAAATTACATGGGGTTATCTCCTTTTCTGTAATATAAAACAAAACTCATTAATTAGTACTAAGATTAATTAACTGATTAAATTTTTGGCTTAATTAGAGTATTGTTATCGACTATGAATAATTTTGCATAATTCAACTTGATCCGAGAATGGGAAGTGGGAGAAAAAAACGTGTCAAAACGTAATAAGGGGACTAAATCCTGTATATATCTATCCACATCGCTTATTAAGTAGCATTTATTCCCCTTATTTCGTAATCAAACAAAATAATTAATAACCAATAATTAATTGACTAATTGTCAATCATTTTTTTTATTCATGTTTTGTCAGATTCAATGAATAACTTTGCAAAGTTTTAACTTGATCCGAGAATGGGAAATAGTAGAAAAAACATGTTCAAACTTTATACCATGCAGGCAAACAGGCAGAGTGAGTGGATATAAGCTTGTTAAAAAAAAAAGGGGGGGGGGGAGGCAGACTGCTCCGATTGACACTTTGCTATGTCCGTCTACAGTGTAATTTCTATTTTAAAAATCTAAACATTTATTTTTGTCTTTTTTTTTAGGTTAAAGATAGAAGGAGCTATGATTATTGGTTGTCCTGGGTTTTTTTTTATTTTTTTTTTTTTAAATATTTGTTTGTTGCTCTTGAACTATGAAAGCCCTCATGTAGACTACACCTATGTTTAGTCAAAGTTATGTGTGTACGTGTGTGTACTTCATTGAAAACGCTATCCAACAAAGAGAGCACACACTTGACGCAAGTAAGAGCAAAAGATGCATTTTCAAAAAGTGTTCAGGCAATAGCCCAGAGCGCATGGTCCCATACAATACAGAATGGGTTATTCGCCATCATTGCGTGAGCTTTTAAGCTAGCGTTGCGACAAACTATTTGTTCCCTTTACCACATAACCCTCTCTCAAAAAGGATTTAGAGAAAAACGAAAAACAATAACTTCTGAAAGGGATAAAGAGAAATTGTTACGAAAGATTGACACACAGACAGAAAATACACAAGAGATCAAGAAACAAGACAGTGTGTGTTGATTTATGATGGATGGTTTCAAGGGTGTATTGATATTAGATGAATTGGTATCACAAGCAAGATGTAACTGTATTATATATTGGAGATGCATTGGTTTAACAGTAGACGTGCTGGTATCAAATGAAATGATATCAGACGTACTGGTATCAGATGGAATAGTTTTAGATGTACCGGTATCAGATGGAATAGTTTTAGATTAACTGATATCAGATGGAATAGTTTTAGATGTACTGGTATCAGATGAAATAGTTTTAGATGTACTGGTATCAGATGGAATAGTTTTAGATGTACTGGTATCAGATGAAATAGTTTTAGATGTACTGGTATCAGATGAAATAGTTTTAGATGTACTGGTATCAGATGCGTTGACATAATCGCTTGGATTGATAAAAAGACTTATCGACATAAGCGTCTTGACCCTGCATGAATCTTAGCATAAAACTCGTCAAATGATCATAGTTCTGGTAGACCCAATAACCATAAAACCATTATTAGCAGATCACATAATAAATGATGGTTTCTCTACACTCTTGAGTGAGAGAGCGGGAGAGAAAGAGAGAGTGAGAGAGAGTGAGAGAGGGAAAGGGATATAGAAACAGAGAGAGAGAAAGAAAGAGAAAGAAAGAAAATGAGAGTTTGATAGAGAGAGATAGAGAAAGAGAGAGATTGAGAGAGAGAAAGAAAAAAAGAGTTTGAGAGAGAGAGATAGAGAAAAAAGAGAGAGTAATTAACAGTATACATAAATATATAGAGAGATGTAGAAAAAGAGAGAGAGTGTGTGAGAGAGAGAAAAAGAGAGAGAGAAAAAGAGTAATTAACAGTATACATATATTCCAATGTTATTTAGCATGTGCTACAAAAGGTGCTTAATCTGGATAGGCATGGGGAGAGAAACTCAATAATTTTTTTTTTTTTAGTTTTTCCTGAAACGTTTTGGGACTACACCAATTTGTGGGAGGGGCTAAAGGCACGTGACCCGAGTCAGCTGTGTTAGATTGATATGCAACGTTTAACAGCTTTGAGGAAGAAGAAAACAACAAAAAAATATAGATTTTTCCAGCTATGCATTTTTCTATTCCCCTTGCAGTGGAAAAAAATGTAGGTCAAGGTCAGAATGTTATTAAGGTGAACAGGTAAAACTCAGGTGTACTGTAATACTATCTGAGCTGTCTTGTTATTGAAATTGTTACTGTGTCAAGGTGCAGTCAGGTTTTTTTTTATGTTGTTCCCGTTGCGTCATCAGGATATCGATCCCGTTTCAACCTGCTCTTTCCAAATGCAATAATCGATTATAATGTACGAGTTATTACGTAGTAAACAGACCAGGTAACCGATTCATAATAATCCGGTAGAGCTAAGAATGCTGCCAGATTTTGAGAAAACTTTTTTTTTTCAAAATATATACATATGATCTTATTTTATGTTCTTCTTTGACGTTACGTATGGGGGAGTGGTGGTTGAATGAAAGCTTGGCTTCCGAACCGAAAGATACCGAGGTCGAATCCTGGTAAAGAGTGAGGTTTTGAACATTATCATTTTAAAGACACCCCCGGGGTCCCCACCCAAACAATGGCTGCAGACGTGTTTAGGTAGGAGGGAAGTAATGCGGCTGGTGTTTGTGCTGGCTGCATGACACCCTCGTTAACCGTCGACCAATAGAAACAAATTGAGCTTATTCTTCATCCACCCGTAGATCGCGTGGTCTGTTGTACCAAAAGACAGAACTTAGGGGGATGTTTAGAGGCAAGTACGTCATGGGTTTTCAGAGTATATGGTGGGAAGTGTGGTCGAGAGGCTAAGTGCGCTTGAGCTTGGCTTGTCTTGGCTACCTAGAAGGGGGCTCGAGGTTCGGGCAGAGTTGCGTTTATTGAGCGCCTAAAGGCAGCACGGAAAACCAACTCCTAAATACCCTCCCTCCCCCCCAAATGGTCCACAAATGAGATTGGACCAAAGCGCTCTGAGCATGTTAAAAGCATGAAAGTAGCGCCATATAAAAGCTATAATAATATGTTTTTTTTTAAACAAATATTTGTGCATATAATGTTTTCAGTTCAAAGAGAGATAAAGTGAAGAAAACATTTAACCCTTTAATTTAGGAGCTTAGTGATATACATATAAGCGTCATATACTCGACAGAGAGAGAGGGGGGGGGGGAGATATGGGGATAGAAAGAGAATGAAAAAAGAGTGTATGAGGGAGAGAGGTAGAGAAAGAGAACAGGAGAGATAAAGATACGCGAGAGAAAAAGAGATGAAAAGAAACAAATAGAGAATGAGAGAAGGCGAGAGTGAGAAAGAAAGAGAGAAGAGATTAAGAGGAAGAGAGAGAAAAGAGAGAGAAAGTTATACACTACACCTTCTATCTTTTACATGTCAAAGCTTTTCAGCTTGGGTTTGTGTGTGTTTGTTTTCATGTAAAAGCAACATTAATTGACACTGACAGACATACAATGAAATATGAAACAAAAATATACACCAAGGTCACTGACAGTACTAGAAGAGGTCACACGATTGGGTGAATTTGAAAAAAAAAAAATCAACAGGCGAATATGACATGTCCCTAAACTGACTCGACTGTCAATGACATGACCCTGACTCGACTGTCAATGACATGACCCTGACTCGACTGTCAATGACATGACCCTGACTCGACTGTCAATGACATGACCCTGACTCGAGTGTCAATGACATAACCCTGACTCGACTGTCAATGACATGACCCTGACTCGACTGTCAAAAGGGAGAGAAAGAATCGCAAACGTTTCATGCCAGTCAGTTGGAAGTGAGTACAGTCGAGCCACGTGTGGAGCGGGTGCTGAGAAGACGTTTGACGTCTGGGATGGATTTAATGTCAAGGATTTCCCAGCAATGACAGCGAGACTTGTCTGTCACCTGGCTCTCTGGTTGCTCTGTAAAATTAAGTACCTCCAAAGGCTCGCAAGGAGCATTCTTTTTCTGTGTACTAACCTAAATGTTTTCTGTGTACTAACCTAATTCCCATTTTAAAGATTCAACCAACATTTTTTTTTCAATAATACCGATTTTTCTTTTAAAAAAAAACCGCGGCTTAAATTGTATCATTTTAAGCGTAAACTATAAAGTCCTTTTACTAATTGCGATAGGTGAGGCCAACTATGTATAAAACTCATGTGTTTCTATGTCAGGCAGTTGACGATAGTGTGATGTGGTCAGCACAACAACCAACTAGATCTTTTCAACCTCAACTAATGTCAGGTACCCATTAGAGTTGGATGGATTGGAAAGCACCGTTAAAGTCCCGCAATTTTAAAATATCAGTCATCATGCCATGATGCTGGGACAAGTTTGTATAAGTGCTCTTTATTTCTACTTACTAACAAGCACGTTTAGATGAATACAAAGACATTATGTAATTATCATCATTTTTGTACGGATGTCTATAAGTATTTATAAGAATCGGACTCGGATTTTTTTAAAGTTGCTACTGACTTTGCAGCCTAATTATGAAGCATACGCTCCCGACCTTGATCTGCAGGCTTAACGCCCACCCTGGATGTGCAGCCCTAGCGCCCGACCTGAATCTGCAGTTCTAGCGCCCGTCGCAATTCGCTGCTAGAACACAACTTAACTCCTACATCAGTTATAACTTGACAGGCCCTCGCCTGTTAGCATTGTAGTGTAACCTAGCATAGTTAAAATTAAAGATTTCGTTTAAATATGGCACTCATGTCTTAAGTGGCGGCTACTCGATGAAATAGGTTATTTCAATGCCACGAGGAGTCGAAAAAAAGGGGCATTTAGGGGGGTGGCACAAGAGAATAATAAAAGGTCTTCATTTCATTGAATCATTTGTCTCACTTGTCACAGGCTTCTGCAAAGTCAAAATTATTGTTTGCCCTCTAGGCTATGCTTAGAGAAATACGCAATAGGGAAAAGAATGTACTAGAACGATGTCCGCTTGAAAATGACTAGATGCGTGATTCCAATGTACGAGCGCTGATAACGATTTGGGTGAGATAGAGAGATATCGCTCTAACATCAACTGTATCACAGCTATGCTGACGTTAGGAGACGACAAAGGTACGTTAGTGTGGCCAGTATGCAAATAGATTTGCTGTAGCACTGTGTAATCCCAAGTAAAATGTGGCGACGTTGATTACCTGGAGTCAATATACAGCAATCGCTGTAGTTTTATTTCACCATATTTACTGCATTCGTGTCATTCTTCTTCTTCTTGTCTATTACATTCATCAGCTCTGTGCAATAAGTATGTCTGTCAGAACCAAAGCTTCGATACTTTTGCTTCAAAGAGCAATACAAACAAGCAAAAAAATTTTTTTTTTAATTTTTTTTTTAAAAAAAAAAGCTTATTCAAAGGGGAAGAACTCCGTCCTTAAAACTATATCTACCTATAATGTACAAGTTATTTCCCTTATTCGATATTAACCAAACTAATAGATCACCAATAATTAATTGACTAACGGAGTATATTTGTTAACTGATTCATGTAATGTTAGGTAAAAAAAATATTGTATCAGACTGGAGAATGCGTAAGGAAGAAATAGCGTTAAAAAATATTTATGAGGACTAAACCCAACAAATTTAGTCCTATCTGTGAATACTGAAGTAATAATTTTCCTTGTAGCCATTAAACAAAAGAATTAGTAACCGGTAATAAATTGTGTCTAATATGTTACTTTTTTTTATTGATTCATGTCTTGTCTATGCCAACGAACAATTATGCGAAGTTTCAACTTGATCCGAGAATGGGTGTGGGAGAAATAACGCGTACACACTTTTTACCAGACAGACAGAGTGGGTTGATATAAGCTTTGTAAAAGAAAAAAGAAAAAAACATCTAACCATAATTACCTTTTTTTTCTTAGGGTAAATATTATTTGCTTTGTTTATGGAGTAACCGTAACCCACACTATGAGCGAACATGTCAAATGTCAGCTGAAGTATTTGAGAACATTAGTTATAGTGCGGGACAAGGGCAATATTTCTTTTGAGTTTATAATGAATCCATTTCTGATGCTATCTTCCCCAGGCTTTTGATATTAGCGATCGGCGAATAGAGTTTTAAAAAAAAAGGAAAGTAACCAACCTAAGTGAATACTTTTTAAATTGAGAATCCCTGGTAACGAAAAAGAAACAGTACGATTGGGCACTTACCAACAAAAGAATCTCAGACTTGTTATCAATAGTGATTAATCCAGCTGGTGAATCCGTTCATGTTTCGGCGAGCTTGTTGTTGGTTGGTTTTTTTTTTTATAATTCCAATGGTCTGTGTTGTTTGTTCGAGTCCGACTGATACGGGAGATGGCTGTCTATATCTCCATTAATTGATATCCAAGATGTTGGGAAGGCGTCTGTTCTTAATGAGAAACAAATAAAAGCGCTGATAGTATAGAACCAAGGTAAAGTATGACAATGGTAGAAGAGAACTAAGAATAATGCACAGAGGATCTAATCTACAGATGATTTCATGCCCTTGTGTACAGCAATGATTAGTATAAAGGTGTGATACATTACAACAAGGTGTGATACATTACAACAAGGTGTGATACATCACTATTGTGAATGAAATATTAAAAAAAAAACAAGAAATAAAAAAGAGAGAAGAAAAAGAGAAACTATGAGAAAGAGAAAGGCTTCAAAAAAGAGACTGAAAAGAAAGGATGAGGGTTAGAAGTAGAGGAACAACAGAAAGTCTAGGAGAAAAAGATTAATAGAGAAAGTCTAGGAGAAAAAGATTGATAGAGAAAGTCTAGGAGAAAAAGATTAATAGAGAAAGTCTAAGAGAAAAAGATTGATAGAGAAAGTCTAGGAGAAAAAGATTGATAGAGAAAGTCTAGGAGAAAGAGATTGATAGAGAAAGTCTAAGAGAAAAAGATTGATAGAGAAAGTCTAGGAGAAAGAGATTGATAGAGAAAGTCTAAGAGAAAAAGATTGATAGAGAAAGTCTAGGAGAAAAAAGATTGATAGAGAAAGTCTAGGAGAAAAAAGATTGATAGAGAAAGTCTAGGAGAAAAAAGATTGATAGAGAAAGTCTAGGAGAAAAAAGATTGATAGAGAAAGTCTAGGAGAAAAAAGATTGATAGAGAAAGTCTAGGAGAAAAAAGATTGATAGAGAAAGTCTAGGAGAAAAAAAAATAGAAAAAGTCTAGGAGAAAACAGAGACACTGAGATAACAAGAGATAATGAGAAAGAGACTGAAAGATAGAATTGAAGAAAGACAGGGAAAAAAACAACTGGCTATAGCAGACGAGAGAGCACGTGATAATCCACACACACACACAATCATGCACAGTTAATTCAAAAATGAAGGTAAATTTGGTCAATGTTTAATTAGTGAGAGATAGAAGAGAGAACGCGGCGAGAGAATGAGAGAAGAGAGAGAAAACGAAAGAAGAAAAAAGAGTGAAAGATAGAGAATGGGAGAAGAGAGAAATAATAAGACAGGAAAGAAAAAAAAAAGTTTATACACCAGAATGCTTCGTGGGTAATTTTGACACCAAAACAAAAATCTCCATTCTACCCCCCCCCCCCCTTTTCAATATCCCGCCACGTCTTCTCGCCTCTTATCTATATAAAAAAAAACGTTTTTACTCTCGCATGCAACAATGAGTAATGGGGGGGGGGGGGGAAAAATGAAAAAAAAAACAACCTCTCTCTCTCTCTCTCCACCCCCCCCCCCCCCCAACATGCATTTTTGTTCAGCAACCCTAAGAGTCTATTATTTCAAGTACATCACTGCGCTAAGCTGGGGCATAAGTGGGGAAAGCTGCGTGTTGCTCTCAGTGTGTGTGTGTTTGTAAGAGTGGGGAGAGGATAGAGGCAGGGATGGCAAGGCTGGAAGATGCATGAACTGCAGCAAATATATCCAAAACCTGGTAACAATTATTAAAAGCATCTTAATGGGTAGAGAGGGGGGAGTGTAATTTTTTTTTCTCTCTTGGCAAAAATGTTTGTTATCGCTTGTTATAGATTTGTGTAACTAGGATTGTTTCAGCTGTTCAACTTTGTGTTCCAGACATGAATTGACAGAAATTGTACTTTGTTTCAATGTAAAACACTGCGGCTCATGGGTCAGCGACCTATTGTTGGTTTGTTGATAAACTGCGAGATTCCCTAACTCCCTAAAACATATGCAAACACAAATTCACAGTATTGCTCTGTCTTTCCTATTGTTATATAAGTGTAAAAAAAAGGTTGCCTCAATCAGACAAGAGAACCAATAACGTAAACGTGTTAAAGTCTATGATAAACAGCGACTAAGCTTACACACAGGATGCACAAAGCACGCGATAAACGTCTTTAATTTATAATATAAGATAAGCATGAAATAATTGACTCCTTTTCCTAATTAGAAGAGCTTAGTCTAAATGTTGTAAGCACTTAGGGTTATAGATTGCTTGTGCGCGTTTCGGATTAAACCATGAGAAAAGATGAGCGGATGGTTTGGTTGTGTAGGCTGATTAGGTTCTAATGAAATTACAATGTGGTGTGAAAGTCGAATGGAGAACAAGCGAGAAACTTGTGACGGAAGGCCGTGTATTTTAAGTCGTTTGATTTTGGTTTAAGATTCATTATCAACTTGTGTTTCTACATACATCTTCATTCAAGTTGAAAGCAGTGTATAGTTATAAATAAAAGTTCTGATCATCTGTTCGACCATTAACTTGGCTTAGGTTGAAGGGCAGGGCACCAATGGAATGTAGCTCACTAAATACATTCTTCATAAAATTCGCAGCTCTAATCCTTACTGTAACCTTGATGCTAGTCATAGCCACTCTAACCTTAATCAGTGTTTCTCAAACTCTTACTTGTGATGCACCCACTTGACCATATAAGTTTCGTCTTCGCGCCGCTTAGTTATGTTGGCCATTTGTTGGGGGGGGGGGGGGGGGGGGGGGGTGTCTGCAGGCGCATTCTGAGCTTCATCAATTCATGCTACTAGCGTCTACAGCCCAGTATTTCTCCCAGTTAGAAGAGCGCATGTCGTATAGAGTTAATATAAGAATGGGTTGAAAGGGCCGATACTCAGTTGTACAGAATTAATATAACAATGGGTTGAAAGGGCCGATACTGAGTTGTATAGAATTAATATAACAATGGGTTGAAAGGGCCGATACTGAATTGTATAGAGTTAATATAACAATGGGTTGAAAGTGCCGATACTGAGTTGTACAGAATTAATAAAACAATGGGTTGAAAGGGCCGATACCGAGTTGTATAGAGTTAATATAACAATGGGTTGAAAGTGCCTATACTGAGTTGTATAGAGTTAATATAAGAAGAAGGTGGAAAGGGCCGATACTCAAGTGTATGAGATTTTTTTCGTTTGTCTTGGGCTTGACATCACGTCTTATAGTGGGCCTGTTTTGTTTACGCCAATGACAACAACAGAACGGTGGTACATCATTTGGTGGTAATTTAAGCGTTCCAAGGTAAGAGAGATGGGTAGACTCTTGAATGTATTACATTGATCTTGTAGCAGTAGCCTCTTGAGATAACAATATGGAAGTTCCAACTTGGAATTCTGAGGAAATGGCGTCATTTAATTGAATAATTTTATTTTAAACACTGCAAACAATCCTTCTCCGCCCCTCTTGATTTATATTCTATTTGGGATTCAGGACAATGCAAAAGCAGATTTTTTTAAACCTTGAAATTAAAACACAAAAACGAACGCACCCTCTTGTCAGCACATCGCGCGCCAATCTAAGAGGAGCCCGCCCTACGGTTTGAGAAATACTGCACTGCCCCTTACAAGTATTACAACCTGAAAGTACTTTTTAAAATCCCTAAACATTTTTGTCTGTACGTATTTTGTCTGTTGCCTACCGGTTACCTCCCTTCTAAGATAACTTTATGTAAGATATAAGGAATGCATGAGTGTACACTCAAGTCATGGGGCTGTATTCGGCTATAAGAATGTTCAAAACTAGACCATAACTCACTACACTCAAGTCGACAAAATGAACGCGTAGTGAGATGGTGTAATTTATGCTCGGCGTGTAACAGGCTGTTACACAAACAATCTAGTCAAATAAAAGTCCCCTCCCCCCCCCCCCCCAAAGTGTACCCTATGTTTGTTGTTAAACTTAGAATACTAGAAGGGGGGGGGGGGGGTATTTAAACGAAAGATAAAACCTAATCGCGTTGATGGCTTTTCAATCAGAAATTTAGAATTCGGCTGCTTGTATCGATTTGTTTAGAGCGTGTCTTGATGCAACTGCTATAAGGGCAGTTGTACCGGATGTCGACGGGTGGCACAAGAGCGCCCTTCTAATGCAAGCCAACGCCGCTGGCTCAAGCTTTTACCGGGAAATGTACGGTGACTCCCATGAACCGGATATCCCGGTCATCTCGGCCCGTTAGCTGCCCAAATAACAAAAACAAAATGCGTGAGAAAGAAAAATCTGAATATGCAAAAGGTTTCTTATGTAAATCTTTTTGTGGTAGAGGTTGTTTTTAGTTATGCCCACCCTGATCAGGTCTATTCAAGGTACTCTTTCGGAATGCCGCCTTGATATGGTCTTGTAAACGTACTCTTTCATTATGCCGATAAAAGGAATCTATCCAAATCTCTCAAAGTAACCAGTTTCGGCGCTTCTACTTTTTATAGCGTACTCAAACAAAGAGCTAAATAGACACTTCGTATTTGAACTTGGGACTTTCAATTCGACAGACGCTCTTTTAGCTTGTTGGCCACCAGTAAGCCACGTCTCTTATATATCATACAGCTTATAAATTGTCTATTTGCAATTTCTTGGTTCGATGACAAGGTATTTAAACGAAAAAAAAAAGTGTTCATTTGTTGAACTCTCGAGCTCTCCTCTAAACTCTGAAGGCACTAAACAAGAGACAATGTAGATGAACTATGACATGCTTGTTAGCAGAAAATGACAACGCCCTTAAAATTAATAAAGGAAATATCGGCTGTAGAGAGGGAATAACTGAAAATCTGTTGCCTAGATATCGCAGGTCTGAAAGGGGGAACTTTTTATTGTTACACATTTTATACACATAACTAAACTAATCAAATCGGGGGACATTTCCCTTCTTACTTCCACATCAAACACACACACACGTATACCTCTCCTCCTCGCTAATACACCAACAGTCTAATTATTATTCCCGCCTTCTGCTATCGATGCAGCATCACATGTTCCAGTGCATGTTGCATTCCAGCATGGGAAATAACCCCTCCCCCCCCCCCCCCAAAAAAAAAAGAGAGAGAGAGAGAGGCTGCTAATCAGGTCACGTGGTAATTCGATAAGTCTTAACCAAAAACCCTTCGTGGGTGTGGCTGTTGATCCGGGGTCACCAACACACACACACCATCAACACACCCAATTCTGTGTCAGATATATGTATTTCTATGCGCGTACGTACATTGAGGTCAGTACGGAAGGAAAAGAAAATAATAAAAGAGAGAGAGAAATGGGGAGGCGGTATAAACAGTGAAATATGAAGCCACTCCACGAGTGACAGTACTAGGGAGAGGGAAAAACAAGTGTCATTGGAAAAAGGCAGGACATCTCGAGAAGGAGGGGGGATGGCTTGAAGCACAGAAAGAAGGGGTGGGGACGGGGCATGGAACAGCTTGCATACAATTGTTCCTTTGGACGGCCTAGATCAGCGGTTCTCAACCTTTTAAGCTCGGCGACCCCTTTATACAATCCCCTACTCTGCCGCGACCCCCCCCCCCCCGACACACACATACAGCAGTAGAAGAGTAGACAATAACAATCCATATTTTCGATGGTCTTAAGCGACCCCTTGCAAATGGTCAATCGACCCCCAAGGGGGTCGCGAACCACAGGTTGAGAACCCCTGGCCTAGATAGAATCTAGTGCTAGCAGAATGTATGTGACCCTATTCCCTAAGTCCATGCCCACAGCCGTGACCTCATTATTTTTTTGTTGTTGTTGTATTGACCCGAGTTTTTTTATGTGTTTCGTCCGAGCAAGTGTATATGCAGGCGATCGTGTGCATGAGCTGAGTGTGTAACTGCGTACACGGAGATGTACTGTCATATGTATGTGTACATTTGTTTGTAAATTTAGAGTCTAAACATGTGTTATTGTGTGACCTACATTTGAAATTGACTAAGCGTTGACGTAGTTTGGGGGGGGGGGGGTCTATTTAATTTGTAATCACAAATCTCGTGGTAATGATCTAATTATGTTAATAATGATACTGGTGGCTTGTTATTATTATTTAAAAAAAAAATAAATTAAAAAATATATCTTTAAAAAAAACCCTGATGTGTAGATGAGTAAACACTTGAAAACGAGCGCCCCATATCTTGTACCGCAATATGAATGTTGGCGATGTAATCTACTTGTTGGGTTAGAGATTACAGACGGTGGCAAGGAAAGGAAGTAGGCTACTGTTTTGTAGTTGTTGTTTTTTAATGGCGTGTGTGTCATGAGATAATTTAATGAAGCAAACAGGTTACACACTTGGGCACGGCTGGTGTGCTGACAACCGACGAGGTGTGCACGACTTGTGACACGCGCAACAGTCCAGGGAAGCGATAAAGTGTGCAGGACACAATTACAACGAGTGGCGACCTTACTGCACGAATACGTGTGTGTGAGAGAGAGAGAGAGAGAGAAAACACGCAATCCTTTTTTTTAGAAAAAAATAAAGACTTAATTTTACACAAGCGTAGTTTGACTTTTGTCTTTTCTGTTGGTTTAAGGTATCGTCTAATATAGTGGGAATATTTGAAATATCGTTTCTAAAGTATTGTGCTTGCCACATGACACCTCTTCTTAACCGCCGGAAACAAAACAAATGAGCTTTACACCATCTGCCCCCCCCCCCCCCCCCCCCCGTAGATCGCAAGGTCACAAAGGGTTATAAGGGTAACTTACCTTATACGCTTACCTTTACCCAATACAAAAAAAAAGTAACGTATTAAAAACCACTATGAATGCTGTAAAACATTTTTCCTTTATATATTTCAACTGTATCTAAGAGACAAGTGTTGCGTCAAAATTCTGCCACGACACACAAATTGAAAAAAAAAAAAAAAGAAACTAGTTCTTAGGAAAAAAAATGAATGCCCCCTGACTAATAAGCGAATTTATTTAACTATTTATGTTCACGAACTGACGATTTCATGTCATTCAACCAGTACGTAACACATTTTAAACTATTTGTTTTAAAACTCCACCAACTACAACAATTAAGAGAGTGTACGTTTTGTAGAAGGAGGAGTATACAAGAAAATGCTGGCAGTTCTAAAGAACAATGTCAGAGTGGTCAAAGAGACCAACTCCTCGTTGATCATCATGTGGTCTAATGGCTGTGTCGTCCGAACTACTCGAGAAACGTACAGGCCAGCAACTAGAGGCCTTTCAAACAGTCTTTTAAATAAAAAGGTGTGTGTGTGTGTGTGTGTGTGTAAATAAAAATATCAGACGCAGCATAATAATTAAGGCCTAGCAGTTCAGTTCGAGAAACCCAGGGATCGATAGATTGATAATAAAAATATATAAACTATCATCTGTCTGAGATCGATGGTAAAGATACAGAGTCATGGTGATTGATGGTTAAGATATAAAATATAAGCTTGAGATATTATAAAAAAAAAATTAACTGCCTCGACTTGACTGCTACCCAGCGCACGACTGTCGAAACAGATGTATCGAGTACAAACCCCTCCAGGGGATTCGCCCCCCCCCCCCCCGGAGAATCCCGTTCACTCTTGATGAGAGATCATCTCGATACAAGCAGAGGGCAACAGAAAACCCGGAAAGCATGCGTTCTATCCATGATCTGATCTGACCCTCAAATTTTCTAGCGACCACCCTGGCAGTTCGTACAGTCATCCCACATAATAAGGAGTTACATATTCTAATTGATGTACATTCGAGGACCTATATTTATAAAATGTAAGTAGTTCTGTGGAATTCTGCACATCAAACTAACGGTGACTGACTGAACGGGGTTGAATAGGTAAATAATAATAAAAAAAAAAAAAAAAGAAGTCAAGGATAACTTATCCTATATGCAGATTTATAATACATTGGCATAGTTATGAGTATGAGAGTATGACCGTTTGTAATATATACTAAATACTCTTAATAAATTGTGAGCAGTCCTACAGATTCTCTATATTCTAAATAACATTAAAGCTTATTGGCCCATTGAGATTAGACTGTAATAGAAGAACTAGTATAGATCAAGATTTATGTGGTCAGCACATTTTAACACCATTAGTAAATTAGACTAAAACAATATAGATCTAGATCTAGTCAACAAGTCTAAAGTTTCGAGTCAAAATCTATCGAATATTATCTAGACTCTAGGTCAGGGGTTCTCAACCTGTGGGTCGATTGAAGATTAGCAGAGGGTCGCTAAAGACCATCGAAAGAATGGATTATTTTGTCTATTCTTCTATTGCTGTGTATGTGAGCAAAAAAGGGGTGGGGGGTCGCGGCACACTTTGGGATTGTAAAAAGGTGTCGCCGAGCTTAAAAGGTTGAGAACCGCTGCTCTAGGTCTAGATCGAAGATAAGAGAACATATTCTAGCTGTAGATCTAAACAGATAAATAAATCTAGATCTTAACTCTTATCCTTTTTCCTCTTTCAATATTTTCATGAGCTTCGCTCTTCCTTTCTAATATTTCATCTCTCTATCCCTCTCTCTATTAGACTCTAGACCTAGAAACTAGATTTATATAGATCTTTTTACTCTCTATTAGTCTATAGTCTAGACTTAAACGTAAAGTAGCAATTATACATAAAACACTGAACCATAATCTTCAAATACAAAACAATTTAATAAAATACTCAGAAAGACACAAAGGTAAAGGCACATTCCTCGTCCCATATGCTAGGACAAATTTGTACAAAAGCCCCTTCTTCCCTAGCGCTATTAGAGCATGGAATTGTGTTGCCTAAGCTAACCAGGAAAACCAGTTACTTAGCAGAATTTAGGTAATTGGTTAATATGCATGACTAAATGCATGACGCGTAGGATGTAATCATCTTTTTGAAGTAATGTCTGTATCACATAAGATAAGAAGATCTAGATATATCTAGATCTACTAGTGACTCATCTACTGAATCTAGATCTAGATTTAGCTAGATTAGTAGATAGATTCAAAAATTTAAGATGTTGGCAATGTAGCCCATCTAGAATCTAGTCTAGATCTAGATCTAATATAGATTTAGATCCAGATATCTAGACACCATCTATCTTGATCTAATATTAATTTTTAAATTAAATCTAGACACCCTAGAGTCTACATCTAGATAGATCTACTACTAGATCTATGATCTATCTATCTAGAATCTAGATCTAGAAATCTAGCAGTAGATCTAAATTTCTATGTTACGTCTTCTCATGACATGTGATGTATCATTGTATTTGTATGTAATCCAGTTCTAATCTAGAATCTAGAGATATAAATCTAGATGAAGAATGTATGTTCTATAAGACATTGCTTTACTTACATGTGCAGGCGCCTATATAATCCCGATCGATAGCAATTAAGGCGAAAGAAAAAAAAGGGAGGAAAAAAATGGCGAAAATCAAACACAACACACTATCGTATCACTCCACACTAAGAATAAAAACCACAACTGGAAAAAAAAATAGAGGTCAAAAAACGCCTGCGGGCGAATGTAACGGGAGTTAGGTCCCTTGATCACTATTATTAGAACATACATGGACAGGACATGTAGATGCCTAAACTTAATGAGACACGCATATATGATATATATATGATATATATATATATATATATGTGATATATAATTTAGTAAGGCTTGTCTTCGAGTGACATATATATATATATATATATAATCCAGTAAAAGAAATTGATATATCTATTCTATTCATAAACTGTTATTTTACAACTTAACAGCTAATGTACTGACCTAATTTGAAACCATAAATTACGTAATAAGTAAAATTATCATACATTATGAGAGGACTACTATTGTTTAAAATGTAGAAAAATCCCATTATCCATTATGTTTGCATAAAGTTAGATTGGTGTATCGTTGAAGAAAAAGAGAGAAAAAAAAGCGGATTTACTTACTTTAAAAATTAAATCAAACACAAATTACATCTAGATTCCAGACACGAGAATGACTAATAACTTGTAACTAAATGCCAGAATTCATATTAAACACCGTCACAATGGGAAATACACACCAGATTTACAATGAATTGTAAGTCCAGTTATACGTACAACAAAAAAAAACACTAACACGGCAACAGTTGAAACATTTAGAAAAAAAAACAACAAAACCTTAAAAAACAAAAAAATTAGCTGACCTACTAACTGACGAACGAGTCGACACTGGTACAGTTAGCTAGGCTCCCCATAGCACAAATAGAAGTCGGCTGTTGTGCTGTGGCCCTCCTGCCTATGTATGATTATGCCCCCTTACAACTTTTGCTGTGGAAGGGAAAAAAAAAAAAAAAACACTACAAGACCTGCTTCGTCAGGGGAAGACAACCTTTGAAAACTATGGTTGGGGTGGGGGGGGGGGAGAATACTAGGAAACGCGAAGAAGGGGGGGATAAAGCCGTGTAGGAGTGGAATTTATTGTAAACGAACAAAAAAATTAAACCAAAATTATTTTTACAACAAAAAAATAAAATAATAGCACACAAAAGACAAAGGATTAAACAACGGTCGTAAAATAGTTGGTGGAGGGGGTGGGGGGTGATTGCGAAAGGTGGGTTCGGAACTCAACATTCAAGCCGACCAGTGTGGCTCCTCCCCTTCTCTTCAGTAGTAGTGTTAACTATTTTTATTTTAAACCCAGCTTGAAGTTTTACATTTATATTTATTTTTTTTCTCAGTTCAAAGTTAGCAGGGGTGAACCAAGGCAGAAGATTGCGTGCTCATACCAACACACACACACACACACTCATGCCCGTAACTCACACTCACCAATGAGCAGAAAG
The DNA here is from genome assembly GCA_030265305.1 of Biomphalaria pfeifferi. NCBI lineage: Eukaryota > Metazoa > Mollusca > Gastropoda > Planorbidae > Biomphalaria > Biomphalaria pfeifferi. The sequence goes on from JASAOG010000011.1 coordinate 4,739,531, forward strand.
TCGAAATGAAATGAGGAAAAGGGGGGGGGGCTGTTGCTGAGATTGAGGGGGGAAAATGGTTTGGAGAGGGGTGGAGATTTCTGGTCAAAGCAGTGACTGAAATACTGAAATCAAATGTCTGTAGTGATGGCGATGTGGTTGGTACAGATAACACACACACACATTACTACTTCCTCCATTTCTAGTCACCTCGCCTCCTAGTCTTTCACCCTACGCAACGCCCCCCTTATTTTCCATTCCCCGCTCCGCCCCTCTCTCTCCGTCCTTCATCGTCATCATCATCATCAACATCATCCTCTTCTGTAACACGCAACTTCCAACTGCAGACACTATCAGAGAGTGGGGGAGAGTAGGTGAAGAAGAAAAGAAACGGGGAGGGGAGTAAAAAAAAAACACGTGGTCTATGCTCTTACGAGGTGGGCTTCAGGTTGGAAGAGGCAGCGGGCATCTAAAGGGGGGAGGGAGGAGCGGGGCGTGAAGATTGGCCTCAGGAGTGGACATTACGTCGATGTGGCGGGCGGAACGAGAAAGGCAGTGACTAACCGAAGTACTTAAAGGGGGTGGATGGGGAGGCCGGGGGGGGGGGGAGGGTGTCTGGTACTGAAAAATAAAACGGGGCGAGTGGGGCGCAAGGCAACAAGCAGAGACTGATGTTACCACTGCTCTGATGACCTAAAAACCCAATCCCACCGATAGTCAGTGAACAGTAGGAAAGAGGGCCTGGGAGGGGGGGGGGGGGGTACATAAAAAAATTAGGACGAAAGCGTAAAAAAGGATAGGGAGGGGGGGGGGATACTCTGAGGTCGCGAGAGGACGCAGTGAGAACGCGAGGAAGGGTCAGAGTGGGTGGGTGGGGGAATAAGAACGAAGAGTGGTGGGTAGAAAAAATATAAAAGGGAGGGGGTACGAGAAGGGTGGGTACTAATTCCAGTTGCTTCAGCAGTCCGTTGGTTAAAAAAAAAAGTACTGGACACAGATCGGTGGTGGTGGTGTTTCCCTGGTCGATGTATCTTCTGACATGCTCAGTCCTAGCATGGCATTTGGTAAATGCTGAAATGCAAAGGCCGTGCTGTTACGCAACTGTTAATAACTCCTGTTGCCCCCTTCCCCACATCCTGAACCACTGACACACACACACACAATTAGAAATGTTAACATAAGAAACAAAACAACAAAAAAAAAACAAGCAACATTTTTTTTAAATACTGAAAAAAAGCTTATATAACGGAAGAGTTATATATTTGTAGCCTTATGTATATATATATAGTTACTGTAATTTCCATCTCTACTAATCGATATCAAACTAAATTTATTAGAACTAATTAATTAATGAATGGTTTAATTTGTGTTTGATTAATACATTTTTGGGAATGATTGATTTATACTTTGTTAGGAACAATGAATACTTGTACTAAGTTTCAACTTGATCCAAGAATGGAAAGTGGGAGAATTAACGTGTACAAAATGTGTACAAGACAGACAGACAGTGTGAATTGGTTATAAGCTTTGTAAAGAACGGATGGAGATGGTCGAGTTACTTCGAAATTTGAAGACAACCATTGGTGTTATTGTTTTTTCTTTATTCTAAAAACACAATTAGTCATTCAGCCATTGACTAACATGCATGACTAGATTGACACATGAAATGCGTAGGACGTAACTATCTTCTGTTTCAAAGTGACCTCTTTAATAGATAAGATTAATGGATTTTCCTTTTCTTGCACTGTCAGGGTTAAGCTTGGATGGAGAAAATGAAAAACACAATTCAATGTCCCTTCAGAAGTGTCCTCTAAGGAATTTTCAGGTGATGTGGCAGCTCTGCGGCAGTACTTCCTTTTGACAGGTAACGACAAATGTCTTAGGAATGTTAAGGGCCTCAAATGTGACTGCGAAGTCAGAAATTATTATTGTTATGTTAGAAATGAACGAGAAGTCATTCTCTGGCGCTGCCAGGGTCGAGTTTCGCTAAAGAGAAACAAAATTCATCAGAGTCCCTTTAACAGTTTCCACTGAGGAATTTTCTGGTGATGTGGTCTGCAGCAGTACCGCCCTTTGACAGGCAACGAAGATGTTGCCTAGGAATGTTAAGGGCCATGAAGGTGTCTGTGAGGTCAGTTGTTATAATCCCCTCTGTTGATATAACAATGGGGTATATTGTTATTTTGGACAGTTTCCATAGACGCTTAATCTCCAAGCCTAGGTTCCCATATTTTCTTTGTTTTTCTATCTCAGTTTTTCTTAAATTATGCGACAGTGGTACGGCGATATTGATAATGGTAGCGGTTTTTTCTTTTTTATTGATGAATTGAAATCTACCGATTTGTCGGTCAGAATAGGCTTATCCCAGTACAGCAGATGTTCAGTAGACTCGAGAACCTCTTGCGGAGAGTATTTATAATAAGGGGGAGTGTCCTTACCGATTAATTTGTACGTCAAAGCCAGGTGTTGGTGTTTTAACTTTGCAACTTGGTTATGGCGACCTAGGTGGGCTGATTCTGATAGGGCTGGACATCCTGCCATAATGTATTCAATCAACTCGCCCACATTTCCACATTTTCGGCATTTGTCGACAACATTGAGTTTCAGGATATGCTTCTCGTAATTTTTTGTCCTAATTACTTTGTCCTGTATTGCTGTAACAAAGCCTTCTGTTTCAGGGTAGAGATGACCTACTTTGAGTCATGTTAAGGAAGCAGCCTTGTCGATGTTGTCCCCATGTAATGAAGCCGGAAATTTTCCGTGGAGTGTTTTTTCTTCCCATTGGCGAATCTCATGCCCTACGTCGTCCAAACCGACATTGACATCAGCATTGTGTAGGTTCAGAGAGGTTGCTTCGCAGTCATATTTGCGTAGAAAGGAAACTAATTTGTTGCTGGAGGTGAGCAGTTTTGATCGTATTTTTAAAACTTGCATCTTACACAATTTGAAGATGTTCTGCAATCCACGACCCCCATCCTTCCTGGGCAGGTATAACCTTATGGTGGAGGACTTGGGGTGTAGGCATCGAAACTTGGTTAGTAATTTTCTAGTGAGCCTGTCAATGTCATGTAGGTCGGTGTCAGTCCATTTGATCACACCGAACGTGTAAAGGAGCACTGGGACGGCCCAGCTGTTTATTGCAGTGATGAGATTACTGCCAGACAGTTTGGTGTTGAGGATTTTATTAACTCTTTGCTTATATTTACCAAGAGAGTCCTCTTTTAATTTCTTATGGTTTATCTTGGCATTCTGGTTAATTCCAAGATATTTATAAAGAGAGGCAGAATTCAATTCATCGATGCCTTCAAATTCAATGTTGGTGTTCGTTGCCTTGCCCTTTTTAATGCTTATGAGGCCACACTTATCCAGGCCAAAAGACATACAGATATCGTCACTAAAGCATTTTACCGTTTTGATTAAGGTGTGTAATTTTTGCTCGGTTTCTGCATATAGCTTTAGATCATCCATGTATAATAAGTGGGACACACATTTTGTACATTTAGTGTCAACCCTAAAACCGTTTGTAGAGTCTTGGAGTAATGTAGATAGAGGATTTAATCGCTAGGCAGAACCAGAGTGGAGATAGTGAGTCACCCTGGTATAAACCTCTTCTTATGTGCACAGAACCTAGTTTATCACGATTAAGGTGCAGATTTATCTTCCAATTATTCATACAGATTTTCAATAGTTGTTTTATTCTTGGGTTGATTCTATGAATATCCAGGGTTTTTAATAGCCAAATTATGCGGAACTGAATCGAAAGCTTTTTTGTAGACGATGTAACACATGCGTAAATTTCTCTTTCTTCTATTAGCTTGATGCAATATAATACCATCTATAGTTAGCTGTACTTTACAGCCCATCGACTCTTCAATGCAACCTTGTTGTTCCTCTGCTACTAGCTTATGGGCAGAACAAAATTTATACATTTTACTTTTTAAAAGTGAAGTTAATAGTTTATACATCACTGACAGACAAGTGATAGGGCGATAGTTTGATGGTTGGTTTGGATCCCCTTTTTCGGGGAGGAGAGATGTTCTCCCTTCAGTGAGTTCTAACAGCATTGAAGACGGTTCTGATATTAGCTCGTTAAAACTTGATGTTAGTGGTGCATGTACGGCTGTAAGGTTTTTCAGCCAAAAGTTGTGTATATTGTCCGGCCCAGGAGCAGTCCAGTTGTGGATTTTTTATATAGCTGCTGAGACTTCCTCAGCTGTGAAATCCTCATCAGGCATTTCTGGTATTAGGTTGTTTTTAGTTTGGATTTCCTCGTTCCAGTCAGCCTGCACATTGTAATGTAGCGGGTCGGACCAAAGCGCCGCCAAGTAGTCGGTAAAGGAGCCGTGTTTCGTGCTATCAATGGTTTGAATTTTGTCAGCACCATTATCAGCTAGTTTACGGAAGAACTGTTTTCTCTTGTGCTGAAATAAAGCGTTATGCTCCTTTCTTTTGGTGGTTTCGTTGTAGCGCTTTAGCCTAGCTCCCTTTAGTTTAGCTTTCTGTCTCAGAGTATCTTTCAGACATAAGAGTCGTGCGTGGCTATCACAGTCCGTCAATTCGATTCCAGTTGTTCTTAATATTGTCTTCATTTTGTTAAGTATTTTCGCGGAATGGTTGTTTCCGAGATATTGTCCAATTGTATCCATTTGGTTCCTCAGTTGATTAATATTGTCTTCAAGGCGCCTTTTCCATGCTGGCACATGTTGTTTTGGTCTCTGATTAGTTGGACCTAGCTCGAAGGTCTTTTGTCCAGAGAGCTCCGTGACAGCCACAGCGGCGCAGTATATAGCGAGGTGTTTCTCAAACAGATTTCTTGGTGTTTCAAAATGGTTGGCTAAGACTTTATTTATTTCATTAATATATGTGTTTGTCTCTTTCTTGACGTTTAGCTTGTGGATACGAGGCCTAGAGTTAAGATTGGTGTTTTTATCACGGTCTATAAGATTAGAAAATTTTGAGTGTAGCTCATTGCTTATTGTCGATGTAGGGTCATTCTCTTGTTGGTTGGATGTTCTACTAATGTTTTCGTTGGTCGGCTGTGTGGGTGTGTCGTTTATATCTGAGATGAGCACTTGTATCTGAGATGAGCTCTTGTATCTGAGATGAGCTCTTGTTTCTGAGATGAGCTCTTGTTTCTTAGATGAGCTCTTCTATCTGAGATGAGCACTTGTATCTGAGATGAGCTCTTGTATCTGAGATGAGCTCTTGTATCTGAAGCTCATGACCTACTTCTCGTCTTATCACGTCAATTTCTGCAGGGGTCAAATAACATTTTTTTTTTTATTACAGATCTTCTGTCTACAACATTCTGCTCTGTAAGGTTTAGAGTAGGGTATACTTTGTTGAATTCCAGGGAGAGTTTTTGCCTATAACCTGGGAGAGGTTTATCATCACAGTTGTTTACACGGAAGAACGATTTGATTATTTCTATATTCATTTCTCTCGTCCATTGGATCCTTTTGGCTCCTCTTGTTCTACCACCAACAGCACCTCTCAATTGTGTGGGGTGCGAGTCAGGGAGTAGACCGACCTCTTGTGTTTGGTCATGAGGTTGTGAATTACCCTCAGTAAACACTCGACTCATTGGTGAATAATATTTAAGGCCTACTTTATTCCATATTCATCGCTGTCCTGGAAGAAGCAATGGATCCGTTCTATTTCCTCAAAATTCAAAAATAAGGATAAAGAAATGAACATACGTTGACTAGTTTATTTTGATCTACTGTCTCAGTAAACAAGCTTTTTAAATCTAGGTCTAGTAGTCATGGAAGTGACGCAGCGAAAATGGCGTCCCTTGTCTAGGATAAGAAGTGATCTTAAAACTAAGAAAGTTTTCAAACCCAATGCATAAAAGCATCCTAAATACATGCAGATCTACAACCATGAAGAAGTACTTCAGTATTTGTAAAGTCTAGAGTACAAATACTTCCTTGATCTCGCTAAAAAGTGCACTGAGTCAGAGAGAAGGAAAACACGCCATAGCTTCCGGCGGCCATTCTTCTTCTTCTTCTTCTTCTTCTTATTATTATTAGAAGTAGTAGTAGTAGTAGTTATAGTAGGAGTACAGTAGTACTATTTATATTTGGGGCGCGGTGGCTGAGTGGTTAAGCGCTTGACTTCCAAAACTAGGGGCCTGGGTTCGAATCTCGGTAAAGACAGGGATTTTGAGTTTCAGTTGAAAGCAGTGTGTACACCCGTTTCAACATCAATTTGTACATCCGTTTTTAGAACAGGAACCGTTAGTACATCAATTAGTACACCAGTGATTAGGCCTACACTGCTAGTACATGAGTGTGACCATTATTTGCCCATCTTTGTGTACATCACGTTGTACGTCAATATGTACGCCAATGTCTACATCCATTTCTACATTACTGTGTACGTCAGTGTGTAAATATATATTTAGAATTATTTCATTTTGAATAAAGTTTAAATGTATTTTTAGCTCACTCCAGAGAACGTTGTATAAACAGGTTTTTTAATGTGTTATATAAGAGAGAGAGAGGGAGAGAGAGAGAGAGAGAGAGAGAAAGGAGAGAAGAGAAAAGAAAAGAGAGAAGAATAGGATTGGCCGATTGTTCGTTTACAATTGATTAACTGTAGAGTGAAATTCGCTTAATGGAAGTCAGAACAATTGCACAATTCGCTTAATCGCGTAACAATTGGGAAAACCCGAACTTGTGCTAATTGCAGCATGCATAGAGCTTATTAGCATATTCCCGCTCAATTCATGCGCATATCTTGCACAGCAGAGATACAATCAGGCGCGTTCGTTTTTAGTTAGCAGTTTGTTATCAGCTTTTTTTTTATTAAATCAATTTTAATACCAGACAACGTGGAATGGGGAAAGATGGTCGACAGATCATGTGTGGTGCCCAATGGTGCAACAGATTAATAGCAAACGATGCATACCACACAACTATAAATTTTTGGCGCTGCCTCGCTGGCGTCGCGCATTCATATCTATATATTTAACAGATATAAAAAAGACTTTTACACAAATATATATTATAGGTCAGTGACACGGATTTAACACCCATGTTTTACCATAATTTTACGAATTAAATGAGGGATTCTTTCAGAGGCGGCCCCGTTGCCATGCTTCTTTACCTGTTTCCACTCCGCTGGTAGGAGAATCTGACTTAAATGTTTTCAGACCGGCACTCAATGTTTACAACCCCGAGTTCAATGACTACAAACCAACACTGGATGTCTACAATCCCTTACTAAATCACCACAATCCTACATTGGATGTCTACAATCCCTTACTAAATCACTACAAACCTACACTGGATGTCTACAATCCTTTACTAAATCACTACCAACCTACACTGGATGTCTACAATCCTTACTGGATGTCTATAATCCCTTACTAAATCACCACAAACCTACACTGGATGTCTACAATCCTTTACTAAATCACTACAAACCTATACTGGATGTCTATAATCCCTTACTAAATCACTACAAACCTACACTGGATGTCTACAATCCCTTACTAAATCACCACAATCCTACATTGGATGTCTACAATCCCTTACTAAATCACTACAAACCTACACTGGATGTCTACAATCCTTTACTAAATCACTACCAACCTACACTGGATGTCTACAATCCTTACTGGATGTCTATAATCCCTTACTAAATCACCACAAACCTACACTGGATGTCTACAATCCTTTACTAAATCACTACAAACCTATACTGGATGTCTATAATCCCTTACTAAATCACTACAAACCTACACTGGATGTCTACAATCCTTTACTAAATCACTACAAATCTACACTGGATGTCTACAATCCCTTACTAAATCACTACAAACCTACACTGGATGTCTACAATCCTTTACTAAATCACTACAAACCTACACTGGATGTCTACAATCGCGAGTTCAGTGATTAAAAACAGCTCTGTGTGTCTGTTGCTTCTTATTCTTCTTATCTTACACATTACAGACGTTACTTCAAAAGATAAGGTAATTACATCCTACTCATTTCATGTGTCAATCTAGTCAAGCATGTTAATCAATGAATTTAACTCTGCCAAGTCGTTGATTTTACTGGCTGATTCAGGAGGCAAACCATTCCAGAAGTGCGGGGATACTAGAACGTACAGAAATGAATTTTCCTTACCTTGAACCTGCCTCTGATATTTCGACGTGCCGCCCATGATTCAATACTAAAGCGACCTTGACGTAATGCATCAGAAATGGTGTTTCCGATTACTTTTATTCCATTCTAAAAGTAGAAGAGGCGTCTCCCATGGGGGAAAGGGTAGCGAATTGATGTGGGTGTCATGGTTGTTAATAGTACAATCGACATTTTAAAAAAAAAAGGCGAGAGACTGTGGGAGTATAATTTTTTTTTTTTTTTTTTTTTTTTTTAAAGCTACAATTGAAACGAGAAAGTAATTCGGTTGTCAGATGTTTAAGAGAGACAGCAAGTGGTCGGAGGTCGAAGGTCGAGTGTGTAAGTGGACAAGTGTATCACTTTGAACAAAGCAGGTCATGGACAGAAAATACTCTCACGCGCACATTCGCATGCGCTCTGTTAGGCAATTGAAAGGCATGACCTTGAAAAACAAAATCCAGTCATTTCTCTATCTTTATTATTTTCAAGAGTTTTGATGGCGGTTGTGCTTAAATTGGGGGGGGGGGGGGGGGACTGGGGTTATAGTCAGCAAAGAAGGACAAAAGTATCGTTGTGATATAATTTTTAAAAAAAGCGCTATACGCTCTTCAACTCAAGAAAAACATAAAGAAACTAGAGCGGAAGCAGAGCTTTCTTATAAATTACAAAGGTAACTTCAAAAGAAAAGATTTCATATGGTTACGTCTTACGCGTTTCATGAGTCAATCCAGTGCCATATGTTAAACATTGAGTTGAACTGAGATTTGACTTTAATAACACTATTGAGAAATTCGCTAAACTTAGAGACACTTCAGAACTAGACTAAAAGTAAATTAGCATAATAGATTATATAGATCACTGAATACCGTGATTTAAAAACAAATGAAACTAATAAAATATCCAGAGAGACAAAAAGTTAAAGACACATTTCTTATTCTCTTATTCCACATGCTAGGACAAACTCATAGAAGTGTTATTAGATAATGGAACGGGTTGCCTGAATCAGATAGAAAAAATAAATAACTTGTTAGCAGAGTTACAGTATCTTAGTGTTTATAGCGGAATCTTTTTATTTGGTTAGTACAAGATATAATACTGTATGACTGCAAGGAATCCAGCCTTCAACAGGTATTTACAAAGCCTTTATCAACTCTGTCTGTCTGGTAAAAAGTTTGAGCACCTTATTTCTCCAACACCCATTGTCGGATCAAGTTGAAACTTTCAACAATTTTTCATAGATAAAGACAATAATCAATTTTTTTAAAATTTAAAGTCATTTAATAGGTATAATGGTAATTATTTTTTTATACCGACAAGGAAATTAATTCTTCAGTATTCAGAGGTATGGTTAAATAGTTAGTATGTTGTTTTTTTCTCCATAGATAATTGTAGGCGTTCTTCCACCCAAACTAATTCTCGATCAAGTTGAAGCTTTAAACAATTATTCATGGTACCAAAAAAAATATGAAATAATTTTAACAAAATTAACCAATTAGTCAATTAATTTTGGTAATAATTATTCTTATTGATATCGAATTAGTTAAATAACTTTCCATTATTGAGTACATAACCTATCTATATCATAAGCGCAATAATTAATAACAAATGTTGTTGTATTATTACAGACCTAAGTATGCCTTTATAGCAGTTTACCACTGTGATCATTTTCTGATTTATAACCCTCGATAAAAATAATAGATGTCACAATGATACAAAGACACGAGGCACTGTTGACCAAAGACAGCAGACGCCATAGCCCAAAGATAAAATGCACAATTACAGAAATAAAGTAAACACTATTGTCAACAGATAAAAGGCACAGTTGCAAAAAGATAGAAAACACTGTTGCCCAAAGTTAGAAGATCATATAACCAAAAAATAGAAGACAATATTGTCGAAATTAAAAGGCATTTTTGTCCAAAGGTAAATGAACACTATATTATTAATATAAAAGGCACTGTTGATAAACACTGGATAAGTTATTTTTAAGAAAGGTTTACACACGAATATTTATTCTACAATTACAAGTACGACTTTGTGAGAATGCCTGTCTCTGAATGAACCTGTTTTACATTCCTATATTCTTTGTCTGCAGTTATCTACGACATCAATTCGCATTCCGTGCCACCAGCATACATTTCCTTCCGCATACACACCGGCGATCACAACGTGTCATCCAGGAGTTAGTTACTAACCTAGATCAACACAGTGGGTCTTAGCTCTTAATTCACAGGCTTCCATACACCACTCTTCGACTGCAAGACCAACACAGTGGATTAAAATATTATTATTTTATTACAAGTAGGCTATGCTTCATCTGCTAGAGACAAAAAGGAATTAGGCCTTCGTGTAGTTTTTATATGGACTAGAAGATCTTCCCCAGTTTTGTTTGTATATTTCAGCGTTTCTCAAACTTTTAATAGTGACGCTCGCCTCGCCCACCCCCCCACCCCCACCCCCAATCCCGGACTTAAAATTCATGTTCACCCCCTCCCTTCTCAATCTTCAAAGAGCGCAGATCAAATAAATTTTAATTAAGAAGGAGTGAGGTTGGCCGATACCGAATGGCGAGAAATGTTCGAGTCAGTAGAACCTGAACATTTTGGAATCGATTTTATTGTAGGTGTCTCTCGCGGTAAAACAGTGTGAATGGTCCTTCTTAGAAAATGAAACGACATCCATTTATTAAACATATTCATATTTCTTAAAGATTGATGATTGTGCCATTTTTCCTTGCTGAATTCTCAAATACGGATTTATAATAATAAGGCTTGAGTCCGAAGATAAATCAGGAGTGCATTATTTCACGTGGATACGCAGTCCCAGCTGCGACACATATTTTGGCATACCCAGAGCAGACATGACCGTTGTCCACCGGTTCGGTATACGTTATCTTTTCGGCATTTACGTCTGTCCAGTGCAATGGATTTACTTTTGACCTCGAATGCGTATTCCGCGGCGTTTGTGAGAAATCTCCAGCCTCCTTCTGCCAGGAGCTCTCTTCTATGTCAGTTAAAGCCAGTTGGTGCCTATACTGGTCTTTAACGCGTTTCCGGGAGGCCCCTCTACTACCTTTCAGCTTACTAAAAAAAAGTTGCCTTTGTCATATAGTCGTCACCCATACAGGACTCGTAACCTGCAAAGCGTAGCTGTCGAACAATAAGCAATCCTTCTATACTGCAGGAACATCGCTATTTGAAGGGTGGTCTTGCCATCGTATGTCCATGACTGAAAACATACATCCTTGGTGAAATATGATTTATAACTTTTTATACATTTATAATTTATAATATTGAAACATATTTTTTGTCATTGAAGCCAATAAAACCACCTTTAGTAAAAGTAATAATTTGCGCCTTCTGTAAAAGTAATAATTTGCGCCTTCTGTAAAAGTAATATTTTGCGCCTTCTGTCAAAGTAATAATTTGCGCCTTCTGTAAAAGTAATAATTTGCGCCTTCTGTAATAGTAATAATTTGCGCCTTCAGTAAAAGTAATAATTTGCGCCTTCTGTAAAAGTAATAGTTTACGCTAGAGCAGTGTTTCCCAGAATTTTTCCTTAAAGGAACACTTCGCACGTTCTGAGTATTTAGCAGAACACTTTGTTTATTTTTTAGATACATTAATTCACGTGGTGGCCTACTAATTAATTATTCCAGTAATTCATGAAACACCTATTCAGCCCTCGCAGGACACTAGGGTTCCGCGGAACACAGTTTGGAAAAAAATGTGATAGAGCATGACTTAGCAGTGTGTGTGGTGGGAGTTCAAACATCTTTGCACGTACATCATTTGTAAACAGAAACACGCACACAAAGACAATTCAAAAAATAAGTAAATGTTTAGGTACATTTTAAGAAATCAATAATTTGTTTTTTTTGTAATTTTCTGTGAATTTAAGGGCAAATTTGTGAACCTAAAGGTCTAAATCGGTTCCAATAAACCAATAAAAGTAAATCATTTTTAGTTTCATTAGGTACAAAGGCACATTTTAGACCTATCGTGTGTTAAAAAAAATGATTATTTAATGATAGATCAATAAATGCATAAGTTATAAACAAATGCCTAAATGTAATTATCACATACAAATAAGTGTCGATATCAAGGCTCTTTTAATTGTATAAACAACAAACAGTATGTTTACGTTTCGAGAAATATCAGAAATTTAGCAATAGAACTAAAAATAGCCGAGGGAGTTCAAAAAATATATTTAAAAAAAAGAAGAACCTGGTTCTGTCTATTGGAGAAGCTAATTTTTTTTTTTAAAGGTTATAATAAATAATTTTATGTACACGGTAAGACAATACGTGGAACCATTAACCAGTCAATAAGTTTCGAGCTTCATATTAATTCTATTTTCCTTTGATGTATTATTAAAATTGTACAAGAAAGTGAAATCTTTCCGTGATTTCTACTTGCATGTTAGTGTTTTGTTTCGTTTTGCGGAATTATGATTTTTACTAAGACGAAATTACCAGCATGCATTTGACGTTAGGTCCTCCATTTTCACCTCCTTCTGCCCTTCATGCCCTATATCTTCTACTACTTAAGTTGAAAACTACTCGCTCGATACCCACACCTACGATCAAACTCTCGATACTCACATCTATGGCCACTTGCTTGGTACTCACAGACTCACACATACGACAAATTACGCGATACTCACAACAGTGGCCACTTGCTGGGTACCGGTACTCACACATACGAACCCATGCTCGATACTCACACCATGATTACTTACTCGATACTCACATCTATGACCACTGGTTCGATACTTAACACATATAATCCTTGGCTCGATACACGCATCTATGACCACTCGTTCGATACTTAACACAAACAATCACTTGCTCGATACTCACATCTATGACCACTGGGATACACATGTCACCACTTGCTCAATACACCTACGACCATTCGTTCGATAATCGCACCTAAAATAGCTGGCAAGAGATGAATAGACCAGCTCCATGCATCGACAACAATACCACAGGTTGAGCGTACAATCATCAACCATTCATCGATTCTCATCCTGTGCTCTGCCTGTCCACTTTTGGCGCTCAGCCATTTTCTAACCAGCCCGCAATCAATTTTAAACGCTTCACGCTTTTGTCAGACGTAGGGCTATGTTTGGTGTAGGGACATTGACCGGGACACTGTGACTCAATTTGATAAGTTATTCCCCGAGTTTAGCAAGAGGCTGAGAACCCGTGAACTATTTATTCAGTACCACTGCACTCAGTTTGAATATCAGAGCACGATTTCCCGCCTTTTTTTTTTATAACCGGTACTGGTAATCGATCCTGCCATTACTATTGCATGGAGGAAACGAGCATGCCACCAAGGTCAGCGAGAACGAACGTAATTGTGCGGAGACGAAGGGGAACATTTGCTCCAAGGTGAATTACGTTCCGGGGGCCTATGGGATTCTTATATGTTACCTTATATATCTATGTTGTTTCATTGTAATCAATTTTAAAAAAAAAAAAGTAATTTAAGATTTATAACTGGTAGAATATAAGGACATTTCCTCTTCCTCCTCTCTCTCCCTCTCTATCTCTCTCCCTCTCTCTCTCTCTCCCTCTCTCTCTATTCCTTTCTTGCCTCTACTCTCTCTTTCTTGTCAAATGTTTGTTAAATGTTTTACATTTTTCGAATGTTCCTTCTGTGGCATTTTACATCTCGAGAGACGATGTTTTCCCGTTGCAACTTCTTGTGTGACTAAAGAGGCCAATCCTTGATACACAGCTACGATCGCAGGTTGGGCATATATAATCACCAGGCGCCGTTGCATTTTCACCCTTCTTTCTGCTTCTGTTGTGTATGACATCTGCAATCTTTGACCCTTCCTTTATGCTCTCTCTCCATGAGGATCTGTCCAGTGCTACCTCTTCCCAGTTGCCAGTGTCGATTTTGAAGAGCTTCATGTCGCGTTTGCATACATCCGTATAACGTAAAAGTGGGCGACCAGCGGCTCTCCTGCCTTCTATTAGATCGCCATACAGGATGTCCTGTGGAAGTCGACCTACTGTCATTCTACGAACGTGGCTAAGCCAGCCAAGGCGTCTGCTGCTGATATAACAGAGCGGATGTCCTGGCACCCTGCTCTTTGTAGCACTTCTTCATTGGTTATCTTATCTTGCCACCTTATTTTAAAGATCCGCCTTAGGCATCGAAGGTGGAAAACATTCAGCTTTTTTTCCTGCCATGAATGTTCCTTCAGAGTTATACATAATCTACTTCCTACTCCAAACCTCCCGCAGATCGAAGGGGGACGGCAGCGGGCAGAGTATGAACCTGGGACCATCGAGACGACCGAACGACAGTCCAGCGCGCATACCGCACGATCAGGCAGCTATCTTCCCCCCCCCCCCTCTCTCTCTGTCTCTCTTTTCCTTAACCATATCCATGTTATTTACTACCCCGCCAAAAACACTCACATTTTGCTAGGTCAGCCATTGAGTACTAATGTAACAGGTAACAAGTAGCTCGCTTTGTGGTCGATCTATGAACCGAAGCGTGACCTCCGTGTCGAAGGCGCCGACCGAAGACCCGAGAATGCGTCGAGGGCCGCAATGTTCCAGCTCAAGTCAAAAAAATATGAATTTTTTTTAAATTTTTTTTACAGATTAATAAAACAAAAAGAATAAATGTGTACAAACTAGTCGAATTAAAAATGTGTGGAGAACGAAGTAAAAAACGGCGATAGTTAAATTTTTAACATACGAACGTCGACTCAAACAATGGACCCACCCCGCGTTGCCACGCTGAGTAATCAGATGTTCCAATGTGTCTAGTCTGGTTGGGGAAATAGGAGCAAAGTTTCGTTCCAAATCACGCCCTCTGGTGAACAGAGGAAACTGTGGATTGGAATCAATAAATCTTTATTCGACACATTTTAGGAATGTCGATTCTGATAATAACTATACAACTATTATTAGTTTTTAAGGTTTTATCAAGAAAAAAATGTTCTTGTGCAATCAAAGGCAAGAAAAACATTTTTTAAAAATCTTTAAAAAAAAAAAAAAAAAGACAATACCTTCTTTATAGAACTACCACTCACCCAGACGTTTCCACAAAGTACGAATTAAATAGTGATATTGTAAAGATAAGTTTTATCCCATAATGATGTAGTACTATTATTATTGCTGTCATGTACAACAAAATACCACAGTTAATGTCACTGCCATATTCTGGAGTGGACATGACAGAAGAAGCAAAAAACAAAAACTGCAATGTGCAGTCAGTTCCCGGACAGTACCGTCAGAAACCAGTTACCGGACAGGGCAGTCAGAAACCAGTTCCCAAGGGTGGCGGTCAGAAAGTTCCACATGACGCCAGTTGTCTGGGGCCCAACTATTTCTGCCGGGAAACCTATATGCAACAATTTGTTTTACCGATTTCTGAGGTCAATATTCACCAAAGGTCTTCCCCAAATACTACTGAATGAGTTTATCTATTTTTTTTTATACTGAATTAGATTTAAATAAAAATTGTAACTGAAGTACATACAATTCATTTTATGCAGAAGGGTCAGGCTGTAAATTCTCGCATCGATCATTGCGTAAACAGAAATAACTGATTTTTAAATCCAAATGTTTAATCCCCCAAAACATGGAATAATTTTGGAAACTAATGAAGTAAAAACAAAACACTTTTTCTTTTCGTTGAAGACATTTTTTTTTGGGGGGGGGGGGGGGGGGGGGTCTGTTTTTTTACCATCTATTTACCCCGGAGATGTCAATCTAACGACAATGAATGTTTTACATCTTGCAGCAGACGCGCTGATTGCCGGGATTGGCAGAAGTGACGGCCACGCGCACGGGGGAGGGGGGATGGATGACATGTCCACGCCACGTGACCCCTTTGCCTCACTTGCAAGCGGGGCGGAAATGCGCGTGTTTGTCTGCTCCTATTGGACAAAAGACCAGTAAATCAAGGCGATCTTTTCAACACGTTGCTAGTTGTTTTTTTTTGTGTCTTATTATTGTGCATCTTCCTGTTTGTTTACTCTTGCTCTTCCCGCCTCACCCTAACTCTCTCTTAGCATGTCTGTATATCCGAGATCCTCTCTTTTTCCTCCCTAGCGTGAGCAGTCAAGAGACTTGAGGGATTTTGTCAAACGTGAAGGATTTCATCATTGGGCAATAGGAAGATGTCAACAACAAAAAAAAATAGAGAATAAAAAAGATGAAGGATTTCGTTAGCATTGAACGAAGAGAGAGAGAGAGAGAGAAAAAGAGAGAGAGAGAGAGGCATGAAGGATTGTGTGAGGCAACTGTGTAAGAGGGACACGAAGCTAGAGGAAGCTAGACGCGGCGGATGAAGCATAAAAACCCGATAAGCCATTGAAACAGAAAACAAGATTGCATTCAATTTGAAATCCAAATATTTTGAGGCGTTTTATTATTTGTGGTTTATTTATTTGTTCCTATTATTTTTTGGAGCTACAATTTTTGTCCTGTTTTTCAAAACATTATTTCATTCTACAATAGCTTTCCGGAATTATCAAACGTGTAAATATATTTTCTAAGGGAAAAAAAAAAAGGTGTCTGTAATACTTTCACTATTAAAAGCAAGATATAGAGATCTAATTGTCGAGATGGGGAAAGTCACCTATAAAGTCAGGATACTTTTGAAGAAAAACTTTCCCTTTCAGACCTTGCGATTTATAGGGCAGATGATGCATAGGTTATCTGTTGTTTGTTTTTTGACCAACCGTTAACGAGCAAATTGTCATGTGGCTAGCACAACGCCCAGCAGCCTTTGCTTTTCCACAACTAATGTTAGGTACCCATTAGAGCTGGATAAACTCTAGTGACCATGGGGACGACAGAACGACAGTCCAGCTGGCATACCGCACGAACAGTACTTCACTAAACCTGTGGTCCCACCTGTCTCAATCTGACAACCTTACCGAGTCCCTCGCCCCATCTCTTCCTCAGTGCCTATCTAAACACTTATTTCCCAGCTATGCCTTTATATCTCACAAGGCCCATTGCCATACGTTTGCCCCGTTATATCACTTACGTCTTGATCTACCCCCCAGGCCAATCTAAAACTGAAAGACTGTTGTAGAATACGTGTTAATTCTTTTGCTATAAGTTTTTATTTACAATTCACCATGCTTCTTACTGTGAGACGTATATCTTGTTCCCCTGTAGATGTGAGGGATGTTTTGAATGACTACATATTTATACACAAATGCAATGGACATTCGTGAAGCTCCTAGGCTTGGGGGGGGGGGGGATATTTGCGTTTGTGGGGTGTGAGATGCTTTCATCCCAATTCGTAAATGTAATTAATTACAGAACTGTCTCTATGACTTAGCTTTCAGTTGTGTAGATGCAGCGGTTCTCACACCTTTTTGGGTCTCCCAAGTTGAGAATCGATGCTTTTTTTTTAAAAAATAAATTTCCAGGGTGTTAATTTCCTGTCTTTGAGCAGCATATCAAAGACTCGGTCTCTTGCAGTGCTTTTAAAAGTTAGCAGCGCTTTATAGAGTTAGCAAGCACTTTCCAGAGTTAGCATCATTTTCCAAAGTTAGCAGCACTTTCCAGAGAAAGCATCATTTTCCAAAGTTAGCAGCGCTTTCCAGAGAAAGCATCATTTTCCAAAGTTAGCAGCACTTTCCAGAGAAAGCATCATTTTCCAAAGTTAGCAGCGCTTTCCAGAGTTAGCATCACTTTCCAAAGTTAGCAGCACTTTCCAGAGTTAGCATCATTTTCCAAAGTTAGCAGCACTTTCCAGAGTTAGCATCAGTTTCCAAAGTTAGCAGCACTTTCCAGAGTTAGCAGCACTTTCCAGAGTTAGCAACACTTTCCAGAGTTAGCAGCACTTTTCAGAATTAGCAGCACTTTCCAGAGTTAGCAGCACTTTCCAGAGTTAGCAGCACTTTCCAGAGTTAGCAATTCTTTTCGGGTATTCCTTGTCTCCATACTCTTACTCGAACCTCTCGCACTATCAAAACCTTGCCTGTTTTGGTGCAACATCTTTCACCCTTAGAAGATATGGTTTCATTGTATCATTATTTTCTTAACAGCATATGAGATTGAAGTTTTTACGGATCCTAGAAACATAGGTTCCAACCAGGCAATGCCAACTGCTGGATTAACCTAAAGGTAACGCAAACTGAAGTTTAGGGTTCCCACTTGCTTGGGCCCCCCTCCCCCCCCCCCCCCCAAAGTGGTTCCAGGTGTATTTTTAATCATTTCGAGGAAAGGGCAAAGAAAAATGTTTGTTATTCTGATGACATTAAAGCCTCATATCTCAAATAGTTTATCACGTCTAAATCTGGCCCTGACAACATACTGTTATAAAGCTTGCCAATATTGCTGGATCCCTTTTGTCTGACATATTTGGGCGTTTTTATAAAAGCCTATATCGTTTTATCCTAAAAAAAAATGTCATAAGGGTAGAAAAAATTGTCAAGAGTACCTCAGCCAAACTGGTTCACTACATAAATCCTCCTTGGAGAAACTCTGATTTCAATGTTTCAATACGAGTTTGGTCTCTTCCTTGTAATGTCTCTCTTCGTTCATGGTGAGCATATGTGGTCAAACGGTTGAGTTCATGGGCTGAAACCAAAAGTCAGAGATTTGAATCTCATTTTATTTTTAAATTGTGATTTCTCTCCAGGGAGATGATAGCATTCATCTGGATTTCGTTGTTCTTGTCAAAACATAATTTTTAAAAACAATGTTGACCAAACAAAAATGAAAGACCAGCAGCTTTACCACACACGTAGGATGAAGTTATCGTATGTTTTGTAGGGAAAGAGTTTTGACCAAAAAGAAACCCAAATCTGTTCACATATTGTGCCAACAGTCAAATTTTTTAAACCGCCGCAAATGTATGACGAGTTTTGATAAAAACTAGCTTCAAAGTTAGGAAAACATATGATACAAATATAGACTATTCAATCAATCCACAGCAGGCAATGCCTTGTATATGTTAAATGTGGCAAAATATGTAGGTTACATGTTTTCTCAAAGTCCTTACTCTGCTTCGTTAGAAGCGACTCTGTAAAAAAAAAAAAATTAGAATGTACCCAAACTATAGCATGAGAACCCTTCGTCTGGCGCTATCTGTAATCGTTTGCCAAGTTGGATCCTGGAAGCCAGACGCCCAGTCCGGCTAACTAATGTCCAGATAGACGTCATCTCTTTTTGAAAATAGTTTTTTTTTACAGTCTGCGTCGGTCAAGTCAATTGTTTTTCCGTCCATGTCAGCCCATCAGCCCCCCCCCCCCCTCCCACACAGACACACTCAACCACAACCACCCCATCACTGCGATATATTCACCATTCAGCTTCCTCCACAACCCGTCCTCCCACAAATCACATCCATCTTCCGATTTCTAAATTGTATTTGGTCGCATTCTGTAGTATTGTTGTTGAGACCAGTGTGTGTGAATGTGTCTGTGTGTGTGTGTGTTTGCGCATGGTAATGTTTGTGTTTGTGTGTGTGTGTCTGCGCATAGGAATGTTTTTTGTGTGCGCTAAACAATATTTTTCAATCTACAATGTGAAAACGAATGATAGAGAAAATATGCCTCCAGGACACACACATCCACACACAAACACATTCACACACACATATCCATACACACATCCACACAAACACATCTGCACAAACACGTCCACACAAACACAATCACACACACATCCACACACACACACACTTAACTATATATTGACGTTGTCTGTACTGCACAAGAAATTAGCACTCCCGTACACCAATGCATACACACATAGACGCACGTTGGCTTGAATGACTATTTTACAAACAGGCACCCAGATTTTTTTTTCATATCCTATTACTTAACTTATCAACTTATCGACTTATCATGTCTGCATAACTTTGATTAATGTTTAGTGCGAAAATCTGCAATTTAAAGTACCGCGCTTTTCAATATGCTGTTACCTTTTAAATCGCATTCCTGAGAAACTTGGAAACTATACTTGGAAAAAATGTCCGCCATGTTAATATTTTTTTTTATCAATAGGGACATTTTATTTCCTGCAGGGGAAGCAAACTCTGGTGACTATTAATTGACATAAACATCTTTGCCAGACCATCTCCAGCATTTTAGACACCAAAGTTTTATTTCAGATGATTATAGGATAGAACAAAATCATATAGCATCTAAAGAATAGGTCCTCAAAGCTGCAGTCAGTTGATGTGAAGATTATTACTTAAAGAATAACAAAAATACAAAGAGAGTTATTGTTATAACATTAACTCAGAGTCGGTCCCGATAGGGGCAAAAAAAAATTGTGTCCCCAGATGACAGACAATTAGCCTACTGACTTTTAGTTATGAAGTCTAGTTTAAACACTAGTGACGTTGATACGGAAGGTGAAAGGTGCGGCCGCGGTGGGTGTCATGATGTCATCCAACATGGAATAACAACAAAATCATGCCCCCTTTTTTTTTTGTTTCAATTTGTTCTAGCTAGTAACTTGAGCCTGTTTCTGAACGTTTTATAATAAATACATATGTCCAAGAGAAAGGTTATTTCAGGAAGTAGGACTGGGGGTGAGTGACACATTTAGCTTAACGCACCAGGTAACGCCAACCCAAGTGACTCCTCTGGTTACCTCTTCGCACTTCAAAAGGATGAAGTGGCATATCTAGACGCAAGGGGCATTCAACTAAGTCCTCTCACAGGTGCTAGGCAATTATTGCAAAAAGGGAAAACAGAGCGCCTCTATTCTAAGCCCTCGCAGGTAGGTTCTTTGCTTAGTATTGCTAACCACAATTAGGACATTATAATCTTACCTTATCCTTTAAAGTGTAGACGTTACTTAAAAAAAGATATGATTACGTCCAACACGTGTCCCTATGTCAATCTAGCCATGCACGTTTTTAATTTTTATCATTGACTTCAACTCTGCCAGGTCGTTGGTTTTTCTGGCTGATTCAGGCAACCCATTCCACGCTCTTATAGCACTAGGAGAGAAAGAGTATTTGTATAAATGTGTCCTAGCGTATGAATTAAGAAATTTGCCTTTTTTTTGTGTCTTTCTGATTATTTTAGTAAGTTTTGCTTTTGTAATTGAAGATTACGGTTCAGTGTTTTATATATAATTGCTACTTTACTTTTTAGTCTTCTGTCCTGAAGGATCAATAAATTTAATAATTTTATTTAAAGTGTTACTCTAGTCAAATGCGAATATTTGTTTGTTATGATGCTAAATCAGAAGTTTAGTTTATGTAGATATACATCCTTATGCCAATATAGCTCTGTTGCTAGCCGTGCTGAGACATCGAAGTACAAGCTGAAAGATTGTCTCGTCTGATGTATTGTACATATCCGGTAGAGATGAATTGATTATCTCGACGGTCCCGGGTATTTTGTTTGTTTGTTTTAATGTTACGGATGTTTCTTTGAAGATAGTTTACTTCCTAGTCCAAACCTCCTGCAGGTCGACGGGGGACGGGAGCGGGCAGGGTTTGAACCAGGGACAATCGATAAATCTGAACGACAGTCCAGCGCGCAAATTGCCCGACCAGGCAGGGTCATACCCTGCTCCCCGCCATCCTCCGTCGTCCATCGAGAAGTTAATTATTTTTAAATCCGAACATCCGAAACATGTAAAACAGAAAAAAAAAAAAACATAGTTTTTTTTACAGAGGCAAATGAATCTTTGAAACATTATTACTTTTGACAATCAAAATTAAATATCGTCTTGAATATTCCTTGCGAATAGACGGATCCGACAGAGATCCGACTCCGACGGGGGCCGCCTCTGAGTTTGTGTGATAACACAAACTCTCTTTGTAATATTGTTTTAGAATGTATTTGATGTGTCTATGAGGCATGCCAAAAATAAACTCACTAATTGAATACTTAATTGTGATAGAGTAATTATTATTTTGTGTATGTATGCCTACTAAAATGTCAAGTAAACTTTCATTTTTACTTAAATAAATCCTTTTTAGTGGGGGGGGGGGGGGGGGGAGGAGGGGCGAGGGGTACTCAGAATTACGAAAATTCTAGAAGGGGTTCGCATAAGTCTAAAGTTTTAGGAACACTGCTTAAAGGGCCACTCAATAGTAGAACTTTTTTTTTCTTGAAGCTGACCAAAGTTATTTAACTTTCCCCTCAAGCAGGACGCGTGTGTCTAATGCATTACTTCAGCTGCTTTCTGCCAGGCAACATATGTGTTGTAAAGCTGTGCTGTGCTAATTATAAAATAATGGCCGTCCTAGTTCTCAACCACACATTACCGTGACAACACAGCCACCTTGTAAGGCCAAGTCATGAAATAAAGAGGCAATAAGGATATGACAATGTGTGTCTGTTTCTTTTTTTTTTTTTTCCAGTTCATTGAAACCACTAATGATGAGTGCTTTCTCATATCCTTTAAGAAAAAAATCTAGATCTATGTTCTGAGTTACAGTGTGGACATTCCTTTCACCTATGTCTCTATATACAAATACTTTCAAGTTGAATCTTTGTAAATTTATTAATACAAATTTATAATCAGTTTTGTTTTAAAAATAAGCGTGCTTGTGTTTATTTCAAGTTCTACATTAAGAATTTAATACGCTTGCATCGTTTTAGTTTTGTACTAGCTGTTTAGAGATACAAAACAACGACTTGTTATCAATAAATGGTGTCAGGAGTGGGATAAAATAACTCACTAAAAAATACCCTAAAAATACACGTCTTTTACTAGTCTCCTCTCCTCATCGTAGGCACCTAGTATTTATGAACAGGAACTACGACAGACCACATTGTAATTTCATCAGAATTCGAACAGCCTGCACAACCAAATCTCCCGCTCCTTTTCTCGTCAATACATCACAAACTCGAACAGACACTCAATAACAATACTATTGACTGTGACAGTATGATCAAAATCCCAAATTACATGGTATGATTAAAAGACACAATTCATGTGATTAAAACACTTTATTCATGGTATGATTAAAAACCCAAAACTTACATTATATGACTAAAATCCCAAACTTCGTGTTAAAATTAAAAGCCGAAAGTTAAATGATGAAGACTATACACCAAATGTATGCGATATGATTATGATTAATGATTGAAAGCCCAAAATTACATGGCTTGATCAAATGCCGAACATATTCTGTATGATTACATCACACTGTATGATTACATCACAAAACCACCAGCTCTTACCAAAACCTTGCTCCCTAACCGTGATGTCCCTCACTACACTAGAACCCTGCTTATTACGACTTCTGTTTTGGTCAGCCTATCTCTAATTAACGTCAACATAATGTCTGCAAAAATTAACTTTTTTCTTTTTTCAAGAAAAGACAACCGCGTTTTTTTTTCTTCAAAAAGAGTTAACTAATTACACTAGTTATCATTTTTTTAAAAGAAAAAACGTCAAGCCAGATCCGACCTTGACCTATATACATTCAACCAGTTGTTGACCAATGCTGTTGAGTGACGAGGAGAATAAAAGCAAAAGGGAAAAAAAAAGGCCGCAGCTACCTGAGATGACCTACATTAGTGTGCATTCTATTTCTCACCTTTTCTTAAAGCAAGCGATGATAGAGTTGAAACATATTGACCCAGTGCCCGCTTTCTAGTGGGTCTTCAACCTTGTTTGTAAAATAATTATAAATTCGGTCTAAAAATAAAGCAGGTAAACAACCTAGGATGGGCAAAGCATGGCACGCGCTCCATTCGGGGAACACACAGGCATAGATCTACTTGTTAATGTCAGCAAACGTGACGTAATGTTATATCAATGTGAGCTTAGTTCTCTTCGGTCGACACCAGGGGTAGACAAGTGGTTTCGATCAATGACTCAAGGTTACGAAAAACACGATTATGTTGAACCGGACACAACAGAAGGAGACAATTCGTGTTCCTTTTATTTCAAAACATATCCTCTATTTTCATCAGTGTTTCTTTAAGTTCCATTATATCGCCCCCGAATTTCAGCAGATCGCTTTATATTTTTTTCCTCTTTTCTATTTTATTACTTAAAAAATACTTTTTAAAACAATGTGTATCAATAAGTTTGGATCAGTCATGTAATTAAATTTGTAATAGATCTAGACAAACAATAATAAATCTATGCGATTAGAAATATTTTTTTACTAATTATTTCTGTTTAGCGCAATTTCACGCTTTTAGCGTTCTCAAAACGCTACGATCCTATCTCTTGTCGAGACCAGTTGGAAAGGGCTAGGCAGCGGTTCTCAACCTTTTATGCTCGGCGACCCCTTTTTACAACCCAGCACTCTGCCGCGACCCCTCCCCCCACACACACACATACAGCAATAGAAGAATAGACAATAGCAGACCATATTTGCAATTGTCTTAGGCGACCCCTGGCAAATCGTCAATCGACCCCCAAGGGGGTTGCGTCCCACAGGTTGAGAACCCCTGGGCTAGGGGGAGAAAGAACGGGGTATCTGGGTGATCGCTTTTTAAATGTATTTTTTTTTTTAAATAAGGAAACGACCTGAATTCGGACGTGTAGGCTTATACCTTGTCAGGCTTCTCAAGCTAACCACTCTGTTATCGAAGAGTCTATAAACACGGAAGGTTGTATAGCTATGAGAGTTGCCTCTAGTAACTCTAGTTCGTGTTTGTGTTCACTAAACATCAGACGATTTCCTAATATAAAGGGGTCTAATTCAGCGTGTACCACCCCTTAAGTCAAGTACTATTTCTTTCCCTTGCTTGAGATTCCAAACAAAATAATTTATTACCAATAGTTAATTAACTAATTGGTTAATTTTTTTTTTAAATTGACTATTGTGTTGGCAGGTAAAAGAAATAATTGTGCGCAATTTCAGCTTGATCCGAGATCTTACGAAATCAAAATGCAAGCAAAGAGAAGATAACTGTGATTAACTTAATTATGATTCGTTTTCTTTGAAGAAATAAGATGTAGTAACAATGAATAAGAAGACAAAGCAATGTGGAGAAATGGAATCACATGAAAGGTTACCTAGAGAAACACTTAAGGAAATAAAGAGCGCAAGAGAGTTTGAAAGGAATAAAGAGATAAACGAAACAATGTCAAGGACGTTGTATTGAAGGAGCGCTGTTGCCAACCAATAACGAAGCTCATCTAAGGTAAATAGCTGCTACTGCTATTTATTGAAACTTACAGAGTTTAGCTCCCTTTCTGCTATATAAAACGAAACTAATTAGGTAATACTAAATGATTAACTAACTGGTTATTATTTTATATTAGGATTGATTACTGTCTTGTCATCGACTACTAATCATAATGTAAAATTTCAACTTGATTTGAGAATGGGAAATGATAGAAAAAAACAAGTTCAAACTTTTTACCAGACAGACAGGCAGAGTGAGATGAAATAAGCTATGCAATAAAAACTAAAGAGCTTAGAAAGAAATTTCACTGGACAATGCTAACAAGTGAAAACAAATAATTATATACTTTTTAAATATACTTCATTTATTTACATTTCGTATATTCAACATATCCACCAAAGATGCAATTCTCCAATAGAGAGTAAACAATCTTACACAGGAAATTCTTTGAAAACCAATAGAAAAAAGATATGATAGAAGCTCAGTGGGTAATTATAATTTAAACTTACAGTGCAACATACAATTAATTAATAGTACAAACGCAAAAAAAAAAAAAAAAAAATGCCTACTATGTAAACAAAAAAAAACAAAAAAAAACGAGATGTGCGGTAAATCTGAAATGGGGATCCCCCTGGTTTGAACCCTGATGAAGACTGGGATTTTTAATTTTCGTTTTTTTTAAGGGGCCTCAGAGTACCTGACATTGGCGAAACTAAGGGGGAGGGAGGGGGGGGAGAATTTTAAAATCCCCCCGGGCCCCCACCTAGAGGGGGGCCCAAATGGGTGTCCGAAATTTATTTGTTAATACATAATTAATATATTTGATTGACAAATAGTGTCAACGGGGGGCATTTTTTTTATAACATTTATGGATTAAATTTATCACAAAGACTAAACCTAGATCTAGGTCTATCAGGACGTTGACTTTGTTGACATTTTAAAAATATTTTTTCCCACAGAGATCAAAGTTTTTTTAAGACCTAGTGTTACATCTTAAACTTTGTTGCCACGAATAAAACTGCATGATATACGGCGAATTCTAGGTATCTTGTTACCATTACTAATAATAGATCTAAATGGCGAATATTTTATGGCTACACTAATTAACCTTGAAGCAAAATTTCCAGAATCGAGTATGACAGATCCAAAAGTTATTCTTAATAATGCTAGAACTTCCATTATTCGGGTTTGGCGTCTATAATTTCAGAATTAAACTTCACACTCGAGTTATTACCCCTCTATTCATCTTTCCTCAATCCAATGGAAACTCTCTTTTTATTTCCATCTAATCCTTTTGCTTTCGCACAAAACATAAACAACAAACAATGACGTAATATCATATAATATTAGCACATCCTTCCTTTTTAAGTTATTATCACACCCTTCCTTTTAAAGTTCTTAAGAGTGACATCATCTTCTTTTTTGAAGTAACGTCTGTATTATATAAGAAGATAAGATATCTACTAGCAGAGCCGGCCCTAGCATTTGCGGGGCCCTATTCGAAACGGATCGCGCGGTGCCTAGTCTGCGTAGAGATGAGCATAATGTCAATATTATTTTTTTTGAATTAGAAAATAGGCCTACTTTCGTCTTTGCAATAAATTTTTATCAAATGAAAGCTCGCAATGCCACTTTTTATTTATAGGCACCCAAAATGTCAATTTCTATTCTTCAGGAGATTAGTATAAATTCAAAAAAAAGTTCAGGACTTTATCGTATATTTTGTCTTTTCATGAGATTTCCTAGAGGCCCTGGAAAATCAGGAGGTCGCGAAAACCCTGTTATTTTATATACGTTTTAATGGTTTAATTTAATAATGTACACTTAGAATTAGCGCGGGTCCTATGAAAGCGCGGGGCCCACTGCGACCGCATAGGCTGCAATGGCCTAAGGCCGGCCCTGTCTACTAGGAACTTTAACAATTCGTCCACTTCTGGTTGTCTTGACGTTGGTGTAGAACTGTCTGTTTCGTTTGTTCCAACAGTTTGCAGTTCATTGTCTCCATCGGTATCATAGTACCCAGAGATGTCTTCATCGAAACTCTGATTCAAAAAGCATTGATTTCTTCTGTATGCTTTTCCGTTTGTCTTTATGATGTAAGATCTGGGTGCTGAATGGTTTTTTTTATGACAACTGCTTTCTGCATTGTTTGACCTAGACGAACTCTCCGACAGAATAATCTTTAGGTAGTCTTGCTTTTGCATTGTATTTCACTTTGCTTTTCATCTGTCGTTCGTTGAGTAATGTTCAATAGTTTGGGATCAGTTGGAATGATTACCTTAGTCTTCAGCAGTTGTGATGGTGAATACGGCAGTACACTTATCGGAGTATTTCTATACTCGAGCATAACGAGATATGGATCTTTCCCACTTTTGTATGCTCTGAATCCTTTTGCTTGCGCACAAAACATAAACAACCAACAATGACGTAATACCATATAATATTAGCACAGAATCTTCTTCATGCAGTGAAAATTAAGAATTTTTTGCCTATCTTGAATTCTGGTCAAAGCTCTTGCGCCCAATTAATATAGTTCAGAAGAAACTACAAAAGTCTGGACTGCATATACGGGAAGCTGCTAAAGAAATTAGTACCCTTTCATGCTTTCTGCAAAATGATGAGAAACTGACAAAAACCCAATCCATCGAAAAAGCAAAAGAAGGTAGTGAATACTATGGGTTCCTTGTAATCAAAACAACCAGAAGAAAGAAAAGACTTGATGGGAAGTTGAGTTCTAAGGTAGGACTGTCAATAGAATTGCAATTCAAACGTGCTGCGATAGAAGTGCTGGACAGATTTCATATGGCGTTGAAGGGCAGATTACAAAGGGTGGAAAGAAAATGGATACCTTTGGGTTTCTTCTTGAATCAAGACACCTGTTAGATGAAGACCCTCTTATGACAAACTGTGCTACTTTTCCTGTTTGTATGATGAAATAAATGGCAAATCGCTTTTTCAATGATGTCATTGATGCACGAGCACTTTTCATCAACAAACCAGTAATACAATCACCAATAGACATATTGAGGAAACAGGAAACGTATGGTAAATTACGTGTGCTCAAACTTTGCAACCTCTCCGAATACTGCGAACTCAGGCCACTTCTATTACGTCATGTGAGAGATCATTCTCAAAGCTCAAGTTCATCAAAAGCTATCTCAGGAGCACAATGACGCAAGAAAGGCTTATCATGGCTTTAATGTCAGTGAAGTCACAAATACTAGAAAGTATCGATGTAGTTGATGTTATAGATGTCTTTGCTGCACAGAATGCACGACGTGAAGCGATATCAATTTAGATTTGTGACTTGTGCATTATTTAACTAATAAACAACGATATTATTCATTAAAAGAGTCTTAATGATTACTTTTGTTAAGTTTACTGATATACTGAACCAATTTGAATTGGGGCTTATATATTTTTGCGTACATTATCCCATGTCATATGTCGAATGTCAAAATGCAAGGCGCCCCCAAAGAGGTCAATCCCCCCGGGCCCCCAAATCCCTAGTTACGCCCCTGATTGGTTGGTAGTTTTGCTGGCCACTTGACACCCTCGTTAATTGCGGACCACAGAAACAGATGACCTTTACATCATCAGCCCTGTAGACCACATAATCTGAAGAAATGAAACGGGGGAGAACTTAGGTCCAAAACGTTAACTCTTTCTCTCCGCAATTATTTTCCTCATTCCGATAGTAATATTCATTTTGCTCATTTGTATTACACTATCCTGTTACATTTGGTTTCAAACTATAGGAGAATGCATGCTCTTTTTTACACAACACAAAATTAAAGCTTATAAATTAAAAAATCAATTTAGTTTAATGGGGTCAAATCAACAATGACATCGTCGATTAGGAGAGAAAGAGTTAAGGGATATGTAAAAAGCTCCGCGGACGCCTCACATTACAATCACGTCTCCGATTAGAATTCTGTGTTGTGTTGTTGTTTTTTTATCTCTATAAGACGCTTCTATGGTATATATATATATAACGATATTTATACTGTATACTTAGAAGCGCTATTCTGTGCAGACGGTTGGCCAGCTATTTAAACTAGATGTGTGGCCCATCATAGAATTGAAGAGGCCAGCACTTCATAGAGATAAGCGCATTGAAGCATGAATTGTATTGCAATTAGCACAATTCCTAGTTTTTATTTTGTGAAGGAGAAAAGATTTTTAAAAAAAGCACCTTTCAAATCTTCAAATTCCAGTATGGACGGTCCAGTATGTGTGTGGTCAGTCACTTGAATCACCACTTCTAACCTCCCCCCACTCATCTCTCCATGCGTTTTCACGCATGTTTTTGTTTGCTCTATCTCGCCCCTTCCCAGTCATCACACCTCGTTCCGTTATCCCCGATGTCCATTCGCGACACCTCTTCCAAACCATTGTCCACGTCTGCTGACCGTCGGGGCCGTTACCGCTTGGACAATAGCGGCCAGGTCACACGAGTAGTGCACACGTCCAAGCGCAAATAGACCTCTTCCGTCTCGTTAATCTAAGATCCGGCACGCCCCCTACTCGCAGTGTTCACTCGTGTCCAGCGTCGCCTGGTCAATGGACCAGCTCTAAAAAGTAACAGGTTTCATGAAGGGGGGGGGGATGGAAACTCGAAAGCCCATTAACCAGGCCATGTCAAATTCAAACAGGTTGCAAGCAGTCGTCTGTAAAACGGACATTAAAAAAAAAAAGTGGGGATGGTCTGACCAGGGTTGGAGACTGAGTGATGTAATCTCTTTGACCATACGTGACTTAGCCGAGACGTTCGTATTTTTGTAATGGTCAGTGGTCAAGGTCAACTAAGGTATGCGCTTTAAGGAATGCCAGACGCAGGAAGATGTGGTTTTTTTTCCTTTTATATATCTGTACAGAATGGTCAAAGAAGCATGAAATCGGGGGGGGGGGGAGGATGAGGGAGGAAAAGAGCTAAGGGGGTACAGAGTTAAACAGGAGATACTACCCCCCCCCCCTTTCGCTGCTTTAATTAGACTAGGGTAAAGATTAGGGGGGAATAACAGGAGAAACAGTTATTCCATTTTTTTTTTCAATTGAAACCTTTATCCTAAAGAGGTCGATTCGTTGTATCTAAAACATAAGTCCAGTCAACTTTATGTTGTGATTTTGGTCATTTAGATTGCATATTGTCTATACAAATAAACAAAAAAATAGCCATACTTATATGAAAGCTGGCATACGTTAACATGGTGTTGAATATAATAATAATAATACTGCATTTTTTAATTCTATAGAGTATAGAGCAATATTTCACATCACCAGGCAGACCCAGTTGCTACCTACATATTTTGCCACATTAAAAGCAGGTAAATCCGTTGTCCGCCGGGAAAGGTTGGGGCTTACTTAAGCTGTCTTTTCGTCGTCTGCGCCTTAATCCGGCTAGGTCACTTCTATGAGTCTCAAATGTGTGTTCCGCGACCCTCGTGAGAGCTCTCCAGCTGTCTCTTTCAGAGGCTATCTGTCATTAAATACAGCCTTATCAAATGAAAACCCTTTAAACAATTAGTACTGCCGCCAGCGCCCCCTATGTTTTCATTTAGTGGTAAAGAAATATACACACGATGCCATACGTGGTTGCTATTGCAATATTGTAAACGTTCTTCTTACAAACGCGGTGTACAGTGTTTGGCACTAGAAACAATGTCTCAAAAGTTGAAAGCACAAATTCTCTCTTTATCACGAACTGCCATGTTCCTTTTGTCCATGTAGTGCGGAATCTTGGAGTTTTCTTCGACTCAACACTATCTTTCGACCCACACATAAGTCAGCTCTGCAAAGGTCTTTATCTGTAGCTGCGCAGATTAGGCCAGATCCGACCATGTTTAACAACGGAGTCAACAAAAACGCTAGCTGTGGCATTCATACTCTCCCGCCTTGACTACTGTAACGCCGTGCTAGCAGGTATACCTGATGACAAAATAGCCAAGCTGCAACGTATACAGAACAACGCCGCTCGAATAGTCCTTAAAAAAAATAGACAAGATTCTGCTACTACGCTCTTGAGCACGCTCCATTGGCTTCCCGTGAAAGCGAGAATCGATTACAAGGTCGACACATTTTGTCATCAGTGTATATATAACAACGAGATGCCCTTATACCTTAGTGAACTGATTACTCCATATGTCCCCCAGAGAGCCCTGCGCTCAATGGACTCAACGCTTTTAGTAGTGCCACGTTTCTCCCTCAAAAGCTAAGGTCTGCGGGCTTTTTCAGTTCACTGACCAAAGGTTTGGAACTCACTCCCCATTGATCTCAGACAGACAACATGCTACACCACTTTTAAGAAGAACATTAAGGCCTATCTGTTTAAAACTTTTTTAGATTAGTTTGTCATGTTAGCTCTTGTGTTTGTTTTGTAATGTTGTTATAGCGCCTTGAGCCCACATTTTGTTTGTTAACAGCGCTTTATAAATAAAATTATTATTATTATTAATGTTTGAACTATATGATAACACAAAAAGGGTAATCTAGCTAGTAGTAGACACAGGAACAATTGTATTTTTTATATAACATATGGGATATGCTGTTGGGATATTATTAGCATGATATTTATAGCACACATGTATGTGTTGGTTGAATCGGGTGATTGGAGGCCCCAGGTGGCCCCAAATGATAAAGAAAAACAAAAAAAAATATTTAGACCGAAAAAAATACAATGAATTAAAAACATTCCTTTGTCTATATCTAAATCAACAAATTAGCTAAGTTCATCTAGCAAGATAGCAAGAGAAAGTGCTTCACGGACAATGCTTGATCACTGCATTGCAACTAACATTTCGACATTTCACCAAAAGGAAGAAGCAATGGTCTTGGAACATATGTAGTCTAGCAAGTAGATCTAAGCAGTTCTAAGGAGGACCTTCAGTCATAGTAGAGACATGGAGCTAGGCTAATAGCCATTGAGCCCTAGAGTTCTGCTATATTTTGAGAGATGATCTTTGTTTCTCTAAATTATTTGTTCTTTGAGTCCTGTGCGATGGGCCCACCAATCGGAGGCTGCTTTATTTACTCACACCCGAGGCCGGCTCAAGTTGAATGAACATTTGTGTCGGTAGATATAGTTATAATCTTGGTTGTGTTTTGTATAGTCAAAGACTATTTTAAACGTAGCTCGGTGTTAATGAGCCATTTTGTCTTTGATATAGTCCGTCCTTCGTGGTTCGATGATGACCACTTTGGTCATCCGGGAGTGGGGTGGGTGTTGACCTGCACACTGAGCAGGGTATTCAGGCTGGAGCTCTTGTCATTGGCCTTGTTTTTCTATACCAGTGCTGTTCTCTTGTCCTCTGCAATCGGTGCGCAAGTTTTCAAAGCGCCACTGCATGATACTTTAACACGTTCTTCCATCTGTCATGGTCATATCGAAGTCGAGAACCATTCATCTTATAGAAAACGTATCCGATAGAAGCATAAAGAAGTATAAACTTATCCGATAGAAGCATAAAGAAGTATAAACGTATCCGATAGAAGCATAAAGAAGTATAAACTTATCCGATAGAAGCATAAAGAAGTATAAACTTATCCGATAGAAGCATAAAGAAGTATAAACTTATCCGATAGAAGCATAAAGAAGTATAAACTTATCCGATAGAAGCATAAAGAACTTTAAATGTAAAGACTTATCCAATAGAAGCATAAAGAACTTTAAATGGAAAGACTTATTTGACTTCTTCCTGCTTGAACTGGAGAGGATTTTTTATTTATTCATTAGGAATGTGTGTTCTGAGTGAGTTCTGACTAGAAGGACTAGGCTATATGTTTTTATAGATTAGAGCAACTTATATTTGTTGTTTAGCACAGTTTTAGCTGATAGAATGTTGTATTATACAGCAATTACCAGCAGTATTAAAATAGCCATAGACTATAAGTAGATTATAAAAAAAATCATTAAAAAAATAATTTTCTGTATTTTTATTATAGATTTAAGTGTTTCAAATTAAGTTATGTTCAAAAATTGTTTTAATTTTAGTTTATTTATGACATTCTGATGAAAACAAATATCCCTAAAAATTAATTCCAACAATTTGAAGCGACGAGACGACGTCGTCCATAGATCAGGTAAACCATCAACAACAATGAATCTAGAGTGAGTACACAAATTTATTTATAAAATTGAAGAGCACAGTTTATAAGTTTATTTACGCACAAAAAATTTGCCTCTCACCAAGTGAAACCGATTCCTGTCGACCAGTCGATATAGTTTTATGTCTATGGACTAAGCCTTTTAATCTCACTATCTCTATTTAATTCATTTTGATATATTAAAAAAAAAAGCTTTTATCTTGCTCAATACTCTATGGTCCAATCACTTGTGTGGATCAGTCTGAGAAAGGGAAGGGGGAGGTATATTGGAGAAGATTTCCGAACTGGCTTTTCAAAGGCAATTTTATTAAACAAAAATGCTTGACGAGGCTCAAGCCTCCTTGATGTATGGTCAAAAACGCTAGCAACTGAGCCAGACAAGTGCTTATGAAAATAGAATGGTTTTATAGTCATCTAATACTGCTGATAACTTAATTGGTTAATTGCTTGATTGATTAAAATGTTGTTATGGTCAATGAACAGTTGTGCAAGGTTTCAACTTGAGCCGAGAATGGCAAGAGGGAGAAATAAAGTGTACAAAATGTGTACCAAACAGACAAACAAACAGACAAACAGACAGAGTGAGCTGATAAAAGCTTTGTAATAAAGAATTGCATATTGTAAGATCGCCAAGCTAAAGAAAACTGAAGGCGGATGGATACAAAACATCTCCGTACTGATGATCTTCTTCCGCGACAAATTAAGACAAAGGAAAATTAGTGCTCTTTTTTATTAATTTTTTTTTATCCTCTAAATGGACGACAATAGCTCTTAGTTTTTTAAGAAAACTGGACCCTTCTGTTAGATTTTGAGAGCCTGGTGGAGTAATCCCCCCCCCTCCAAATTTGTGGGAGGAGAAGTAAAGAGGGTGGCCTAAACTTTTTGAAATAGGACGCACATTTTTTTTTTCAAACAGATGAGTGACCCAGTCGTCACCTAGTAGAAGACTAGCTTAAGAAGACCCCCAAAATAGCCCAATGACCTGTTCGCAGTAGCGGCTATTGTCATTCATGAATAAGGACTCTTTTTTTAAAGGGAGGTTAGCAAAAAAACTTTTCTTAAAAGAAAGGTCAAAGAAGAGGAGGTCATCTTCACGGACGTCACGGTGGGAAACATTTACCCGCGTTGAGTAAGGGCGCCGGCCAGTAATTGTGTGTGCGTGCGTGCGTGTGAAACGTTGGAAAAGTCAGAAAGAAAGAAAAAAAAAGAAAGAAAAAAACAAAACACAAGAGACAGTATTACGAGGCTGGTGGACTTGATATTTAATATTCTTCGTCTGTCACCGAGAGCAGGTCAATGCCCAGCCCTGGTCATAGTGGTATGGACGAGAATGGATGGGCTGGAGGGGTGGGGGGGGGGGGGAAGCGGAGAAAGAAACCTGGGCAGGAACTACGTAACGAGGTCCGAAGCCTTGTGAAATGGAGCAAAGGGGACGAGTGTAACGTGAAAAAACACAAGTACCTTTTGTTTGGGAATGAGGTTAAGGGATTGGATGGACGGACACAAAACAACAAACTTAAAAGACTTGAATTATGCTTGAGAAAATGTTTAAGATCGAATGTAGAGATTCGGGACTAAAGGTCATGAACTCTTTCGTAGCTAAAAAAAAAAAACATTACTGAGAAAAAACAGAAAACAAACATCGTTACATATTAAACAAACTCCCCCCCCCCCCCCCCCCCCCCACTGTTCGTGAGCTATTGGCCTAAACTGCCCACAGGTTGTGAAATTGGGGGCCAGTGCTCATGCCTTCTGTGACGAGTGATCTCGGTATAAGTCGCGTAACTCATACTTAATAGTTAATCACAGTTATCTGCTCTTTGTTAATACTTAGTGTTTTAAGATCCCGTTTACTTTTTCTCGAGAATGCCTTAGAGAAGAAGAGAAACCAATACGAAGAAATGTGAAGGATATATAATGGAGCCTAAAAAAATAATAATATAACAAGATTAGAAAAAAAGTTTGTGTGGTAACACAAACTCAGAGGCGGCCCCCGTGGGAGACGGATCCCTATCGGATTCGCTGGTCGACGGAGGATGGCATCGAGCAGGATATGAAACCGAGACCGTAGAGATAATCAGTCCTGCGCGCTAACCGCACGACCAGGCATTGCTCTTAATCTAAGTACAAACTGGTTACAAACTAATAGCCTACTATTGATAATATACCTACACATTACAGAATGACAACTACCGGATATGTACAATATGCCAGAAGAGCGATTTTAGATAATCTTTTGGTATTGAGCATTTTCATTTAAATGAAACTAGAATGAGCATGTAGATCTACCTAAATTAAACTACTAATTTAGCACTCTCAATATCTATATCTACTAGATCCAGATCTAAAATATATATTTTGGATAATGTAGATGTAATTTAGATAAGATTTTTATAAAAAAAAAACACTAGACAATCAATTAATAGACTGATTGCAATATGAAATATTAAAATAGTAGATTTGTTTTTAGTATTTTATAACATTGCAATATTGACATATTGACAATCTAGACTCTAGAAATAAAAATCTACACTTTAAGCCTAGAAATTAAAATTATAGATCTTGATCTAGTCTAAATCATGGCTGTCTAGTAGTGCGGTTTGCGCGCTGGACTGTCGTTTGGATTCATCGATGGTCCCAGGTTCAAACCCTGCCCGCTCCCATCCCCCGTCGTCCTAAGGGAGGTTTGGACTACAACTCTGAAGGAACATCCGAAACATGTAAAACAACAAACATTCTAAACTAGACCAAGAAATTCTAGATCTAGATTCTATAATGATTTTAATTAGAACTTAAATCTAGATCTAGTTTTAAAAATCTAGCTCTAGTGTAAAAAAGAAATCTAGATCTAGTGTAAAAAATCTAGATTAGATCTAAATCTAGCTATTATGTCTTTTTAAAATGCGAGTCACATTACGAGGTTTAATAAACATTACTATACCGAGTTGTTTTAGCATTTAAAGAATTTATTCCATATGACTTCAAAGAAAAAAAATCCACTACGTCACAGGGTCTAGTTAGACTAAAAAATATCATCTATACGAGCAGCTTGTTGAGGGTTCATAGACATTGGTGCACCGAGAGATTTCTTTTGGCATTTCATTTAATGAATTAACTCCATATGACGTCGAAGGAAAAAAAATCCATTACGTCACACGTCCTAGTTAAACTAAAAAATGTCGTCTAAACGAGCAGCTTGTCGAGTGTTCATAGACATTGGTGCACCGAGTGAGATCTTTTAGCATTTCAATTAAAGAATTAACTCCATATGACGTCAAAGGAAAAAAAATCCATTACGTCACACGTCCTAGTTAGACTAAAAAATGTCATCTATACGAGCATCTTCTCGAGTGATTATAGACATTGGTGCACCGAGTTTGTTCTTTTAGCATTTCATTTCATGGGCTAGTTAGACTTAATATATATATATATAAGGATTAAAGACCCTTTTTTATTTTGTTTTGTCTGTCAGTCTGTCTGTCCGTCATGTTAATTGCGAGAAAAAAAAAACACTAAAAGCTATTGAAAATCTGATTAAAATCTAATTTCCCTTCCGAAACATCGCATTAGTTTTAAGTTTCTTTAATAGATTGTTCCGGATGTTTATATATTTATAGTGAGAGAAAATAAGAATTCCAGATTAATCAAATGCCGTAAATTAAATTTTGTGGGATGGTCTGTTATGAAAATTAGATGTACCATAGCCTTATGGAGATTTTTTCAAACTATACTTTGGTGTTAGGAAGTTGTGTTCCTTAAAATCGGAGCATAATATTAACGATAATTAGATTTTCTAACATTTTAGCTAGAAAGTTCAATGTAGTGTAAGAGAGAAGTGCGATTTTACATAAATAGAGTTAAACTATTTTTCATAAAAAATCAGTAACAACCAATTTTCGTAAATGAGAAAATTATGTGTTTTATTTATTAGAAGAGGGATTTTAAACATTTATTAGCGTTATTAGATTTTTCATAAAAAATTCGGATCATTTTTGGCGACGATTTGTAAGAAAATTAAGGTAATGTAGGTCGATTTCTTTTTCGAAACAAAATCCGGAACATTCTTTACCGATTAAACAACTTTTATTTATGTTTCTGCAAGAAAATTAACTGTAAGATAAGTCTAAAAAGTGATTTTGAATAATCGTTTCTAGTAAATTACTTTCTTATTTTAAAATCCTGAATAACCTATTGTCGATATTTTTGAAAAAAATAAAATTATTTGACATAAATTTGTTTTAAGTAAAAAATTCGGAACAATTTATATTAATAAATAAACTATAGTGACGTAGTGTCTAAGAATATAAGTGTAATATTAGTCAATTATGCGATTTCAAACAATCATTTGACATAATTTATTTTTTATAAAAAATATCCGGAACAAATTTATAGTTAATGAAATATAAATCAATATAGATATTTCTATTTAGCATTTACATGCTATTTACATTAAAAAACCGGAACAATATATTAAAGATCATGTGTTTCTTACAATGTTTAAGCATGGAAATAAAATCTAAAAGCTAGAAGAGCCTCTAGTGTTATTTGTTAATCTAATCGTGATGGACAGACCGACCAACCAACAAAACGCACAAAAATAATCTTTTATTCGGATGGGGGCACTAAACAAAAAATAAATAAAATCTGATTTTTTTTTAAAGTTTAAGAAATTGGTTTACCTTGTTAGAATGTTGCGACGTTACGCTACTGCACGAAAGTCGCTGCATAGAAAGTCCATTTTAAAAAAATGTGCTTGATATTTACATACAAAGTGCATTCTTAGCCTTTATAAACAACAGAAATGTTTTCTTTTAACTTTAGCATCTAGTTGACCAGAAAAAGCACCTTTAACTATTATTTATATTTGTTGTAAACATTTCCTGTACATTTTATAAATATATTTGACTTAGTGATACTGAAAATACATAACAATTGTTCTTCTTTGTTAGCATATTGTAACATTGCCTCCCTTACATTTACGTAATTGTTTTAGAATTGGTGTATTTTTTTGAAAAAATCGCTTGCATAATTAATTTTATAAATTAAACGGTTTGCTTTTAGAAAACCAAAAGTAGCTGTTGCACCTAAACTTTTCAAGCCGCATTTAATGATGAAATAATATTTTCATATCTCTTCTAGTTTTCGAGATCTGAATGTGACAGACGGTCAGACGGACATTTGCACAAACCTAATAGCGGCTTTTTCCCCTTACGGGGGCCGCTTAAAAATGATCGAAAGATACATTATACAACGGTTTTCATGTCTAATTTTCAAATTTCAATTTAAAACACACAAACGATTTTTCTCACAACAAATAAAAAATAATTACATTTCAAGCAAGCCTTTTCCTTTTATTCAAGAAATACTTCAAAAACCTACAGCAACTTTAGATTTACGCTGTTTTTTATTTTGAATATTATTTGTTTGCGCATGTTGCCTATAAACAAATTGTCTCAAAGCAGAGCCGGACACAACAAAATGAGACAAAACATGTTTGGGAAGCTAAAAAAAAGGGGAACTAGAGAAATTTGCCCATGCGGAACATCACCAGAGAATGCCGACCATGTCCTTCAAAAGCTGCATGCTGCATCAAGAGACGAGAACAAGGAACTTGTCCCGAAACCCTCCTATAGAAGAAAAACTGTAAGGAGAACTGCCTGATCTGGAAATCACCGCGTAGTTCATATCAGTTAGACTACTCAGTTTGTTCCTCTTTACAATGGCAGAGAAAATGTGTTTGTTCTTCTTTCCAATGGCAGAGAAAATGTGTTTGTTCTTCTTTCCAATGGCAGAGAAAATGTGTTTATTCTTCTTTCCAATGGCAGAGAAAATGTGTTTATTCTTCTTTCCAATGGCAGAGAAAATGTGTTTGCTCTTCTTTCCAATGGCAGAGAAAATGTGTTTGTTCCTCTTTACAATGGCAGAGAAAATATGTTTGTTCCTCTTTCCAATGGCAGAGAAAGTGTGTTTGTTCCTTTTTCTAGCGTCAATGAACAGTGTCTCTGTCATTTCCAATATCCGAAGCGCATAAACCTATCTGACAAAAAAACAAAAAAATCGGCTCGGTGATATGGAGGCCACAGATAAGTCACCGGTTATCACCAACTTGTTTTCTTGTCTCTGAATGTTGTCCTTACGGTACATTGAACACCACACTATTGGGTCTACTGAAATGTCTACATGTTATTATCATGCCCATGCGATACTTTAATAATAACACCAAAAGGTTTACTGTAAATGTCCTCGTGACTTTGACGCGGTCATGCAATACTGTTACACTCGAATAAAAAAAAGTCACCGCTATACTATTAAATTGGTGAATAAAAAATGTATTGTATTTGATACCAAAGTCTGTGTGTATGGGCTAATTGCCTTCAACAAATATTAACGCAAGATCCAATGTTAACTAACATGGATTGATGTCTTTTCGTAGTTTTAATAACCAACTCAAGTGCATAGTCTTTATTTACTTCACAAACTGATTATAAACCATTTACTTTATGATTTTTTTTTTTTTAAATCATCACTGTGTCATGTTATATTACATACAGATCTATAGTCGAATCTGGTTAATCAGATCCCGGTTAATTGGATCAGTGGCTTATTCGAACCGAGTCCCGTTGATCGAACCATCCGGTTGTTAGAGCCAAAACATCACGCACGGTGTAGTCCTATTAACCAGATTTGACTACATATATA
Organism: Biomphalaria pfeifferi; assembly: GCA_030265305.1. Lineage (NCBI taxonomy): Eukaryota > Metazoa > Mollusca > Gastropoda > Planorbidae > Biomphalaria > Biomphalaria pfeifferi. The sequence continues at coordinate 4,779,511 of JASAOG010000011.1, forward strand.
ATTTCTTGTAAAAATTTAGTTTGTTCAGTGGATAATTGTACCAGTACGCCAAGCCGCTCCTATTCGGGCCCCACAAAAATTGCTGTAACAGAATAAATCTCTTGATTCATGATTTACATAAGTAAAGGATAATTTATTGAAGCTTACAGCAAGTTAGGAAAAGAAATAGTCGTAGTCCTCCGAAATCACGTTTTTCAAACGGAAGAAAAAAGAAATAGTCCTCCGAAATCACGTTTTTCAAACGGAAGAAAAAAGAAATAGTCCTCCGAAATCACGTTTTTCAAACGGAAGAAAAAAGAAATAGTCCTCCGAAATCACGTTTTTCAAACGGAAGAAAAAAAGAAATGCGTGCGGCGTTGTTGAATTGACAATATGACAAACAAAATACTGAAACAGAAAAAAACAAACATTTAGAACTTAAGTTCCGGTATTTAATGTTTGAGAAACGATCGTGTCCCTTTATTTGCACTCTCTATTTAGGAGACTATTGGTGATTATATTTTGTGGCACTACATTACTAAACGAAAGAAGATCAGCGCTCATTTTGTCAGGTGATCTCTGTCACGTGGTGTTTCTCAAACTTACCTATGACGTCCCCAAGCGCAGATGTACTTAGCCAGCTAGCGGGGGTATCAGAGGACTAGAAGCTCTCCCACTGCGTTTTGTTTTTAGTTGCAAACATATTTACATTTTTTATCAATCTAAGAAGTTGCGTAAAGAAAGTATACAGGGTTAGTTTTTCTGTTTTTGTTTTCCGAACGAGTCTGGTTTTGTGGTCCACAAGTACAGCACAAGTCGTTACATTTGTCAACCTTTGGGAAGAATTTAGAAAACTAAAATACTCGTTGCTAAAAAAACTTCTTTCTTAGGATATTTTTTTCGAATTATTTTTTTAAAAATGAAATTGTAATTTTTTAAACTAAATTTTTTAACTTTTAAACTTAAATTGTTATTTAAAGCAAAAATATATCTTTTCTATTTGATTAGTCTGACGTGGTAGCCGAGTGATAAAGCCTTTGTCTCCTAACTGAGAGGGGGTTTGAATCTCGTGAATTTCAGAACGTCCACGAGTCTAACAAACTTCCATGGATACCGGACATAAGTTGGAAAAGCAAAAGCGACTGTTCGTTGTGCTGTCCACATGTCACCCTCACTTATCGTTCACAGTAGAAACAAATAAGCTAGTAGCTCTGCCCCACGGACCGCAAGGTCTGAAAGAGGGAAATTTTTAAAAATTTACTTCATGTGATGTTTTTTTAAAAATTATTTTTTATGCATTGTCGTTGGTAGTATTTGTAAAGAGAATCAGTGGAAGTTTTGTTTTTCATAGTCAAACTTTTAAAAAGTTACAGCGTATTTACAGTCCCTTTGAGCTTTCAAGATCCCAAACGTAGCGTAAACAATTAATGAAATAAATATTCCACGCGTAAGATATATCAACTTTCATAGTCTGTGAAAACACAATCGAAGCATGCACAAATGTCATAATTAAGATTGCAACTATATAAAGCTATGTTTCGGTCAAAGCTGTCAAGTTAGTCATTCTAGCTACATCTATAGTATTAAATTCTTATTCTATCATTGCCCAGATTTCTAATCTATAATATTAATTTCTTATTCTATCATTGCCCAGATTTCTAATTTCTAATATTAATTTGTTATTCTATCATTGCCCAGATTTCTAACCTATAATATTATTCTTATTCTATACCTACTTCATAACTTAGCAGAATTTAAGTCATTGGCTAACATGCATGACTAAATGCAGGACGCGTAGGACTTAGACATCTTCTGTATTGAAGTAACGTCTGTATTATATAAGATATGATTTCTAATCTGTAACATTAAATTCGTATTCTATCATTGCCCAGATTTATAATCTATTTTTATTAAACTCTGTAATTGCCAATATTTTATATCAACCTTGTTAAAATGTATAATTACCGTAATTTTATATTAATGTTATTGAAGTCAATAATTGTCCACATTTCTTATCTATTTTGTTTAAATTCATAATTTTCTATATTTTTTTATTTCATATTTTTTAAACAATCTTATAATTTCATCTATCTCTAATTTGTTTTGTTAAAATCTGTACCTAAAAAAATTTCTGTTTTTTTTTTTAACTAAGTGAAGTTTACAATACAATATTCTTTCATGATTTAAATTCAATAACTTCCATTTAATAACTAGAGTAATTATTTCCTTTTATTTTCATGTTAGAATTTGCGAAAAAAAAAAGTTTTTTGAAGTAACATAACAACAGAAGAAATCGTTATCCATAAACAAATATCCAGCATTTACTTAAATATACAACAATTATCAAGCAGGAGATCTCGTCTAATATATTTGATAACTGATTGATAATGTAACCCTATATTATTAATTACGTAATCATCTTCTTTTTTGAAATTACGTCTGTATTGTATAAGATAAGATTAAAACGGAAGTTGGATTTTGTAATTCTGATCGCCTTTTGACATAGTGACATAGTGCGTATCATAATTTGACTTAGACCCAGAAAACAAAAACAATTTGAACAAAAGAGTCATAAATTATTTCTACCAGCGTGAAATCAAGTACAACTAATTGGACTACTTACATGTTTACACTGTCACTAATGAACATGACGTTAATATCCAGAAAGGTCTATATATAATGCATCAAATAGTTTTGTGTTATGTTGTCCTTTCGAATGGTGGCAAGATCGAACTTCGATATAAACACTCAATATCAAAGAGGCGGTTAACTACACACCGCGCACTGCTAGTACGATGTCACACACAAACACACGCACAAAAATGTAATCTGTTTAGATTGTTGTTGTTTTTTTTTATGTCCGAAGCACCACTGTACACACAAGTCCAGAATGGACACTGGACAATGACCTCACCGAGGAGATGTGACCTGGCATCGCTATTGAGTCATTAAGGGAAAAATAAGAACAAGTCAGCAACGCAGACCAAAAGGAGTCATTAATTTGTTGACGCAAATAAAAAAAGGGGGAAAAATGGGAAAGTGGTGTGTGTGTGTGGGGGGGGGGGGTACCCTGATAATACTTCACAAGGGGGCCCCCATATTGCACAACATTATCCACTTCCGTCCGACTTATCCAGTCAGTCACTTTTTTAAGTCCCCCCCCCCTCCACATTCCTTGAACTTTTATGGCGCCCCCCTCCCTCCCTCCGCCCGCCTCCTCCCCCCCCCCCCCCCACCTCCAAGACATTACGGTGACGTGTTTACCTTCTCTCGCGATGGACAGACCTGGGCAGATGGTTTGTACAGTCGATGACCTAATGGCTTTTAGTAATGGTTCTTTAGTCTTCGCGTGCGGATACCGAAAATAGAGAACGACAGGCTGGACAGGAGTGTGTGTGTGGGGGGGGGGGGACGTAATAAGGGGCTCAAATACAATCCTAGAGAAGTCTTTGGATGGGTGGGTACTGGGTGCTCCTGAAAATAAGGGCGGGGTGAGATCTTAGACAAGAGATTCTGAAATTTAGCCTCCCCCCCCCCCCCAAAACAAAAATAATAATTTATGAGACCCTCCCGCTTCGTTTTTATGCGCGCCATCATTAGTTCTTTCCAATCAAGACCAGGCTCCAATGTTTCAGATGTCTTCTGGTCCGTCACTTGCATCTAGACAATCTTCTCTTCAAAAAAAAAAAAAAAAAATCAACATTCAATTTGATGTTACTAATTCCATTCACCCCCCTCCTTTACGATATTTTAGTCTTCACCATCCCACCAGCTAGCCCACCCCTCAACCATCGTAAGGATCTTAGTTGTCTCCCCCCCCCTCCTCCCCTTTAATCTTAGTAATTTTTTATTAGTATAAAAAGTACTAGTGACAAAAATAAAATTAAAAAAAAAAGTCCCGCCTCGCTAGTCCACCAATCCCATGATTCCCTGAAGAATAGTACTAGACCACTCTCCTCCAATCACCCGCCCCAGGAGTGACTATTGCGTCATTGTCTTGGGTACCTCAGCGTCGTGACCAACCGTCTGGTCTGGCCTCCACCTTCTTTTTGTTTTGTGTCGAGGGACTATTGTCATAGTCAAGTTACGGACGGGAGACAAACAGAAAAGAACAAAGTTAGAAGACAAGAGAGAAACGGTGTCATCGCTTCTGTCAGATGACCCAGATACATCTGCTGTCACCAGATGACCCCAAAAGGAAACTTTCCAGGGCCGTGATAATAACACTTGAAAAGTAACGGCCCCTTTGCCCCGTCTCTTTATTTTTTGTTCACTGCGTTAGTCTAATACTATTACCGACCTTCCACGCATTATCTCCCCTTTCTTTTCAAAATCATTTCCACCAATATGGTCATATCATTTGTCGGACCAAACAACAACAAAAAAAAAACAAAAAAAAAGTAATAGTCATAATTTTTTAAAAAAGAAAGGGGAGCGATCCCCTATTTTTCCTTCTTGAAACCACCTTGCTGGGACTATTGGACAATAAACTATACAGGTGGAGTCTTGAAAAATACAACAATGAGAGACATTTTCCTTCAAAATGTTGCGCGCATTGCGATCAAAAACTCCAAACTTGGGGTCAAATTTCCGGCTCCAAGAAACGAGGAACAATGCAATTATTTCGGACAAACCGGCCTCCATTGTAGTTGCTGAGACGTTCAGATGAAATAATTATTTCCGTCATAAATCTTTTATATAACTCCCGACACCAATTTGTTCCGACTGAAACATAAATTAAAAAAACAAAACCAACGGGAAATAGCATGAAAGAAAATGTGAATTTAGTCTAAATTTTTAATCCATTCAAATTTGTTTCGATGATAAATTTAACAAAAAAAAATAAATCTTTGCGTCGAAATTTATCATTAAAAAATATTGTTTTAGATCAGTAACATCAGAGGGTAGCTAGGATACAGTTGAATAGAATATAGTCGATTTATATATTTCGTGTGATTTGCCTTACACATTTACAAAATGTAAATAAAAGTCATGGTTGCCCTATTAATAATCACATGATTTAAACATGCTGTGATCACGTGACCAGTTTTTTTTCTTTTTTTGTTAAAATTTGAAATTTTGAGCCCTTTTGGACCGGGTTCAGAAAATATACACTAGGAACTATGAACAGGATCAATACGTCTCTGTGTAGTCAACGAGTGAGCTCCTTATGTTGCGTCTTTTCTATTTACGCGAATGTTTTTGTTGTTGTTTTAATTTGAGAAAAGAGTCCTTGTAATCTCAACAAATCTCATTATGAATCTGAAAAGCAGTCTTAGTCTTAGTCTTCAGCTCTAAATGACAAAATGAGCTGTACGTAGAATTTGTAAATTTTGCACCATTATACATTTCTTTTCCCTGACAACACAAGAATCAATAATAATTTTAAAAACCCAACAATTAGTTAATTAAGTATTGGTCATTTTTTTTATATTGTATTTTGAACAAGGGAGAGAAATCGTACTTGACTGAAGTGACGGTATAAGGCGAATTAGTCTCCTTTATAGGTTGCCGCTTTAAATTGAAACAAACAATATATAATTATACTATCTTCTCTAGCCATAAGTATCTCGCTAGCAGAGTGGTTAGCATGTTGACCGTAGTTCAAATTCAGATCGTATTTCTCCCCCCCCCCCTTTTTTTTTGTTTGTTTTTGTTTGTAAATGCTTTACCGTAAAATCCCCCCCCCCCCCCAGATCTCCCCTTCTTTCTCCCCCTCCCTCTATTTTTCCAATCGGTCCAGCTAAGTGATAGGATCATAGCGTAGTGAGAAAGCTAATAGCATGGAATAGCGCTAAGAAATAAAATTTGTACAAATATTATTAATCGCACAGATTTATTGTTCTTGGTCTAGATCTATTACAGATTTGATTACACCACTGATCCAAACGAATTGATACACTTACACTTAATATAATCTTTGTTGTTGTTTTTTTAAAGAATACGTTTCTCTTGTTAAACATGCTTATGTTTGACAATGTTTCAATCCAGTATTATCAGTAATAATAGGCCATAATTATATCTATCTACAATTTTATAAATTCACTAAGATGCATACTTTAGAAATCCATTGTGTTTAATATGAAGACGATAAAGTTACCACGAATAAGAAATTATTACCATTTTTTTTTTACAAAGTGGGATGCGTGGCAAAAAAAAGTATATAACAAAATTAGCCACCTAACAAGAAGGCTCCAGTTGGAATCCCGATGTAGACGAGGCATTGGGATTTGACTCCAGCTGATTGTGTTTGCTGAGCGACCACAAGTAGCACAAATCTTCTACCAGATATCTCCTTCCTCCACATGGACCAAAGAGGATGGACCAAAGAGGATGGACCTAAGAGGATGGACCTAAGAGGATGGACCAAAGAGGATGGAGCAAAGAGGATGGAGCAAAGAGGATGGACCTAAGAGAATGGACCTAAGAGGATGGACCAAAGAGGATGGACCTAAGAGGATGGACCAAAGAGTATAAACAAATTAAAATGGACCAAAGAGTATGGACCAAAGAAGGATGGACCAAAGAGGGTGAGCTAAAGAGGATAGACCAAAGAGCATGGACCAAAGAGGATGGAAGAATGCTAAAACAGAAGCTTTGAACAAAATAATTCGTATGTTAAGCTATAGACTAATTAAATTCCCATTGTGAAAACATCAAAACAGACACGTCAATTCATTTTTTTTAAATACAATAAGCGGGATGATATTTACAAAATGAACCCGCCCCTCAAACAACGACAACAGCTGCTCTACCAACATGTATTTTACCAGATATAACTTCTCTGGGGACTTTAAAAGAGAAACAATTTTTAAAGACTCTGCTGTAACATTCTTAAAGGTTTTCTGTTAATTAACATCATTTTTTGGACATGCGCAAAGTTAGTTCATAGTTGAAAGTGATACAGGGGCTAAACCGACACCTTCGATATAGGGTCACGGACGTCACGGGGTTAACATATTGGTAGGGGAGACAATCAAATAAATATTAAAGTATTGGAAAGCCTACGATACCAGTTCTTGTATATGAAACATTGGTCTTTAAGTTTACGATCACTGCACGGAGTCAGAGACTGCAACGTTTTAAATGTCAAGGTTTATTATTAGTATGATTCTGATAGTTTGCAAAATTTGCGTGGCTAGAGATTTGACAATTTATGTATAACTTCGAGAAATAAAAAATACTAGCGAATCGTCCACAGTTTTCTGGTTTGATCGTTCTAATCAAATATAATCATCCCAAAGTGAATGTTGTTTAATTAAGACATTCCGTGTCTGGAAAAAAAAAATAATTTTTCATCATTTATCATTCATTAGTAATTAAGTAAATCAAAGTAAAGTAAAATTCCCCTTTCAGACCTTGCGATCTATGAGGGCGAATGAAGTCAAGGTCATCTTTTTCTAGTAGTTACTTGACCCTCTTGACTTTTCACGACCCTCTTGACTTACGAGTTTGGGATACCCTAAAAAAAAAAATCGAACGTAATGGAGGTGATTCCAATGTTGGACAACACAGCGGTAACGTAACACAGGGACACCGAAAAGCAGGGATAGCACAACACAGGAAAGGCACAACACAAAGATAGCACAACACAGGGATAGCGAAACACAGGGATAGCGAAACGTAGGGATAACATATTACATGGATGGCACAACACAGGGATACCTTTTTTAACATTTTACTAAACAAAATAAACTAATACAAAAAAATGGGCAAACAACAATCTACTGAAATAAACGACACATAAACAAAATTAATTTCTGCAGCGTATGATAGATGATATAAAAATAAATGCCAAGCAAAAAACACAACAAATTATGACCCATAGCCAACAGACGCTTTAAATGGGGTATCAGCATTGGATGTGAAAAGCTGACTAGTGTTAGTAGCTTCAAATACCTTGCAGCTATTGTCTCAGATGAGGGAACGAAACCTGCAAACCTGATTGCATAACTCAAAATAATTTGGAAAAAGAAAGGCATAGCCCTCGACACCAAAATCAGACTGATGCGCTCCCTGGTCATGGCTTATATGCTTGTGAGTCTTTGACGCAGACTGCAGAAATAGAGAGGAGGATCCTAGCTATGGATTGGAGATGCTAGAAAAAGGATCCTATGTATCACATTTAAAGACCGCATCAAATAAACGAAGGGATTTGACACAGGGTTACTACAGCGATTGGACCCTACGATGACCTGCTATTGCAAAAAAAAAACGCAAACTAAAATTCTATGGCCATATTACAAGGTCTTCGCTGCTTTCAAAGACTTTCCTTCAAGGAACAGTCCCAGGAAAAAGAAGAAGGTGCAGTCAGAGAAAGCGATGGGAAGACAACATAAAAGAATGGACTGTCCTGCCATTGAATAAGGTTCTATTCAATGCAAAATACAGAGAGGAATGGAGAAAGACGGTCCAACGGACTAAGGGCTATGTGAAAGTGAGAAACACTTTATAAACAATATATTTAAAAAATATACATCAAATTAAACAAACCTAGAACATCGTCAAAACAATTGAAAAAGTGAGTTAACAAAATCAACTCTTTGAACTAACGACCATCTCGACATCGATAAACATTTAAAAAAAGAAAAGAAAAATGTCAACAAAACAAATAGAAAACATTTGAAAGAAAAAAAACTAAACAAAAATCTTTTAGATGACAAGAGTTTTAAAAAATGATGGTTTATACAAAAGACTAAATATCTGTAAAAAGAACGCTAAATCTTGACAGACAGAACGCGCCATTGTTGACCCAACACAATTATGTCACTCGTGTGCGCAACTCCGGAAACACAAAATGAAAACAAGCCATTAAACCGGCAAAAAAAAAAAAATATATCACGTGGTCGTATTGTCGGCCGGCAGGAAGCCATAACTAAACTGATATTTAGGTTATTGCGCAGGACCGAAGACGAAACACAATAGATGCACGTGTAAATTTTTGTCACAGAGAAATCTAGACTCTCAACTAGGTTTACAGTGACCACATTATATAATAGTGTCGGAGTGTAGACAAAATGGACATTCTTTCTTTTTTTTTTTTTGAAATGATCTAATATTTCTTTCCCCACATTAGAAATTATATTAACTCTTTCTCTCCGTAATTATTTTTCCACGTTTTGGAAAGAATTCTTCATTTTTCTCATGACTATTTCCCTACCGTGTAATGATTGGGCTTCAATAGCTTCGTTGTTTGTTATCAGAAACTGTTGTATTCGGTATAGAATTAAAGGGACATGTATGCTCTTTTTGTATAGTTCAAAGTCAAGTTTAAAAAAGTAAACTTTAATTTAATTTAATGAGGTCAAAAATCAACGATGATATCGTCGATTAGGAGAGAAAGAGTTAATATATTTATGAAAAATGATATTTTAAACAAAATCAAACACGTCCTATTTCACTCTGGCAGGGCCGGTTCTACAGATTGTGGGCCCTATACGAAGCGAGTTGCGCGGGGCCGAGTCTGGGTAAGGATAAGGATAATTAGTGAATATTAAGATTTTGTATTAGAAAATAAATTGGTCTTTGCATTTTATTCATACTTTACTAAGTACAAAATCAGTCAAATTAACTTTACGAGCTATCTACAGTAGATAGTAGTTTTCCAACAAAAGTCGATAAACATTAAAATCTGCCTTTTAGATTTAGCATCGACTCTAGCAAAATATCGTTGTTGTTGTTTTTTAAGAGGTCGAGATAGATTTAGATCTATATTTATAGGCCAGTGACTATTAAAGTAAATTAGGCATTTGAAATTCTTGTTTCGTTTAAAATTCACCTTATTAATACATTTTTACTAAATGAAAGCTGACAATGCCCTTTAGTTTTTAAGCGCGAGAAGGATTAGCGTTTTCCATATTGAATGACACCCCGAAATGACAATTTTGTATGTTTATAAGGATATTTGCATGAGTTTTCAGAAGATTTTAACAATTTCAGGAGATTTTCATGCCTTTTTTATATTTTGCAATTTCGGGAGAATTCCAGGAACCCTTTATAAATAATTTAATAATAAGTTAAAATGGTTTAATGTAATAATTTACACCTAGAATTGTCGCGGGGCCTATGAAAGTGCTCGGCTCACTGCGGCCGCATAGGTTGCAGTGGCCTAAGACCGGCCCTGCAAGACAGCTTACGAAAATACCGCTTATCTTGCTTCATTCACACTGCATAGACACCAACCAATCGCTAGATTCTTCTCATCATCATCATAGAAACACACACACACAGACACACACACACAGACACACACTCCTTAACTCGTCTGCTTTTTGTCTTTAGAAAATGAAAAGTTTTATTTTTTAAATTAATTATTCAAGCAGTTCATGACAGAAAAAAAAAACAAAAAAAACCCTTTTTTTTTTAACCTTAAGGGAGATAAGTCTTTTCAATATGTATAAGTAGCACATTGACAACTCGAGCTTCATTGATACACTGGTACAAACAAAAGATTCCATAGAGAAAAGAATAATGGCTCATTAGCATATTCTTTTTTTTCTTTTATTAATCGTCCACGATGGTGTCATAATCATATTTATATTTTAAAATGATTTATGATCTAAACATTCGTTTCATTTGTGGTGCTATAAAATGGATTAAAAACTTTGTGTTCATCAAATGTAACTGCACTACCGAAATCTAAATAAAACGTAACAATTCTAAAACATTTTTATAATCATTAGAGTTTAACAATAAATCTGCATGGACTTTATAATATATTGTTTTCAGGGTAGAAGACTTAAAAGTAAAGTAACAATTATACACTGAACCATAATTTTCAAATACAAAATGAAAACCTTATAAAATACTCAGAAAGACACAAAGCAAAAGGCGCATTTCTTATTCCACATGCTAGGACGTGTTTATACAAATACTCCTTATTCCATAGTGTTATTACAGTATGGAATGGGTTGCTTGAATCAGCCAGGGACAAACAACGACTTGGCAGAGATTAAATCATTGATTAACATGGGTGACTAGATTGACCCAGGGATACGCGTAGTACGTAATCATCTTTTTTTTTTCTAAAGTAATGTCTGTATTTTATAAGATAAGATAATACAATAACAGGACATCAACAAAACAACAACATATCAAAGAAAACTCATTGGCTTAAATCTTAATCTCACGAAACAGAGTTGTCGTTCTTTTTTTTCGAACTTCCGTTTTAATCTCAACAGAAAAAAGTGTCAACTTCTCAAAGTGGCAAGACACATTGACTGAGGCAGCAGTTTGGACTTTAACTGGTGACATCTCTCCATAGGCATCTCTTTTTCCCTTCTCTCGCTCTCTCTCTCTCTTCCTCCCTCCCTCTCTATCTCTCTCCCTCTCTCTCTTAAAAAAAGGAAGAACAGGAAAGAAGGAAGAAAGAAGGACTTAACGGATGTCAAGAGGCGGAATCTGAGGTGGGTTGCGATCATACTCTTCTCGAGAAAATGGATTACGTTAAAACACAAGGGTTAAGTACCAGCCAGGGGCGGAGGACAAAGAGAAAGGAGGACAACCTCGTCAATAATTATGTCATTAGTGACTTTTACTATCTAATACAATTTTCTTTTCAAGACTCTTGAACCCTTCCAAGTCATTGCAACTTTTATTACAATCATTACCGAAGGAATACAAAGGGAAGTAAATCCACAAAAGCCATTAATAACAGAGATACAAGGGGAAGACTATTCTAAACTTTGATAACTCCTATTATGAATAAAAAAATAAGAAGACCAGCTGTAACGCAATTAGACCTAAGAAATAAAATGAAGAAGCAGAATTAAAACTTTACATCGAAGCTCTAAAACAATGGAGTAACATAAAAACTTCCATGATAGTAATAAAACAGTAGAATTTAATGAAATTTCAAAACTTTCATCTATATATAACACTACATAAATTATGATACTATAGTAACGGAAGATGCACCGATCGTTCCACCATTAGTCACAGAGTCCATATTGCCTATGCAAAATATCAATACTACGGTGATAACTCCCTAGTACACTTACTGTAACTTTTGAATATTAAAAAAAAAAATCTTGTGAAGTATTTGGCATATACGGTAGTGTGTTTGTGTGTGTGGGAGGGTTAACGTGACCATGTATGAAAACTAATAAAAAGTACTTATAAAGAATAAGCTTATACTGAGCGAAGGGAGAACGTCGTTTAAATCCCATAATAGCTCTCAATATTACAAGGCTTATCTCCTATTTTCAATTAATTACAATTAAATGATTGACTAATTGTTGTTTTTTTTTTGTTTTTTTTTTATTCATGTGTTATCAGCGACAATGAAAAATTGTGCAAAATTTCAACTTGATACGAGAATGGTAAATAGGAGGAAAAAAGTGTTTTAAAAAATCCACCCAGACAGACAGAAGAAGTGAATTAATAAAAGTTTTGAAAATAAGTTTTGTTTGACCATAATCCAAATAAACAAAAACTAATGAATTTAAAAATAAAACAATGTTGGATACACCGAACAATATATATATATATATATACTCGTATTTTATCTGAGAATGTTCCTGTTGATCAGTCGAAAGAAACATGTGTCATAGGAATTGCATACAAAATAATAAGGCAAACTCTATGTTATCTGTATATATATATATATATATATATATATATATATATATATATATATATATATATTTATATAAAATTACCTCTACGCCTACACATGTGTTAATCTGGTCGTGCATGTTAATTAGAGACTTAAACACTGCTAAGTCATTGGTTCTCCCGTCTGATTCAGGCAACCTGTTCCAAGCTTAAATAGCGCTCGGGAAGAAAGAGCACTTGTACGCATTTGTAGAAGCATATTGAAAAAGGAATGTGCCTTAATTTTTTTGTCTTTCTTTTGTAGCAGGGTCGGTCTGACTAAGTGAAATACCAAACATTTCAATTATTATTGGACGTGAAGTCAATGTATTATCTATATATATATATTTCATCCATCGTGGTTCGATGATGACCACTATGTCATCCAGGGGGCTGAGGGCTTTGCACTCGGGTTTTATGCCTCCTCATGTGGCTGGTGAGACCTATGTGAGCCCGGAATATTTGAGGGTGGGGGGGATGACAAGTGACTTTGCGCCGGAATTTGGATTTAAGTGAGGAGGATTCGCGCAACACGTCGACCTCATTCTCTCGCCCTAAAGCCCATGCTTTTCCAGAAGCAAGATTTGGTCAAGACGCCCGGGTCAAGTTAATGTATTATCTACCATTATCACAATGTACTTTTTGCATCTGTTACACTTATATTGTTGACCAAACGTTTTCGACCTTTAAACATTTTCGACACAAGTGACACGTGCCGCATAGCAACAAAATATTAATAATAAAGTTACCCTTTCATACCTTGCGATCTATAGGGCAGATGAAGTACAGGTCACCTGTTTCTGTGGGCCACGGTTAACGAGGGTGTCATGCGCTTGGTGGCCAGCAAACGACTGACTGCTTTATTTTTCCAGATTGAATGTCAGGTACCCATAGGAGCTGGGTTGACTCAGAGGCGCCCTATAAATACAAGTCTACACCAGGATTTGAGCCCAGGACACCTGGGTTCAGAAGCCTAGCGCTTTACCACACAGCCGAAGCGCCACATTACCCAGAAAAATTCTCAGTGAACACTTAGAAGAACTGCAGTGAAGTTTGTTTCTCTCTAACAAAGCTCGACCCAGACAATGAATATTAGCTCGTTTTTTTTTCACATAATAATAATTAAAGAATTCTCGAATGTAATGAAGGGAGCTTCTTCGCCATGCAGCGTGGGCAGTGTTTTGAGGGACCGTATAACACCGCATCATGGGTCACATTTGGCCCGCGGGCTGTAAGCTGCATTTCACTGTAATTTAGCTTTCACGAGGAAAGAAAAGGAATTACCAGAAGTTAAACTTAAGCTCTCCAGGTTGTTTTTTTTCACGACTTACATTTACACAATTCTTGTCTGACCCACGCCACTATTAAAATGTTACGTACGGATTCAGTTGCTAAATATCACCACCGGCCAGTGTATTTGTTACTTCTGTCTTGGCGCAGAGTCACGATGTCAACCTAACATTTCCAATGGTGTCGCTATCGATGTCTTAGCCTTTGTCATTTATCCCAGGTCACCCAGCAGGTATTTCGAGTGGGCAATAACGAATAGGCTAGGTTAAATGTCTAGATCTCTTTCTATTAGCTATACATTTCAGTCTGAAGACTGGAACTTTGTTCCTGTGAGGACTGGGGCATGTATCGGCATTCAAAAGCAAGTCACATTCCATCAATTTGATGCTTGTTTGAATTAGACAAAAAATCCTTATAATTAAAGTGCATATACTTTCTAGAATTATGAAACATTACTAAAAGGTTAGAATTGTGCATACTAATTATTAAACAAAAATATTTTTTAATCAACCGTTAACCCATATATATATCCCATTGCTCCACATCGCTTCTTCTTTTTTTTTTTTTGTCCCATTCTTTCTGTACTTCTGTCTTTGAAGGCAATGGATCTTATTGTAGTTTATTGCTTAAGGAGATGTCTTAGGAATTTTCACCATATATTAATAATTAAAAAGTAAACAGTGAGCAGATTACTCTGCGAGTCACTTAATTTAAAAAATCCTCCGTAGTTTCACTACCATACAGTCATGGAAAGGGCATTTGGATAAATAATGGGATTAAAAAAAAACACAGAAAAAAAAACCTAGAACATGATAGAAGCTCGAAAGGAGACAAAAACATAGGAGACAATGTATTGGATTACGTGGTCAGAATACAGCGCTGTCTAAGACGATTGTTCATCTAACTAGGTTAACTCTACGGCTTCATGTTTTCACAGATTATATTGGGCGTTCAACCTTTTTATTTTTCTTAAACTTTTTTTCTCTCTCACTTTATCCCGATCCTGCTTTTCCGGGACAACAACGACAAAAGGAAAAAAAAAAAAAAATAGGCGCTCACAAATAGAATCCAGGTCATGTGAAGAAACAAGCCATGTAATAATTTTCAAACTGGCGATCCCATACCCTGGGACCTGGATGACCTATTGTGTCATTCGGGGGGAGAAGGGGAGAGAAAAAGGGGGGGGGGGGGAGGGTCTCACGGTTGATCAATTTGGGATGGTGGTATTGTCTACGCGGACCGGTGAGGAAAAAGAAAAGCACGTTGGACTGGGGGCTCGTCCACCTTGACTACAAAAGATAAGGTGAGAAGGTTGATAAGACGACCGGTGATTGTCTTCCCTTGGTCTGCCCAGAAAATAAAACAACAACAAAAAAAAGAGAACTAAAGATTGAATGTTAAAACACTGTGGGAGAGGAGATTGGAAAAGGGGAGGATTCGGAAATTAAAATGAAAAATGGTGGGGGGGGGGGGGGGGAGAGATTTAACAGACAATATTTAAGTTTGTTTAAAAAAAAAAATGAGCAGGGAATACGGGAACTCAGAATTAGTCATTGTTGGTAAAAAGGCGGTCAAGAAAATGCCATAAGGATGGGTAGGAGGACTCAAGGAAGAATGGACGAGTTACAGGCGAGTGGGTGGTTCTCGTAAAAGGTGGACTCCAAGATGAAAAGAAGAGGAAAAAAAAAAAAAAGAAAGCGCAGTGTTAATCATGAATGACAGATTGGATAAAACTAAATGAAGAAGAACTGATGAGGAAATAGGGGCGATGAAATAATTCTCTTTCTTCTATCATAAAAGAGTATTAAAGAAAAAGAAAAAGGACGACGAGGGAAGAGAAGAAAAACAAAGAGGTTTGTTTGACAGGGGGGGGGGGGGGGAGGTCAGAAGACGTTCTCAGGTCAGTGGTCGCCATCCTCTCACGTGCCAGTGAGTGGTTCCTGAAGACATGACGTCTCAAGGCGGTCACGTCGTCACGTGGGTCAAATCCAAAGTTCATTTTCGGCATGAACAAGACACCAGGTGGAAACAAATGTAAAAACCTACTTTAAAAAAACAAAAAGTTTACGCTGTAATTAAAAGACCAAATAAGCCCCTGGTCCTCATCATGGTATCCAAAATCAAATGGTTTTATCATGGTACCCAACATTAGATGGTTTCAGTGCGATAGATGCACATTGGGCCGTCTACTGAATCCAATCTTAAATCTTAATTAGATTGGGATAATTAAGTCCCTATTGAAATCTTTTGAAACCTTTTAAAATTCAAATTACTTTTCTATTTTTATTTGTTTTTCTTAATAAATTAATGTCTAAAAATTGAAACCCTAATGATCACATCAACTAAAAAAAAAAAAATTTTTTCGTAAAGTTCTCTTAATATTGCATTAAAGATAAATATTTATCTTAGAAAGAATTAAAGGTATTTTTTAAATGGTATATTGAAATTAAACAATTATTTCAAAATAGTAAAGGTACAGATTTTTTAATAAAGGAATTAGTAGTAGGGATTTAATTGCGAAGAATGGTAAAAAAAAATTGAGATTTATTTGCACTATAATGAAAGTATACATTTGATTGTAATCCGTTGAAAGTAAAGATTAATGGCGTAAAAATGTTTATAGAATTTATTTGCTATTTTGGAATAAAGATTTCTTGTTTTTGATGAAAAATAAACATTTTTGTACAATTTTTATCCGCTTTTGATGCTAAAGAGTAAATACAAATTTTAAATAAGAAATTGTAAAAAACAAATAATTAACTTTCATCTGACTTTAATTTTTTGTCTTTCTTTTCTTTTTTTTATTATGAAAATCAAGTTTTATTCAATTGTGACTTTTAGTTTTTATTGAATTAAGACTTTTATTTTGAATTAAAAAAAAAATATGGCCGGCATTACCATGGCAACCATCATACCCAAAAAATTATTATTATTATTATTTTTTTTTTGCATTTTCTATCTTAGAAACTCCGTATGAACTATCCTACTAATTCTCCCAGTCCTATGTTTATAAAATAATAATTTTAAAAAGCGTTTTTCCTTAATAAAATGAAAGTAAATATTTGTTTGTGATGAATGGAAATGGCCCCAAATAAGCACCCATTTAGCGTTTCTGCCCCCCCCCCCCCCTTTTCCATTCATTTTCCCTCCTTCTCCGTCACTCTTTAACATGTAAATACAAATACAAACAAAATACAAACAGCTTTAAAGGCAGCTTGCTATGCAAAAAAAACAAAAAAAAACATGAATTGTTTCCCTTACACAGCAGACGTAGTTTTGCTATTGGGCTTAGTGGATAACGAACTGGATTTAAGACCAGACATCTAGATAAACAGACAAGAGCGCAATGTAAAATCAATATTTATCAAAACCATAATAATACTAGTTGAGTTCTTTCAGGCTTTGAAAACATGGAAATATTTCACAAGGACTTGGGTAGACATTTTTCTTTTCGTTGTTTTTTTCCTGCTCCTGATTTGTATCAGGCTCATAGAGCTCTTCAATACTGAAGTAAATAGTAGTGTCGCTGCAGTTTGGCACCCTCAGCGAATTGTGGGAAAGTGGGCTGGAACCCTAAGTAAACAGTGCGAGATTTGGGTTGCCACACTTAGCGGACAGGGGGGGGGGGGAGGGTGGCACTTTTATGAGTGTTCGGCTTAGGTTGGCATCTTCTGAAGACAGTAGGAGACCAGGGTAGGGCAATGGAATCACGAAATGTTATCCAATGCTGTCATGTGAGAGGTTAAGTTCAAGTCTTCTGTATTGATATCTTAGCCAAGTGTTAGTCTTTGAGATATACAAATGATGGGCAAATCTGATGTTTAATAGCGCTTTTGGTTTTTAATATATAACCGTGACAGACGGATGTACAGACAGACAGCGCAAAATAAAAAGTGGCGTTTTCTCTACGATGAATGTTAAAAAAGGGTTATAAGATTCGTTTTTTTTTCTTTAAAGTTAGATTGAGCTAATGATTTCTTGAGCCCAATTAGCTTTCTAGAGTAAATGATTCTCTTAATATTCTTTTTTTTTTTTTTTCTTGTGCTCGATGTCTAAAAGGAACCATAGGGCTTCATACTTCAATAGAAGTCAATGCAACAGTTGAAATACATAATTAGAGAGGACATTTAGTTGAAGTGAGGTGATTAGTACGCCCATGATGAAGTGAGGTGATTAGTACGCCCATGATGAAGTGAGGTGATTAGTAGGCCCATAATATAGTAAGGTGATAAGAACGCCCATGATAAAGTGAGGTAATTAGTACGCCCATGATAAAGTGAGGTGATTAGTACGTCCATTATGAAGTGAGGGGATTAGTAGGCCCATAATACAGTGAGGTGATGTACGCCCATGATAAAGTGAGGTAATTAGTACGCCCATGATAAAGTGAGGTGATTAGTAGGTCTATATTGAAGAGAGGTGATTAGTACGTCAATCATGAAGTGAGGTGATTAGTACGTCCATTATGAAATGAGTTGATTAGTACGCTCATGATAAAGTGAGGTTATGGGTTTGGAACTCTCTGCCCAGTTCTTGACCAAATTTTAAAAATTCTCCAACTATCATCAACATTTTTTTAAAACCATTAAACTTTCTATCAAACTATATATAACTTTTCTTTTTACAACGACCTTACTGATGGATTCTATGAAATATGATGCAATATTACATTGCTCTGAAGAGATCAAATATTGTAAAAATGTTTGGTAGGAAAGAATCCAGTTAACTTTTGTCAGACCTGTGACACGGCAATGAGCTTTTTGGTCTTAATTGCCCACAAGTTGCGACGTCGATGTTGAGGCCCAACTATAGCGGTTGGTCTCGATCGAGAAAGGCTTTAAAATGAAAGACACGCTTGACTTAAGCCAATTAAAAAAAAAAACACACAAAAAAGAAATGCACAATAAACCTAGCAATCTTTATGACTTTGTTTAGTGTGAAAATCCCTTTTAAAAGACAGATGATAATAATGCAATTTTAAAAGTTTTTTTTCGTAACATATATTCTAAATAAAAAACGACAACTAATAATTATTATACTATGACTGCCCCAGACTTGCTGATCTCCGTCTCGACAGGTCTGGGAAATAAAAAATTCTCGACCTGTATGATGACATGTATGCACTACGCAAGACAGCAGGGTTTCTGTCCAAGGCTTTTGCAAGAGAGGATTTGAACCTCTGAAGCCCTCACTCTAATAGAGTTTGATGACGAAGATGATGATTATACTTTGGCTAAAAAAAAAAATTCCTAAAAATTTTTTTGACTTAAAAGTTTAAAAAGCAGTTTTAATTTTTCATTACATTTTTTTAAAGGGAGACTATCCCTTAAGAAAACTTTAAATACTATGTGAATTGCTAAATCGGGACCAGAAAAAAATTACAATTTTCATGCTTTTAGAAAAAAGGAAGATAAAAATAACATTATTCCACTCATAAATATTCTCGTCGCCGACTTTACTAGGCCGGTAGAATTATGGACAATCTGGCAGGCCGACTTTAATAGGTCACTTAACATGTCTACAAATCTTTAAGGGAGATCACGCAGTCCGCCGTTAAACAGGAAGTGACGTACTATATAATGTGCCCCTAACCTATGTGTGCCTTGGCGAATTATAAAAGTCGTTAGGCTTCCCGTAAAATTTTTAAAAAATTAATTAAAAAAGACATTTGTCCCTCTCCTTTTCTCCCTCCTCCCCCATCAAAGAAACGCCTATGTTACGACATGCGGGCAAGTTGAATGTCTTAAGCAGTATAAGGTCACACTTAGGGTCCTTAACGAGGGATATTATTTTTGAACAAGGACGTCATTTTGGGGTCAGGTATGAACGAAACGGGTGGGGTATTAGTGAAACAGGTGAGGTCAGAATTCATTCAATTTACTAAAGGAGAATGGGGCTGTTGAAAGCAAGATCAGGGCGCAGTGATTGACTACACCATCAACGACTTCAGCAGAGACTGTAACAACGTTTGACATTCTATGCTATTTGTTTAATAGGGTGGGGTGGAGGTGGGGGTCAAGGATCAATAGAGCACAAAACCATAATTTTCAAATAAGGGAAATTCCACAATAAAGACATAAAGTTAAAGACAAGTAGGAGGCGCTGTGGCTGAGCGGTAAAGCGCTTGGCTTTCGAACCGGGGACCGTGGTTCGAATCCTGATGAAGACTAAGATTTTTAATTTCGGGATCTTCGGGCGCCTCTGAGTCCACCCAGCTCTACCTGACAATAGTTAGGGAAAAGTAAAGGCGGTTGGTTGTTGTGCTGGCTACATGACACCCTTGTTAACCGTAGGCCACAGAAACAGATGACCTTTATATCATCTGCCCTATAGACCACAAGGTCTGAAAGGGGAAATTGACTTACTTTACTAAAGACAAGCAGTTAAAAAAAAACATCTTGAGGCACACAGTAAGGCACTGTTGAGACACCTTTTATTCACTACTTTAAGACACAGATTAAAGACAAACAATTAAAGAAACATATCTAAAGACACACTGGTAAAAATTCATTGTTAAATAGTTAGAAACAATCAGTTTAAGACACAGTCAAAGACACAAAAAGACACCTAGGAAAAGACACAAAGTGAAAGACACAAAGACAGATAATAGGAAAACTCATAATTCATCAAATACAGACGTTCTTTACAAATGAAAGCTATTGCGTCCACGAGTGAATGTTTATTACAGACTACGACAAATTTTCGGGTTTAGAAACTTTTTTTCCCCTAGCTTTCAGGTACTTATATGTGCAGACTGTCTAATCACAGGGCATCTGAATATATAACAATTAAGAATACACATAACTTCAGTGGCTAGAGCCTAGATAACAAAAGTATTGCGCTAGATATGAATTTACTTTTCTCATTCGATGGAGCATACATAAATTATAAGATAAGAAGAAGATAAGATAATTCTTTAACAAAAAAGTTGTTTTTTGTTAACCTTTTAAAAAATAGTTTGAACGATCTTTTTTTAAATGCTTTGTTGGGATTATACAACTTTGCTGAGCTACGGTAAGGGACTGAAGGGGAATAACCCTAACGTTATTATTCTCTCTCTCTATATATATATAACATTTCAGTATTTGAAAATGTATTCATTGTAGAGCTTTAAGAAAATATCTGTTCAAGTTTGTAACTCTACTAAACTAACTATAGATGTAGATGAAGTAATTGACAGCATTTATATAATTTTTTATAGATGTTTAGTTAAAGCTAAACACGAGGAATCGCTAAAGCAGAGAATGAAGCCAATTTTTATCTAAAACAAAACCTTTTTTTATTTAAAGTATGAACTATTCGGCTTGGGGTTTACTTTGGTCTTCACCACCGCCTTCACCTATTGTTTGGTCTGTCATGCTTTTAACTTTCTCAATGAGATATGATCCCATCATTCGTCTTGACCAGTTGGGAAAAGGGGGTGAGGTGGCAGGAAAGAAGTGAGGTATCCGTGTCAATGTTTCCGTGATCGCTTTTTTAAATGCATTAAAAAAATAAGACTTGAATTTGAACTCTATTGCTTAAGCCTCCACGAGAGCAATAATTTATACAACCACATCTATCAATCACAACTTCTTTCACTTGTTCTATACCAAACAAAGTTGTTAATTACCAATGGGTAATTAACTAATTGGTTGTTTTTTTTTAATTGATTCTTGATTTGTCAGGTACAAGAGTTAAATATTCAAAATTTCAACTTGATCCGAGATTGGGAGTTTGGAGAAATAACGTGTACAAAATTTTTACTAGACTGACCTGATATAAGCTTTATTAAAAATAAGTTACGACGCCAAATTACTCTTTTAGTCAAGAGAAGATAAGTGAGTGAAAATATCAATCATTTGTTAAGTATACAACTGACAATAAAAGGAAGAAAAATGACGAGATTAACAAAATCCTTTAAAAAGTTTTGAAAAAGAATTCTCGAAAAATAAATCCGTCCATTTGAGAGTAAAATAAATATTCGTGCGACACGAGTGCTGGACTGTTATTCGGTCTTCTCCTTGGTTTCAGGGGCGTACCCTTCCTGCTTCCATCCCCGTCATCTTGCGGGGGGAGGTTTGGGCTCGGATGTAGATTATCTTCAACTCTCAAGGAACACACAAAAATGTAAAACAAACTAACAATGGCAAGGAAGAGGAGATTTTGAGAAGCCCTTAAGTAAAAGAAAAGTAACCTAATTATTTAGTCCAACCAGGGAACCAAGTGACCTAGTTTTAGTATCGATTAGGAACCTAATAACCCAGATGTTTAGTACATACTAAACTGTCTAGCTGGGTACTGAAGCCCATCTGGTGCCGAGAGAGATTTTTTTTTGAGTTGTCTGACTCGAGTTAATAATGACAGCAAACTGTGTTCTAAAAAAAAGGTTGAAACTATCATGGCACACATTCAAAATAATCAGGACAACTTTAACAAGATTACAAATAGAGTTAAAGAGGCGGCTGGTCCGCCTTTGAATTCGCTATACAGGTGGGTTACTAAAAATGTGTTTTATCCTCGATAAGGGCGACATTTCGTTGATTTGTAGAAATAAAAATATTTAAATTAGTATTTACAGCGTACTTCCTATTTCTTGTCCATTTCATCTTTATTCTCTCAACAGTTTTAAAGGAATCAAATTAATGTCTTACTCAGGTAGGGAAGGATTAGACTAGCACCCCCTCCTGGATTCTGGCTAACCTAATCCTAAACATTTTTTGTACCATCAAATCAATTAAAATCAAGTACTTCCATTGAAGAGTAGCTGTAAGGATAAGTTAATGCTGTAGTTGGATAGGTGACTAGCCTAGGCTTATTGGGTTAGGTGACTAGCCTAGGCTTATTGGGCTAGGTGACTAGCCTAGGCTTATTGGGCTAGGTGACTAGCATAGGCTTATTGGGCTAGGTGACTAGCCCATGCTTATTGGGCTAGGTGACTAGCCTAGGCTTATTGGGCTAGGTGACTAGCCTAGGCTTATTGGGCTAGGTGACTAGCAACAAAGTTTTTATTAAAAAATTGTTGTTGTTTTTTTTTCAATGCAGTATAGATCTGGTCAATTATATATTATTAGCATAAAGAGTATTGCAATTTATTTGAATAAAGAAAGAAAGAGGATGAAAGAAAGAGAGAGAGAGAGAAAGAGCCCGACAGAACGAGTGATAATGGAAGAAATAAAGAGACTGAGAGAGAAAGTGAGAGCGAAAAGGAGTAAACACTGAGGGAGAGAGGGAGGTTGTGTGAAAGAAAGACATAAAGAAAAAAGAGAGAACTAAACAGATAGAAAAAAGAAAGATAAAATATTAGAGAAAGAAAGAAAGAGAGAGAGAGAGAAACAGAGAGAGAGAAAGAGAGAGAGAGAGTGTGAGAGAAAGAGAGAGAGAGAGAGAGAATGGAAACTGCAAGACCAACAATTTTTCCAACGAAAACAAAAGACGTTACAGTGGCAGGTATTTGACAACAAAGAGTGGACCAGATTATACTTTATAGACCCATTGACCACATCATACGAGGTGGACAGTCCTTACTTGACAGATTCACTGACCACATCAGATTACAAAAAATAATAGTTCACCTGTCTCTACCTGACAGACTTGCGGACAAGATCAGATTACAATAAGATGTATACCACTCTCTACTTGACATAATTGTTGACCACAGCAAATTAGAAGACAATTTTCTCTACCAACAGATACTCCTATTAAAGTCATTGTACACAATTATATTTAACAAACCTTTGTCATTATACACAAATTATATTTAACAAACCTTTGTCATTATACACAATTATATTCAACAAACCTTTGTCAACGGCCATAACTCAAAAGAGATACCTCTCTTATGGTCTTCTTCTATTATAGCTACTTACCTATTAGACCCTCCATACGACACTCATCTACTTGTTCTAGATAGAACTCACATAATCTGTCCACTACTTTTCTTAAACCTATCCATAAGTATCACTCTCCTTTTTTTTTTAAATTTCGTCCGCAGTTCACTTAACTTAATCGTACAGTCCGTCTCCTAGTTCTGTTTGATGTTTAGAAAAAAAAAAAAGAAACAAAACCAGGTGTTGCTTAGCTCTGTATCGATTTTAGATTGAAAGAAGAATAAGAAGAAACCCATTCAGATATATATCTATATCTACTTGACAGATCTGTAAAGTGCGTCCATAGGCGAATCACTAATATCAAGATATGTTAAGTGTGTCCATAGGCCTTTCGGTAATGTCAAGATTTGTCAAATGTGTCCATATGCGTATCAGTAATATCAAGATCTGTAAATTGTGTTAATAGACGTATTAGTAATGTGTTTGGTGTAATTTTTTTAATGATTCCTCTCATAATTTGTTTAGGCTTTTGTTAAAAAAAAAACAAAAAAAAAAAAAACTTTTCTTTATCTCAAGGGCAGAAATGAACTGCCCCCCCCCCCCCCCCCAAAGTTAGGTCTACCTTATTTAATAATTGGCGTCCCAACAGTTTCTGGCGTCCCAGGCAAAATAAATATCAGACTTGACCTAATCCTTTTGACTCCCGGTGGTGCACAACACCGCGACAGCACTTGGCCACCGGACGCGCTGTCCTGGATAACTTCGTCCCCCAGCTCTATTGGTTAAACACCATTACGAGGAATTAGAAAGACTTATGGGTTTTGGAAATGAAGACAGTTGTTGTCATTTTTCTTTTGTTTCTTTGTTTCGGAGACGCTGAGAATATTAGGGAGGGGTAGGGTGGGGCGAAGTATAAGATTAATACATAAATGACAACTTTTTTCCCATTGCTATGAAAAACAAATCGAAATTTCATGCAAGTTGCACGCGGCCACGCCTCTGCCTCGAAAGTTGCAGGGACGCCTCTAACTTGAAATTTACAGTTACGCCTATGCCTCGAAAGCTGCAGTGACGCCTCTGCCTCCTAAGTAGAAGTGACGCCTCTGCCACGACACTTGTCATCACCTACTTTAAAAAAAACAAAAAACTTTCTTTCATTTTTTTTTCCAGGAGATAAATTTCTGATGAAAATGTTATTGCTAACAATACGAGATTATTTTTTTTTCTTTGACCCTTCCCCCTCCCACAAGATCCCCCCCCCCCCCTTTTTCTCCTCTTTTTTTTTAACACTCCACACACAATTCTTGTGTTATCGATTTATGATCCTTTTTCCTCTAAGCATTAGGAGGCAATCCAAGCGTACATAGGAGATAGAGAAACACTAGGAATTACAGGAGGGGGCGGTGGAAGAGAGAGAGAGAGAGAGAGAGAGAGACGATTTAAGAAAGTCTAAAGGATAAAAAGCAAAGAGAAATTAGAGAATGGAAAAAAGAGAAATGGTCCAGAAAAAAAAAAATCAGATTTGAGATCAAAACGGAAACGGAAAAAAAATATGTCCCCCACCCCTCTTATGAAATCTTTCTTCTAATGTTAAAGCTCGTTTCGAGTAATTTGATATGTACAGAGTGAAAGATAAGAAAGGAAGGGAGGTAATTACATTGAAATCAACAAGTGGATAGGAGATTAAAGATCTTTTAAAAAAATGTTACTTTTATTTATTAGTGTCATCAAAAAGCTAATCACAGCTAATTACCTTTATACCTTCTATCCACATTATTACGATCGAGATTAATCAAAGAGAACATGAAATTTATTGCAGGTTCCCCATTTGTGTCAATGGAGGATTTTTCAGATGTTGCAGGTTTTCAGCAGTACTGGCTTACAAAGTCTACATCATTTCCAAAGATGTTCCACTGGATAGAGACATCAACAACAGGATAGCGTAGGCAATGGGCACCATGTCAAGGCTGCAGAAAAGAGTGTGGGACAATACCATGCTGGCTAACAATTTCAAAGCCTTAGTATACCAGAGCTGTGTGATGAGCACTCTTCTATACGAAAGTGAAATATGGTCAACCCACTCATGGTAGGAAAAAAAAGCTAAATATCTTCCATCTCCGATGCCTAAGGCGGATCTTCAAATTAAGGTGGCAAGATAAAATAACCAATGAGGAAGTGCTACAAAGAGCTGGGTGCCAGGACATCCGCTCTGATATCAGCAGCAGACGCCTTGGCTGGCTTGGCCACGTTAATAGAATGCCAAAAGATCGACTTCCACAAGACATTCTGTATTGTAATCTAACACAAGGCAGGAGAACCGCTGGTCGTCCACTTCTAAGATATACTGATGTATGCAAACGCGACATGAAGCTCTCCAAAATTGACAATAACAGTTAAGAAAATGTGGCAATGGATAGATCCACACGGAGAGCGAGCATAAATGAAGGGTGCTGGATTGCAGATGCCATACACAACAGTAGTAGAAAGAAGGGTGAAAGCGCAACAGCCCCTGGTGATTATATATGTCCAACCAGTGACCGCAGTTATATATCAAGGATTGGCCTCTTTAGTCAAACAAGAAGTTGCAAAGGGAAAACATCGTCTCTCGAGATGTAAAATGCCTGTCTTTAACTACACACAAGAATTTTCATGGCCTAAAAGATCATTTCACTGTCAGTGACAAAATTTTTGCTCATTTTAGCTTATATCAAAATGGGTTATATTTATAATTATAATTATAATAATATTTAAGTAGATTTATTATTATTATTATTATATTGAACTGACTTGTAAAAATGAACCAATATTCATTCCCTGACACTGCTAGAGACAAGATTCATTATTGTTATTATTATTATTATTATTATTACTATCATTATTACTGGAGGTGTGATTGTATTCCGATCGAGGGTATCACGTTTGAATCTCGTTGAAGACTGTGATTTTGAATTCCGGGATTTTTAGGACATCCCTGATCCTACCTGACTCTAATGGGTACCTGACATTAGTTGAGGAAAGTTACTTCGGTTGGTCGTTGTGTTGGCCACGTGACACAATCGTTAACCATCGCCATAAAAGCAGATGACATTCACATCATCTGCCCCCTAGATTCATTCTCAGGCATAGTCAGGGTCGAGCTTTGTTAAAGGGAAATAAAATTCATTCTAGTTCCCTTTAAAGTTTCCAATAAGGAATTTTCTGATGATGTAACAGAAGTACTGCCCCTCCCCCCCTGACGGGTAATGGGGACATTCTTAGGAATGCTTAGGAATACGAATATGTTTGCGAGGTCAGGTGTCATTATCCCCTCGGTTAATACAACAAGATGCATAGTTGTTTTAAATAGCTTCTTAATTCCCTTAATCTCTTTGCTTAGATTTTCGCATGCGAATGATGGTTGCGTATTTTTGTATTTTGATGATAAACAGTAAATCTGGGCGATTAAAATCCACCGTCTTGTCAGTCAAAATAGGTCTACCCAGTACTATAGTAATCGTTGAATTGAGAAGCTCCTGTGGTGAGCATTTGTACTAAGGAATCGTATCTTTCTTAATTAGATTATTATAAAAAAATATTATTAATATTGTTTGTTTTATAATTTTTTAATAAAATGATATTTGAAATATGTCGAGACATGTCAAATGGTGAAAGATTCATACTATGTTAAACCAAAAAGTTTCATTAATTATAAGTACTTATTTTCTCTGATAGTAAAAAAAAACGGGGAAGGAATTAAACACCTATATTTCATTCTTGTTAGCAACAGGTAAAGGAGAGCTGATTGCAGACAATGTTAGAAACGAAAAATAAATGTAATAACTAATTTAAACTGAAATCAATATGGAGTGGGGGTTTTTTATTCTGGAGATAGCAACAAAATTACATAATCAGCAAATTAGTTATCAATTATGCCCCTAATTACAGGCAAATATCTATCTATACATCTATATATCTATCAACCATTAAAACAAACTAGTTTTCATCTTTCTATATTTTGAATACCTCGCTCGCCACTCTCTAGGTATGAACCTTCCAAAGTCATGACTGATACCTATAAATTTCTACTCAAAGTAACAAAACAAATTTAGGTCACTTATCATTTTGTACGAAAACCCCAGAAAAAACCCATTTCTAACCACGAATGTAACCCAAATCTGGACTGAAAAAAATCCCCCCCCCCCCCCAAACATCTGCAGCAACCAGAAACAAATAGTCTGTCCTGTTATCGCATTGTTTCCACGTTCATTAAAAGCAAGTCAGATCTCCATCACGCAGACACAGAGACGGACAATAGACCAACACTCAACAATCTCACTGTCTCTTCCATGCAGACCTAAATTCTCTTCACATCAATTGAAAAAAAAAATTGGAATACCGAGGGAGGGGGATACACAAAAAAATAAAAATAAAATAGATATATATATAAAAAAAAAAGGGGGGTTGGAGGTGGGTCGATGTGGGCGAGGGCGGGAGGGGGGAGCTTGAAGGGAAAGCTTTGGGGCTTGTGTTATCTGTCATTCTGGGGGCTTAGCGTCTGTACAGAGACCTGGTTTTGTTGGCCAATCGATTGTGCGGAGTCTGGAACTATGTGGGGGGGGGGAGAATCTCACCGAGTAGGGTGTGTTGTTTGGTCCACTAGTCCAGGCCGACACACGAGAGCAGCGGAGGAGTGTGTGTGTGTGAGAGAGAGAGAGAGAGAGAGAGAGAGAGAGGGAGGGAGAGTTTATTCGATGCTGTTATGTAATATTGTTATTGTTTAGATATTGCGTCAATCTGTCATCTCCATTTATTTACATTGTTTCGTTTTGGCTTCGTTAGCACATGGACATTGACCATCAATCAACTCTTAGGCTCTATGTAACACGATGTTGTTGTTTACTTCATTCTCTAACTGATCCACATTTTATGAGTGACTATTTGAATTAAAATTCATTGACAACCAAGGATATTAAAAAAAAAAAAAAGAAAGAAAACACAAACTGTAACTGCCTGATGCATTTTACAACATGGGCGTAGCCAGTGGAAGGTTGGATTTCTTTAGAGGAACCCGCGTATCTCAAATAGCTTAGGGTTAGGGTTAGGGGTTAGGGTTAGGGTTAGGGTCTTATCAAGACTAAATCTTCTCCTGGATTTTGCTGATCTCATTAAAAAAAATGTTGCTCTTAGCAACATAATCAGTAAAATGTTTGACGTTTCGGATGTTCCTTCAAAGTTGAAGATAATCTAGTTCCTAGTCCAAACTTTCCGCAGGACGACGGGGGATGGCAGCGGTCAGGGTGTGAACCCTGGACCATCGAGTCGACAGAACGGCAGTTCAGCGCGCATACCGCATGACCGGGCAGCCATCATAAGCATGAACTTGATATTTTTGTTGCTTTATGCTGTATTGATCTTGACAGATGAAAGAACATATCAATGCTTGTTAACCGAGCTATACAATTTCAATTCTTCATTTTTTTATTATAATTAATATTTTTATCTTTTTTAGACAAAAAAGAAACAACAAACTAATTGGAATTGTTATACAGAGATGTTTTGATTCGAGAGAACATTTACACGAAACCCTAGGCGAAAAGGCTTTATTAATTTTTATATTGACTGTCTGTCCGTCTGTCTGTCCGTCACGTTTGAATCTCATACTACATCATGTCTTGAAGCGTGCTCTAAATAAGTCAAGCAGGTACTGTTACCTGCCTTCTGTAAGTCTTGTCCATATGGTATGACTAATACTTAAAGGTTCTTCTTCCATAAAGCATACCTATACCATTTTTAAAACCAGACTAAAAAGTCTTATGTATACTCGGAATATGAATGGAGAAGGACCATCCTACATAAAACCTAACTATGAATAAATATATAACAATAGCAACACCATGGCCATTGATAGAAGAAAGTAAAGAAAACATGGCGTCATGTATACTCGGGGCAGTAGTCACTGCATGGTAATGAGTTAACTAAAGAGATTTTTTTTTTCTCATAACAAGTAGATCTATAAATAAAGTTTTGTTACTGGCATAAAAAAAAAACAACGTTACCAAATAAAAGCGTAACTCTATGTAAAAGTTATGAATGTGTTTTAAAATGCATATTCACTACTCTTGGTTTATCTCTAGCGCGCATATTTATGTTAATTAGGTACAATGAACACTTACACAGCTTTCTGTTGGAAGAAGAGTGGATTCAAGCAATACAAGCAAAATAGAGAGCTTATATTGAGTGAAGGGAAAACACCGTACAATTGCTGCCATGTGTCTCGATATTGTTAGACTCATCTCCCATTTTTATATACAAAAAAAAATAATAATTAATCACCACTAATTGATTAGCTAACTGGTTGATTTTTCGTATTAATTCATGTGTTGTCATCGACAATGTTCAAAAATTGTACAAAATTTCAATTTGATCCCAGGTTGGGTAATAGAAGGGAAAAAAAGTTTTGGACTCAGGTATTTTGTATTGGGAGAGCGAAAACAGTGGACGGATTCCCTTCATTATTGAATGAAATGTTCTGAAACATTGACACTCTTGACATCATTTCATTGTTGGCCTTTGCATGTGTTCCACTAATTAGATGGAATTAGTTGTTTTAGCCTAGACAATCTCTGCACAAGACACAGAAGAGTTCCCAACATATTACACTGGAATACATTTTCTGTATATGTACTCAATTTTTGTTTTCATGACCAACCTTCCAGTTTCTAACTGGGGC
The DNA here is from genome assembly GCA_030265305.1 of Biomphalaria pfeifferi. Taxonomy (NCBI): domain Eukaryota; kingdom Metazoa; phylum Mollusca; class Gastropoda; family Planorbidae; genus Biomphalaria; species Biomphalaria pfeifferi. The sequence continues at coordinate 4,809,892 of JASAOG010000011.1, forward strand.
CTCACCATTCATAGTCTTGAACCCGGGCCAACGGGTGACTTGCTACGCCACTGCGCTCGTGTTGGTCACTTCCCCTTTAACTCAACTTTTTAGTACATGCTTGCAAGACACTTTTTTGTCATTTCACTTCTTTTTACCCAAGATCCGCCTCTGTCTGCCCTAGTAACCAGTGGATTCCTCTAATAACCAGTGGATTCCTCTAGTAACCAGTGGATTCCTCTAATAACCAGTGGATTCCTCTAGTATCCAGTGGATACCTTTAGTAACCAATGGATTTCTCTAATAACCAGTGGATTCCTCTAGTAACCAGTGGATTCCTCTAATAACCAGTAGATTCCTCTTATAACCAGTGGGTTACTCTAACCGTTACACCATACTTTCAATATTGCCATATAATGAAAAAAAAAACCCACGAAATATAAAGAGACAGACCAAGTAAAAACAAAATGTATAATTGCTGACACTTTAATAAATAGACGCATTAAGTCCGTGTATGTTTATTTGTATATATATCTATAAATATAATAGCCGTGAGTCACCGGTCCTCATTAATCTATGGACTGATGAATAATGGACGGCTATATACATAGATATATATATTTAGACAAATGGTGTTGTGTATCCTGAGTACTTAGGTGTTGTTTACGTCCAACAGCCCCCAACATCACATTCTTCCCCCCAACCCAACCCCCCCCCCCCACCACGAGTTCCTTACGCCTTTCCGACCCAAGTCTATTTCTATACGGACATATTTTACGTGACAAAAAAAAAAAGGGGTGGGGTGACAAAAAAGGGGCGATGAAGACGCATGGAAATAGAAAGCGACGATGCTGATTTGATATGCATGTTTATTAGTGGCCAGGGATTTGAAGCCAAGTGTCAACACGCCAGGGCGGGAGGGGATTTATACCCCTCGCCCAATCACCCTGCGGGACTCGGTAATGAACAGCTCTACAGTTATATTCATTCCTGTTGATTTGACAAGAGGTGGAGGGGCGATGCTAGTGAACGATGTTGATATTATAATAATAATCATCATATTATCCATAAGGAAATTTCTTTTACAATGTGTGCATTATATCAAACAAAAGATTATAGACTATAGAAAACAAAATATTGAAACGAGGTGGCTGAGCGGTAAAGCGCTTGGCTTCCGAACTGGAAGTCTGGGTTCGAATCCTGGTGAAGACTGGGATTTTTTAATTTCAGGATCTCTGGGCGCCTCTGAGTCCGCCCAGCTCTAATGGGTACATGAAATTAAAGAAACTATAGAAAACCAAATATCGAGGCACAGTGGCTGAGTGGTAAAGCGCTTGGCTTCCGAACTGGAAGTCTGGGTTCGAATCCTGGTGAAGACTGGGATTTTTAATTTCGGGATCTCTGGGCGCCTCTGAGTCCGCCCAGCTCTAATGGGTACCTGAAATTAGTTTGGGGAAAGTAAATCAGGTGGTCGTTGTGCTGGCCACATGGCAACCTCATTAACCGTAGGTCACATAAACATGATGTGCCCTAAAGATCTTTTTTAATAGCAAACCAAATATACGTTCACATCAGATTCAATCAAAAGTTACACGTGAAATGTTTATATCAAATTGTGGAATTGTATTTAATGATTTGATTGCCAGGGGAGCTAAGGAGTTTTTGTGTCTGTTTTTGTGATCGGTTTCTTGTGTCTTGTATTTGATGGTAAAATCACAAAATCCTTGACCCAGGTGGTGTTTCTTAATTTATACAATTCTTTCTAGCTTCCTTACACGAATGTTTTTCTCAAACAGACGTCACAATTTTTTAACCAATAATCTTACTAGCAGCGCATAGGATTTTATTAACTTTATTTTTATTTGTACAAAGCTTATATCACCTTTGTTTGTTTGATTAATTAAAGTTGTGAATTCGGTATTTCTTACACACCCATTACATGGCAAATTGGAACGTTACACAACTATTTATTGCACACATGACTCAATCTAGAAAATTAACTAATTTGTCAATTAATTATTGGCAAATAATGATCTTGTTTAATGTCGAAAAACAGAAATAACTTCTACATTATTGAGGTAAGCTTTTCTCTAACACTAAAAGAGCACATTTTTTTTATTCTGATCGTAATCTTTGTTGCCCTTTTTTTTTTTTTGCTGATAGAATCAGTATTTGCTGTAACACTTAATAAATTGTTCAAAACAGTACCAAAGTATTTCTCTTCCTGACGAAAATCGAATATCATTTTTTTTTTTTTTTTTTGACATTTGGTATCAAAAATTATTTTACATTTTTCTGTCTTTTATTTCTATGAAATTCTGATATACGTTTGAGTTCTCTGAGAGCAGGGCTAGAAGAGCCACATCAGAGAATTTTGTGAAGGAGCAAAAAAGGACTATCGGATTGAAAATCATTGGTGCATAATTTTGGACGACTACCACACAGATGATATATCGTGGTTGAGTCATGAAACAAGGAAAATCCCTAGAAAAGGTTCAGCCAGTTGTTCAGCACATTCTTTTAGAGTTTGGCCTTTTATTCCATCAGGCTCATCAGCTTTCATTGGGTTGACGTATTCTGAGACTGTTGCAGACTTGCTCTTTGGTAATTGTTTTTTCTTAAACAGTGGTTAACGTGGACCTCTTCAAGGGCTTTAAGTCTTAAATCATTAAAATTGTCAGTGTATTTCCAATAGTAGATATCCTTCAGCTTGTTGCATAATGTTTCGTTGTCTCTTGTAATACGATTATTTTTTTTACCTTTGACCTGCATCATGAACATGATACACACCACTGTCATCATGCACATGATACACACCATTGTCATCATGCACATGGTTTGCACCCATAGACATAAATAAATATAGACTGGCCGATTAAAGAGTTTTATGAAACGAAAATTTGTGACTTGCAATTTTGTGTTCTTTATTATACACCATTTATGAGCAGTATAAAAGTTAAGTGCTTTTTAAACTTTTTTTTTTAATATACACAATGATACACACCTATATATATTGTAAATAAGGAGGCAGTGTAGTTTTGTTCAATCTCTAAGAATGAAGATAATGAAACTTTTCATAATTCGGAAATCCGAATACAATAGATATACATGTTTGCAAGTTACATGAAGTTACTTCCTTCGGCCAGTCTATATTTATTTATGTCTATGTTTGCACCATTATCACAATGCAATTTGTATGCACCATTTTCACCACGCCCTTGTTGTGCACCTTTATCCTCACGGACTTCATGAGCACAGTTCGCAACAGTGCTTGTTATGTGGACAAATGCAAATGAGTGAAACTAGAAAATGTAACATATGTTCTACGTTAAAATATAGGCTTACATATGTCCCACGGGTTGTAATGCATTTAATGTTTTATTAGTAATTCTTTTGACTCGCTGGTTGGTTTGTTTGTTTTGTATTTTGACAAATGTAACATGAGTTGGTTATTTACACATTTCCTCTCCAAAACTACTGTGTTTCTTTTTTTCTCTCTAAAAATAGAGTTTAGAAGAAAGAAAGATAATAAAAGAAAATTTCAGATAAAACTTTGTTTAAAAGCTTTGACATTAACAATTGTAACAGACGCAAATATTCTCCCCTAGTAAATTACAGACACATTTTTTTATTAAAAAAAGAGAATAGAAAGAAGAAATAACATTGAAACATTTATTTCTCTCTTTGAAATGCCAGTTAGTATTCAGATAAATAATTTTCTGATTACTGTAAAAAAAAAAAAATAATTTCGGAATGTAATTTGAAACTGCTTGTAAAAAATAAGTAAACAAATTTTTTTTTAAAGTTGAAATTCGCATGATATTGTCATGTTAATTAGAAATATTTGTATCACGCTTATCTCATTAAAATTAGATCGACATGTTTTGTGTTTAAAAAATTCCCATAATTCATCCTTTTTTTAGGTAGAAAAATGTCATAAATGTCATGGAGTCTATTTTTAGTATTAAATTGAGTTTACACACACACACTAGTTCTAAAAACATACGTACTCACAGAGTTAGCGATATATAATACATTTAACTTTTTTTTTAGTGGTAAATATTTTATGTCTATACATTAATTAAATTTAGTAAAAAAATTAATTGTATTTTTTTGTCAAGAGAATAAATAAGAATTCTATTATCAAACGGCGTTATAGAAAATCAAAGACGCAAATGTTTTTGTTTGAAATGAACATTTTTTTTTATTTAACCTTTGAAACATGTAAAAAATGTAATTAAGTAATTAGTCTAAATATAAATAACTGCTTCAGTTACAATTTATTAGTCTGATTTTTTTCTTTCAGTTGCTGTAATTATATACTGTTAATTACATGTAAACAACGTACTTGTATGGCGTTTTATTATCTAGGGATAAATGAAGAGTTCTGTCAGAGAACAAAGGAAGAGTTCTGTCAGAGAACAAAGTAAGAGTTCTGTTAGAGAACAAAGGAAGAGTTTTGTCGGAAGACAAAGGGAGAGTTCTGTCAGAGAACAAAGGAAGAGTTCTGTCAGAGAACAAAGGAAGAGTTCTGTCAGAGAACAAAGTAAGAGTTCTGTTAGAGAACAAAGGAAGAGTTTTGTCGGAAGACAAAGGGAGAGTTCTGTCAGAGAACAAAGGAAGAGTTCTGTCAGAGAACAAAGGAAGAGTTCTGTCAGAGAACAAAGTAAGAGTTCTGTTAGAGAACAAAGGAAGAGTTGTGTCGGAAGACAAAGGGAGAGTTCTGTCAGAGAACAAAGGAAGAGTTCTGTCAGAGAACAAAGGAAGAGTTCTGTCAGAGAACAAAGTAAGAGTTCTGTTAGAGAACAAAGGAAGAGTTTTGTCGGAAGACAAAGGGAGAGTTCTGTCGGAGAACAAAGGAAGAGTTGTGTCGGAAGACAAAGGGAGAGTTCTGTCGGAGAACAAAGGAAGAGTTGTGTCGGAGAACAAAGGAAGACTTCTGTCAGAGAACAAAGGAAGAGTTCTGTCGGAGAACAAAGGAAGAGTTCTGTCAGAGAACAAAGGAAGAGTTCTGTCAGAGAACAAAGGAAGAGTTCCGTCAGAGAACAAAGGAAGAGTTCTGTCAGAGAACAAAGGAAGAGTTTTGTTAGAGAACAAAGGAAGAGTTCTGTCGGAGAACAAAGGAAGAGTTCCGTCAGAGAACAAAGGAAGAGTTCTGTCAGAGAACAAAGGAAGAGTTTTGTTAGAGAACAAAGGAAGAGTTCTGTCGGAGAACAAAGGAAGAGTTCCGTCAGAGAACAAAGGAAGAGTTCTGTCAGAGAACAAAGGAAGAGTTTTGTCAGAGAACAAAGGAAGAGTTCCGTCAGAGAACAAAGGAAGAGTTCTGTCAGAGAACAAAGGAAGAGTTCCGTCAGAGAACAAAGGAAGAGTTCCGTCAGAGAACAAAGGAAGAGTTCTGTCAGAGAACAAAGGAAGAGTTCTGTCGGAAGACAAAGGGAGAGCTCTGTCGGAGAACAAAGGAAGAGTTCTGTCGGAGAACAAAGGAAGAGTTCTGTCAATGAATTATAAAAGAAGTCGATGCTTTTCTCATTTTCAAATCTTAAAAGCTAAGAGTCATGGGAAATATTACAAGATTATCCCCCTTGCAAAAATAGAAATCCTATAAGGTCCACTGTCCAAATACTGGAAATATTCGCATTCACTGACAAGTTTGCTGACCAAAGCTTCTTTCCACTGCTTAATTTAGAAAACAAAAATTGTGGCAGTGTTAAGGGTTAGAATCCTTTGTCAACAATCCAGAACGCCATACCATACGACCACTGGCATATCTATATGTATGTAGGCATAATAAGGAGAAAAGACCAAAGACTACACGCAGATGCCATATTTGCATATTTAGAGGACAAGGACAACTAAAAAAAGAGAAGTGTCTGTTCAACTGTAAAAATAGAGAAATAAAACACTTTCAACCATGTATCAACTACTATCAACCCATTTTCAGGATTTACATAGTAAAGTTCCACATTCAGGCCTTGCAATCTATAAGGTCATCTGTTTCTTTGGCCAACATTTGACGATCTCAACGACCAACCGTCTTTACCTTCCCCCAACTAGTGTTGTGGTGTTTTAGTAATAAAATGTAGAATGTAGAAGATTACTTCTATACTTGATATAACTATTAGATATTAGATCACTCACAGTCTGGGTTGCGGTTCATTCACCCAACACATATTCGAGTACAGAAATACTTGATAACTCTTGTTCAACATGAAAATAGAATTTAATCCATAGAATGAAGGGGCACAGTCCATTTGTCAACAGTACTACTAAATTGATGTCTTGCATACGCCATTAAAGAGCGAGTCGTTTTTAACTGTCAAATATGTTATAGGTTTAGTTTAATCGGGAATTCGACGAGACTATAAATAGACTATTTTAGACGGTGCTAGGGAATTATGGGATATTAACGGAATATGGAATGATGGGATAATTTGGTAAAATAAATTAATAACTATCAGGTATTAATGGGTTAATGAAAAGAGTCTACAATACTTAATATGGCGACGTGTCTCGAAATATCTTTACACACACACAAACATAGAACTGTTTGTCATCGAGTTGATGCTCTTGGTTTATATTTGATTGGCAAGGTCCAGCTCAGGCTGTTGATTCATGTGTCGTTTGCAGTTTGTGTTGATGCTGTTAAATTGCGTGTAGTTACCTGCATATCATCGTGTTGATGCTGTTAAATTGCGTGTAGTTACCTGCATATCATCTTGTTGATGCTGTTAAATTGCGTGTAGTTATCTGCATATCATTGTGTTGATGCTGTTAAATTGCGTGTAGTTACCTGCATATCAACTTGTTGATGCCGTTGAATTATATGTTGTTATGTTCCTATTATTGTGTTGATGTTGTTGATTTAAATGTGGTTTTTCAGTTTCAGTTGATTCTGTTGATTTACATGGCTATCTATCTATCATCTGTTGATTTATGTGTGCTTGGAATAAATTTTATGATTTTCAAGTGTACTACATTGGGCCATTTCTTTGAAGTGTTTATTTAATTATATATATATCTTTAAGTTATATGACTATCTATCTATCTATCTATCTATCTATCTATCTATCTATCTATCTATCTATCTATCTATCTATCTATCTATCTATCTATCTATCTATCTATCTATCTATCTATCTGTCTATATATCTATCTATCTGTCTATCTATCTATCTATCTATCTATCTATCTATCTATCTATCTATCTATCTATCTATCTATCTATCAGTTTGTCTGTCTATATATAACTATCTATAAATAATGTCATCGATTAAGTGAGAAAGGACACAGGGAGTAAAAGACATCAAAGGAGAAACCGAGAGAGAGAGAGAGAGAGAGAAAAAGCGCGTGCGAGAGAGTGGGAGAGAAAACAAGAGTGGGATATATATATATATAAAGAAACAGGGAAAGATTTCTTAATTAGACAAAAAGGTAGAAGGTACCACATGTGTAGCTACTGTGACATTAAAACAAGATTTTAAAAAATCCATCAACGAAGCAGTTTTTTTAAAAAAAAAAGATGTCTGAGTTATCACTAATACAGGGCCAGTTTAAAATCTATCATTGAATGACAAGACAGATGTGCTGGTGCCACTATGATAGGAAATCATGAGTCCAATAATCATGTCCTTTAAAGTTTCTGAATTATGCTGACGCGTTGAATGGACGAGCGTGAAGCGTGTAACTAGAGCACACGTTGATGGTTCCACAATTCTAGCCCAGAAATGTTTTCACATTGTAATTAGTCTTTAATTCAACGAGGGTAAAGAAAAATTGAGAAAAGGGAGATAATCATTTTTTTTTTTGTAAGTTGTCAATTGGAAATAAAAAAAAAATGAATAAATGTAAATACGAATGAACTTACCTTATATAAATACTTCCCTTCCGAAGCGAAATTCCACCCATATGTGGAGGGCAGGGGAGATCTAATGATGTCGTAGAGAGGGAAAAAAAAAGAGAAGGGAAAAAAAAAAAAAGAGAGAGAGATCACTTGTGCAATCGCCTGCCCGCTGTGCATTGAATGATCTCCCATACACACAAAACAAAGTTGTATATGCTCTCCCCTTTCAACCACTCTTCAGACATTTTTTTTTCTTCTTTCCTACATGTAGATGCTTTTGATTATTAGCTTCTCAGATTTCTCTCTCTCTCTCTCTCTCTCTTTCTTTCTTCTTATCTCTCTCCTTATTGCTATCTGTCTCTCACGTCTGTCTACACATTGTATTATGCGGGTATTTCTTCTTGTGTCTTTCTGTCTTTAATATCTCTCCCCTCCCCCCCCCCCCCCCAATCACTCGATGTCCTGTCCTGCCCTTTTTCTGTTTCTTATTTGTATGTGTCTCACTCTGTCTATCAGTCTTTCCACTTTTACTTTTCTCAATTCTCTCAATGTCGATCTCTCTCTTAACTCTCTCTAAACTCTTTCTCTCTCTCAACTCTCTCTCTGTCACTATCAACTCTCTCTCCCTCTCTCTGTCACTCTCAACTCTCTCTCTCTGCCACTCTCAACTCTCTCTTTCTCTTTCTCTCTTTCGTAAAATCCGAAAGGCTAAAATGCATACATTTGCATTTCTCTGTAATCCGCCATGATAATAAGAGAGTGTTTAAAAAAATTCAACAACCTGTTACATTGGCGTTTTTTCTTCTTCTTTTGTTCCCCCCATAAAGTTTTATTAACACAGAAGTCTATTTCGAAAGCAATTTAACAATGTAGTGGAGAGAAAAATTTTTTCCTAAAAAAAATAATTAAAATAATAACAACAACAATAATTATAATTTAAAAAATAATAACAAAAGTACAAAAACATTGTGTTTCCCTCCAAAGAATTTCAACACTGCCAGTGCCAGGGAATGAATTAGTAGTTTGTTTTTAAATTTTAAATAATAATTTTTTTTTAAAAATTGTATCGCCCTGATTTACTATCTACAAAAAAGAAAGAATATTCTCCAACCATCATTGACATCGCCGTACCACTATCACGAAAGTATGAAACTTAGAGACTAAGCGACTATGGAGGCCATGTATAGTAACAATACACCCTGTTGTTATATCAACATACGTCGCAGACTCATTCGAAGTCCGGAGTATTCTTAAGATGATCCGTATTACCTGTCAGAGGGCCGTACTGGTGCAGACCTGTCACATCATCAGAAAATTCCTCAGTGGACACTGTTAAGTGGACTACAATGAAGTTTATTTTCCTTTAACGAAGCTCAACCATGGCAGTGCCAGAGAATGAAAATGAATTCATTTTTATAATAATGATTGAATTTATAAAGCCATGTCAACAAATATTGACGTTTAATATGTTATTCGACATGGATCTTTGCTCAATTTTAGTCCAAATGTAAACAGAAACACTATTTAATATTTTTTAAAGTGATTTTTTTTTCTCCTTGTGTTAGCCAGATAGGGAGGAAGACAGGGAGAGAGGAGAGAGAAAGAGAGAGAAAGTGAAAGAGAAAGGAAAGAGACGAAGCGAGAGAAAGAGAGGGGGAGAGAGAGAATATATCGTTATATATTGTATCTCTATTAATAAATGTACTTATAACTATCGTAATTTTTATGGAGATTGGACTCTATAGACCTTTTGTAGTTCACCGTACGTGTCACGCCGTATGTGTGTTTGTGTACGTGTGTATGAGTTTATGTGCTTTACAAAGGGACATGCGTTCCTAAAAGTATATTATGTGTCCACTCTCTTTTCATTTTTCATTTTCCTACCAGCAACAGGCGGTTCTACACACAGTTTCCCCCCTTCCCCTCCCACTTTATTCATCATTACTGCTCTCCATCCGACTTTTTTTTTATGAAAAAAAAAAATGGCGCGGATCGAAGTATGACCCGAGTCTCCGACTGAGCGCTGGTGACCCAGATTTATAACGGGCAAGCGAGCTCTTTGAAAAAAAAAATGCCAGTAAAAAAAAAGATGGTAATGGTAATATGCATAAAATATGCAAAAAAAAAAAAAATCCATTTAGCTCTCAGATGGGAAGGAGAATATGTTTTAAAAAAATATATTACATGTTTGGCAGGAGAAAAATGATTGGAGCTATATCCATACTGACATAAATACCAACTTTAAGTCTATTTAACATAGTCATGTTAAGGAAGCGGATATGTAATGCGCTGATATCTGTGTAACTATGAAAACAACTGCATTAGAATTAGAGCCGGATTTACGACGGTGCAAGACTCGATGGATTCCCATAGACTCACCCCTGAATGAGGCCTTCACATTAAGAAAAAAATTTAACATTTAAAAAAAAATGCATATTATAGAAAAGCAAATCAAGAAAATGTAAATAAAACCGACATTTTTTTGTTTTATAATAAAGCTCTGGTTGTGAGTGTGTATGTGTTTCGTGTGTGAATGTTGTTCGTATTTGCATCTATAATGTTTAGATGTTTAGTCTTAAGGGCAATGACAACCTTCAATCCAGAGGACACTCTATGTGGGAAAAATAAAATTAAATGCCTCTAGTCTTTTCAGTTAATGGTTTTCAAATTTAAACTCGGTAGTTTTGTGAACAACATTTATTTTCTTAAACTAATCTTTAAAAAAAAAAATGTGAATAGTTTGTTTTTTTTGGTTTATGGTTGTTGTTTTTTTTATAGATTAAATGTTAATCAAAGTGAAAGGAAATGGTCTAAGTTATATTTTCTCTCAAACCTTAGCTTCTCGTCTCGATATCCAAGTGCTCAACAGCTTGGCCACAACATTCCCCCAAAGGACCTGTTTAAAGTGCAGTAGAGCGCAAAACCACTAAATAGGAAGTTTAGGTTCGAGCACTTTTGAAAAAAAAATATTTTTAAGAATTTGATTCTAACTAAGCTTCAAAGAAACAACTTACATATAAAATATTATAATACCCCCCCCCCCCTCTTCCCGGTTATACCCCATTTCTAAATGCTCTGCGATTGTATATATACAAGTCGGACTATGTTAAACGAAACACACTCTCTCCTTCACACACACACACAAATGCAAACACAGACAAGTAATGCATAACACATTAATGAAACATTTCATCGTTTTTTTCTTCACTCTCTTTCCGTCTCTCTCTTTCTCTCTCTCTCTCTGAAATTACATAACTATAAATATTTATAATATGTAGGTCTGTGGTTGAGATTTAAAGAACAGACCCTAGATTTATGCGTCAATGGTTAATGGTTAAAAGTTTTAAAAGTAAGGTTGGGAAAATCAAAACGAAACCAGCTATGAACTTATAAAATCACAGAATGCTTGTTTATCTCTAGTTTTCTAACATTCCAAATAGGTGGACAAGAAAGATGGTGGCTTCATTTAAAAGGCCGAATCTTTCCAGAAACGTCCACGTTTGAGATAAAGTAGGCACCAAATAATGAAATTTTTTTTTTTTAAATGTGTTTTTCTTTTTTCACTTCTCAAAAAGTATTGTATTTCATTTTAATCAGGATGTTCTTCTCGAGCCTTGAGGCGAAGGCTGAAAAATAAGGTCAATTTTTCAGGTTTTCTTATTTTCTTACTTAAACAATTTCTTAAGGTATTTGTGTGTGTGTGTGTGTGTGTTTAAAGTGTATAGTGATAGTCAAAGGTCGAGAGAGCATTAAATTATTGTCAATAGTAGTGCGTTTCTTTGACTTGATACCAAACTGTTGATATTCTATGACATTCATCTCTCGAAAGAAATTCTATAAACACAGAAAAACGTCTTCGTTTTCTTATGGGGAATTAATTATGTAGCATTTCACAAAATGACTTACAGACCGTTATTAAAGGGGGATAATAGAAAATGATTTTTTTTTCACATTTTCAAAAATTTTATAAAGGAATGCACACACAAAAATTTTACATTTGAAGAAAGCAAGTGAACAATCTGTTAGGTTTAATTATTATAACAGTGTATCTTCAAGATAAGACCCTGAAACAAAATCATTTAAGCGATGCAGAGTCTTTTTTCCATAAATCATACTTATGTGTTGACAGTATGTATGATAAGATCAAAGATTCATTATAAATATGGCACATAAGATAGTATGGTATAAAACCCCGTAAAAATGTCTTTAAGCCATCAGTTTCAGGCCTAGGAGGGAAAAAATGCTTTCTCCTAAGGCCCCAATGGAATGCTCCAATCCGGTTCCTTGTGTTACATCTATTTTGTTTTTATGACCTCTAAATATTAGGAAATATCAATTTGATATCAAGTATCACTTCTTGCTCTCTCTCTCTAAAAAAGCAATAGACTAAAGATCTTTTTATGCTATTAAAATTAGATTTTTTAATTTAAAAAAGCAAGTGGAAAAGCGTAAGCCACATTTTTTAAAAAAGTTAACTTCTTTAGAAATACCGGAATTCCTATTTTTACTGCTGCTTTATATAGATGCAGCCTTTTTTTTTGGGGGGGGGGGGGGGGGGGGGGGAGGGGGGATACCAAAAAATAAAATACAAAGGCTTAAAAGCGAACTTGTTTTTTTTTTTCGCTAATTTATGTTACGAATCGGTCAAAACAACTTCTTAGGTGCTCCTAAGTGGTTAAAGGGACCTGTGTACGAAATTATAAGCGAATCCCTACGGTAGTTCGTGATATCTCTTGTGAATTTTTTTTTTCGCTTATAGACATACATTTATGTTCAAATTTCGCCACCATATAATAGAGATAAAAAATATTATAAAAAATAAATTAACGCAACAAAACCGTTTATCTAGAGTTCCCAAAGAGAATTTGACATTATTTTAAATTAAACTAAGAGAAATGTCTTAAAAATTGGTGCTTTAGGCAGGGAGCCTTAAGTGTTGGAATTTCAGGCTATAATGCGAAGAGAATAGTTGATAGACAAACATAACGGCAATGAAACACTAAACAATCCAAATACAAGAAAATCTAAAACGTACTTTTTAAAAAAAAAGCTTATATTAAGCATATTTCTATCAATTAGTTTGGATCTGTCATGTACATAAATTTGTAATAGATCTAGACTAACAACAATAAATCTGAGCGATTACAAAATATTTTACCAATTGTTTTAGTCTTGCGCAGTTTTATTGTTTTATCTCTCTCAATGCGTTGTGACCCTATCAATAGTTGGGAAAGGTGGTGGGGAGGGAGAGAGAGAGAAGGGGGGGTATCTGTGTGAATATTACTGTGATACCCTTTAAATGCATTTATTAAAATAAAAATTAAAAAGTCGAACGACCTAGATTCGAACCAAATGGCACTAGCCTCTTCAAATGAACATACTAACCACTGTACCAGAGAAGTGTTTATGAAAATAGGTTTTATATTTTATATTTATCGTTAGTTTCAAACTTTAAAGCAAAGTATAAAAAGGACTAATTCAACTTAAGCCACCAATCAGTCAAGTATTATTTCTTTCCTTTGTTCGATACCAAAATAAATAATGAATTACCAATAGTTTATTAGCTTATTGATTTTTTTTTTCATTGATCCTAAGAAATAAGTGTGCAAAATGTCGACTTGATCCGAGATTGGGTGTGGAAGAAATAACTTGTACAAACTTTTTACCAGACAGACAGACAGACAGAGTGACTTGATAGAAGCGTTGTAAAAAAAAAAAAAAAAAAAAAAAATAGCTGGAGTATGGCAAAACCTACTTAGAATCGAAATGTTTTGACCATAAATAGTTATTGATCTGTATACACATAACAAGTTCCTGTTTTTCCTTCAGCGCTATAGGGAAGCATCCTCAGATCAAGAAGATGGACATTTTAAACGTTAAATAATGTAACAATTTAAAATAATAAAAAAAAAACTTACAAGAGAAAGTTGAAGGGTTATTAGAAACTTCAAACCCAACCAGTACAAACTAATGCATAACTCTGAGAAACACTTCTGCTCACTATGTTTCACTGTTAGTACGGGATGAACATCACACTGACTGGACATTAACGTCAAATTGATCTGAATTTGGATGCTTGACTTGAGTATTATTTTATAGGAATCATGTTTAATTTATTGTATGGGTGTAATGAATGAGACTAGATGTCACCCTGACATTTCATTAGCCATACGTAGATTTCAAAGTGTGAAGTATATAGCAGTGACAGGCAGTCTAAAACTTTTCTACGAAGCATCACTTTTCTTTTATTCGTCAACTTGTTTAAAACAAACTAAAACAAAAAAAACTAAAAAAAAACAACAACTTCTGAGCACTGAATCAAACGGAATCCTAAATTTCTACTCATAAGATCAAGAAGCTTCCCTCACAGTATATATCCAAAAGTCCACTTGTAAACTCATAAATGTACTTGTAACAACTTACGGACCGTGACCGTGACCTCGTGTCGAAGGTGCCGCCGTGACGCGTACTTTCCAATGTCGTAGTGTTCGCATTCTTCCTTGTATTGCCATGCTTCGTATATTAATTTCATTATCAAAAGATTTCATGGTAAATGCTTTCTGTATAGGAAATAAAGTTTATTTCACATTTACCTGTTGGACCGATGGGGCACCACACACGATCAACCGTATTTATCCATTCCCCTTTGTCTTTTGCCAGGATTAGGTTAAGTCAGTAATAGAATATGCATCCTCTGTTTGGGACGCCTCAACTCAACATTAAGAAACTGGAACAGACAAAAAATAGAGCAGTGAGATTAATAACAAACTAATATTCACATTTGACTAGAGTAACACATTTAGTAAAATCACTTAATTTAGAAAGTCTTCAGGAGAGAAGACTCAATAGTAACGTAGCAATTATACATAAGACACTGAAACATAATCTACAAATACAAATACAACACGTAATAAATTACTCTGAAAGACACATTTCTTGTTCCATATGTTAGGACAAATTTGTACAAAAGCTCCTTCTTCTCTAGTGCTATTAGAGTATAGAATGGGTTGTATCAGCCAGCCAGGAAAACCAGTGACTTAGCAGAATTTAGGTCATTGGTTAATATGCATGACTAAATGCATGACGCGTAGGACGTAATTATCTTTTTTGAAGTAACGTCTGTCTTTTATATAAGATAAGAGTCTCTCCCGTAGACAGGTCTGTTAATTCCTTGACGTTGTCTCACTATCGCATCCATGGCCTGCCTCTTTCTTTTCCCTGGTACTGTTCCCGGCAAGATTTTTTTTTTCAAGCCATGAGGAATTCAGTTACTTTCTGTTTGTAGTGTACATTTATTTACGCAAGAAAATTTTAACTCTTTCTCTCCTTATTGACGATACCATCATTGATTAGACGTCATCACCTTTAACTAAACTTTAATGTTGTAAACTTATTTTGTGTTGTATAAAAAGAGCAGGCATTCCCCGTTAATTCCATACCAAAAAAGATAACAAACGACAAAGCTATTGAAGTTTAATCATAACACGTAAATGAAATAGTCATGTGCAAAATGAAAAAAATCCGCCAAATCGTGGAAAAATAATTACGGAGAGAAAGAGTTAATTTAAGTTACATGATACATTTACTAACGTATCAGTGAGGACGTGGGGTGGGGGGAGGACTCACTTCTCTGTTGAGAACGAATACTATCACCATGATATTTTAAATAAACAGTGGGAGAGGGGATAAGGGTGGGGAGGGGATGACAACTCTAGACTGACTTTAATATAAGCTAAATTGACATTTTAGTGTAATTTTAGTAACTGGTCATTGGATCAACTTCGATTTTCTTTAAAGTCATTGTTATTATTATACAAAAAAACGAAGAAATAGTAGAATAGTCATTCTCTGGCACTGCCAGGGTCAAGCTTCGCTAAAGAGAAACGATATTCATTGTAGCTTCTTTAACAGTGTCCACTAAGAAATTTTCTGGTGATGTGGCAGGTTTGCAGCAGTGATGCCCTCTGACAGGTAACGAGAATCTTCTTAGTGATGTTTAGGGCCTCGAATGCATGACTGAATGCATGACTGAATGCATGACTGAATGCATGACTGAATGCATGACGCTTAGAACGTAATCATCTTCTTTTTTGAAGTAACGTCTGTATTATATATGATAAGATAAAATAAGATAAGAAAAGATTCTGTCTTTAGTTCAAATCTCGGTGAATATCTTGGACTTCAGTATTTGAATTATGCTCTTGAGTCCACCCAACTCTAATGGTACTTGACATACTGACATACCTCGGGAAAGTAAAAGCAGTTTGTCGTTGTGCTGACCACATGACACCCTCGTTAGCCGCCGACCATAGAAACAGAGGACCTTTACATCATCTTTCCCCATAAACCATAAGGACTGAAAGGGTACCCTTACTATATTCTTTAGTAACACTAGTTGCACAAGGAAACCCATTTGCTAAAATGAAATTTTAGTTACGCCCCTGCTCGCTGGTCTAAGGTTATGTAAAAGCTAACTTTTTTTTCTTCAATTAATATTTGTCCAATCTGCCCTCAGACTTGAGCTGATGTCCTATTTGATGTCCTATTTTAACGAGTTAGAAAAGGGTGATAACTGAGGTCGAACTGGCACTGAGTATCGATTACACGGTAAATAGGAAACACAATAAAAAATGAAAGAAGTATGATTACTCTTATATTTGTCAGAGCTTTGGCCTGTTGGATCGATACTTCTATCTTGACTTTATACCTACACAAATAGTAGACGAGGAGAAATCGAGGCTAGTCTGTGAGTTACGTATTAGACAGATAGAACTGATGTAACCTTTAACTACCAAAATAGTAGCACGTATAGTCAATTCCAAGTCTAAACTGTACTGCTGCTGCGTTCACAAATCAGGCCTTTGGGCTCACTCTTATTTTCTGGTGATGCCCCTACATAATATAATTACTCAGAACTTCAAGACATTTGTAATAAATGTTTTAATAACACTAATGTTGAGTACTTATGGCACCTCTACCTTGCGAATGTAGAGCATCAATTTTAATGACACGTGATCTCTAAACAAATTGAAGTTAACCCACCAGAGTATTGCCAACTCCTGCAATCGAGGATTTTGTAAAGTTCCAGTATATCACAAAAACATGCGAAACTCCACACATACATATTCCCGCACATATCACACAAGCATCCACACACACACATCCACATTTAAATTTGCATACGTATCCACGCTCACATTAACAAACACCTATAATCCCCACACACCCACATTTGTTTTAGCACACCCAGAAACATTCACATTCAACATGTAGAAGCACATTCACAAAAAAACAACAAAAAACGCACGCATCCTCACAGCCACACCCAAACACACATTCATATCTACACATGCTTCCCCCCCCCCCCCCCCCCCCCCCAGATATCCATAATCACTCTCTCTTACTCTCACATCCACAAATACACACACACACACATGTCCACACATCCAAACACACGCATATGCGCACATACCCACTCACACATCTACATACATCTGCGCAAATTCACAACTGCATCATACATCAACACTCACACATAAATACACACACACAAACACACACACACTCACATACACACACACACACAAAAGTAAAAATCTGAAGAGGCAAAAGGACATTTACAACGATGTCACCAACATAACAGTCAACATTTCCGGAAGCTTACAGACAGAACTAATACAGCAAGACACCTGATACGCCAGGTTAGCAGGAAAAACATGAACGAATTAGGTAACACGCTTAATGAAGCCAGCAAGATCACTAACCTGGAAAGTACAATGTGAAGGTCGGTCAGTGTTGGACTTGACATCAGAGGCGGAACTAGGGACACTCGGATAGAAAGATGGAAGTCGCTTAAAGAAAATGACCATCCTTTCCTTTACTACAGGGGTTCTCAACCTGTGGGTCGCGACCCCTTTGGGGGTCGATTGACCATTTGCCAGGGGTCGCCTAAGACCATCGAAAATGTGGATTGTTATTGTCTACTCTTCTATTGCTGTATGTGTGTGTGGGGGGATCGCGGCAGAGTGGGGGATGGTAAAATGGGGTCGCAGAGCTTAAAAGGTTGAGAACCGCTGCTTTACTATGTTAATGTTTAAAGAAAAACAACACACATTACATGTCTGGTCATGCGCACTTCATGCTGCTGAGAATGCTACTGCTTGAGATTACTCTTTGACACCGGTTTCTTGAATTTTCTAAGTTAACAAGTATTTGCATATTGTTTACTGAATGCATTCATACATGCAGTGGCGTCACTAGGGGATGCGGGCCGTACCGGGTAACACCGACCCTAGTGACGCCACTGCATACATGACTACAATAAAGGCATAACACATGTTCTCTATACGATGTATATGTCATGGTGGCCTAGTTGAACTAATCGGTAACTGTTTTCTTTTGTTAACTCTTATTTTGAAAACCGAATGAAAAAAACAAAACATATTGGAAAAAATGTTTCAGTAATGATTATTCCCTTTGTTTTGTTTAAAACATATGACGGAATTGGCTTATGGCGTCATTTAGACATTGTATGTTGCAAAGAGGCTAATTGGTGATTTCAATTTATAGAGACAAAGTGCATTTTTTCTTTCATGACAGAAGCATTTAAAGTGCACTTAGTATCACAAAGAGATAGGAGAGGGCCATCTGTTCTTTTCTTTCATATTCTCAGTAAAAAAGAAAGTTGAAGATACGACTATGAGCCGTAGGTGGCATTTTGCATCCCTCATCCCCTGCAAAAAAATCCTGTGGGCGCCCCTGTTCCACTGTCATAAAAGGCATTAAATGTTATGTAGATCTCTCTCTCTCTCTCTCTCTCTCAATTTTCTCTGTATCTTTCTCTCATTGACTCTAAAATTCTCTTGTTGCCACTTAAAGCTCAAAAAATGCTTATGTCAGTGTGTAGACCAAATTAAAAGACAATTTAAGTACGACATGTTTGTAAAATGTTTGAATTGTTTCGGATGTTCCTTCAAAGTTGAAGATAATTTATTTCCTTGTCCAAACCTCCCGCGGAACGATGGGGGATAGCAGCGGGCAGGGTTTGAACCAGGGACCATCGAGAAGTCCGAACGACGGCCCAGCGCACATACCGCACGACCAGGCAGACATCAAGATGGCATTGACAGCTCATTTATTACAAGTCATAAAATTGATCATTGAACTGGTCATCAGTCGTAGGATGTACTGAAATGTTGAGGACCTGTGCAAAGTGGCAATGCAGGTCCCAGTTAGAGGGCCCCATTAGACCCCCCATCCCGTTGCAGAAAAGAGGTTCGATGTGCGCTGATGACTCCCCAAAGGGGGTGCGAGTTGGAGCTCAGAAAAGATATGTGCATTAATCAGACAATGTATGAAGGCTTCTCCTTCGTGGTCGAGCACATGATCTTTTTATGTTAACCCGAAGAAGGATTTGAAGTCAAATCTTTGCCTTGAAAAGGCGAATACATTCAAGGCTTGGACTGGTTGGGTTTATAGCAGTAATGTCTGGTTGGGTCTTTAGCAGTGATGTCTGGTTGAGTCTATAGCAGTAATGACTAGTTGGGAATATAGCAGTAATGACTGGTTGGGTCGGTAATGTCTGGTTTTGCTGCAAATTCTGTTGGCTGATCTAATTTTTTTCTTTGCTGGCGGCTGTAGTTTGAAAAACCAGCTTTCACTGCTCCGCGACATAAAGACCGATCAAGGGCTTGCATTTCCCATTTATGAGTGTTGATTTCGTATTCCTTGAAAGAATCTTTGCATCTCTTGTTGCTCCCTCCCTCCCCAGCCCAGAATACTTGTTCATTAAGTACATTTGAGAAGACTGAACGCCTTGAAATAGTCTCTATGGTATGCACGTTAATCTATTACGTCCTACAGTATATTGATGAGCTCTACCCTTGTACAGCACATTTATTGGAGGCCCAGCTCTTACTAATATATATATTTAAGTATCGATACTTTTCAATTGATTTACTTTTTCCTTTTGTCCGAAGCGATGGGGTCAGCGCTAGTGTCCAGTGTGGTCATTTGGACTGATGATTGATCTCTTCTCATGATTTTCTTTATTTATTCTTTCTCCTACTGTCTTTTTCTGTGCCTTCTTTTAGTCTTGGTATTTTTTTTTTCATTGGTTTAAGTAACTGACCATTGGTCAGTGGGGTCATCGAATGAAATTAGTTTTTCTGAGTTGACTTATCCTGTGACAAATGAGTTATCTCCGTCTCTTTCGAAGAAGAAAAATAAGAACCTTGATATCTGCAAACGCCCAAAGAAAGTAAAAAATAAATAAATAAAAAAGAGAAACTATCTATTTGGTAACCCCCAGACAAAGAAAGAAAAGATTTCCTTTTGATTAATAAAGTTCTGGGCTGGGGGTAAAGCACTTGGCTTGGGAACCGAAGGATCCTGGGCTCAAACCTTGCTTAATACAGGCATTAAGGAATTTTCAGGAATCCGTCAAACTCTAATTGCACTTGAAATAACTAGTGAGTCACCCCCACTCTAATGAGGACCTGACATTAGTTGGGGAAAGTCAAGGCCGTTGGTCGTTGTGCTGTACAAAACACTCTCTTAAACCCGGTAAGAGCCGTCGATAATAGAAACAGATGACCTCTACATCATTTTTCTTTGAAATTTCTTTGCATTACTATTTATATACATGTATTTATATTTCCAGTATAATTCGATAGGCAGTCAGGAATTTTATAATTTCATTTTTTTTATTTATATCAGATAAATGCCAAGAATCAAGTAATAAAATTGTACTGTAAAATTTAAACTTTGAGGCTATTTACTTTCCTTGATTAATTAATTCTGTTATTACATTTTGTTTGTTATACGACTCCTATAGTATTCTTTTTCTATAAATGTCACGAGTCAGCAGGATATAAGATCGCTCATAGGTCTTTTTGATATTATTGATTTGAACCTATAGATATAATATAAAATAGCCAGCAAACTGAATATTGAAGAATATAAGTACCCCTTTAAGACCTTGCGATCTATGAGAGCTGATAATGTAAAACTGATCTGTTTCTATAGGCGACGATTGACGAGGTTTTCATCTGGCCAGCACAACGACCTTTACACTTGTGTTAGGTACCCATTAGAGTTGGGTTGACTTAAGGGTGCCCCTAAAAAATCCTGAAGTTCAAAATGCCTTCACCGGAATAGAAACCCCCAAGTCCAAGCGCTTTACCCACTCAGCCTACTCATAGTAAAGAATATTGTTACGATCCCTCCTAATCAGGCCTTCTGCAAACACTACTTAACAACACAACAGCACATCTAACACAAGAACTTGACAACAAGAGCTTCAAGTAACAAAGTGGCGGTTTAATGACAATTACATCGACAGCCAATTCAACACAATTGGCTACATCAAATTCAAATGCTTTGCTACACTACAGAACTGCCTAACTAAACATTACTAGTCTCTCTAGCTCGTACAGCTACATTTTCGAGGACTCACAAGGTACCACAGTCCTCATGCCTTGCTGTTCTGGACTCGACTGTTTCGTTACACACTGTCTCTCGAACGTGAAGGCTCTTGATCACATGACCACAACACAGATCATACTTGCGTTTATTAGCAGTACCGTCCCTTGTCTATCGACAGCCGTTGACCCGTTGACCTGTGTGATTGGCCTGAGTGGTGTGTATCATTAGGGCCGCACACACATTAACCCTTTCAGTCCGCCACAGGAGTTACAACAATATAATCCGAGATATTGGCTAGTTGGTTGTTAGGTTAGGTTTTTACACTTATATTCAGCTTCCGTCTGTCCAGTCTCTGTTCGTTGAACAAGTTTCATAAGTTCCTTCAGAATGGAAGATCACTTCGCCCTGGCCCAGACATCCTGCAGGACGCCAGGGGGATGACGTCGGGTTGGGTTCAAACCATTGTGTCAACAATCAGAGGAGCGTACACACGCCCCTCTAACATCCCCTAGTGACGCCACTGGATACTGAACTACTTCAAAATGAGATCCACCATTTGGTAAATAAATCAACATGAATAAGTTACTAATGTTGGAGGCACGTTTTCAGCTAGGTGACCGACTTGCCAAGTCTCGCTATGCGATCTCCTTGACATTTTTACGTGCATACTACTCGGGGGATGCCGTGTCCGTATCACAAGTCCCATATCTACTTCTTTTGACTAAATGTGTAGGCCTATAGCTAATTACAACAATAAGGATTGGATAAAAAAAAAAAGAAGCTTATTTTTCAACACAACCACAGTGTAGTATCGACTGTTAGTTGAATACTGATACTAGAGAGATACTACACTTGTGCGAAATATAGAAATAGAGGGGAAAAAAAGAGCTCTACGTGATTTATTGTTTTAAAAAGTACATTTTTATTTTAACTCTCTCTGTCTCTCGTTCTCGAGCCCCCCCCCCCCCTCTGCACTTCTCCTCCATCTCTCTTTCTAACCCTCTTTCTCTTTCTCTCTCAACTTCTCTACCTTTCTATGTCATCCTCTCTTCTTTTATCTCAATCCCTCCCTCTCTTTCTCCCCATTTCTCTCACCCTTTCTTATTCTCTCCCTCTCCCCCCCACCTTTCTCTCTCTCTCTCTCTCTCTCAAACTGTTTCTTTTCCTCTTCATCTCTCCCCCTCTTTCTCTCACCCTGTCTCTGTTTCCCTCTCTCACTCTCTTCCCCTTCTCTCTCACCCTCTCTATCCTCCTTTCTCTCTCTCTCTCTCCCTCTTTCTCTCCATTTCTCCCCTCACTTTCTTTCTTTCTCTCCTCTCTCCTCTCTCTCTCTCTCTCTCTATTTGCTAGAGGCTTATTATTAAGTTTAGTAATAAACAATACATGGCACAGTACATCTCGAATCACACTAGCTTTTTTTTTTTTTAACAAAACATATTTTTGTGCATTTCTGATTGGAACGAAACATTTTAACATATTATTTTTCTCTTCCTTTGGGGCACAGCACCAGTGAAAAGAAGAAGAGGCAGACGGAGAAAGCGATGGGAAGACAACATCAAAGACTGGGCGCGCCTATCACTGAAAAGAATCTAGTCAAGACGAGAGGAATGGAGAAAGATGGTGGACAGATCATGTGTGCTGCCCCAACAGTCCAACAGATTAAAGGATAGGTGAAGGTGTGAATTTTCTTTCTATTTGCATGTTAATTTGAAGCTCTGCTTTCTATTCTTTGAGCTAATTAAATACAGCAACGAAGAAAAAGAAGGACAAGCGATACGAAGAAGTGTGGAGCCATATAACAGTTTTGACGTAGCCTTATAAAAAAAAAAAAGCTAGAAAATAAAAAAAAACTGGAACATTTGGAGAAAATTCTAAATAAATAGACAATCTAAGCAATGTCAAGGACGCCAAAGTAAAAAATAGCTGTTGTCATATAATTAACAGAAAAATGTATTTACGATTCAAGCGAAAGAGATTAGAAATAGGATTTAACAAGTGAACACAAATTATTTGATGCTCTATAAAATGCATAGCCTGTCAGCGCTTCCTCTTGCTGTACATCAGTAGCACCAGAAATAGCTAGCTCTTGGTTGTTTTGAGTCATACATGGGAATAGAAATGGAAAGAATAATCAAAACCAGGAGAGATAATCCGTTGGGAATTTTCACACTAAAAGTTAATCGCAGTAATCTGCTCTTCTAATTACAGTGTAGTTTTTACAAAGAAAAAAAACTCACTCATTCTGTCTGTCTGTCTAGTTTGAACATATATTTTCTCCCATTATCCATTCTAGGATCAAGTTTAAGCTTTGAACAATTACTCCTTATACCTGACAAGACACGAATCTATAAACAATAAAACAAAATCAAACTAGGAAAGTAACCGCACGAAAACTACCATCGCGATACATATGGAAATAAGGGGAATAACTGCTACTTAGTGAGAGATGTGGGTGTATATATGGATTTAATCCCCTTAATACGTTTTGACACGTGTTTTGCTCCACTTACCATTCTAACATCAAGTTGAAATTTCGCACAATTATTATTAGTTGATGACAATACACGAATAAATCTATTAATTATTCAATTGGTAGTAATTAATTAGTTTTATATGTTTTAAATGGCAGAAAAGGAGCTAAATCCTGCCAATTTCATATAAATGGCATTAATTAGCGGTTCTTTCCCTTAGATAAGTTTTACCTTTTTTTTAAAAGAGCAATCTTTTTTTTTCTATTGTTCGCTTACGACCGATTACGTTCTCCGAGACTCTAAGCACCAAAAATTCAGTAAGAGAGTAAAAGGAGAGAAAGCGATGTGAAGAAATGACGTGATGATATAATGAAATATTAGCAAAGAAAAAGAGGAAGATTGGGAGTTTTTTTTTTTTTTAATGAATTGAACCATTAAATAACAATGTCAAGGACGTCACATTGAAAGATTTTTGGTGTCAGCTAAATGGGAATGAGTTACTTCCCCTGCTTTTTGGGAAATAAATTAGACATTTGATTCTACAGTGCTAGAAAGTGGACAAAGATTATTTTTGCGTTAGTTAAATTACTTCACTTATCTTCTGCACATCGGATGCACCAAAAAGCTTAATAAATTTGGATCTGCCTCCATGTATGCAAATCTCCAATAATTGCTTCAATACCTAAACACATACAATATTAAGACGATTCGGTTTTGAAAATGTACGATGCACCACTAGTGATATTGAAATATCTTTTTACATCTTTCTGTCTGTCTGTATGTCTGGAAAAAAAGTTTGAACAGGTTTATTTTTCCCACAGCCATACAAGTTGAATGTTTGCACAATTATTCATTGACGTAGACAATTATGAATTTTAAAAAAATTAACCAACGAGTCAATTAACTAATTCCCCTTTCAGACCTTGCGATCTATAGAGCAGATGGTGTAAAACTCATCTGTTTCTGTGGCCCACGATTAACGAGGGTGTCATGTGGCCAGCACAGCGACCAACCGCCTTTACTTTCCCCAACTACTGCCAGGTACCCATTTGGCTATGAGCTGTGTGAACTCAATTAATTACTGGTTATTAATTATTTTGTACCAACAAGGGAAATTAACCCTTCAGTATTCACAGATGTGGTTAAATATGTAGGGTTTTGTACTCTTAAATAATTGTATACATTATTTCTTCCACACCAATTATCGGATCAAGTTAAAACTTTAAACAATTATTTATTGCACCTAAGAAAACATGAATCAATTTTTAAATTAGTCAATAAATTAGTGATCGTTGATCATTTCTGTTGATATCGGAAAAGGGATATATTTTCTACATTATTGAGAGATATAAGTATAAGTGTGCAGTTCTTCCCCTTAGAATTATTATTATTATTATTTTTTTTTAATTTTGCACTTCTTTCGTTTAGTTTATGCTGCGCGTCACTCAAAGAAAAACTTCTGATAAGTAAAAAAAAAAATTGGATGATTCTCCAATTTGTCATTTATGAATCGAACTATTAATTTATTCACAGACTCTACATATCCCCTGATGCTCCTAGTATACCTCTGACCTCAACTCTGACCTTAACCTTCATTGCTTTTCTCTCATCGTACTTATTTTTGGTCTCGGAGGACTTAAAAAAAAATGTACATTTTTTTTTTTTAAAAGTAGAACGGTACCCAATTACCAGTTGCAGATCACGATGCAGACAAGAGAGACTAACGCTGGTAAGGAAACCTAATAGGGGCAGGGCGCCTTGAACTGACAGGCGGGGCGTCTCATAAACTGGAAAATACTCTCAGAAGATGAAAAGTGTTGAGTTTTTCTTTCATACCATTCCCTACCCCTTACTCAGGCTAACAAAACGAACCCGGGAATTTCCAGCAGTAAACCGAAGACGGGTTCCATATATAGATAACCATGAGGTTTAGAAGGTATTGTCTTTGGACTAGTATACAAAAACACTACTGTATAGAAAGCATTGTCTATAGCGAAGGAATATAAAAAAAGTGGATTTGAGTTGACCTGGATGGGTCCTGAAATTAGACAAAATGTTGGCCAGTGCTGCTGTCACGGTATAATGTATAAGGGAATAAAACTTTGCAAAACAGAATGTTGTATGGCCCATGGCTAACGAAGATGTCATGTGGCCAGGACAACGAGTTGGATGAAATCAAAGACGTTCTGAAAATACTGAAGTTTACTGAGGACTGGACTCGTTACTCCTCGGTTCAGACTCCAAACGGTTTACTACTCACCCAACTAGCCACCAACCGTTTTTGTAAAAAAAAACAAAAAAACAGGCCCTATTTTCTACTTATTGTGGGAAGCGTGGTCGAGAGACTAAGTACGCTTGAACTTGGCTTGGCTTGGCTACCTATGAAGGAGTTCGAGGTTCGACATCCGACTCGAGCATAGTTGTGTTTACTGAGCGGCTACTGGCAGCACGGAAAACCTTCTCCCAGATACCTCCCCCCCCCCACACACACACACACTGGTCCACAAATGAGATTGGACCATCACCATGGCGCTCTGAGCATGAAAGTAGCGCTATATAAAAGCTATATTTTTTTTTATATTTATCCTAAACTGCATTATGATCATGAAGAAAGGTAAAACAAAGTTGATATTAGAAAGAAGAGGCTAAAACAAATCCTTCTTGATATATTAAAAGTATGTAATGTAACTAAGTAACTACAAAACTTTGCCATATCTTAGTACACTGACTCAAATGTAGTGACATTCTCTCATTATCCACATTGCAGTTTTAAAATTATCAATGTTGTGAAAAAAAAAATAAGGATCTATAACAATGCCTGACAGATTCTGGGAATGTGCATGTTGTGACTCTGAGATAAACAGATTATTTTGAAGTCTGTTAAGTGAATATTGCAATTGCAAATGAAGATAACGTTATCATTTTATTAAGACAATGCAATACAAAGGATACTAAGATAATATGAAACAATAGTACTTTTTTGGGGTTAACATATTCTAAAAACGTTCGTGTGAGTGAATAGCTTCTTCTGAAGGAGCTCTTTTTTAGTGGATTGTGTGTTTGCAGACAGTTCTTCTAAATTATTAGCAAGTTATGAACCAGTTCTTGGTGAGTAGCCTGATATTCCTATTTATTTGTTTCGTTCGGCCTTGCTACATTCTTGATTAACTATTACTCTCCGATGTGTTCACAATGTAAACAGTTATCCCACTCACAAATATATACATCGCTGATTAGGATCTAAAACGAGTCGTGCTAATTGTTTTACTAGACAGGAACATCCATTAATTTAACGCGTACTTTAGATCGCTATCATTAATTCGAGTCATTTTATCTCTTTCTCTTAACTCAATTAGCTCGCTGATCGGCGAGCTAGTATAATGGATGAAGCAGGCAACCCAGACTAAGTTAACATGAATAAAACAGTCAAGCATTGTAGATTCTGTTGTTAAGGTTATTTAAGACAAAATTGACAGGGAAGCCATTCTGTCTGGGCTATTTGTATGGCCCCTTCAAGCTACTTTAGGCGCCCCACAAGGGAACTGGAGATTATGCGTCATATGGCAATGTCTTCGACGCATTGAAAATTATGTCAGCTGGGGTTTTTGCTCTCTAGAGAAAAGGCTCATGGGTTCGGACCTTGCAGCCCCCCCCCCCCCCAACCCGTTGAGCGCCTAAAACTTATTCAGTGGGAAATCAAATGGGTTATGAAAGAAGGGTAACAGGAAAGAAAGGGGGGGGAGGGGAAGGCTAATAAATAACTAAATAACAAAACCTCTCTTCTGGTTGGTTCTCTAGGGACGCCTGTTTACTTGTTCCTCAAAAGGCTACATCGAACTCTGAACAAATCGAACAATTATAAGTGGACTCATTGAACTGTACATTGAGATGGTTCACTTTATATATTTTATAACGTACATTTGCATGCGATTCTTTCAGCATTTAAGCGGTTACGTTGAAAGTACCTTTCGCTTTTTTTGTCCCTGTGTATGACGTCTCACTATTTATTCTCGGACATTTCATCTATGAAGAAACTATTTCTTTTTCTTTTTTTTTTTCTCATTTATTGGGGGGGGGGGGGGGGGGGGGTTTACAGCAGTTTGTTCATTACATCAGTTTTTGTTTACTACTTTGGTTTCTGTTGGTTACGGCAATATTTGAACATAACTACCTGGTGGTGTGGTAAGGGTTGTCGTTCTGGATTGTCGTTCATTGGCCTTGCTGGTCGTGGGTTTGGCCTCTTCCAGCCGCCAACCTCAAAGTCCTGCGGGAAATTTAGGCTAGAATGTAATTATCTTCAAATATGAAAGAACACCCGAGACATGTAAAACATACAAAAGTTTTGGTGTCAAGAGTGAAAGAAAAAAAAATCAAAATTAAACTTAATGAGTTTTAGAGATCTTTAGTTACGAATTGTAATATTTAATACTTAAAGCTTCCAAGTAAAATTATAACTGTATCCTTCGCTAGCTATATGGTTGTGAAAGTTGGACACTGAACGCTGAGGCTGAAAGAAGAGCTCAAGTCTTATCTTCTTATCTTATATAATACAGACGTTACTTCAAAAAAGAATATGATTACGTCCTACGCGTCATGCATTTAGTCATGCGTATTAACCAATGACTTAAATTCTTCCAAGCCACTGGTTTTCCTGGCTAGCTCAGGCAACCCATTCCATGCTCTAATAGCACTAGGGAAGAAGGAGTATTTGTACAAGTTTGTCCTAGCATATGGGACGAGGAATGTGCCTTTAAGGAAATTGCTGGGCATCACATAATGTGATAGATGAAAAGAAATGAGTTTGTACTTTTAAAGGTCAAGACTCTGGCTGGCTAAAGCGCGAGGAACTCCTTGATACTGTGAAGAGACAAAAGCTGGACTGCTCTGGTCGTATTGTAAGACATGTACATCCTTCAAGGTCCAGTGGAAGGAGCACTAAGAAAAGGTCGTCCAAAGAAAAGCTGGCTGGACAAAGTAAAAGAATTGACCGGCCTCTCTCTTGATTCTCCTGCAAAGAGCCGCTGCTGTCAGGGAAACGTGTGCGAGGTATTTGGTTATGCGAACTGTCTCAGCAAAATTTCGACGTAAGTCAATGGACAATTAAGATGAAAGATGTGAACTTGAATAGATAAATCAGCGTTCAAACAGTGGCGTAACTGGGGTAGGGGTGGGGCGTCCGAATTCAAAAGTCCCCCTGGGCCCCTACTTGAGGGAAGCCCACAAATGAATGTCCTATTTTGGTTTACATTAAATATTAAACATTACGCTACTGCTATGTAATGTTGCTATTATGTCGCTATTCTTATCTCGCAAATAAACAACTCTATTTTTCATTAAAAGAGTTTTAATGATTATTTTTGTTAATTTTACTGATACACTGTAGAAATTTTTATTTAAACATACATTTATTAAGTACAATATCTCATGTCATGATGTCGAATGTCAAAATGCAGAGGCCCAATAAAAGTTCAAGCCCCCCTGGGCCCCGAGATTCCTAGCTTCGCAACTGACCGTTCAAATTAATCTGGGGTTAGAAGTTAGTTATAACACGGAATGGACAAAGCAAATTTATCAAAGAAGGGGTCCCACTTTACCTGTGACAGAAAGCGAGGTCTCAATGACCTATTGTTAACCCTTAACATTGACAATTCCTAAGTTAACTCTTCCAACTTATAAGACTTTCATTTGCTAAAACCGGCACTAATACTAAATATTTTATCGACTTACCGAGTCAACAGTGGTGCCCTAGCATGCTAAATTTCACCAAGTGTTTGTCTAGTTGCTATTGCGACATGCCTGTTAAAGTTTTAATTACTATTGACTGACTACAATGCCCACGACCCATTTAGTTCTAATATAAACTTCATATGGTTCCTATAGGTAACTGGCATGGGAAGGCGGACATTTTAAATGAAACTAATTATACCAACGCTTACATGTTCTGATAACATAACAATACATTTTTTTTTCTGGATCTCGTTTTGACATTAGAACAAGCAAAATAGAAAAAAAAAAACACCTTAAAAAGTCCTATCTTTGGGGAAGAGCACCACATTAACAGCAAGAACGTCATATTTACAGCCAAATCTCTCAATACTTTAAGATTTTTTCCCTTTTTTATATAAATCGCAGCTAATGAAATATCACTATTTTATTAACTTATTGGTTAATTTTTTGGATCGATTCTTGTTTTGTTTTGTTTTTAGGAAAATGGAAAGATTTGTAAAGTTTCAACTTGACTCGAGAATCGGAAGTCGGAGAAATAACGTGTTCATAATTTCTACCCAGACAGACAGACAGACAGTCAAACAGAATAAGTTGATGAAAAAAAGTTTTCCCGTTGTTTTTGTGGCATATTTTGGATCAATCCCCTGTGCTCGATGTAGAGCACTAAATGAACAGCAACCAATGTTTGACTTGACCGAGCCATATTATTTAATATTCGCATGCCCTACCCATCCCTAACCTCTCTGGTTGATTGTACTCAAAATGTTATTTAGGTGTTTCGTGTTCTAAATAGAGCAAGGCTCTGGCTATGTATGGAAACTCTTTTCTGTCTACTCAAAGACCATGAGCCACCCACTTTGTTATGTTTTTTTTATAAGTCATGTTGCAGGGGATGTAATCTCGGGCACAGACTCTACACGCAAATAGCTCGTTATGCAAGTATGCAATCCGGAGGCAAAGTTACCAAATCGACTTCACTCTACAGCAGGGGTTCTCAACTTGTGGGTTGCGACCCCCTTTGGGGTCAATTGACGATTTGCCAGGGGTCACCTAAGACCATCAAAAATATGGATTGTTATTGTCTATTCTTCTATTGCTCTGTGTGTCTATGGGGGGGGGGGGGTCGCGGCGGAGTGGTATATTGTAAAAAGGGGTCGCCGAGCTTAAAAAGTTAAGAACCGCTGCTCTACAGAATTAAGATTGCTCTGGTCTGAAAAGTTCATCAAGTGAGAGTGCGTGATCTAAAATGAGACTTGAATTTGTTTGTTTTTTTAAAGTAATACCAAAAGCACATTCTCACAACCAGTGTCCATACTTGTCTAAGTTAACACACGTCTCTTTCTTTATGTATGCTGAAATATTTCATCTCAATAACTGTTTTGATGGAGAATTACGTCAGCTAAGAATAGTATTGCTATGGAATAATAATCCGGAAAGGATGTAATAGTCTGCAAGTCAAGGGGGCGTGGCTTAAAAACAGGAAAGACTTTAAAAAAGGATGAAGGGAAGAGAATCCCTGAATGGCAGACGACATAGAGGTAGTAGTTACGTGTGATTTTATATTGTGTAACATTTTGTTACAAATTGTTCTCAAGGAGACCAGACACATTTCTGTAATTAAAAACTTAGATACTTCTTAAATAATTAATTAATAAATTCTTAAATTATTATTTAATGTTTTTATTCAAACTTGTCAATACTAAATACAAAATCATCCGCTAACAATCAATACAAGGTTTGTAGGCTAAGTATCAACACTGCATACCCCATATGACATTCCATCCTATAGGAAGAACCGTTTGTGACATATCTAAACTTGTTCAATAGAGACATAGAATACGTTAATTGTATTTTTTTTTTACTTTAAATCTTAAGTAAATGGTCATTTTCATTAAACTAAATACGAAAAGTTTAACAAATATATTTCAAATAGAATAGTATAACGATGAATGGTTACTCACAGCTCACTTACAGCCCACTCACAGCTCACTCACAGCTCACTTACAGCCCACTCACAGCTCACTCACAGCTGACTCACAGCCCACTCTCAGCCCACTCTCAGCTCACTCACAGCCCACTCCCAGCCCACTCACAGCCTACTCACAGCTCACTCACAGCCCACCCACAGCTCACTCACAGCCCACTCACAGCTCACTCACAGCCCACTCACAGCTCACTCACAGCCCACTCACAGCTCACTCACAGACCACCCATAGCTCACTCACAGCCCACTCCCATTCCACTCACAGCTCACTCACAGCCCACTCACAGCCCACTCACACTCACAGCCCACTCACAGCCCACTCACAGCTGACTCACAGCTGACTCACAGCCCACTCACATCGAAGATCCTCTCAAATTATCCTTCCATCTCGCTCGCTAACAGTACACTAGAGTCACGTAAACAGGCCTACTGTCTTAGCCAAGTAAATTTTTCTTTGACGTATCTATTTAATTCAACAAGATTGTTCAAAATATAATCATCTCAAAATGTAATTTGGCTATTTCCATCTTGCTTTCAGCGGGTATTCCCGCACTTGACTCAAAAGTTTCTTTACATTCAGTATAGAGGTAAACAAATAAATAGAATAGTTTTATGAACATTTTGCGCACCATCTTGTGAAGAAATCGTTTGCTGGAGTGCTTGAATTAATTTGTGACCATATACATATTGTTGTAACTCCGCTTCCGCGCCACACTGACGGTGCGCATCAGGGCGCTATTCAACACTAGCAGCAGAAGACATATTGATATTGGGAGGGAGGACTGTTGTAGATCCGGCTGAAGTGTTCTGCAATTTATTAGAGTCTGAGCTGTCTTGACTAAAGAGAACGTCCTTTGTGCTATCTTTGAACTGTGTTAAGGACCTTGGGCGGCACCGGGAAGTGTGTCAATGGTCTGTAATGGTATTTAGGTAGAAAAGGACTGATGTCACTTAGGATACGACACTCTGGGACTTGATAGCTGAAGTCAATTCTTCTTTATATTGTTAATAAATACCTCGGCTATTATTACCTCCTGCCTTTTGTTGAGTGCCTGCCTTAGAATTACAACAATATGTATACTTATGTGGTTATACAATTTATCAATACAGCGTCAATATTAGTTTCATAATTCTAGTCTAAACTAAATTTTTTAAAAAATGTTTTCAAGGCTGGATCTACATTAACAAATTAGAATCTTCTATATAACTCTAAGTAGATTTATACCTGATAACTATGTCAAAAAAACGCCAACTTAAACTCTATGGCCATATCACAAGGTCCTTGTTCGCAAAGTACTGTACATGGCAGTACATTTGTTTGCACTACAGCATACAGTAGTCTAATTGTACTTTCTTACATTGGCTGGGATATCTCAATAGTAATGATTTTAATAACTGAGCACATTACAACTTAGTTGGGTTTTTTAATTAAAAGAAAATGATTTTGTAGAAAGTGAAAATACCCAAAATTTGTCAAGGGCTCAGCTTGCTTCGCGGAGAAGCTCGTCAAGACTTGTGGTTCGTAGTATAGAGAGGTGCAATCTGCTACTTTAAAGTTTATACTATTCACTTAAAAATAAAATTAATGGGAAAAAAAGGGTATTAAAATATTGAATTCCCAGCCTTTTAATAAATTTAAAAAAAACGAAACACGTGATCTGGGATTAACGAATAGATGGATAGAGTAACATACAATAAACAAAATAGGATTTTATTATAAACCATAGTAGTAAACGTAATAGATGTAACTGCAAATAATGATAGTGTAAACACACACATACACACATTGTTTTGAATGGGACCTTTGTGACTTTGCAAGAACCAGTTCTAGATATTGACTAAAAGTTTACTGGCTGTGGGGATGGTGGGGGGGGGGGGGAGCGCGAGAAGTTTAGTAATGAATACCATGTTTACGTCAAATCTATTCTTGTTTTTGCACCAGTCACGTGACTGTCCATCAAAATTTTTAAAAAAACTTCATGTCAGACTAATTACTCCCTGACCTAATTCCTGGCTGTTGAGCCCCCACCCCCCACCCCCCACCCCCACAGGTAACGTTTACTGACGTTTGCACGCTAGATGCGTGATGACATTTTTTTCCCCTCATTTGAAGCTCCTATTTTATTAAACAATTTGAGGTGCTTACTTAAACAAACAATTATCTTCCTTGAAGAGTTCAATAGTATAAGCTGTTAGGTTGTCATAACACGTTGGACAGTTGAACAAAAAATGTTCAGCCCATCGGAAGCTGGATAGGAAACGAAACCTTATTGGTCACTGCGACACTCATTGATTGGGCTTAATGAGGGCGACCCAGTTATCGATCTGGGCAGGTCGATAAATTCCTGTCCCCCCACCCTTCTTGTCCCGGCGCCTCTTTGGCCTTCAAAGCTATAAATTCCGCGCCCCCATCCCGATACCAATGTCCTAGATAAACCCCCCCGGAACATTCCCCCCCCCCGCCCCCTCCCACCTTTCGCCCCTCCAGACTCCTTCTCGTTACTCAGTACTGGACAGTGGCGAGCTAGCAGTGACTGCTGTGTTGCTCGGCTCCTTCAATCCATTGAAGTCGCGTCCCCTCCCCTCAGTTCCCTTCATGTTTCTTTCATCTCTCTCTCTCTCTCTCTCTCGTAGCAGACCTCTCCCTCACTTCTCTGTCTCACTCTCCTCTCTTTTTTTTCCTGTAGCGCAGTAATGCTGGGTGACCGGAAGTGGCTGTGGGAAACAAATGGCGCACTCTTTTACTGACCCGGCATGCCCCGCTCTTGAGAACCTCCTCCTTTTCAGACTGAAAACTCCAGACTACCTTCATGGAAGGGCATTCTGTTTGCGCATTTTCTGCTGAGTTCTTTTATTTTTAATAAGCACGACCAAATACGCATACACACAAAATCACAGGGCAACATATGCACACTGTATCTTGTTGTTATCTAAGTAGACTGCGTCATACTGAGCTAACAGTAAGTGTAACTGTGTCAATTAGTTTGGACCAGACGAGTAATTACATTTATAATAGATCTATACACTCACAACAATACATCTGTGCAATTAGAAATATTTTTACCGAATTTGTTGAGTGCAAGTTCATGATTTTAGCTTTATCAATGCTCTTTGATTCTATCACTTGTCTGGACCAGTTGGGAAATGGGGGAAGGAAAGATAGAGGGAGAGAGTGATAAATTAGAGAGAGACAGAGAGATGGTTAGAGAGAGAGAGAGAGAGAGAGGGTTAGAGAGAGAGGTGGTTAGAGAGAGAGAGGGTTAGAGAGAGAGGTGGTTAGAGAGAGAGAGAGATGGTTAGAGAGAGAGAGAGAGGGTTAGAGAGAGAGAGAGAGGGTTAGAGAGAGAGAGGGTTAGAGAGAGAGGTGGTTAGAGAGAGAGAGAGAGATGGTTAGAGAGAGAGAGAGAGAGGGTTAGAGAGAGAGAGAGAGAGAGGGTTAGAGAGAGAGAGATGGTTAGAGAGAGAGAGAGATGGTTAGAGAGAGAGAGAGAGAGGGTTAGAGAGAGAGAGAGAGGGTTAGAGAGAGAGAGAGAGAGATATGGTTAGAGAGAGAGAGATGGTTAGAGAGAGAGAGAGATGGTTAGAGAGAGAGAGAGATGGTTAGAGAGAGAGAGAGAGAGGGTTAGAGAGAGAGAGAGAGAGGGTTAGAGAGAGAGAGAGATGGTTAGAGAGAGAGAGGGTTAGAGAGAGAGGTGGTTAGAGAGAGAGAGAGATGGTTAGAGAGAGAGAGAGGGTTAGAGAGAGAGAGAGAGAGGGTTAGAGAGAGAGAGGGTTAGAGAGAGAGGTGGTTAGAGAGAGAGAGAGAGATGGTTAGAGAGAGAGAGAGAGAGGGTTAGAGAGAGAGAGAGAGAGAGGGTTAGAGAGAGAGAGAGATGGTTAGAGAGAGAGAGAGATGGTTAGAGAGAGAGAGAGAGAGGGTTAGAGAGAGAGAGAGAGGGTTAGAGAGAGAGAGAGAGAGATATGGTTAGAGAGAGAGAGATGGTTAGAGAGAGAGAGAGATGGTTAGAGAGAGAGAGAGATGGTTAGAGAGAGAGAGAGAGAGGGTTAGAGAGAGAGAGAGAGAGGGTTAGAGAGAGAGAGAGATGGTTAGAGAGAGAGAGAGATGGTTAGAGAGAGAGAGAGAGAGGGTTAGAGAGAGAGAGAGAGAGAGGGTTAGAGAGAGAGAGAGAGAGAGATATGGTTAGAGAGAGAGAGATGGTTAGAGAGAGAGAGAGAGAGAGGGTTAGAGAGAGAGAGAGATGGTTAGAGAGAGAGAGAGAGAGATGGTTAGAGAGAGAGAGAAGGGGGGAAGAAGACGTTGATATATACGACAAAAAGTAATGATAATATAAAATATCTTGTCACTGACAAGACGAAGAAACAGATAAGACAAACACAACAGCAGAGTATTGACATGCTGACAACAAACGAAATGCTAATTGAACTATTCAGCCCCAGAACATAACACCATCTTCTCTGATGAAATACCAAAGAGTGAGATTTTTTTTTCCTTCTCCACGATCGCATTTCTAGACTTCTTTTTTTTATTTTACCCACGATATCTTTTCTGGAAGTTGTTGCCAGTTATGCGTCTGCTTGGTGACGGATTCTTTTGTTGTGGTGATATCCACTTGCCAGATTGGTCTGGAACATTCCCTCCTTTTTTTTTGGGGTAGAAATCTTAGTACTGATTACTGGAGGACTCGTTGATATTGTGGAACGGGAGATACGTTTGGCATTAGTCTTCAAAAAAATAAAAAAGACAGAACAGAAAGGCGTTAGTAACAAAGGTACGGTACTTATACTTCTTGATAAGCTGATGATACTAAGGAAAGATAGAGCAGAAGGTCTGATTCTAAAGCGAGACGCGTTAAACAAAATCTATCCCTCCTGAAAATTTACAACCCTCATGATTATAATTTTACTCTGAGGCTTCGCCACACACTGACTCATGCACCCAGTTAGGCTAGACTTACATTTATATTAACTATAGGCCTAAGTCAGTTTATATTTTGTGGACAGCAGCTAGTCGTTCGGTATGCGCTCTGGACTGTCGTCTCCATGGCCTCAAGTTTGAACCCCGCCCGCCATCAAATCCCACCCTCTTACAGAAGTATTAGGTTAAGATGCAAATCTACTATTATTTAATTTGCAAGGAAATTCCGAACTATGTTAAACAAGCAAACAAACGAATCTGCTATATAAATAAGAAAAAACCTGAGCGTTTGCTTATATTTTTATTTTACATCAAAAAATAACCAAACATTTTTAGGTAGCCACATGTGTGATAAAATTTGAGAACAATCTTTTGTCCACAGACATTGATATTGAGTCATTTCATTGCCTTTAAGAGCTGAATACATTACAGTCATGGGTAGGTTATGCCTGACCAGCTCTGCGTCGTAATTGGCAAAAAGTTTGTAAAATATTTTGTAAAATGTTTGTGAAATGTTTCGGATATTTCTTCTGTTTCTGAAGATAATCACATCCTAGCCCAAACCTCCCGCAGGACGATGGAGGATGGCAGGGTTTGAGCCAGGACCTTTGAAACCTCCGAACGACAGTCCTCATCGCATTCCTCATGACCAGGTTGCTATCAATGACAAAGGATGCTCTTCAATAATACGTTTAAAACAGCAATGCGCAGGACGTTTGCTTAAAAATAAATATATATGGAGACATATGGAAACAGCAGGGTTTCTGTCCAGGGCTTTTGCAAGAGAGGATTTGAACCTCTCAAGTCGTCACTCTAATAGAGTTTGGTGATGATGATGACGATGATGCTTGTAATACACTATTGATTACAAAATAATACAAACAAGTAAATTATTTTCAAAAATACTTATATTGAGTAAAATAGGATCAATTATTTTGAATCAATCACGCAAAAGGGGGGGGGGGGTATCTGGGACAAGTTTCTCGTGCTGTCAATCAAAACAATTTTTTTAAAAAGTGGCTCGAGTCTCAATTGAAGATTGAGGTCTGGAGCTTCCATGATGGACAGCCGAGTCGCTAGCCACTAGCCTATACAAGTACTTATAAAAACAGAAGGTTTTATGGTTATCTTTTATTAGTTTCAAATTTTTAGACAACGAATTGATTCTCTGCATAAGGCTTATCTCCCCTTAACTTAGTACGTTCTCTGTATTAAACAAAATTAATTAATTACTACTAATTGATCAAATAGTTGGTCATTTTTTTCAATGGATTCATGTATTGTCATCGACAATGAATAATAGTGCAAATATTAAACTTGATCCAAGAATGGGAAGTGGGAGAAATAACTTGTACAAGATTCCATTCAGACAGACAGAGTGAATTGATATCAGATTTGTGCTACAATCAGTAGAGCTTATAGATTTGATTTTACACTTCTGAAAAGTACAACAAAGACATCAACTTACAGCTTTTTAAAATACATAACTTATCAATACGCCCATATTCTGTATTCCGGAGACACCGCAGACTCAATTTATGAAAAATCTCATCTAATGTTTTGTTTCATTTAGTGTCAAAATATTAAAACAATGTTCACCAATCTTACTGAACAGAAATTTCAATTACAATCCAACTCCAAGACTATACCGGGCGGTGTGCAAGCTATGGCACTACTCATTAGGGTGCAGCCGAATCACCACCGGGGACAAGATGTGGGCAGCAAGTACAAAAGTCCTTTAATTTTCAAGACGACCCTTGAAGTGGCGACCATATGTGACCCCGCTGTCCTTTGCCCCATTGTTGTCCACTCTTCGGCGCCCGCTTGTTTACTGAGCTGTCGCGTTGGTACCCCCATGCTCTCACCTATGTAAACAAATCTTACATGATCAGTTGCCGTTGTCCTCTTCTGACTATTTGGTCGAGACCAAAAAAAAAAATACCAAAAACAATACAGTTTTATTAGGAATCGCAAGTTGAATGTCCTAATCATCGGAAATTTCCATTCCAGAATGTTACATTACGTGGAATCGATCCTCTACTTCTTTATCAATTAATAAATTTTAAAAAAATCGAATACCATTAAAAATCTATCGGAGACCAGCATGCATGACTGATGACTATAATTAACTAGCTATTTGTTGTACAAGACTTCCGGAAGCTAAGAAGTTTAGAAGGTATACGATTCATTTTGTGCGATCACTACGACTGTAAAATCAAATTTCTTGTAGCGCAAGCTATTTTTTAGCGGCCCCGGATAGGGGAAAAGACGCTTGTAGTTTTATGTGGCCTGTCCGTCCGTCTGTCCGTCCGTCCCGTTTAGATCTCGTAAACTAGAAAAGATAGGGAAAATCCGACATCACAATATTTTAGACCATTCAAAGTTCTGATGCAACGGCTACTTTTTTCTTTGCTGAAAGCGAAAAATCTAATTTTAAATCACTTATGCAAGCAGTTTTTTCATAAAAATACAACAATTTTACAACTATTCACTATTAATAGTAACAAACACTTGAGGCTCATGATTAGCGTAAGTACCCAGTTACCATATTTTTAACACATTTTTGCAAACGGTTGTAGATTTTTTGTCATTATTTTTAAATTTGTATTGTTAAGTTAAGTAAGTTCTGTTATACTAAGTACTATATTTACAAAAAGAAATGTTTCTTATTTTTTTAAAGAGAAAAAATCTATTTAGCATGCTTATAAGTCAGACATAATTTAAAACAACAATTAATAAGTAGTATTTCATATTATCGCGTGAACTACTCTACCACCAACACTATAGAACATCTAACTAAAGAAAAATTATTTTTTACAAAACAATTAGATCAATTAGATATTCATTATAAGACATCAGTTAAGCCAGGTTAACATCTAACTTCTCATTCAATTTCACCTATCCTTTGGTATGCTGGACCGCTGGGACACCACACGAGATCTGTTAACCTTTCTTTTCTCCATTATTTTCTGTCATTTGTCTTTGATAAAATTTCATTCTGATAATATTGAAACCTGCCTTTTTACCTGCCTGGGTGGACCACTTCGGGGGCCGATCTTTAGTTGTGTTTCCACGCAAACTGTCTTTGTAACCTTGTTAATATATATCTTTAAATACAGATTTCTTGCCTTGTTTATAAATGAAAAATATGTCGTGAAAAAATTATAACCTCGTGAATATATGCTATACATGAATTGATTTTTAAAACCTATATAAATCTACATTGTTTGAAAGATGGATAGCTCTGGAAATAATCTGAATTAAGCCTATAACAAGAATATGGGTAGAAATATGCAAAAAAAGTCACACCCTTTTTGTTCTTTGTATTTTTTTCTTATTTTATTCAATTTATTGTTCTGTGCAGCACATACTGGTGACCATACGCAATAAAAATTGAATAGCGCAAATTCTGAAGTATTCTTTAAAAAAAAAAAACATAAATGTTTTTTTAAAATTATTTTTATATTATCTCTCTCTCTCTGTATTTTTTTTTTTCGCAGAACATGAGCTAAAAATCATTTGCTGGAACTGCCAGCATTTTCCTGAAAGAAATACACAGGTTATTGCGGTCTGCGGATCAAATTTCTAATGACGTGGCATTATCGCCTTGTGACAGGTAATAAGAATCCTCGTAGGTATTTATGTTCAGGGTCTTGAAGTTGTCTACGACGTCAGTTATCACCATCCCTCTAGCTGCAATGTCGCAAATTATTTTATTCAATTTCAATTGTCACGCAATCTCCAAGAGTAGATTTCCACATCTTTTTTTTCCCTCAGCATTTTTAACGTCATTCTACTTAAATGTCAATGATTGTTATTTTGTGAGGAAATTATAAAATCTAGACGCACAGGTTGGGGGGGGGGGGGGTTACATGCAGAGACAGGGGGACAAAGAAAGGGATTGGATAGACAGAAGGATCTCGGGACTTCTGTAAAGTTCTAAACCAACCATTCTGCTGCAGTACCTCCATCCGGTGTATCTGATTGGTCCAAGCTAGTCAGTCGAGAAGACAAGTAAAGGTGCAGATTGGGCGCGTGCAAGCAGTCGTTTCGTCATACCAATGTCCTTGTCCGTCACACTATTGTCTGATCTTCTACCAGAAAAAAAAAAACTCGACAGAAAAGACAGACCAAAAAAAAATATGACAAGGGCCGGCTTAACAATAGTTGAGGCCTCCTGCCAGACTTCAATTCAATTAGTCTAATGGGACGGTACTAGTACTGAACTGCGTGCGCTACAACCCACCCGCCTCTTCTATTACCAACGGAGATTTTTTTTTTCTGTTGTTCGTCAGTTGTTTTATTATTATTGTTATTATTGTTACTGTTATTATTATCGCTATGACTGTTTCACCAATGATGGTAGGGGCCTTGGTTTATTTGTCCTCCTCCCAATCACGGGGCATTCATGTGTTCTCTTGAGCGTGCGTCTTGTGAGACTAGGGGAGGGATATAAAGAATACCAGAAAATGAAAAGGGGGGGGGGGGGAGGGAGGGGTAAGTGAAGTGTTGGTGTGGGCCCTAGAAATAAGATAGCAGGGGAGGGAATCCTGTGCAGACGTATTACATTATACCAAAGCGCGCGCACGAACGCTCGTGCGTAGTGATGTCAGGGGTCGTAATGTTTAAGGTGCACGGTACTAGCCAAGTGGCAGGATATTAGGTTGCCATTCTTGGGTTTAGAATTTTATCACCAATGTGTTCTCCCATTTCATCATATAGTATTAGTTGTGGTCTTACATTATTTAATAGCTTATAAATAGTTTGTACTTGTGACTTAATTCCTACCCCGCCTCCACCTTGTCTTTTTCGGACAAAGACGCTTGACTTTAGCAAGCTTTCACTAGTCTGAGAAAACTTTAATCCACGCCCATAAAGAATAACCGTGGTGGCCTAGTGGTAAAGCGCTTGGCT
The DNA here is from genome assembly GCA_030265305.1 of Biomphalaria pfeifferi. Lineage (NCBI taxonomy): Eukaryota > Metazoa > Mollusca > Gastropoda > Planorbidae > Biomphalaria > Biomphalaria pfeifferi. The sequence continues at coordinate 4,851,147 of JASAOG010000011.1, forward strand.
TCCGAAACTATGGGTTTTAAGCTTGAATCTCTGTATAGACCGGGATTTTTAATTAGCCTGCATGATATTTATGACACCCGTGAGTCCAGCCAACAGTAATGGCTACCTATCAGCTCTACCTGACAGCGTTACCTGACAGCTCTACCTGACATTATTTGGGAAATATAAAGGTGGTTGATCGTTGTGCTGGCCACATGGCACACTCGTTAACATATAAACAGATGAGCTTTACTCGCATTATCTTCCCAAAGAGAGGGTACCAAGAGTAAGGACGGGCTAAGCCTCTAGATTTCTGATTGTTTTAGTGGATGAACTCAGCCTCAAGACCTCAGAATGCGGAACTAAGTGTTTAGCCACTTGACCACCAGGCCCACTTCCTGGAATGTATACATACAACCGTATTTTTTAGAACAGCTTTTATGAAAAGAATACAAAGCAAAATCAAATATGCCTGGTTTCAAGACAACAAAAATAAGATATAAAATGATCGCACTATTAGAAATGTTCATATATGGCGGATATCTATAAATACATAGCTTTTTTGGTTTATCCGGTATTATTTTGTATTATTATTATTATTATTATTTGTCGTAAATATTCTTATACAAATTAATTTTGAACACTTGGATAATCAACTTGTAGACTACTATAGCTCGTGGCAAAGGTCACAGCGACTGTTGTAAGAAATGTTTTGAAATGTGCATTCTTTCTTTCTTCTTTTCATTCTTTCTTTTTCAATCTCCTTCTTTCTATTCCCTATCTCCCTCTTTCTCTCTCTCTCTCTCTCTCTTTCTCCCTCTCTCTCTCCCTCTTTCTAAACAATATTTCTGTCATTTCTATCTGTATATCAGTTTAGTGTAGGCCTACTTCTTACTGAGCCGTCCCCCCACCCTACCTTTTCTCACTACAGAAACGTCTCATTTCACCCCCCCCCCCCCACCCAACCCCCATACACTCTGGAATGTCCATTGTTATTGAGCCATAAACAACGTCCATCGACTCGCCCAAGTCATCGTATACAACATGTAATTATGTCAGACAGGATTAGTCGCCCATTGCATGAATTGGGAGCAAGTTCTAACGTTCTGTTCACCCCCCCCCCCCCAACCCCCCCCCCCGAAGATTGATATGGAGTCGATGAGTGTGCCCGGGAGGGGGGGGGGAGAAAGAACGGGTCAATGAAACTTGATACTTGACCACCCCACCGGGGCGTCACGATCTCTACGGCTCACAATGAAGAACAGGGTTTGGAGGGAGAACTTAAAAAAAAATATAATCTACTTTCGAGTACAGTTTGTTAATCTCCTGTAACATTTTAGTACTGCGTGCAAACAAGGTCAACAGTTCCCATTTCAGGAGAAGGTCTTTGTAAACAGTTCCCTGTCAGGTGCCTGACTTTAGTCGTTTTAACTATGTCTTTCTTGGCGCAGGCAATTTAAACAATGCCCTGTTTAGTGCAGGTGATTTAATCAGTCTCCAGCTTAACGCAGCTAACTTAAACAGTGTCTCCCATAGCACAGGCAATTTAAACAATGCCCTGTTTAGTGCAGGTGATTTAATCAGTCTCCTGCTTAACGCAGCTAACTTAAACAGTGTCTCCCATAGCGAAGGTAATTTAAACAATGCCCTGTTTAGTGCAGGTGATTTAATCAGTCTCCTGCTTAACGCAGCTAACTTAAACAGTGTCTCCCATAGCACAGGTAATTTAAACAATGCCCTGTTTAGTGCAGGTGATTTAATCAGTCTCCTGCTTAACGCAGCTAACTTAAACAGTGTCTCCCATAGCAAAGGTAATTTAAACAATGCCCTGCCTGGCGCAGGTAATTTAAACAGTGCCCTCCATAGCGCAAGAAATTTAAACAGTGTCCTCCATAGCTAAAGAAATTTAAACAGTGTCCCCCATAACGCAGGTAATTCAAACAGTGTCCTCCATAGCGCAGGTAATTTAAAGTTTCCTCCATAGCGCAGGTAATTTAAAATGTCCTCCATAGCGCAGGTAATTTAAGCAGTGTCCTCCATAGCGCAGGTAATTTAAACTGTGCTTTGCTTATCGCAGATAATTTTAGCAGTTCTTTGCTTTTGGCACAGCTATTAGAAAGTTATTTGCTAGGTGCAAGGGATTCCTACAGACTTCTGCAAATGTAGGAGGCCTATGAAAATAAAATGTTAACATCTTTGTCCAAATGTTGGTCAGTGATGCTGGCAAGGGAACGTTCGAGAGAAATGCTGCAGAGCTCGTGGTTTTTTTTTTTGTTTCTGAGTGGAAGAAAACCCAGAACAAGTTTCACATCTGACACCAAATTTGTGAGGACATGTTAATTCGAGCATATCACACTCATTAAAAAAAAGTTTGATGTCACTTTAAAAACTTGATATCATTTATAAGTGTTAAATTTGTCTCCAGATAATTGAATTTCTTGATTAGAATTTTTTTTCCCCTTTGCTATAACTGTGCTCCCATATATCTTTGTTATTCCCATCTGAAAGTACGATTCATCCTATTTATCTTTGCAACGCATCTGCAGAAAATAATACAATTTACTTTGTTTGACTATTTATAATATTTACAGTAAAACAAATAAAATAAAATATAGCTTTTATATAGTGCTACTTTCATGCTTAAAGCATGCTCAGAGCGCTGTGGTCCAATCTCATTTGTAGACCAGTGGGTCCAATCATACTTCAACGCTGGATATCATAAAATAGTTACATTCCCTGTTAATAAAGTCTTTAAACAAGAGAATATTTTGATTAGTATTTACACACTGCAAAAGAGCTCACAGCTCAGCAGCAAAAAGGCTGGCCAGAAGAAGAAGAATATCCACTCTCAATTGTGTCTATTCTTAAATATCAGTGACAAAGTGTTTGCTGTAATTACGCATACGAATTCAAGTCAAACAACTTTTAAAAAAAAATGCATTTCAAAAGCGATCATTTAAACAGATATTCCTACTTTCCTCCCCCTTTTCCCAATCAATTCAGACAAGTGATAAGATCATAGCGCATAAAGAAAGCTAAAAGCATGCGATTGCGCTGAACAAAAAACAATTTGGTCAAACTATTTCTAATCACACAGATTTATTATTGTTAGTACTTGATCTATTACAAATTTAATTACATGACTGATTACACTTAATATAAAATTTGATTCGTTTTTTTAAAGAATTTTTTTTTTATTTTCCTTGTTTATTTCTTTTATGTTGTTTTGTTTCTATTTTACACCTAGCATTGGATGTCACAATCTATCATGTCCCTGTTTCAACTTGTCAAGGTCTTCAGATGATCACAGATATCAGTGTGTTTATGAGCCTTTTTTCTTTTTTAACAAACATTATTATATTCAATACCTAAAAGCAACATTTCAATCGAACTGCTACATGAGAGGGCTAGTTTGTATTCTAGCTTTTAGCTATACCGGTAAGACGTGAACAAGAAGTATTAAATGTTCTTAGAAGCTATTGAAATACATTCTGTTGTTTATTTGAAAGGTGACACCCAAAGTCATTTTTTCTGAGCTCCTTTCCTAGACATGTAAATAATATTAGAATCACGCTAATATATTTTAAGACTACTAAAAAGGCCATTGGGGTGCTCAACTGTGTCTAGTGACCCAGGGTTGATACTTCTTTATTTCACATTTCTGGCCTATCTGATGTTAGAACTGCATTGTGGCTCATAAAGTAACACAGTACTGAAGGCACACTTTCGCAGGACTGTCGCTTTTCGGATACGCCCTTAAGAGAAAATAATAAGGCTTAAAGGGAAAAGAAAAGCCCATAAGAGGAAATAATAAGGCTTAAATGGAAAAGAAAAGCCCATAGGAGAAAGTAATAAGGCTTAAATGGAAAAGAAACGCCCGTAGGAGAAAGTAATAAGGCTTAAATGGAAAAGAAAAGCCCATAGGAGAAAGTAATAAGGCTTAAATGGAAAAGAAAAGCCCGTAGGAGAAAGTAATAAGTCTTAAATGGAAAAGAAAAGCCCATAGGAGAAAGATAGCACTCCAAGCATGTTCTAAGCTTGAAAGATAGCACTCCAAGCATGTTCTTAGCTGGAAAGAGAGCACTCCAAGCATATTCTAAGCTTGAAAGAGAGCATTCCAAGCATGTTCTAAGCTGGAAAGATAGCACTCCAAGCATGTTCTAAGCTTGAAAGATAGTACTCTAAGCATGTTCTAAGCTGGAAAGATATCACTCCAAGCCTGTTCTATGCTTGAAAGATAGCACTCCAACTCCAAGCGTGTTCTAGGCTTGAAAGAGAGCACTCCAACTCCAAGCGTGTTCTAGGCTTGAAAGAGAGCACTCCAAGCATGTTCTAAGCTGGAAAGATATCCCTCCAAGTCTGTTCTATGCTTGAAAGATAGCACTCCAACTCCAAGCGTGTTCTAGGCTTGAAAGAGAGCACTCCAAGCATGTTCTAAGCTGGAAAGATATCCCTCCAAGTCTGTTCTATGCTTGAAAGATAGCACTCCAACTCCAAGCGTGTTCTAGGCTTGAAAGAGAGCACTCCAACTCCAAGCGTGTTCTAGGCTTGAAAAATAGCACTCCAAGCATCTTCTAAGCTTAAAAGATAGCACTCCAAGCATGTTCTAAGCTTAAAAGATAGCACTCCAAGCATGTTCTAGGCTTGAAAGAGAGCACTCCAAGCATGTTCTAAGCTTGAAAGAGAGCACTCCAAGCATGTTCTAAGCTTGAAAGAGAGCACTCCAAGCATGTTCTAAGCTTGAAAGAGAGCACTCCAAGCATGTTCTAAGCTTGAAAGTAGCGCTATACAGAAATGTAAAGAAAAGGGAAAAAACAGAAATTCTTGTTGTGAATTATTAGATAAAAAAAACGTCTCAACAATTTAAACACACAAAATTCTTCAAGACAATATGCACCCATTAAATCACAGTTACACCAGATCTGGACGAAGGTCAGCTCCTCTCCATTAATGCACGAACGGAAAGGCTTAAAATCTCCTTTATCCAACTTTCAGTCGGGGTGTTCTTCAAGGTTACTTGTCACCGAGAAGCCTAGTTCATAAAGCGCTGGTCGTGTGGTGTGTGTGTGTGTTCATGTTGCCTGTATGAGTGTTGTTCGTGTTTTGCATTATATTGTTATTATTACCGTAGTTACACTGATGTGGACAATCGTAGAGTCAAACTAAATGTCCATTTCTTTGGGCCCACTAAAATGATCCTATATTATGTCCAAAGACGGACAAGCACGTGGCGATGCAGTGAACTAGATGAAGCCGAGAGGACAGGAAAGAGCTGGTAAGCTATTAACTCTTTCTCTCCGTAATTATTTACCACATTCTGGTGGAATCAACGCTGGTATCGTCAGTTAGGAGAGAAAGAGTTTAAAAAAAACTACCAAGAGACCGTGGAGAATGGATTGTTTTTACTGAGGTCCTAAGTTCCACGAAGAACGCAAAGGAAAGATGCTGATGTTCGTATTTGTTGGCGTTCACTTTGTTAAATACAGACGGATTTTATTTTCAAATATTTTTTTTTTCAGCAGCGGAGTAAACATGTAAAAAAAACAACTGCCAAGCAAAAAGGAGGTGACCCAGCTTGCGACACACAGTGCTACACTCATGCAGATCCTACGACGCTGTTAACTGTATCGGCTATTCACCGTTCCGGTCGTCCCCCTTAGGGTAGCAGTTTAATGGCATGGATCAGAACATCGCCATGTGCCATCGTGTACACTTGAAATAGTGAAGACACCTTTGGTGAAATCGTTCAAGAGGCCCTATGTTGCTTTATGAGTATCACCTATGTCTCAGCTCTAATTCTAAAAATAAAATAGAAATACCTTTTGAAACAACAACAAAAAAAACAACTTAGAAAGGAAAGAACTGATAATTTACAGCCATATCGCGCAATACTGTAAGATGCATTTCTCTTCTTCAATATCAAACAAAAAAAAATCATAAACACCACTACTTAATTAATTAAATTATACATTTTTCTTTCATCCGTATTATGCCAGGGACAATGAATAATTGTGCAAGGTTTCAACTTTACCAGAGAATGGGAAAAAAAAAAAGGGGGGGGAGTAAATGTATACAAAATTATTTTGACCTGACAGACAACGTGAGTTGATATAAGCTTTATAAAAAAGCAAAACTATATGTGATGTTTTGTTACCTAAACGAAATCAAGAAACACTAAATGTCCCATTGACATCTTAGCAGACAGACTTTGATTATATTGAATAACAATAACCATGCTGTTGTTTGTACATATAAAACAAGGGACATAAATCGAGTTAAACAAATATTAGCAGAAGTCAGATATTTTCACGTCGATCATAATAAATCTTGCGCTCTTTAACCTTAAGTAAAGCATACCAAAGTGTTAGCTCAGGCCCTTTTTTTTTTTGAAACTCGGAGTTATGGACAAAAAATCTGACTGACAATTAAAACTAACAATTTCCTGTGTTGTTTCCTTGCTTCTTCGTCACCATAGCAGTTGCCTTCCCTTGATTCACGTCACATTGAGAGACTGTTCTAACCAAATATAGTTAATATACACTAGTCTCAAATATCGAAGTTAAAAGCCACGAGCAGCCCGTTCAACGTCCCTCGAGTTATAGTACCCCCCCCCCCCAACTTAAAGCTGAGCGTATCTCTCCCATCCCTCTTAGTTTTACATCCAATGAAACCGGACCCCGTTTGGAATTGATTTGTCCCGACACTAATGTCTTCTGAACCGGCTCCAACTACCTTATCGGTCATTTCTTTCAGTGCAAGTTGTTGTCATAAATTCTATCAAGTTTCCAGATCACACGGCAGCAGTGCTCGCCCTTGGCATCCGCTGTCCTGGCTAGTACCTAACTGTAATATAATATATAATGTATACGAGGCTGTTATTGATATTGTTACGTTCGTATTGCGCACGCACTCACACACGTCTAGTTTGTGCTGCTCGTGGCTTTATATCAGGAAATGTGTGCAGTTGAGTTGTCAAGTCCAGAGACCAGCATAGCCAGTATAGTCCAGCCTTTCTCCATAATCCGTTGCTGGTATCGATACCACCATTTAGATATGAAGTCGATATCACCATTTGGATTTGATGTCGATATCAATATTCCGACATTTTTATTTGAAGCTATTATCACTAGTAAGATTTGAAGTCGATATCAATATTTAGGTATGAAGTCGATACCACTTTTCAGATTTGAAGTCAATATCACTACCGAACTCCCGGCCCCCAAAAAAGTGTTTTTTTTACATTAAAAATTAAATATTAAGCAAAATGCAGGAGCCCCCAAAGAAGTCAAGCCTCCCCCCCGGGCCTCACAAACGATGGAAAATTCTTAGCTACCCCCGGTATTCATATCTGAAGTCGATATCACTATTCAAATTCGAAGTCAACCATATACATATGTATAAATGAAGTCGATATTTTAAAAAAAAGCTACATCGATATCATAGTAAATATGAATGTTTTTCTTAAATTTATCTTAAATTTATTTTACGTGATCTGGTTTAAACAAAATGCGGACCAAATAAAATCTTAGACTAGACATTTATTTATTATTGCAATCATTTGGACTAAATATACTGAATCTTGTGCGCATCATAGCACCGTTCAACACGAGTAGGCGAAGACATGTTGATTCTACAGGAAGGACTGTTGTTGATTCGGCTGAAGTGATCTGCAGGTTATGGGAGTCTGCACTGTCTGGGGCTAAGTGCCGTCTTGAGTGATACCAGTGAACTGTTTAGAAGACCTGGAGCGACACTGGGAAGTGTGTCGGTGGTCTGTTCTAGTGGACTTGTAGAGCTTAAGACATTACTCTCTTGGACTTGATAGCTGAAGTCCATGTCGAACTATTTGCTTATAGTTGTAAATAAACACATCGGCTATTATTACCTCCTTTCTTTCGTTGAGTGCCTGCATTAGATTTACTTAAACATATTGACCAAAGAAAGTTTAAAAACGATGTCAAACGTAATCTTCATTTTTTAAAAATCATTCTGGAAAATTGTCATCATGGACTAACTGTAAAAAAAAAAAAAATTCTTGCTGTGTAATAACTGTTCTTCTGGTAGTACTGTGCTCCAATCCCGTGCAATTTAAGAGTTTTACTTGAGGTTTGAGGCCTTTCACCGTGTACTAAAATATTTGATGACCATTGGTCGGATAGACAATGTGAGTTGATCAATGTGCTTACAGCACAAACTTCTTAAGACACCTAAATCAAAAATAAACTTTGCTATGTGGTAGTACACAGTAATATTTAATATCAATCATTATCACTAACGGGTTAGTTTTAAAGTCTTAAAGTCTTGTTGTTTTTTTTAGCAACCCACAAAAGGGAATTAGCCGCTATTAGTTTTGTGTGGTCTGTCTGGCGTCCGTTCGTCCCGTTTAAATCTCATAAACTAGAAATAATATTGAAAATCCGATATCATGATATTTTAGATCTTTCAAAGTTCTGATGCAACGGCTACTTTTTTCGTTTCTGAAAATGGAAAATTTAATTTTTTAAATAACTATGAATGCAGTTTTTCATAAAAATACACCATTATTATAACTATTCAGTATTGATAGTAAAAAAAAAAACAACAAGGGACATTATTTGATAGGGGAGATCACCTTTTGGCATAAATTTAATATACTTGGGGTTAGAGCTTTAAATAAGTGCCTGGGCATTGTTTATGGTCGGAACAATGTCGCCCACACAGCAGTTCCCTCCTCTCCGCGCAGCTGATGTGACCAAAGGAAAGGCAGAGCCGATACAGTTTAGGATCAGTAGCGCCGCAGGCTCTGACAGGCTGTAGCACGGTGTGCCACAATCTGCCTAAGGGTCACCAGCTCCTGATTTTTCCTCAGGGTTGTCTCCCGAAGCCTTTCTCGCGTTTGGGTATAGCCGCAAGGCAGCGGAGGTTTGGATTCAGAGTTTTCCTTCTCCTAAATGGGTAGCCAACCAAGGCTAACGAGCCCCTCCTGTCCGAAGCTTACTGGTTTAGGCACCAGTCGCTCGCCTTTACCCCTTCTCCTGTCTGTGGTAACGGTTCCACCAGGCTCAGTATCTGAACCACACGTGAAGACCAGGAGTAGGACTGGTTGACAGAGGCTATTTAGACAAACATAATGTCTTTACTCCATACCAACATTGCTTTAGGAAATATAGATCATGTGAAACACAGCTAATAGGACTAATTGATGATTTTTCAAAGGGTTTAGATAATAGTGAGCAAATAGATGCTATCTTACTAGATTTTTCCAAAGCTTTTGATAAAGTTCACCACCATAGTTTGCTTAAAAAATTAAAATATTTTGGCATTGATGGTCCATTGCATTAGTGGATGAAAGATTTTCTGATAGGGAGAAAACAAACTGTAATAATAAATGGTTCTAAATCAAAACCAATTACAGTAAACTCAGGCGTACCTCAAGGAACAGTCTTGGGTCCACTACTATTTTTAATTTACATAAACGACTTACCAAACTGCATTAGTTCAGGAACATAAGTCAGATTATTCGCAGATGATTGCATAATATTTAGAACAATAAAAACAACACAAGATACAGAAATTTTACAAATAGAATAAGATGAATTACAGAAATGTGAATCAAATTGGTAAACCAGTAACACAAACTAAAAACGCAAAATACCTAGGTATTATAATAAATGAAAAACCGATTTATCTCTGATGGACCAGTGTGTGGCAGTTCAAAAATAATCATCCCCTAGACATCAAACAAGCCATTCATACACGTCATACACGAGGTCCGTCACACATTCCTCGTCCCATATGCTAGGACAAATTTGTACAAATACTCCTTCTTCCCTAGGGCTATTAGAGCATGGAATGGGTTACCTGAGCTAGCCAGGAAAACCAGTGACTTGGCAGAATTTAAGTCATTGGCTAATATGCATGACTGAATGCATGACGCGTAGGATGTAATCATCTTCTTTTATGAAGTAACGTCTGTATTATATAAGATAAGATAAGATATTTAAGACGCATGCCATTGGAAGCGTTTTATAGGTAATGATGGGCTTAAGACCATTACCACTTCCGGCGTTAACAACCTTGCGGAACCTTAATATATTTATGCAAACGGTTTTAGATTTGTTGTAAAAGAAAATGTTTTTTAAAGAACTTGTATTACTAAATTATTTACTTTCTGTCAGGGCGTGGTGAACTTTACTATTGCAACATAACTGCTAAACCTGGGTTCGAATCTCGGTGTGACTGGGATTTTGATTTTCGGATATTTTTAGGGCGCCTCTGAGTCCCCCCAACTCTAATGATTACCTGACTTTAGTTGGCGAAAAGTATAGGCGGTTGGCCGTTGTGCTGGCCACATGACACCCTGCTCGATTATCGTTGGCCAAAGAAACAGATGACCTTTACATCATCTGCCCTATAGATCGCAAGGTCTGAAAGGGGAGCTTTAAACACTTATTATTTATAAATGAAATGGAAATGAAGGGAAAAGTTTCTTTTTTTTTTTTTGGTTTTGAATGAGAGATTGGCCAATTAAATTAACTATATCTTCATCACTATCATTTCATTGAATACAAATGAAGATAAACAATGACATTAATAAGTCTTCGCATCCTGTGGTGTTAAGTCGTAAGTCGTACTAATAATACAACTGTATCGGCAACACGTTCACATGGGCACCTATCTTCTTCTTTTTTGGCTCGACTGAGATTTGGTTTGATGCTAACACTATCTCAATACGTGACTATTGTTCTTCTTTATTGCCGCTAGTTAGCTGCACATTTATGTTTCAAGTTCGCTTAAAGTCATTTTGTGTGAGAATAGAATGCTTCCTCCATATTGAAATTAATGTTACAAGTGGAAGGCTTATTAAATTTGGTTATATAAATAAATAAAAAAAAAGTTCCCCTTTCAGACCATGCGATCTATGGGGCAGATGATGTAAAGGCCTTCTGTTTCTGTGGCCCACGGTTCACGAGAGTATCATGTGACCAGCACAACGACCAACCGCCTTTTTTTTCTTCCCCCAACTAATGTCAGGCACCCATTAGAGCTGGGTGAACTCAGAGGCGCCCGAAGATCCGGAAATTACAAATTTTAGTCTTCAACAGGATTCGAGCCCGGGACCCCTGGTCTGGAAGCCAAGCGTTTTTCCGCTCGACCACCGTGCCCCCAAATGTGATTAAGCAGTTCTAATAACGTTGCTTATCAACACTATCTTTGATTTGTTCACTGTATACACCAATTAGCTTGCCACAAACTTTTTTTCCAAATAAAATTCTTATCTTATTGTTACAGACGTTACTTCAACATAGAAGATAATTACGTCCTACGGATTGCATGAGTCAATCTACTTATGCATGCTAATCCGTGACTTAAATTCTGCTAAGTCGTAGGTTTTCATCGCTGATTCAGGCAACCCATTCCATTCTCTAATAAAATTAACATATGTCCAAACAAAAATACTACTAATGAATGGAGTCGCACCGATAAAGTATCAAAATGTAGATTTCAGAGACACCGACGGCATAATATATTTTTAGATACCAAAACCAGTCCTTGCGTAAAATAATAATCAAAATCATGCTATTTAAATAATAAATCTTTCTTTCTGGGTGTTTTCTTTTTGTTTTGGTCTTAAGTATTTTCTTGTAACTTTTCTTTTTGTTAGTTAACATATCCCATTAATTACCGCGCATGCATAACATCCTCATGTATCATGTCTACAGACAAAGTCGGCAACAAAAGCACACAGGAACCAGCCAAACAGGGGAGACAAGTTAGAAGAAGGAAGCGTACGTCACGCGTGAGCATTAGGTGAATAAAGCATTATTCTGTTCTTCCAATTCCAGACCTCGCGCGACTTAGTTTGATTGATGAGCGCCCTTTATACACACCGGAAGTGAAAGAGCCGAGCGGGATAAATAACGCTGGCGGTCCGTCTGCGCAGACGACCTACGAACCGGACGAACTAGAGGGGAGCTGGCGGGAGACGATTTGCATATAGGAAAACCAAGGTATTGAAGAGCTCCCCGGAGTAAGGGAAATAATTTGTATCCATATGGTCACTCATTTTAGGCACTGAACAGTGGCGTAGCAAGCTAAATTGTTGACAGGGTCCAAACTCACAGAATGGTCATATGTAATTAAAATAAAATTCTTAGATGAGAGAAAAATTGCCCTAGATCGGATAGCATGGAGACAGACTGTCTATTCTGGTACGACCCTTGCAGACAGCAAAAAAGAATGATGCGGCCTTAGACACGGTAACAAGGAAGAAGGTTGACCTATCTAATAGCCCAAAAACAGATACGTTGACATGCATTAACTGAGACAAAATGTGCCGATCCAGAATCGACTTGCATAGTCGTAGCTGACCCGAGTCAAGGAGAAGCCGACACCATTAATTCATCTCGGCTCATCCGTTGAATTACAAGACAGAGGGAGACATTTATCTTTTTTAAATTTTTCTATAAAATTTTATAATTTTGATTAAAAAAAACTTAGTCAATAAAGCCACACCCCTTTGCCTTGCCTCGTGACGCCACTGAATCGGAGATTTAAAAAAAAAACAACTTGGAGTGACCACGGCATGGTGCTTGATTTGTCTTGCAAAATTTTTCTATAAAATTGTATAATTTTAATGAAAAACATAGTCATTGAAGTCGCACCCCTTTGCCTTGCCTCGTGACGCCACTGAATCGGAGATTTAAAAAAAACAACTTGGAGTGACCACGGCATGGTGCTTGTTTTGTCTCGCCCAATTTTTCTTTAAAATTTTATAATATTGATGAAAAACATAGTCAACGAAGCCGCACCCTCGCCTTGCTTCGTGACGCCACTGAATTGGAGACCAAAAAACAAACAACTTGGAGTGACCACGGCATGGTGCTTGTTTTGTCTCGCCAAATGACCTCACCAAGGGATCGCTTCATGCCGTAGCGGCTCGCTTCACACACAGCTAATAGAACCGATATATTGATTTATTTATTGCCTTGAGCTCACTGCTCGTATTCCGCCTTGAGAGATAAGGACCTCACCGACGTAGCCGTCCGCTAGTAAAGCAACGTATCGGTCCGGCAGGGCTCTAGGGTCTTTATGGGCGGCCGTTAACTTAGGAATGACTTAGTTAGCAGGATCTCGCGTCAGCAGACGATACGGACATAAATACGACGAATTTCTTACAATTTTGCGAGTAAGGAAAAAAAACAACAACTGCTAATACAATCTGTACTGAAGAAAAACACAGAATAGTGTAAGCAGGTTGTTGAAACAGAAGATACAATTCTGTATAAAGCAGGCCTGCCGTTTTGTCGCTAGCAGATTGTATTGTTTTCTAAAAGACTTGAAACGAATGCATTTCACGATTTCGCTCTCCGTAGAGACCATGCTAGGTAGGAAGGCGTGTCTTGTATTTTGAGAGGGGGGTGAGGGGTGCATCTAGTAATATACTGTTAGCACTAATGGAAGCGTATCTGAAGGATGTCTTTAAAAACAAAATTACAGCTTATTGTCGAGTTTTTTTAAAATTCTTTTGTCATCTTCTCTCTCTCTCTCTCTCTCTCTCTCTCTCTCTCTCTCTCTCTCTCTCTTTTAATAGACACGCTCCACACATAGAAATACACACAAATACCTTTAAGGGTATAAAATATTAATATAATTTGTATTATATTTTAGTTATTAGGTCAACATATGGGTAAATCTCTAACGGATCCAGAACTTTTGAGGTGGGGGGGGGGGGCGATTTTTTTCCAAACCCTAACGCCCTGTAACCCTAACCCTATGGATAAAAGAATCTATATAGAGAGCGAGAACAACAAGTCGTCATATTACAACTAGAGCAGTGTTTCTCAAACTTCGGCTTAAAAAAAAAGGTCGCGTTAGTGGCCAAGCGTCTTCTTGCATTCTGCATTGCCAGAAACGCAAAATGCCCAATCCTAGGCAAGAAGGAAGCTGCTTCGTTAAAGGTAAAACGTTAAACGGCCTCGTCCGAGGTATGGCGTTGAACGGCCTTGTCCGAAGTATGGCGTTAAAAAGCCTCGTCCGAGGTATGGCGTTAAACGGCCTCGTCTTGGCTAGTATGATGAAAACCAAAACGTTCCTAGGACATTAGAACTTTCCTTCCTGTGCAAGAAAGTCTTGGTTACATCTGTTCTACTTAATAAAAGTTTCTCAAGTACGAATCACGACTCGAGCAGAATTGTATTCTGACGCACGGAAATTTTTCCTAGATATTTCACACACACACACACCTACACTTGTCCACACACAAAAATTGTAACATAACACATAAGCATGAAAGATACGCTATATACAAACAATTTAAAAACAAATGTATAAGTCCTTTATCTTTTACACTGGCGGATCCAGGGAGGGGGAGGGCGATCGCCCCTTCCCACTCACCGGCCCCCCTACCCCCTACCCCCCCTATCCCGTAACAAAACGAAGTTACAAAGAGTATTGAACAAAACTTAATAACTTATATATGAATTGTTTAAATATTATTCTTCGAAGACATTTTTTTTTCAGTTGCGACACTCTAAATCTGTGGAGTATCTTTTCTTTTCAGGGAACACATCTCCTGTATTAGGAATGTACTTAGGGCCTATACATTTATATTATAATTTTAAAAAAGTAACAACATCATTCGAAAGGTTCTTAAAAATTAGACATTATGCGTGCGTCAAAACAGCTGCATATCTAAAGAGCGTTTAACTTATGGTTCTGTTGGCGTCTTATTCTGACCAAACAAAAAAAAAAAACAACAAGAACAAAAGCCTACTACAAGAGGTCTCGCTTGACATGTAGATAATATTGCAATATGTTCGCGAAATAAAGAAATACTTACACTACTTGTATCTCGATTGTCACTCACACTTCAGTATCGGCCATCGCCCCAACGTAATAATTTGTATGCACGAGTCTGAGCTGTAGACTCGAATATCTAAGCTCTTTCGCTCCTAGCGTAGAAACAATTTTAATGGCGTCTGTCTATTTTGTTTACTTATTTTTCCAATTCTCTCACAATCTTCTTCTTTTCATTTTCTTTACGTTTCGTTTCAGGTTCCATTATATTACCACCGAATTTATTCATATAGTTTTGTCTTCTTTTTCTATTAATCTGTATTTTATTGCTTAAAGAACGTAAACAGGTTTTTCAAAATTGAGGAGGTATCTTGCCTGCTTGTGGGGTAAGCGCTCTGGACTGTAATCATAATGGGCCACGATTGGAACTCTGGCCGCCGCCAACCTCCTCCGTTCTGCGGGAGATTTGGTCGAGGATGAAATAATGTTCAATTTTGAAGAAACAGCCAAAAATATATAACAAAGTGTAAACAAAAAAAAAAAAAAAAACATTTCTAGAATTGTGGGAAAATGCCCAATACATCTACGCCATTTTTTTTTTATGTTTCGAAAAGCTAAACATTTTAATGTACTGTGCTGCAAAAAAATTAGGCAAAAATTTAACTTTTGGATTCTAGACCTTTAGTGCTATTAACAGACCTGTGGGTAAAGAATTCTAAATAGAGGCAGTTCTTAACAAATTTGTATAGATTTACTCACTTAATGTAACGTCACCTTGTAACGTCGTCAAACCAGGAACCTTCAGTCTTCAGATAACATTGTGGAGATTTTCCTAAGAAACTAAACAATGTCAAGGACACTAAACTAAACAATGTCAAGGACACTAAATTGACCTTCAATGTTGAAAACTACATTTGTTTTTAAAAATGGTGCTAAATATGGAAGAGCTAAGAGAATTGAATTCTGCTAAGCAATGCACAAAGAAATATGCACATTTACAAAAACCATAAAATATCCACCATTTCTTTAAACTGTAAACCGGATACACCAAAAACCTGTCTATCCATAGTATTTTAGGCAACGGATGAAAATCTCTATTTCTGCACGAGACATGCATTTCTGTAAGTTCTGGAAATTCTGTCTACGTTAAGTTATTCTCGTAGTGCTGTAAATATTAAGATATATTCTTTTTGCAGCACTAGCCTGGGCGTGTTGATGAATCTTTAAGTTCGATGATTTAAAGAAAAAGAAATCTCACAGCGCCTGAACTTCAGACAACATGGCCATGACATTTCAAAACGATACACCTTTGGAATGTTAAGTTTCCCGCTTTCACATCTTCCAAATTCTTGCATTAAATAGTGTAAAAACAGTAGAAAAACAAGCAAAAATAAATTAATTAATTAGAAATAGCTATAATAAGGGAAAGAACTGCACATTTAAAAACCATACAGTACTTTTTTTTCTTTTTTATATATCAAACAAAATTAATGAATTAACACAAATAATTAATTAATGGATTAATTTTTTAATTGGTTCCTTTGTTAGGTACTTATGAATAACTGTGCAAAGTTTCAAATTGATTGTAAAAATTAAATTCGGGAGAAATAAATGTGTTCAAAATTTATACCAGACATACAGAGACAGACAGATGGAGTGAGTTGATGTAAGCTTTGTCAAAAAAAGGGGAGTTGCCCCTTCAATTTAAATACTTGAGATATTCCTTTCTTATCTTAGCATTTCTTATCTTCCTATACTGAAGCCACGTCTGAAATATGTAGATGTGAAAACTATTTTTTTGAATATATGAAATGTAGAGTCCCAGGTTACATAACATAATAACGTCACAAGAGACACTATGGCCGTGAAACGTTCGTCTCTTCAAGCCAAAGAAATCAATTGGATCAATCTCTCTTGGCTTTCTTTCTTCTTCTTCTTCGTCTCTAGTTTTATTTATTTGCAAGGGACATAAACCAATTTATAAACTCTAAACATGCTCTCCCTTTAAAAATCTTTTTTTTTTTCGACCGGGGGGGGGGGGGGGGGGGGCTTAACACGATGTGCGCCGACATAACTGAAATGTGGCTGTCAGCAGTTGCCAATGATATAAAGAGGAGAGGGGGGGGGGGGGCGGAGAAGAAGGGTTATGGTGAAGAACATGAGTGTCAACAAAGGATAACCTCAATGTAGGCCTATATCATCTTTTATATTTTGTCTCGAGATGTACGCGTCAAGGTGGCAAGAGAAGTGTAAACAGGAAGCTTATTTACTCATTGCCTTCTCGAATATCCGTGTTTTAACACTGAATAGTAACCATGTAAAGGGAGTTAACTATAAATGGACATCCTGAATGTAATTCCGCTACGAGAACTTTCGGTTTGAAATCCTGTTTTTAGAGGTCACGAACTTGCTTCAGGGTTTTTAAAAAAAAAAGTTAAATTTAGTCTATAAGTTTCAAGACTTTTGAGAAATCAGTATTAAATTTTAATTATAAAATGGATTATTATTTAAGTGCTTAATATTTGTATGAATTCCACACTTAAAAAATGATGCCAAGACTCAATTCCATTGTGACAGTCATATTCCATATGCTAGGACAAATTCGAATAAATGCTCCTTCTTCCCTAGTAAAAAAAAAAGTAATGGTAATGTTCCCCTTTCAGACCTAGCGATCTATAGGGCAGATGATGTATAAGTCATCAGTTTCTGTGGCCCATGGTTAAAGATGATGTCGTGTGGCCAGCACAACGACTAACGCCGTTACATTATCCCCCAAGTAACGTCACGTACCCCTATGACCTGGATAAACACATCGGCTCCCGAAATTTAAAATTACAGTCTTTTACCACTCAGCCAGCGCTCCTCTACAGTCCCTAGTGTCATTAAAGAATGGAATGGGTTGCCTGAATCAGCCAAGAAAACCAAAGACTTAGCAGAGTTTAAGTCACCGATCTAAATTCATCACTAGATTGACACATGAAATGCGTAGGACGTAATAATCTATTGTTTTTTGAAGTAACGTCTGTAATCTATAAGATAAGATCAGGTAACACTCGTGAACATCTATACCGTTCTTGACCTCGTCTTCTTTATATGTAGTGTATAATGATTGCCTCTAATAACAGAAAGATCAAACTTCAGTATATCACTTTGTTCATTATTTATTAGGAACCAAAAGATTTTTTTTTCATTTCCACTGTTAGCTAACAATTTCTTCATAGTCCAAACTCGGTCTAAACCTAAGTCCTAAGTCAAAAATTCAAAGCCACAAGTTTAAAAAAATGAATCATTTATTTCAAGCTAAAATTACGCTAATGTTTAGTTTACTTTGTTGTTTAAACATATATATATATATATCCTCCTTTGTGATCGAAGATGAGCACATTTCTCAAACATTAAGTGGGAATCGATACCCTGCAGAAATAGTAACTGCGCCATCGGATAAATCTCCATTTGCCGCTACATTGATGAGACATTCAAAGCTATATTAGACATTCAAAGCTATATTAGACATTCAAAGCCTATATTAGACATTCAAAGCCTATATTAGACATTCAAAGCCTATATTAGACATTCAAAGCTATATACTGTGACTAGACAACTAAATGGTTTTTTTTTTTTTTTGTTTTTTGTTCCAGTAAATTTTATATTTATCTTCGCTTTTTGTAGTGTCCAAAATATTTTTCTATTTCGGTGCTTCGATTTCCTAAAATCAGTTGAACCAGTACAATACGCTGGCGAAACATGAATAATTGAACAAATACTACTTTCAAAATTTAGCCGTCATCCTCGACAGAATGTCGCAGAATGTTATCAGTTCATAGTCAGCAAATTTGTCTGATTTTCTACACCCATTACCGTTTAATTTTAAGTTGTATCCTTAAGTGTATAAACGGCCCGAGGGGTGGGCAGTGCAGTCACGCGCAGCTGAGCAAGCAATTTGGTATCGAGATTTTGTTTTGATCAGATTTAGTTAGGGAAGCGCCTGACATCAAAGACGAGACTTACTGGAAGTCTCCCGCCACAAAGACTGCAATTAGAGTGCTGAAGAGTTCTCTCATATATTTTGTATGTCCTTAATAGTTGACCTAATTCAAATGTCAAAGATTGTTTCGTTTGTTTGTTTGTTGTTGTTTTTTTTAAATGGAAAACGAAGAATAAAAATCTATTTATCTGGATGCAAACATCGTCTGTTACCATGGGAACGACTCTTCGTAAATGAACTTGTATTTAATAGATGGCTTTTTTTTTTTAACCAAGAATTATTGACATTGCCGTTTGTTAATAGATGTTTGAGATTTACAAAAAAAGTCAAACAGTGAAGTCTAAGAGATAGAACAACTGAAAAAGTGTTATGATAAATATTGAAGTGTCAAAGTAACATTCTTCAAAAGTTATGTCGAAACATGTTGACTTTTAATATTAAAAAACTACTTGATATCTATTCACTGCTCTTTGTGACTCACAAAAAAATAGTTGATCAATATTTTCAATAAGGTTTACTGATTCTACATATTAGTAGTCAAAATGATGCTAGTATTAGCTAAATCTTTATAGTTGGTTTGAGGTTGTAAGTTAGATTGTTGAATGAAAATTCTTTTATTGTTGTTATTATTCTAGACATGTGCTTCGTAAGCGGAAATAAAATTCACTGTATTCTCTTTAGCAGTGTCCACTGAGAAATTTTCTGGTGATGTGATCCATGGCATGCTACCCTGCCTCATAGTGGCGCCCGGGTGGAAACGGCCGTGATAGGAAACGATTAGGCCGAATGGGTAGCGAAACAAGATTCCCGTGCGAGTGCCTAAAAGGGTGCGAAAGTAATACTATTGCACTGTGTGGGGTTGTAAAAGAGCTCCATCAATCCAGGCGCCGTTCCTCAATGGGGCCTGGGTAAATGGCGAGCCCCGCACGTTTTCCTGGTATAGAGAAGGAAAATGGCAGAGATTCCCGGTGTGCTCGGTCTTCGGCCACGTCTCTAGGCCCTCTTCTAGACAGAACATTTTTTTCAGTCAGGCCGGTGAGAGGGATCTCGCTCGCTTTTGCTGGCCAAGCTACTGTTTCAAGAGCCTATGGCTTAACTCTACCTGACAGTTACAAATTGGTGATGTGGCGGATCTATAGCAGTACCATTCTCTGACAGGCAACGAGAATCTTCTTTGGAATGTTTAGATCCTCGAATGTGTCTGCATGTCAGTTGTCACTATACTCTCAGTTGATATAACAACGTGGAAGACGAATGACACCCTCAACGACTGCAGGGTGCTCAGAAACACATTCGAAGATACTTCCAATAGGATAGCCTTTATTTTTTAGCTTCCCTCTATAACAAATGCCAGCGAGTGGACCGTAAAAAAAAAACAACAACCTGTGTACCAAATCCTTTAATTATATCTTATTACCGATAAATAGATTCTGAGCACACTTACAATATCTATTTTAAAAAAAATTTCTTATCGTTTTCACTTGACATGTGGGAAGGGAAACAATCATTAATAAAAAAATTGACTGACTCAGTAGCGTCCCCTGAGATGTTAACCCACTTATTTCAGGTGGTACCAGAGATATTCGAAAATGACTTGTAACACTATATTGCTTAAAGTTATTTAAATATTGATCTAAATTATATTTAACATTTCATCATGAGAGAACTTTTTTTTTTCTTTCCGTATAAATGAAAAATTACTAAACATAAAATAATTGAAATAGTAATAACCTTTATAAAATGTTTCACCAAAATCATGTTGGCTCTAAAACAAAATTATTATATCAGTCCACAGGGTATATTCACATTCAATCTCCAGCATCATTTAAATTTAAGTTTAAAAAAAATAATTACTAGGATTCATTTAAAAAATCAATAAAATTTAGCTAAAAATATGCCTTTAACTTTCATAACAAGCTTGTGGTCAAAAGGTGTCTTAAGTTACTAGCCACAATTACAAGACAATAATTTTTGCCTGTACTTTCTGTTAACAAGGGGTAGCAGTGGCTTCCAAACCTAGGGTTCTGGATTGCAATCTCATTGAGGACTGGGATTTCAAATTTCAGGATTTTTAGGGCACTTCTGAGTTTACCCAACCCTAATGTGTACCTGACTTTAGTTAAGGAAAGTAAAGTCTGTTGGTTGTTGTGCTGGCCACATGACACCCTCCTTGTTAACTGTTGGCCAAAGAAACATATGATCTTGTTGATTATTGAATAAAATTTAAAGAACTAGCAATCATCAAATTATTGTATTAATTTATTACCATTGTAAAGTATTACAAGAATAAAAATTATATGTGCCGAATAAATACTCTAACCAAATTTAATTATCATAAATATGTTTTCTATTCTAGAAATTACTTCGACATTTTACATATTCTTTCTATTTGTAATAGTGATATATTTATTTTTACAATCTATTTCACATTACCAAATTTCCCATTCTAACATTGGTGCATAGGAATTTGAATTAAAAGACACAACTAAATAAATTACAATGATGAAAAGAACAAAATATATTCTTCACTTCTTAAAATTGTTCTCTTTATTTCTTACATTCTGTGCTCTTTAAGTGCATCCATATTCATATTATAAATAAAATTAATTAACAAATATAAATAATTATTTAGAATTCAAATCATACAGTCAAAACATGTATCAAGAATTACTAAATAAAAAAGTACACACTTGAAATAGAGTAAAAGAATTATCATAAAACTAACAGACTATTTGAATAATTTGAATGCCTTAAAATGTGATGAAATATCATTTTTTCTATATGGCTTAACAGCCAGGCAAGTGGGAATATTCTCAGGCTGTTCAATCCAAAGTTTGTGAATGATATTGTTCTTAATCAGGTTTTCAGCTAGCAAGTCCAGTGCATCAGCATCCTTGGCCTGAAAAGAAAAATATTTTCCAATATTAGCTATTTTTATTAAAATAAATGAAAAAAATGATAATTATTTCAGTAAAAAAAAAAAAAAAGAAAGAAAGAAAAGAATTTATAAAATAAAGAACATAAAGCTAAATAAACAACAAGATTACATTTAATAAAAGTGATTCTACCAAGCTTCTTTCCATTCAATGCATGGTATAGGTAGTGTAGGTAATTTTAAAGTTTATTAGCTGGATTTTTTAATAATATAAGAAATATGATGTGGAAGCTACAGTGCATAAAGTTTGAAACCTTAAACTAATGTTTGGATATAAAAGTATGGTTGAGTGTTTAGTGAAATATGTGCACCTGAATAATTAATAAAAATTAAACTAATCCTCATGGTCATCTCATGTATTCAAATTCAAAGATTAGAATTAACTTAGTGAAAAAAAACAGAACATAAACCATTCATTATCAGAAAAACATTTGCCAGGGAAAAGATTCTGATACTATATAAAAAAAAAAAAAAGGTGGCAGGTTGAGAATTGCTGATGGCAACTTGAAATATGTAGCAGAGTAAGCAGACTTCCACAGATACATGGAATTACTACTAGAATCTAATAGATCTACATCTTATTACTACTTTATATTTTTATAATTTATTTAGATACTCCTCTTAGCTCTTTAGATACTTAAATATTACTATACAATATGATAATTAATACTATATAATATATGATAATTAATGATACTATAGTTAGCTAGGCAAAAAAACCCAGAAGTGCAGATGTAAAAAATGACATATAATTTAGAGATTGCATTATTTGTGTTTTTTTTCCACACAGGTTATACTTGGAAATGGATTAAACTTTATGAATGAATGAAAGAGGTTTTAAAGAAGTGTTAGCGACTACTTTAGATAATGGCCTATATGATGCTTAATGAGTAATTTCTTTTTTGTTTTTAACAATACAGAGGCCAGGAAATTCTTCAAACAATATTTTTTTCCCTGTTAGATATCATGCCTGGCCATAATTGTACCAAGTTTTATTGCAATATCTCTTATGTTTTGTTTACAAAGATAAAAAAATACGGTTAACATTGAGCCCTATTGGAATTTACAGTTTTTGAGATAGTTTATTTTAAAAATTTGATAAAAAAAACAAAAAAAAAACATGTCAGGCCTTGAAAAGCCTAATATTCTGAATATATCAATATATTTTTTTTTATAATAAGAATACTTGCATATGCACATTTTTTAAAAATTTTCAGACTATTTTTATCACAATTTCACAATTTTTAAATATTTTGTTATTTTCTGTCATCACAATGCCGTCATTTTGTCCACAACACTCTGACATTTCTTGTAGCACAGGCCCTGATAATTTTTAAAAATTCTTTCAATATTAACATTCTAACAAGTGAAATTCATAAATACTAATGAAATCAGCTTTAGCTATACATTTACTACTAATACTAGATCTACTGTTAAATTTAATATTTAATAAGTAGATCAATCATCTATGAACCTCAACTTCAAACTTTTGACCGGGGGAGGGGGGGGGGGGAGGTCTTGCCCAGCCAAGCCCTGCTTAGCTAGCGGACTAACTCTCCAAACATTTCCATTGCACTCAATGTTAGGTCAAAATAACACACAAAAAAACATAACTTTCTAACTATTAAAAATGCAGTCTTCTTATCTTATATAATACAGACGTTACTTCAAAAAAGAAGATGAATACGTCCTATGCGTCATGCAAATTAACCAATGACTTAAATTCTGCGAAGTCACTGGTTTTCCTAGCTAGCTCAGGCAACCCATTCCATGCTCTAATAGCACTAGGGAAGAAGGAGTAGGCCTATTTGTACAAATTTGTCCTAGCATATGGGACGAGGAATGTGCCTTTATCTTTGTGTCTTTCAGAGTATTTTATTAAATTTTGTTTCTGTATTTGAAGATTATGGTTCAGTGCTTTATGTATAGTTGCTACTTTACTTTTGAGTCTTCTGTCCTGAAGGCTTTCTAAATTTAGTGATTTTACTAAGGGTGTTAATCTAGTCAAATGTGAATATTCATTTGTTATGAATCTCACTGCTCTATTTTGTGCATGTTCCAGTTTCTTAATGTTTTCTTGAGTTGAGGGGTCCCAAACGGAGGATGCATATTCTATTATTGGCCTAACCAAGGTTAAATAACATTTTAGTTTTATGTTCTTATTCGATTTATAGAAATTTCTTTTAATAAATCCTAATGCTTTGTTTGATTTTTTTATAGTTTCATCAATATGTGGATTCCATGACAGTTTTTCATTTACTATAACACCTAGGTATTTTGCGTTTTTAGTCTGTGTTACTGGTTTGTCATGAATAAGATAAGTGGAATTACTTTGTTTTAGTTTTTTTGTTACTCTTAACAACTGACATTTTTCTGGGTGGAAAGACATGCTCCAATTTGATTCCCATTTCTGTAATTCATCTAATTCTCTTTGTAAAATATCTGAGTCTTGTGTTGTTTTTATTGTTCTATATATAATAAAATCGTCTGCAAATAATCTGACTTTTGTTCCTGAAGTAATGCAATTTAGTAAATCATTTATGTATTCTTATCAAATCGAATACAGTCATAATTTATGCATCATTGGAAAGATCTAATTAAGTGTTTTAATCTTATCTTATCTTATATAATACAGACGTTATTTCAAAAAAGAAGATGATTACGTCCTACGCGTCATGCATTTAGTCATGCAAATTAAAATTAACCAATGACTTAAATTCTGTCAAGTCACTGGTTTTCTATGCTCTAATAGCACTAGGGAAGAAGGAGTATTTGTACAAATTTGTCCTAGCATATGGGATGAGGAATGTGCCTTTATCTTTGTGTCTTTCAGAGTATTTTATTAAATTGTGTTTTTGTATTTGAAGATTATAATTATGGTTCAGTGTTTTATGTATAATTGCTACTTTACTTTACTTTGTAAAAAAAAAATGTTTTTACAAAGATATTTTTTATTTCAACACTCTAGGTAATAGTAGATAGTACCAGATCATACTGACTATCATATATAGTATAAAACTATAATAATATTAATTATTGATATTATTAATATTAAGACTAAGACAATTTTATTTTTATTAATTTTTTTTAAACCAACCTCTAAAATAATTTTGTGCATTCGATCCAAATCACTCAGATATTCTTGCGTGACATCGTCTTTATAGTTTTGATGAATGACTGCTGTACATGCATGGCAAGCTTGAGCTATAAGTGCACCTGTTGGCCATTTTAAAACAGAAGCAAGATCTCTTCTAACTACTACGTATTGTACTATGGAGTTGGCAGCCGCCATTTATAAATAAAAGTTTTTCTTTCCCTTATTTTTAAGAAGATCATTAAAGGGTCCTTGCCTATATATAACTATATTAATATTTTTTGAGTACTATTTTTCGAAAATAAAACAAGTATTAGATTTAATTACATATACTACATCTACATTATACTAGATCTACTTTATAACATTTGAACACTAGCACTAGATCTATAATTATATATATATTTATATATAATATGAAATTACATAGCTTTGTGTATTTAAAGTTATTTATTTTAGATATTAAATTCTGTGAAACATTCTAAATTTAGAATCTAACTATAATGGTATCAAAACTTTTTATGTGTCGGTGTTACACTGACATATATATTTTCATTACATTTTCGCACACACAAATATTTTCCGGAAATAGATCTAGATTAGTCTATGTCAATGTTGTCATAGACTCTAGAATCAGAATAATAAACTTTTAAGTTTAAGTAGACTGAATCTATAGAGATCTAGTCATCTAGATCTATAGTCTATATAGATCTAAAGGTTAATAACTTTCATGACAATGTTATTGTTATGCCATTCATACGATATATAATAGATCTATGATATTTTTATTATTATAGTAATATCATGAGTCATGATATTTAAAAATAAATATCATAGTAGACATTATTATAATTATATCTATATTTAATTTAAATTATATTATACTCACTATTAGTAATATTGTCAAATATAGATCTTGCTAGATCTAGATCCAGAACTTCTCTCTAGATTCTAGAGTAGTAGTAGAATTTACTAGATCTAGATGATAGAATCTAGAATCAGATAGATCTAGTTCTAGTAATTAATTGAGTAGTATCATCTAGTCCAGTACAAGTAATCTATTCTATATTGACACTATAGTCTATATAGAATCTAGATCTAGACTCTAGTAGTGATATATTATAGTTACAATTGAATATACTAATATAGTAGAATGTCACTTATAGATCTAGATCATTTAGATTAGACAACAGATCTATACAACAGTAATACAATATAATACATATACATATATATATATACAATGACTATATTACTATATATAGTCTATAGAGTGAGATGAGTGACTAGACTTTTAGACTAAATCTAGCTAGATTATTTCTATAGTAATTTAGTAGTACTTAACTAGTTAGATCTAGAATTCTAGAGTAGATATTATAATTTAGTATAACAGATCGTCTTCTCATATCTATGATCTAGGTTCTAGTCATTCTAGAGATCTAGGTCTAGACTAAAGTAGATCTTGGAATGATCTAGATTAATCTAGATCTATAATATAATATACTCAGTATTATACTGATCTATAGTACTATACCTATACATTCCTATCAATGTCATATTTATTTTAATTATTATTACATTTTCATAATCACATCTTCACTTCAAATCACATATATTCAACTTGAGTAGAGTAGTAGAGATCTAGAGTCTAGATTTAATATACAGTGTATAGATCTAAATGGAGTAAATAACTAATTTAAATCTAGTGTTCTAAATTCTCTGTCTCTACACTACAGGAATATTAGCCGTATGATGAAAGACAACTCCTCTTTTTCCAAACTGACATGATCAGAGTCATCACTACAGTTGATTTTGAAAAAAAAAAGTCTGTCTGTAATTTTATGAATAAATTTGATATTTTTCACATTTAAAAAATGGAAACAGTTTCATCTAATCAAAATCTCTCTCACCTGAGCTCTAAGTCAGACAAATCAAAATCACACAAAGTTAGACATTGTTCAAAAACAAAAACTAGAAAGCCAAAAAAAGGGAACTCCTTATCTGAAGGGAAGAACATTGGATTTGATTCACATACTGCGAAATGGAAATTATTGCTTTCCCCAAACCTTCAAAGTCAGAATGATCATGCTTCAAGCTATTGTTCCAGCGTGATTGAGGAATGGAAATTCAGCTCTCTTATGTAATATAATTGTTTGTTACTTTGCTTTACTTTCTATGTTGTTAAGGCTACTTTGGTTTTGTAATGACCTTATAGAGACTGATTGGTTATGTACTTAGCTGCCATTCTGTGAGTGATTTCAAATCCTGATGGAGGCTGGGTTTTTTAATTGACAATTTTCTAATCTCTGAGAGCTCATTCAACTTTACTAGAGAATTTTGGGAAAGTAAATAAGTGGTTGGTCATTTCCTGTCTAGATGGCATAACTTCATCAGTTATTGGAATTAGGTGAAGCGTTATATTGATTGCCCTTGTCTTTAAAAATGTTGCTGCTGTTTAAGTATTAGTTTAGCTGTTAGTTCATTGACATTACAATTATAATTGTTAAAAGTTTTGATACAAATTCAAAAGGTGTCTACAGTAGTGTACACATTTATGTGCTATCTTATGGTACATTGACCAACTGCATTGATTTCCCATTATATGTCTGGTATCTGTTTGAGCTATAAAAACTTCAGGATGTTTTAATATCCCAGAATTCAATCTCAGTACCTATGGCAGCTAAGAACTTTACCATAGAGTTAAAGAATTTAACAATAATTTTTAGATTTTAATTTATGGTTAATCCAAAAAAAATATTATTCTATAAATATTCAATCTAGTCATTCTTTTTTAACTTATGTCCTACTTCAGTCTTGAAATGATGAAAGCCTCGGCATTAGGTATGGTCAAAACGATTTGCCCTACAGAGCATTCCCCCTCCACTTCCCCCAACGCATCTGTTGTGCTCATCACAGGTTCTGACAATGTGTAGCCATGTGTACACCAAGCTGCCTAAAGCTCACAAGCTCCTTATTTTTACTCAGGCTTGACTCCTGAATCCCTTACCATCTTTGGGTTTAGCCGCATGGCAGCAGAGGTTCAGATTCAGAGATTTTTTTCTCCTATGTGGATAGCCAGCCTAAGCTAACGAGCCCCTCATACCCGAAGTTTACTGGTTTAGGTGCCAGTTGCTCACCTTTTCCCCATTTCTGTCAGTGATAATAGTTCCTGTGGACCCAATATGTGAGTAGCACATGATAGATAGCGTGGAATTTGACTGGCTTTCAAGAGGCTATTTGACATGCATGTGATTCTAAGCATTGTTTAGGTCATGGAGTGTTTATATCCATTACCACTTCCACATTGTATATAAGTTTTTGTTTCATATAGTACACACACTCCACAGTCTTTCACAATGTGACACAAGGGATTGAGGCTGGTGACATTAGAGTCATTATATGTAATGCATATATTAGAAGCTTTTAGATAATACATGATAATAGTTGATAAAAGATAATGGGGTCTATTAAACGTAAAGTGTGCTAGAGAAAAAAAATTGTTTCATATGAAATCATCATCCTCAGTACCTTATATTTTGATAACACCAACATTCTGAGCAGCAAAGATATTAATAAGTGTTATATAATGTCCTAACGCACATTCTTTATCTCTTCTATTTTTCAATATATCATTAATTTCTTTTTGTATTTGTTACAGACTAGCCTGGGGCAGAGAGAGAATATTTCATATACTGGGATTACTTAGTCTTCTGATTTGTGCAATATTATTCACCTTTCAGGCCTACATGGCTTTTAGGTCCTATCAGGTATGGGTTAGAAGACTGAAAAAATAATTTCCAATATTATTCAACTCATCATTATTTTACCTATAAATAAAGAAAATTAGTTTCATTAATTGAATATCAACAAGCAATATCAACAATCTGGTGCTTTAAAGTGTTGATGTTAAAAAAGTAACTTCTATATGTTGGGGTTTCTTGTCCATAAACAGCCTTTTTTTTTTTTTTACAAAGCTTATATCAATTGTCTGGTAAAAAAGTTTGTAAATGTTATTTCTCCTACACCCAATCTCTGATCTATTAGAAATTTTGCACAATTATTTCTAGTACCTGACTAAACAAGAATCAATTAGTTATTGGTAATTAATTATTTTGTTAGGTATTTAACAGGGGAAAGAAATTATTTCTTGTTGTAGAATTTGTATTCAACAATTCATTATGTTTTCCAATATGTTAAAAAAAAAAAACAAAGCTAATCTTGGTACATTAGTATTAATTTGTGCAATAATTGAAAACAATGTTACATTTGAGTGTACATATTAAGTTTTTCTTTATTATTGTTCAGATCATGCATCAGTTGAACGTGAAAAAGCATGTACCAGAGATGTTGTACCAGTTTTACTTTGACAGTCATGACTGGCATATCAACCTCGACAAAGTGGACTTAAAAGCCAATACCACCATATTTATTCATTGATGTTGACCACAGGACGCTAGGCTTAATCAACCCACCCAAAGCTAACGCCAAAGGAATGAAGTTTTGGTCACATAAGTAGTACACCATTGAACAAACACAGGAATGACTATTTGTTAAGCACATACAGTCACACACTGTACATTCTCATACAGACTCCTATAATAAAAGCCCAGGATAGAATGGAATGTCAAAATGTGTGTATCTATTAACTAGTCATTTTCCACATGTAAGTTTAATATACTAGTTTGAATTTAAACAAAAAGAATGTTCAATCTGTAAACAAGTAAATAGGTTTAAATTATAATCATTTGATATACTATTGTTTAAACATCTTCAAATAAGAAATTTGGAATAATTCTCACACTTTATTTTAAAAGCTATTACTAATACAGGTGTTGGCCCCCCAAAATTAAAGTTTTCTTAATTCCCAGTTACCTTTATAGCTGGTGACAACTAATATAAAAACAAATAGTGATAGATGTGAAAATAGCATTACATCATGGCCATCATGTAAGAAAAAAAATCAGAATGCACAAAGTTGTTTTTTTTTATTTATTTTTGAAATCTTCGTAAAACATCAAAATACTTTAATTGAAACATTTCATTATTCAAAATATTTTTATTCCAGCCGAATTTATAACTCAAAAACCACATTGACACCATTTTACATCATTTTGTTAAAAGCTAGAAATGATCTTTGATAACCTTTTTACTATTTTATTGGCCATCATTGCACACAAAATAGTCCCAAATGGATAGGCTTTTATAGAACACATTTATTTATTATATGTTGTTACCAGTTTGGATTCTTATACTTATCCCATCTTGTGCTCTAGGTAATATAAAATGAAATGTATATATACAACAAAAGTGTTATTTAGCAGGTAATTGACCAAGGCTGAGGTAATATTGTATCCAGCACTGAATGTATTGATAGACTGTGATTTCTAATTATAATTTATTGCTTTAAAAATAATAAATATATTTTTTTAATAATAGATATAACTACGCTTATTTACCTTACTTTTTGTTTTGTAAATTTGATTAAATTATTAGTCATATTGCACCAACCTTTTGCATCTTTGATTTCAAGAGATGTTTCAGTTTTAGAATGGTAGAAAGGTAACTCAGATCAAAATGTGAAAAAATAAGTATTTAACAAATTAAATACTAGATATTAAAATAATAATAAATAATGGAATCATGACTTCTATTTAGGTAAGATTTTTGAGATTACAATCTAATAGATAAGCCCTATCAAAATGTTGGATTTTGAACTCATGTGTTTGTAAGTGTTTAATTTATAGTTATAAAAAAAACTGTCTTAATTCATGGTGGATTGTCAGTTTTCTCTTGTTTTAAAATATATATATGTTACCCTTTAACTTTCAGTGTAAGTTTTTGTTATTCATATCTGATACATCACTTAATGTAATCAGCAGGTTCTGTTGATGTCATATTGTAAGTCTCTGAAGCATGCTGTAGCACTATGAATTGAATCATTGTTATCACACTTCTAAACTATCTATATAGGAAAAAAAAGAATATTTATGTCAATATGAAATTTAATGGCCTGTCAGCTATTTGATTATTATGAATGAAATGTATCAGAATTTCGTTTTATATATTATATGTAAGTGCATTTGTAATTTTTTTTTTTTTTTTAAAGATCTCGGGCTCAACGCAGTTGAGGTAATTAGTTCCTATGTTGACATACAAATGGTAAATGTGTGTCTATCCTCCCCCTTTTCTGTCTTTGGAAGTTTGCTGAAGAGGTTTACACACAAAAAAATACAATCATTGTGTATTGTGATTATTCTTAATTATCAGGTCTAAAACAAAACTGTAGAGTTCTTGATTCCTAAGCAAGAAATTTTCACCACAATTGGCCTTGGTTTTCATTACTAATGATGTCAGACTTGTATATTTGCCATTATTTGAGCCTAAAAAAAATACTGAAATTCTCAAGAGAATGTGGTGGGTATGTGATTTAAATCATCCAATCAGTGGCCATAGCTTCCATGTTTTTAAAATGAAAACATCTATTCTCATTTTTACCAGGGCATTATAAGATGAGTACCCCTTACTGTCCTAGTCAATCAGAACTAATCAGCTCCTTTCCCATGGTATTAATATATCCTCTCATGTGGCTGAAAAGTACAACTTTTTATTGGCAGTGTCAGCAGCACAGTGAAACTTAGCTGTTAAATAAGGACGTAATCATTTTCTATTTGGAAGTATCGTCTATATTTCATAAGATAAGTAGTGGAGAATGTAACCTGAATATAGGGTGTTGTCACTTGTCACTCAGTTATATGTCTTGGCTTTCAAACTTGGAGAGGCGGTCATGAGTTCAAAGACTGGTACGGTACTTTGAACTTCAGTCCTGCTAAGGGTTTAATCAATAAAGTATTTCTTGTTCTTTTTGACTGTGCCAGACTTTCTGAATTCTGTTTCAACAGGTTTGGGAAGCCACTTGCCTTTTACTGTATGGTGACATGCATGTCCTTGTGCTCAATCACAGGTTTTTGTTTAGGGATTTTGAAAGAGAAGATTTCAGGTTCTCAAGGGATTATGGGCACAAGATGGCCTGAATTGTGCTAATGTGTCAAAAATTCAAAACTAATCAGGATCTCAAGCCCTCACTAAAATAGAGTTTGATGATGATGATAAGTCTACCTGACTTACATGACACTCTTGTTAACTTATTGGCTTAATATTACATAAGTATGTAACAAAATTTACTTGTAATGTTCTATTCTGAGAACAGTGTATGTTGTCTTGTTGAAATGTTAAATTGCGATTTGACTGTGAATACTGTTGTCATTAATAAAATGTATTACATTCTAATTGTTACAAATGATGTATTTTAGAATAGATGTATTATTAAAGTGCAGTTGTACTATAGATTTAGGGGGAAAAAAATTCACTATTTCTGCCCCAACCCGCACACACATCAGTTACTCTTGTGTTATAATAAAATATGTTGATGCATGGATGAAAAATTTTTTTTACAAGGACTATAACAGCTGGAACTCAAATCAAAAGTAAATCTTGTTTAGCCCACTTAAATAAAACAAGTATTAAAATTCATGTTTCCATGTTCATAGGTAGCACTACTCATAGCACTAAGATACTTTAGAAAACAAAATACATTCCTTATGGCCTGTAATAGTTTATTTATCCATTCTTTACAAGGACCACTTTCATCTTCCATTTAGGATAGTGGTGATTGAAGCTGTACAGTACCACCTTGTAAACAGTAACATGAGATCAGTTTGTGTATCTAAATTCTGCTCTTTATACTTTAAAACAAATGCTGAGTTAACATTTTTTTTGTAAAATCTCTGTTGCTAGGTGTTTAAAGTTTCTCTTTAAAGATTTTGAATTTATTATTTTTAAAATAGTTTGAGCAAAATTCTTAACACTATATCTATTGAAAAACATAATACATATGTAAAACATATTGTTTATATATTTTTGTATGTATATGGAATGTATTGTAAAATCCTCACACATATTTATATAGCTAAGCAAGAAAGGCCTCTGCACATTCAAGAAATAACCACTTTGCCCTTCATTGCAATGAGTCTATCTGGACTGTCCTCTCGATGGTCTTGCGTGAGGTGTACTAATCTTCATTTCTGAAGGAACATTAAAAAAATGTAAAACAAAAGAATCGAGTCCTATGTGAGTCACTTCAGTGTCCTACCAGAGTTACTTTATTTGCCAACACACCACTAGTCACAGTGCACACAAACCTGAAACTTTTCTGCTAAATAACTTGCTACAGTTTTTTAATTCTCTGCCTATTTCACCAAAGCGACCCACCACTTGATGCTTTATAAAATGGTTTCAAAAATAATTTCACAGAAGACCTTCAGATACTCACCTCATGTTTGCTGACAATAATGAGACACAAACTTATAAGGTGTGAGAGAAAGTGCTATCTCATGATGTGAAGGTAAATTCAAATAGCATTTTGTGTTGCTGTGACTTGGTTTTTCTATTACAGCTCTATTGAGAACAATGCTATTGTTTTTGTTTACTCTGATACTTTGATTTCAGTGTATATGGATTTTTTTTTTGTTCTTGTGTATACATTGTTGCATACAGAAAAACATTTTTTTTTGGTGATATAATGCTTTCATTTTAAAGATTTAAAAAAATTAATTAAAATATTTTAAAATATATATATTTTTTTTTTTAATCAATCTTTTAAAATTTAAGTGAGTCTATTTAAAAAGTCTGGGCCTAGACTTCAATTTCATTGAAGATGTGAGCTCTGAAAATCTGTTTTTCTGCTGACATTTTGGACTCATTAAAAGTAAAACAGGTCTCACAGCATTATTTGTTTAATACCTTACAACAACAAAAAATATTCTCTTTAGGAAATGCATTTGTGTTACAAAAAATGGAAAACTTAAGAGATATTCATGCGTGTTTCCTGTGAAATGGAAGGGAGTGTTATTATGGCTAGATATAAATTGAAAAGTATTACTAATGAAAAAAATTAACTATTAAAAACCACTATTATAAATTAAAATGTTATCATTCTAGAGTCTTAGAATAAATATAAACTTTAAACAAAATATTGTTTTCTTTAATGGATTGCAGAAATATTTCAATATTCAATTTAGTCGGACAAGGCCAGTACAAATCAAACATAATCATTTGTCAATACCAAATATAGTATTTATTTACTCTCTTGCACCCAAATATACAGTAACAAAAATCAAATCATCACAACATATAATTAAAAAAAAAAAGACCATGTGATCATTTCGTTTAAAAATATATAATACATCAAATATCATTATAGCTGGCAAAACTTTTGCAGATAACCGAAATAAGTTTCTAAATTAATACTAGGTCATTTCTTCTGCATTTTCATCATAATGGTGAAGAGTTCAGCTGACTAGTCCAATATCTGAGATAAACTGTGCAGTCGTTTCTAGATCAGGCAGCTCTCCATAGAATTTTTCCTCTATAGGGCCAATGTAGAATGCAGCTATGAAGGATATAGTCATGCATTATCTGGTGACACTTCACAAGAGCAAATTTTAGTAGTGCCAATTTTCAGCTTCTAGAACATATGTTGTTTTATTCTGTTGTGTCCGAGTCAGGTGCAAAAGATTTTTTGTTGAATCTTCTTTGATTCCTCTAAAATTTCCTAATCCAAAAGAGGTGTTACAGGAGCACATTAATTAACGTATTTGTTCTCATTAAGTAACCAGTCTTGAAAAAAAAACATGTTACACCTCATCCTACATATAAATTAAATTGATACTAAAAAAAAAATGGAGTGATGAGCTTGTTGTCCTAAGCCAACATGCTGCACTTCATTTTATTGTCATCTTTCAATGCTACTAGATCAACACCGAGCTTACAAAATGACTATGAGATTCTTATTAGGCACAATTAAAATAAAATAGTATGTTGATTAAAAAAGGCATTAATCTTGCATTAAAGCTTTCTTCAGTAGAAGCTTCTATTGTTTACAAATGCATGAACATAATGTGCTGCCTTCCGACTTTCTGATGCCTTTGAACATTTTCAACAGATACCAGACATTTTTGTGTTCATCCATCAGGGACACTGTTAGGAATATTCAGGTCACATTCATTCGTTCCCTCTGGACGTTCAAGAAAGTAGGTCATAAGCTCACCCTTGCCTTTCACTTTAACAAGGCCCCGAGTCTCAAACTTATAACCAAAGTTCTCGAGAAGAAGTTTTGTCTCTTCCGCAACCTGAAACAAAAGCATTGAAATCATTTTATTTAGAAATATATTTTTGTTTATTACAATGACCTTCTTACCATTGTTAAAAAAACGCAAGCTAAGACAGAACAGCCATATCACAAAATTATTGGGGCTCTCAGAAGGGGTGGCAAAGTGCTTAGCTTATGAAACGGGGTCACGGGTTTGAATCCTGGTTAAGACTGGGGTTTTTAATTTCAGGATCTTTGGGCGCCTCTTGAGTCCACCTGGCATTAGTTGGGGAAAAGTAAAGGCTGTTGTTGACTGGCCACATGACACCCTCATTAACCGTAGGCCACTGAAACAGATGACATTTATATCATTTGCCCTATAGATCACAAGATCTGAAAGGGGAACTATTGGGGCTCTCAAAGACCTTTTTGCAGGGAACAGTAGCATTGAAAACAAGAAGAAGCAGTTAAAATGCAAAATCAAGGAATGGACAATGAAAGAGACTTATCTTGGCAAAAGACAGACATGAATGGAGAGAGACAATCTAAAGATCATGTGTGATGCCCTATGGTTCAACTGAGACCAATTATTATAATAGGCCTGACTGCAGACATGTGACGTTGTGCCACATAACAGGTCTTCAGTCAGGCCTACTTTAACGATTGGTCTCGGTCTAACAGACTAAAGAACTCCTCGCTAGCTTTACAAATCTTGGGTTACTAAGCAGCAGCATTACCTGATGTGTGTTACAACACAAACTTTGATTCCAAAAATTAAATAAGTTGTAAAAAAGAAACTCTTAGCAATCAGAGAATGATTACTTCTGTAAACATGACCAATACACACACACACACATTTCCTTTCTAGTAGTATTAGCATTAAACATGGTAGCATTATGCAAGGCATTTTCTTCTCGTTTTAAATCACTTAAGATTCATGAGGTTTACGGACAAATTTTTATGATCATCTAGTCACTGATATGAATAACACTGATTTCTCTGCCGATGTTTTGTAATATTTGATCTCTAGTATGGGCTGGGTTAGAGATTTGGCAGTGGATCAACTTGGTGGCATGGCAGAATCTTTCATTTTATAAAAATTGCTTTTGTACAGTGCATCTTATAGCATCTTGTGGACCTGTGTGTGTGTGTGGGGGGGGGGGGGGAATATCTAGGAGAAGGTTTCTGTGCTGTCCTTAGGTGCTCAACAAACATAACTCTGCTTTAGTTTGGTTTTGAGTTCAAGCCTCCTTGATTGGTAGCTAAGAGGTTTATGTCACACAGAATTTCTTTCTGTTCCACACAGAACACAGTAAACACAAAGATATAGCTATCAAACAGAACACAGTAAACACACAGATGTAGCTGCCACACAGAGCACAGTAAAAACACAGATGTAGGTGCCACGCAGAACACAGTAAACACACAGATCTAGCCACCACATAGAACACATTTAAAATGATGCAATTCCCTAAGAAACTTTGAACCATCTCTTCCCTAGACTATAAATGGCCTGATATATCTCATACATGAGAGGCTAAAAATAGATGAAACTCCACCAACAATGTATCTGATTCATGATGTAATGGAAGCCAAAGGCCACAAGATCATGTTTTATCCATTGCATGCAACATATGAAATGTGATAGAAACTGAAAAGCTGCCTCACCTGTATTTTACCTGGCTGTCCAGTCGATTCCATTCTGCTGGCAACATTGACTGTATTGCCCCAAATGTCATAATGAGGCTTTCTTGCCCCAATGACACCTGCTATAATTGGACCATGATTGATACCTAGAACAAACAAACTGTTGCTTACTACTGCAAAACTAATTTTATATAAAGCTAATTAATAATGAAACAAGTAATTGAAAAAGAAGTTGAAAGTCAATTTAAATAAAATTTTAAGTTATTTCTTTATTTTGCAAACGTTTGTTTTTATGCACATATTGAATTTTTTTTTACAAAAATTTCTTCAGAAAAAATGTGGGATTTGTGTCAGTGTGGCATAACCTGCTTAGCTAGAAATTCAATCTAGGGCCAGGAATTTTGGTTATTGAGATTTGACTTGAGCTGAGTTGTGTTTGCAGAGTGGCCAAAGGCAAAATGGAAATCTCTAAGATGCCACCCATCCATGTCGACAAAAGAAATTGGATGAGAGTGCAGAGAGATTGCTACAGGATGAAAGACATGCTAAATACAAACGCAAGTTTTAAAAGAAAATTAACACAAAAAAGAAAAATCTTAAAAAAAAGTTTTCTACAAATGAAAAAAAAAATGTTAATAGACAAATATGACAATGGCAACCTAGAAGAGAGAAGAACATATATAAGCTTCAACATAATTAAAGAGCCAAGAGTAAATTAGCTGCCTGTTACAAACAACAAGGAAAGAAAAACAAAACAATGTGATATGGTCTGTAAAATTTTATTTACCTATCCTCAAAATAAAATTATTGAAAGACTGTTCATTG
The DNA here is from genome assembly GCA_030265305.1 of Biomphalaria pfeifferi. Classification (NCBI taxonomy): domain Eukaryota; kingdom Metazoa; phylum Mollusca; class Gastropoda; family Planorbidae; genus Biomphalaria; species Biomphalaria pfeifferi. The sequence goes on from JASAOG010000011.1 coordinate 4,888,537, forward strand.
ATTTTTTTCAACACATCTTGCAAGGCATAAGCAAACTGGACCAAGTTATGCAGGTGATACCATCTCTCTTTAACACTAGTTACATGCTTTGGAAGACAAAACAAATACAACTAGCTATCAGCTCAATGGGGAAGAAAAAAGCACTAAGTAATTAACAAAATATAGTTTATACGCAGATTTACTTTGAAAATGACAAAATCTTTATGTAATAACACATAAGATTTTTATATAATAAATTTATAGGATTACATTTTTATTTCTGATATCTTAATGGTTGATATTTGTATTTCTGTCATAAAACAACTAGGTTCATCTTGTATAGCTAAGAATGTAATGAGATGAAAGTCCCGGCATTAGATTTGTTTAGAACACAGCAGTTCCCCATTCTCCACAAAGCAGATGTTTCCCTAAGAATGGCTAATACAGTTAGTGATCAGTAGCATTGCAAGCTGCCTATGGGTCACCAGCTCCGGATTTTTCCTCAGGATTGACTCTCTATGCCTTTACCATGTTAGGGTATAGCAGCAGAGTTTTCCTTCTCCTAAGTGGGTAGCCAGCCAAGACTAAGGAGCCCTCCTGCCAAAAGTTTACTAGTTTAAGCACCAGTTGATTACCTTTGCCCCTTTTCCAATTAGTCATAATAGTTTTAGTGGGCTCAGTATCAGGATGAAGGCCAGGAGTGGGTCTGGTAGGCAGTGGACATTTGAGCCGCATGCCATTGAAAGCATTTTGTGAGTAATGGGACAGTTTAAAAGTTTAAAACTATTACCACTTCTGGTGAACTTTAAGTTCAAAACAAAAGCCTTTTTGCTTACTTTTTTGTCATCCTGAGAAACCATTCCACTAGCTGCCATATAGGTTGGGCCAACAGTTTTAATTTTCACAATGGAAGAAAATCTGGCTAAATTGAGAAGCTCATCATAGTCAGAGATGATTTCATTCAAGAAGCTATGAATATGAAATAACATAGTTAATTCTAAAGAATGCAACTTCCAAGTCATATTTATAAAATGGTTCTCAAATGGTAGACTTAAAATGTAATAATAATAATAAGACTTGTCTTTGAGTCTGAAGATAAATGTAATAAATTAGCTAGTTAAACAGTTACAAATATTTTGTGTTATATGCAAAATGTAATACATACGAAAACTTTCTTTCTTATTGGCAAATGAATTCGACTACAAAATGCTTTCTTAAAATGTGCCCAATAGGGCTTTAAAGTAAAAGTAATTATATAAAATATAGAGCTTTTTGTTGCAAATAATTTTTACTATTAATAATAATAAATGTATATAATAAAACACATTCTAAAGAAGAGTTTTACCGGAGGCATTCTAGGCCATTATTGTTGATGGAGCTCTCATTGTAAAAAGAGTGAAAGTTTGGACAGGCTGCAAATATCACACCAACCTCATCATAGGAGAAACTATACAAGTCCTGGAACAAGAAAATAAAGCTCTCTTCTGTAATAATATAGAATTTCCCAAGTAATTAAATCTACCAAAAAATAGGTCTAATGGCATTGTTTAAACATATATAAAATGTAGACATTACTTTGAAGCACCGCAGAGTAATCAGAACCTTATAAAGTAACTACATTCAGTTAAGTTAACTGACATACCAAATCATTTTTCTTTTTTCCAAGAAAATCCTTTGCCACATGGGCTGGTAGCAGATTGTAGACAAGAGCCTCATTCTTACGTTGCATGTCTGCGGCTTTTTCTTTTTCGCGCTTGGACTCCTCTTTCCATAAGAACAACTTCCTGGAAGTAAACTCCATCTATGAAAGGAAAACAAAAATAAACAATTCAATCTTCAGGACACATGTTTTCAAACTATTATAGAAAAACACTTCCCTTTTTTTATTACATTATTTATGCCAAGAAAGTTTTGGGTTCAGCAGTAAATGAGTAATGTACTTATCAGTAATGTACTTTTCCAGTCATTCAATCACACTTTAAAAATAAAGAAACAAACCTGGAAGTTAAAAAAGTTTAGATCAATTGCTGCAGCTATCATCTGCCCAAGGAGGCGATACTTGATGTGAGGGTACACAAGTATACTTTGAGAACACCTGATAAAAGAGAAATGAGTCATTAGCTGTAAACATATCAGGTAGTAGTTCACTTATCTTATCTTTTCTTATAAATTACAGACGTTACTTCAAAAGAGAAGATGATTACATCCTAAGCGTCATGCACCTAGTCATGCATGACTTCCAATGACCTAAATTCTGCCAAGTCGCTGTTTTTCCTGGCTCTTTCAGGCAACCCATTCCATGCTCTAATAGCACTAGGAAAGAAGGAGCATTTGTACAAATTTGTCCTAGCATATGTAACAAGGAATGTGCCTTTATCTTTGTGTCTTTCTGAGTATTTTATTAGGTTTTGGTTTTGTATTTGAAGATTATGGTTCAGTGTTTTATGTATAATTGCTACTTTGCTTTTGTCTTCTATCCTGAAGGCTTTTTAAATTTAGTGATTTTACTAAAGGTGTTACTCTAGACAAATGTGAATTTTTGTTTGTTATGAATCTCACTGCTCTATTTTGTGTCTGTTCCAGTTTCTTAATGTTTTCTTGTGTTGAGGGGTTCGAAACAGATGATGCATATTCTATTATTGGCCTAAACAATAATGTAACTTACTCCATCCATACTTTAATACACTAATTATAGCAATAAATAAAGATAGTACAGGATTTACTATTTATTTTTTCTCATTGGGTAATTATACAGCTGCACTGGGTCAGACACATTTCTATATTTTGGAGGACTACTTACTAAAGGTGATCCCTTTTTTTGGTGAGCTTAAAGGAAGATGGTATAACAAATGTGCCCAAGAAGTGCTTTAACAATCAAATCAGGTGCCTTTTTCACCTTCATTGGCATAGGGGAAAGCAGCAACTGGCTACTGAAAGAGACAGCTGCAGACCTTACACAAAGGTTATGTGACACACATGTAAGACCCAAAGAAAGCTCTTACTGAAGTCAGGCACAGACAATCAAAACTTTAAAAGGCCCTGCATGGCCAAAGGCTTTGTCTGCGTCAGATGTGGCAAAATATGCAGGTTATAACGAGGTTTCTGTGGTCACATGAAATACTGGACTCATCCTTAATTTTTTGTTTAAATGAAGAGAATGCCTTACTATTATTATCATTGAGTAAAGCTGATGAGATGTAAACATGTATACTAACCAATGGAAGTTTAAAATTAATTTATAAATGTCAGTAATAATGCCAGCAAATTTTATAATTGCTTTTAAACCAGCTAATCTATTACACATTCAATCAGAGGTAAATGTTACCCATGGCCCAAAATGTGGTGCCTCAGTGGAAACATCTATATGTGGAGGCAGATAGATAAACAATGAGTAGCAGAACTGGTTATCTAGATAGTATAGGAATCTATTCATTTAAAGTAACACTATTCCAGGGTGGGAATTCCGTAGCCTAGTCCAAACAAGCCAGCTTACAGTTCCACAAGTGGGCTGTACCAGCAAACTGGAGTGGCAGTCTTCCCACAAACTATAGAATTTCACATAATGGAAATAATGAAGAAATTTAATCCAACAGTGTTAAATAGTGGCAAGGACCGGGGATCCACACTACAAATAATGGTATGACTCGACCCTCATGTACTGAGGAATCTTCAGACAGAGGTAGTGGTGAAGGGTTCCAGTTCCACTCCTGTCAGAAAGGAAAGAGACAACAGCTTCTGAGCTAATGGGCTAGAGGACGAAATGGGGTTAGTCTGGTTAAGAATGTTTAGCATATAAAATTGCCATTAAATATAGTTTTGTACACTTTAGGAAAATGATATGAAATGAGAAGACTTACTCTTGATAAATCTTTTCATTGTACAGCTCATAGGAGACATCAACATACAGAAGAACTAAAGCACAGTGGATCCCAGTGGCAATATATATGAGCAGAGCTTTGGTCATATGACCAAGATTGACCATAGAGGAGATGGCGATGAGAACAAGGCTGGCAGCATGAGTGAAGTAGATAATATGACGGCAGGTCAGCGCCTCCATGTCACATTGGGTCAGCATTGTAATATTCAGTGCCACCTGGTGGCAATCAATCTGTAAAACAACAAGATAAAAGATTCCATTTAACAAGTTATATGTATATAACTGTATATAACAGTGCTTTTTTTGTATAACAAAATAGGTGCGGGTACTCAGTGATTAGGTGCCTGTACTCAGTAGTTGATTGCCTAACTTTTAACTACTAAAAAGTAATAATATACGTTTAAATACAAGAAAAGTAATAATTTTCTCAAAAAGGTGCCGGTATGCCGTACCGATACGTACCGTCACAAAAAAAAAGACAGTGTATATATAAATATATATATATATAAATAGTGTATATATTAATATATATATATACATATATAGTGTATATATAAATATATATATATATAAATAGTGTATATATAAATATATATATATTTAATTGCTTTTGAAAGTAAGCCTTTCATGCTTATAGCATGCTCAGAGCACTATAGTCCAATCTCTTTTGTAGAGATTTGTGGGGAGGGGCTATACTACTGCCTTTAGAAGCTCAGCAGACACAACTCAGCTTATCAGGTTTCGAACTCAGCCAAGCAGTTTAAGTCCCTCAGCAACACATCCCACTTCACTGTTACATTTATGTCTATTTATGTTTATGTATAATGTGTGTGTGTTTGTTTGTTTACTTGTTGTCTCCCTTGTCCTACTGTTTAGTATGTTCATGTGCTCACATGTTTTTCTCAAGTATGTTATTAGTGTGTATTGAAGTCTCCTGTTAGTTTTTTTCACTTTCTTGTCATGTCAATAAAGTGGAGTTGTAAACTTAAACCTAACCCTATTGATAATATATCATTCACAATTTCCCTTCTATTTTATAGTGGTAGATGTGTTTATCAAAAAGTTACACATAAAGAGAACAATTATTTGGTGATACTGTAAAAATAAACTTATCTAAAAGTGTACAATGAAATAAACAGCATCCAACATAACCTTCACATCCAATCTATAGGCATACATTTCATTGAAGCTTGAACTATAATACCACTAATGATCACAATGAAACATTAAAATAGTATTATATCATTTCAACATTTTAACCCTTTTTGGCATTATAATTATCAATTTGTCATTACAATTAAAAATCCTACTGTCTAGTAATATAATGATAGAAATAGAAAAGTATGTAATTTTTCCTTAAGCTTTTGTTACGGCTTAGAAGAAGTCACTTTGCATATAAATGGAAACCCTGATTAATCTCTATACTTTTTTTTTAAAAGTAATGCTTGTTTTTTTAAGCTCTTTTCCACAACCAACAAGAGAAGTGGCTCAACCAATGGGCAACAGGAAACACAGGCAGAGCCATATACAAAGAAATGAACATACCTAATAAACTGGACAGTATTAACTTCCTCCCCCGCAAAGAGCAATCTATAATCTTCCAACTATTGACCGGACACACACCTCTGTTAAATTACCATCTCAATAAAATAAATCCCACACAACTCCCCCTTTGTAGACACTGCGCCAACCCTTATGAAACCGTAAACCATATCCTTTTTGAATACCCCTTCCTAATCCACCTTAGGCATACCCCACTACCACTACAGCCCAACATAACCAACACCCTGTACGGCAGTGCTGAACAACTGAAGAAAACAGCACACTATTTTTCCTTGGCACAGTCTGCAAAAGAGCTGACAGCTCAGCAGCAAAAAGCTGGCTAGAAGAAGAAGAAGAAGCTCTTTTCGAGTAAACTGCATAAAGGCTGACAGCTCATGAATAAGGAATGATAATTAATATAATTATTGTATTATATTTATGTTTATAAAAAGCATCTGTCATCTCAATAGGAAGGATACCATTAAACAAAGTTTAGAATCAAATAATATGCTAAAACACAAGCTAAGAAACTATAATTTGAAACACAAAGCTCACAAAGTGTAGTATGAAATGATAAAAAGATTTAATGATTAAGAGTAGTATAATTACATTTATAGAACTAAGGGAGAAAACCTTTAACACTAGAACATTTCTTAACTGATTGCCCAAATTCTTCTCTCCCTTTTTAAGCATCCTAGCAATGTCATGCTTCTAGAAGCAGAAGCTATTTTAAGTTGAAGTAAAGCCACATACTAGGCTGCTATATTTTAGTTAGTGGGGCATTGAACTCTCTCACTGCTGTTATTCTATGTAATTCATGAGATGTGCCTGTCATTATTTTTTTTAAACACATTTGCCAATTTTGATCATGGAGTTGTCTTTTGTAGTTATACTGTATTTTTTAAAAATTATAATACATCTCTGTGCAAAACAGAACATGTGTAAGAAGTTGTTACTTACTGAGGGTAAAGAGTCACAAATGAAGAAAATGACACAGGCACTGATGCCCCACAACATTTTGAATGTACCATGTCTGTCAATTGTTAGTGCAAACTGGATGATGCTACGTGGGAAATACTGATCAATGAGAATACAAAAATGTTAGTATTGGCTACATCATTCCATCTTGTATATCTGGTAATAATGTTCATTTACATTAAGTCTATTGAGTAATTAAGCAAAATTCCTATTGTCCATAATCATTTTTTCCTAATTGCTGGAAATCTTTATTATGTCATTACTTTATACTACAATAAATTGTATTCTTCAAAAGAAATATTCTTGGTCTATTTATTTTATAGTATTATTAATCCAGTACTAACATGTCTAAATGTTAAAGATAAAGAAACAGCAGACATGGCAAAAAGAATAATGTCCCCTGAGAGGTAGATTGCAATAAGAAGTCCTGATCTGATGAAGAAAAAATATTTTTAAAAATTAAAACCATGTCTACTTTACAAATCAAACTAACAAAAAAACAATATTGAACATTAGATATTAATATAGCATTAGAATATAATTTAAACATTACTTATGTCCTTGAAAAAAAAAATTATTATTATATTATAATAAACAAAATTATTTTAGGGAGCACACATACACACATAAAAACAACCCCTACAGTTGATTTAAACTGATCTACACAGTTAGACTTTGTATTTACATATCAAGTACATTAATAATTATTTTTTAACTATTAATTATTATAACTACTAATTTTATTTTTACTATAACTAACCATTAATTTAAAAAAAAAGCACCATTTGGTGCCAGATTTTAACATTTTATCATCAGAGAAAATACCAATCAGAAAAACAGGCAAAAAAACTCTTTTGTTCCCATGGCAATGAAATTATTCAATAAAAGCTAAATTATTGCTTTGAACTTTACATGTAATATTTGAATAAAAAATGTACTAAAAAATCTCCTGTGGTTAACACTGCCTTCAATCACTTATAGCTGACTAGACCTGTTCCAGTACAAGGCATGCCATATATATATATATATATACCCAACCCAATAATGGTGACTATGACTAAGGCGTCAGACAGAACATGGAGTGAGGAGCTCCTGGTCCATGCCTGGTTGCTGGGTAAAATTCTTTCCAGTGACTAATATGACTTCTTCAAAAGTAGTAGGAATGTACATTATATTAGCTATCAACAAATATTTTATTTGTGTAATATACACACAATTATAATACCAATTTTCTTAAGGATATTAATGATATATATTATTATTATTTTCACATAAAGGAACTTTTGATAGCTTCTTACCTGGGAAGTATGCAAAGTTTAGCCCCAAGTATGACAACTAGGGCCACTGAAAGGGCCATCAAAGGGAGACCATTATAGCTATCTGATCTTTGGTGATACCTTGTCTCCAGTTGCTTTTCCTTGAAAGTGAGGGTCAAAGGTTGAAGTGTCCCAGATAAAACACTGGAATGTAAAGAAAGGATTTAGTTTTATAGATTGAAAAATGATGATACAAAATGTTACAAATACTATTTTTAAAAAGGCAAAATAAGAACTTTTCATAAATTAATTTATTGAAAATTTTTATGGAAAGGTTTTTCATTAATCTTATAGAAACAAAGTAACATTATGTTTTGTTATGGCAACTATAGGAAATCTAGTAAGTTTTTCCATAAGTTAAAACATGTTTTACATGATGCACATTTTATAGTACAAATGTATAAATCATTTAACATTTGAAATGTTAAATAACAGTCTTTAAAAATCAACATGTGATCCAAGTTTAGAAAAAAGTTTAGAAAAAGATGACATTGGATAATAATGTTTCAAAACTAAAAGTAAATTTCAGTGTATATGTGTGTCTATAAGCCCAAAATGTTATCATAAAGTTTCTAATTTTCCTTGTGTATAGTCACCTGTCTTTTTCTTTAGCTAGAAGCTCATGCTGCAGCCTCATGCTCAACTCTTTTCTGTATTCTTCTTCTTTGCTTATTGTATGACCACTGTCAGTGGTATCCTCCTCCACAGAACTTTCTTTCTTATCAGTAACCTGATTCTTTTTGTTCCCATTGCTTATTATTTTTGTGGGTGAGGACTGTGTCCCTTTATCCAATGTTCCTTCTGGATACTGTACACAAGAGTACAAACAATAAAAACATTGACATCGCCATGGCATCACTTGTGAACTAATGTTAAATTTAGTTTTAGCTGATTAGTCATTAAGCCATGGCAAATTGATGGGAAACTAATGGAATGAATAAGTGATAGTGTTTTAATGAAGAAAAATGTTCACAAGCAATATGTTTCAAAAAGTAATTTACTTTTTTTATTATTAAATTTATATCTAAGTCTAATCTGTATCCTACAAGTTTGTTTATTTTAACATGTTTTGAATGTTCCTTTAAAATTGAAGATTACACAATGTAACAAAAAAATTTTTTTTCTCTGTTTATCAAAATTTTTTAATGTTTCTTATTTAATTTGTGTATGCTGAGTCTGAATAAAACATTGTTTTTTTTGTTGCATCAAGCGTTTGATCATAAAACCAAAAATTCAATTAAACATATTAATATGAATCATATTGCATAAGATACAAATTTAGTTCAACAATGTTAGTTTAACCGTTCAACAATGGTATGTTATGTTACAAAACGTCATGTTATATAACGTTACCTACATATATCACATAATGTTACATTATGTTCTAATGTAATAGTCCCTCAAAATTAAAAAAAAAACACTAAAAGTGAACAGCAGAACGTGCTTTTCTTTTATGAAGTTTGTCATCATCGCGTATCAAACACCAGATGTAGTCACCCATCATAGCTGCATCCCATCTGCCCTGGTATCTTTTTTCCATTGCATGGATATCCTGGTGAAAACGTTCTCCATGCTCTTCACTCACATCACCCAAATTTGGTCTGAAAAATTCTAAGTGTGAATGCAGGTAATGCAGTTTTAGTGACATTCTGCATTTCATATCTGCGTACCGTATGATTAAGTTTTCAACTAGTTCTTTGTAGTTGTCACTCTTATGATTGCCTAAAAAACTGTGAACAACATGTCTAAAAGCAATCCATGCTTCCTTTTCAACAGCAGACATTTTATTTTCCAGTTCCTTACATGCCAACATAACTTTAATCTGCGGACCAATGAATACACCTGCGGAAATTTTTGCATTTGACATTTTTGCAAACATTTGCCGAATATGCTGGAACGCTGCACTAGCTGGGTTTAATGCTTTGACAAATTGTTTGACAAGACCTAGTTTAATGTGAAGGGGTGGTAGTAAGATCTTCTCAACAGGTACCAGGGATTGATTAATAACATTGTGTGAACCAGGTTGTAAATGTTCCCTCACTGGCCAATCACGTCTTGTGAAGTGCTGGTCCGCAGCCCTGCTATCCCATAAACAAAGAAAACATGAGTACTTTGTGTATCCTCCTTGTAGACCGAGAAGGAATGCTAGCATTTTAAAGTCTCCACATACATCACATTTGTAACTGTAGTAGTTGATTTTCTCAAACACCAACTTCACGTTCTTGTAATCTTCCTTTAGATGAACGGAATGAGCTACAGGAATAGAAGGAAATCGGTTCCCATTATGGAGCAAAACTGCCTTTAGACTTGTTGTTGAACTGTCAATGAACAACCTCCATTCTTCAGGATTGTGAACAATGCCAATGTCATCAAAAAGACCATGAACGTCATGACAGTAGCACAGTGATTCTGATACTTTATAAAATGATGCAAATGTTTCATGTCTTTTTCGGTATTTGGAGGTTCTGCAGCCTGGATCTAATAAATTCCGTTCTTTCAAACGTGATGTCAGAAGTTCTGCATTTGATTTAGTGAGACCTAAATCTCGCACTAAGTCATCAAGTTCTTGTTGGTTAGGGAAATGAGGTAAATAATTTGGTTCCTTGAAATCACAGTCATCATGAACTTCATCCGATGTGTCTACGTCAGAATAATATGTACCTGCTTCTTCGGATTGAGGTGGGTTAGGAACAGGCAATTCATCACTGTGTGGAACTGGCCCAATAGAAGAGGGTATACTTGGATAAACTAGAGTCAGCCTATCCTTCGGCTTTTTATACTTTGAAATGTCAACCATGCAGAAATAACAATCATCATGATGGTTCGTCGGTTCTCTCCATATTCTCGGAATTGCAAAGGGCATTGACTTTCGGATTCCACGCAGCCATCCTTCCAGAGTTGATCTGCAGCTGCCACAGCTATAGTGTGGGGCCCACGATTTGTCCTGATCTCCCATAGCCATGCCAAAATAAGCATGATATGCCGTAAAGAATTTTGTACCATTGACAATCTTATGTTTAGTTTGTGTCGGACTAATATAGTAACCACAAACATAACAGAATGAGTCAGGGCAAAGCTTGCAGGATCTACTAGACATATTCACTACTTCATATAACAGTTAAACTGAAAATAAAAAAAAACAGTATAGTTAACTCATTCTATAATGTTGTAAATGCATCACACAATATAAAAAAAACTCCAAAAAATATTTTATGCTTTTTCTCAAGAAATCTTGATGATAGAGCAAAACCAATGATACCACTGAAATCAGCATACGAAAATTATATAAGAAACATTAAAAAACTAACATAAACAAAAATGTTGTTACATTGTGTTATTAGATCCTAGCCCAAATGCACAATGACAAGATGGGGCAGGAACAGTTTCAGCCCAAGACCATCAAGACAATAGTCTTGTAAGACAATAGTCTTGTAAGACAATAGTTCTAGTAGATTGGTTGTGATAATGTCAGTGTAATCAAGTAGAGAAACGCTGTATTGATCTTTATTGCAATACTTTTAAAGGTAATATTAGCTTTAGCATTAATTTAAATATTCAGGTTCACAAGTGAACTAAAGTGCAATGTCGAATTAAAAATTTTGTTACTATTTGTAACCCTTTGGACCTTTAAGTCTTGATAGAAATTTTTTTTTATGTTACCAGCAAATTGCAAAGTAATCTTCTTATCTTATATAATACAGACGTTACTTCAAAAAAGAAGATGATTACGTCCTACGCATCATGCATTTAGTCATGCATATTAACCAATGACTTAAATTCTGCCAAGTCACTGGTTTTCCTGGCTAGCTCAGGTAACCCATTCCATGCTCTAATAGCACTAGGGAAGAAGGAGTATTTGTACAAATTTGTCCTAGCATATGGGACGAGGAATGTGCCTTTATCTTTGTGTCTTTCAGAGTATTTTATTAAATTTTGTTTCTGTATTTGAAGATTATGGTTCAGTGTATTATGTATAATTGCTACTTTACTTTTGAGTCTTCTGTCCTGAAGGCTTTCTAAATTTAGTGATTTTACTATAGGTGTTACTCTAGTCAAATGTGAATATTCATTTGTTATGAATCTCACTGCTCTATTTTTTTATAGTTTCATCAATATGTGGATTCCATGACAGTTTTTCATTTATTATAACACCTAGGTATTTTGCGTTTTTAGTCTGTGCTACTGGTTTGTCGTGAATAAGATAAGTGGAATTAATTTGTTTTAGTTTTTTTGTTACTCTTAACAACTGACATTTTTCTGGGTGGAAAGACATGCTCCAATTTGATTCCCATTTCTGTAATTCATCTAATTCTCTTTGTAAAATATCTGTGTCTTGTATTGTTTTTAATTGTTCTATATATTATGCAATCGTCTGCAAATAATCTGACTTTTGTTCCTGAAGTAATGCAATTTGGTTAATCATTTATGTAAATTAAAAATAGTAGTGGACCCAAGACTGTTCCTTGAGGTACACCTGAGTTTACTGTTATCGGTGTTGATTTAGAGCCATTTATTATTACAGTTTGTTTTCTCCCTATCAGGAAATCTTTAATCCACTGATGCAGTGGACCATTAATGCCAAAATATTTTAATTTTTTAAGCAAACTATGGTGGTGAACTTTGTCAAAAGCCTTAGAAAAATCTAGTAAGATTGCATCTATTTGTTCACTATTATCTAAACCTTTAACCTCTAAATCATCAATTAGTCCTATTAGTTGTGTTTCACATGATCTATATTTCCTAAAGCCATGTTGGTATGGTGTGAGGACATTTTGTTTGTCTAAGTGGTTTATGATGTTGCTACATATCATGTGTTCTAGGATTTTACATGTGATGCTGGTAAGTGATACTGGTCTGTAGTTTCCTGGGTCAGATTTTTCTCCTTTTTTAACATTAGCTTCTTTCCAGTCCTTTGGTACTCTGCCCTGGTTAAGTGAAGCCTGAAAGAGTATTTTGAACACTGGGGCTAGCTCATTGCTTAGTTCTTTGAGTAATCTAGCTGGAATACCATCAGGTCCAGACGCTTTATTTGGTTTGGTGTTGGCTAATAGTTTTTGAATTCCATTTTCTTGTACTACTATATCTTCTATGTTGTCTACTTGGTTCAAATTCAGTAATATGTCTTTGTCTCCTGGGGCTGAGAATGCTGATGCAAAGTATTTGTTTAGGATGTTTGCTTTAGTTTCATTATCATTTTGTATTATGTTATGTTCATCTTTTAATGGCGCTATGCCTGTTGTTTCCATTTCCTTAGACTTAATGTATGACCATAGGTTTTTTGTTGTTATCTTTAGATATTACATTGTTTATGTATTCACTCTGCAGCTGTCAGCTTACTTTTTGGGTTAAGTGTTTAACTTTTTATTTACTTTTGTAAACTCTTTCTGCCTTAGTTTCTTTAAATTTTCTATATAGGTTTTCCTTCTGTTTACAAAGCTTCTTTAGTCTTATTATTAAACCAGCACTTATTTATTTTTGTTTGATGTGTATTTAGTTGGTATATATTTTCTATAATGCTTTTCAGATGGTTTTTAATGAAATCCCAGAGGTCATCGACTGGTTGGTTAATGTCTTTTTTTCTAATAAGAATGTTTGTTAAAAGTTTAATGCAGCTTGGTGTAGTTGTGTTAGGTTACATTTATTCCAGAGTAAGATTTTTTTTTTGGGTTTTGAATTGGCTACTGCTTTTATCTGACTGTATTTTTATGATCTCATGGTCTGATAGACCAGGGATAATATCATAATCAACTACTAATCCAGGTCTGTTGGTTAAGAAGAGATCTAATGTGTTGTTTAATCTAGTTGGCTTTTTAATGATTTGATCTAAACTTAGGTTGTGTAAAGTTTCTATGAAAAGCTCATTTATGTCCTTAAGGTTTTGGTGTTTATCTATGGTTAGTGTTTTCCAATTTATATCAGGCAGGTTGAAATCACCCATAATCCAAAAAACTGCATTTTTATTTGTCTCTTTAAGTGTAGTAATCTGATTACATAGTTCCTACATGTATTCTAAACTAGAATTTGGTGGTCTGTAAATGCTGCCTATTATTAGGGATGTTGAAGTGGTATTAATTTTACAAAATGTTGATTCTATATTTTTTGAGTTAGGTAAGGTAATTTCTTCTGCTATAAGAGTGTTTTTTATTGCTAGAAGAACTCCTCCATGATTATCAGACCCTATCTTTTATAAAAATTTCATAATTATTATTGAAAATTTCTGCATTATAAATTTCAGGATGTAGCCAAGTTTCTGTTCCTGCAATTATGTCTGGTTTCTCACATTCTAATAAAATCTATCTTTAGATCTAGGCCCTGGATTTGACTCTACATCTCCTGCTATTAATATTAACAGTGATAGGTATTTTTTTCTGCTGTGTCTGATTGAGAACTTCCATTTGTGATGGGTGATCTTCTTTAAGATTGGCACTAGGAACAATGTCTCAAAAGTTGAAAGCACAGATTCTCTCTTTATCACGAACTGCCATGTTCCTTTTGTCCATGTAGTGCAGAATCTTGGAGTTTTCTTCGACTCAACACTATCTTTCGACCCACACATATGTCAGCTCTGCAAAGGTCTTTATCTGCAGCTGCGCAGATTTGGCCAGATCTGACCATATTTAACAACAGAGTCAACAAAAATGCTAGCTGTGGCATTCATACTCTTCCGCCTTGACTACTGCAACGCCGTGCTAGCAGGTATACCTGATGACAAAATAGCCAAGCTGCAACGTATACAGAACAACGCGCACAAATAGTCCTTAAAAAAAAAAATAGAGAAGATTCTGCTACTACGCTCTTGCGCACGCTCCATTGGCTTCCCGTGAAAGAAAGAATCGATTACAAGGTCGCCACACTTTGTCATCAGTGTATATATAACGAGATGCCCTTGAATCTTAGCGATCTGATTACTCTATATGTCCCCCAGAGAGCCCTGAGCTCAATGGACTCAACGCTTTTAGTAGTGCCACCTTTCTCCCTCAAAAGCTACGGTCTGGGAGCTTTTTCAGTTCACGGACCAAAGGTTTGGAACTCACTCCCCATTGATCTCAGACAGACAACATGCTACACCACTTTTAAGAAGAACATTAAGACCTATCTGTTTAAAACTTTTTTAGATTAGTTTGTCATGTTAGCTCTTGTGTTTGTAATGTTGTTACAGCGCCTTGAGCCTACATTTTGTTTGTTAACAGCGCTTTATAAATAAAATTATTATTATTATTAATGTTATGGATGTGTATGTTAGGTTATTTGTGAAGTTGCATTGATCTAGAGTGTGATGATTGATTATGACTGTTGTTTCCTTTTTAAGTTTAGTGTTGACTAAGGTAGATCTAGTTCTATGTTCAGCTAGTGTGTATTTAGTAATTATTAGGATAAATAGCCAGAGCAATTTCATGATGACTGTTGTTGATTTTAGTTTTTAAAGGTCTAGTCTAAATCTAGTTTAAGGTTTACAATGCCTAAGTTAAGTCTAAGTCTAAAGTGAAAGCTAATTTACAATGACAATTAAATCAAATTAAATCATTCTTTGGAATGCCTAAAGCTGTTAGGCAAAGTATGAATTGGGTTTTTGATTTCCTTTTTTTCCAAGGCATACCAAACTATAGAAGGAGCATCCGAAACATGCCTCTGACATGTGAAACATTTTACATAACATTTTTATTTTTGAAAAAGAAAAGTAGTAAAAAAAATAGATGGATAAAATTGTTATGGATCTAGATAGATCTAAATGAAAATTACAGTTTGAATCTAGGGCTAGATGCATTTTATATCTAGATCCAGAAACTAGATCTAGAAACAGCTTACAGGTTTGATCACTGATTTCACCAGGTAGGAGGTAATGTTTTTCAGTTTCAACTCTTCCTCTCTATCTCCACCATGTCCATCTTCTAACTCAAATTCTCCGTTCAAGCATTGTTTGGTCGCCTCAGAGATGTGCACTCGTCTGAAATTGGTCATTCAATTCATTATAATTCTTAGAAATCGTAAATAGCTGTCCTATATATCTATGTTACTAAATCTAGAGTATTTTCGACAACTCTCGTTTGCTTGTTTTTAATATATTAATGGTAGCTTCCCCTTTGTAAAGGTAAAAGTTGTTTTTACGACCACGAATGGTTTCCACTTCAAAAATTCAAAAGCATGTTCAGAACAGTAGACCTAAGTTTTAATGGAGCGTAGACATATTTTGATACATCCTACGTTTCGTCCATTTATTAAAATTAACAGCACATCCACATTTTCTTACCCGGGTAGGCCACCACTCTCCATCTTGTTGGCCATTGTGACCTCTTTACCCAAAATGTCAAACTGCCATTGGCGCTGACCTAGTACTCCCCCAAGGCATGCCCCTGTGTGGACCCCCACTCTCATGTTGACATCTTTGCCAGTCGACTGCCTCACTGTGCTATTGTACAAATTTTTAAAAAAATATATAGATAATTTTAAATATATATATTAAGTTACTTGACTTAGGAAAAAAAAGTAAAGTTTTGAGTTTTACAAAACAGAGCCGTAATGTTGGTATTGATGAAATATTTCGCAGGGAATTTAAAGCATCTTACCTGATAGCAGTGACCATACTGAGGCCCATATGGATGGACAGAACCGCGTGATCCGTTCGAGGCTCCAGGGCGCCACAGACACAGTAGTAACAGTCTCCTAGGATTTTGATGCGCACTTGGTGAAATTTCTAGAAATCATGTTATACGTCATAATATCTGACATTTTATTGACAAAGTTTCAATCTTTCATTATGCATTGTTTCTGAATAAAATGTTATTGAACACACAAGAGAGTTTTCTTACAAATAAGAAATAATAGTAGACAGTTGTATATCAATTCAATCATTTACACCAACACCAGGTTCTCAATACTAAATGATCAAATAACAAGTAAGTCTGATAAGTGCAAAACATAATAAACAAGAATTCTATAATAAATACTAATGGAAAAAAAATCAATATGTCTGCTCCAGTCGTAATGATCAGGATGATTAAAACTTGATGATTAAAACTTGATGCTAGACAAACAGTGATGAAAAATCAAAAGAATTCACAGAATCAATCAAAAGGAATTTGATTTCGTTAAAGCGATATCTTATCCAGTGCCTCTAGCGAGCTATTGCTTCTTTTTCTTTAAGACAGTCCTGATTGCCGTGATTCGTTTAACAAGCAAAATATACACAATACTTTTATTATACCCATGTATGGGAAAGAATGGTACATATACAGCCATATATCTTAATAATTTAAAATTTATTTCCCTTTTTTCAATATCAAACTTAATTAATTAATTACCACTAATTAATGTATTAACTGGTCCATTCTTTGATTGATTAATGTTTAGTAAGGGATAACATTCAACCACATAACAGATCCGAGACTGGGAAGTGAGAGTTATAACGTGTACACATTTTGTACCAGACACAGTGAGTCTTACTTAGTAGAAAGTAGGGGCAGTAGTTGTTTTTTATTTTAAACCTCTCTTCTCTCATCCATTTAGATAAGGTTTGTTTTTTAACCTTTTTTCTTTATGTTTGGCTTGATCTATACACTACGGTTGCCTAGTAAGGAGAGGTCAGACAACTGTTAGGTATTACCCTCTTGTCATTACACGTCGCGTTAAATAATCAACAGATTATTGCAGATAATGTCATCAATGGCCGCTTCAGTCAGTCAGGAGTTAAATCAGCCAGTGACTACAACCCTACGCGCTCTTACTTGACGGGGTATGCCAAGGTCGTGAACAATCCAATAGATTACTTGAAAGTAAACAGAAATTTGTGAGCCATAATGCTCGGATTGATTATCCATACAATTCCCTGCCCACATCCTGTTATATTCTGTGCAAGGTACTTCTCTCTCTCTTTCTCTCTCTCTCTCTCTCTCTCTGCGTTCTCTTTGCACTAATCCCTTGATAGCCAATACAAAGCGGTTTACATGCCAAGTTAAAATTAACGTTCTTTCAGGGGCCATCTGCTGCTAGCTACTTTCCTCTATGCCAGTGAGAGCAAACGAAGGCTCTTTAATCTTTATGTCGTTTCCGTGGAGGAACTTCTGTTATGCCGTCTTCCAAAAAAAAAAAAAAAAAAAAAAAGATCGCCTCTGGCTGAAGAGCTCTCACGAAGTTTCCCGATCACACTTTTGATACTCAAAGAGGGTCCCTTGCCGAAGACAGGCGCGGATGACGATAAAGACAATTTAAGTAGACCCCCCCCCCCCCCCAGCGGACAACGGCTTTGTCTGAATTAGATTCTGCAAATATGCAGGTCAAAACTGATTTGCTTGGTCGTGTGAAAAATTGCATTCCTCCTTTATCTTCAAAATCGAAGACACTGTATGTAATTATTATTATTAGGCTTAACTTAAAGCAGCAGGTAACGATATGTTTAAAACTTCTAAAAGACTTTTTAAGTGCCAGATTCATTGGCAGACGTGAATGCTAATTTTTTAATTATCTTTAAAACTCAACTTCAGAAAACTGTGAACAAAAAAAAGACCAAAATGTAAACCAAGTGGGTTAAATCTCACATTAACCACCTACGCTGCCTTCGAAGGATCTTTAAAAAAAAAAACATGGAAAGAAAGAGTGTGTAATACTGAGATCCTCGCGAGAACGGGCCTTCCCAACATCTTTACGGTCCTCAGGCAACGCCGCCTGCGCTGACTTGGACATGTTCGCCGGTGGAGGACAATCGCATCCCAAAAATTATTCTGTACGGGCATCAAGAAAAACTGGTCGCCCCCAAAAGAGATTTTAAATCAGTAAACATTGATACTGACCATTGGGAAGAGATAGCCTTAGACCGCACTAGTTGGAAAGAGACGGTGACCAAGAAAGCTATAGACAGCGAGAAAACATGGGCCTCGACTCTTGAAGAAAGCCACACGGAAAATGGCCAGCTCCTCTCCCACCAAAACGAAAGCTACCTTGACATGTAATATTTGTGGACGGGAGTGTCTCTACAAAATTGGGCTTCACAGCCGTTTGAGATGAACCATAGTCGTTTCACGACTGAAGGAGGCCGATGATAATGATGAGGATGAACGTCTGTCTTACTAATAGCACTGGCATAACTTTTCTCGCATTCACATTTAGTTTTCGCAGTCTGTGTGTCAGAACACCGGCCAAGTCTTCGCTTGTTATGGATCTGAACTAAATGCAGAGTCAATGCAGACACCTACGCTGCTTGTATACTCAATAAGTCATCTTGGCTTCAATTATACAAGACAATTATCTGTCAACAAATGCTTGGCCAGTAGCGACTGGCCTATTTGAAGCAATACAATTTTTATATTGTGAGTGAGGGTTCAGGGCCATTTCATCCTCGGTCACTTCATCCCCGGTCACTTTATCCCCGGTCATTTCATCCCCTGGTCATTACATCATCTGATCATTTTATCTAACAAAGAGTAATCGTAGAAATCATGAAATAAGCAATATTTAATATATTCATTTTTATTTACATGACAAAAAGTGTAACACATTTGGTAAGAATAAAATTAAATGCCACTAGAAACTATAAAAATGTAACATTTATAGATATAGAGGTCATGTAAAATAGTTTTTTAAGTGCTTGTAGATATAAAGAAGATAGGCTATGGTAATTACAGAAGACGATCCATCGATTCATATTGCTGAGCAATGTTTGTAATTCTCTTTGCATATAACACAATTTACAACTTTAATGTTTAAAAGAAATAAAAGCAAAACTTATCTCTTAAATGATTTCCACTACTTCCACCACACCTTGGCCTTTGATCATTACGTCATGCGCAAGATAACATTATAATATTACATCCCCCACATCCAATAGAAGCGCTATAGCTAAGTACACACCCAAATTTACAATGCATTATAAAATTTCTGATCAAGAATGTAAAGTGGAAGGGGCACTATATATGGCTCCTTTTGTCTCGAAAGGCAATGGATGCGCCCAAATGAGTCACTGGTTTTGGCTTAATCTTGAGACGGGGCAGAATCTAGTGTGGCTAATCAAGCCAATTCTAGAACGGCAGACTTTGCCACAATTCGTACATATGTATGCCTCTGATTTAGGGCTAGCGGACAGGGCAGCTTTCTTTTTTTCCCTCTTGATTAAGGCCGCTTCAATTCTTTTGTTCTCAGCAAGGGTTGTCCCAGCACGCACAGTCTGTCTCCATGCACTCCGGTCTTTGGCTATGTTTTCCCACATACTTTCGCTGATGCCTGTGGCTCTCATGTCTCGCTTGCAGACATCTCTATATGTTAGTCTTGGGCGGCCCTTGGGTCTGACTCCTTCCACAAGCTCAGCATATAAGATATCTTTCGGGATTCTACCATCTGGCATGCGGGTGACATGTCCGAGCCAGCGTAATCTTCTTTGTGTCAGGAGAGCATACATGCTGTTCATATTGGCCAATCTCAAAACTTCCTGATTGGAGACATGGTCCCTCCAAGAGATGCCCATTATGCGTCTCAAGCAGCGCAAGTGGAAACTATTCAATCTGTGCTCTTGGTACATGTATGTTGACCAGCTTTCACTGCCATAAAGGAGAGTGCTCACAACACAGGCGTTGTAGACTAGGATTTTGGTCGCTGTGGTCAATTTACCATTTTCCCAGACGCGCTGGGAGAGTTTTGCCAATGCTGTAGTAGCTTTTCCTATCCTTTTTGTCAGCTCGATGTCTAAGTCTAGGTTACTGACAATTGTTGAACCCAAGTAGGTAAATTCCTGCACCACTGAAAGGGTGTGGTTCCCAATTTGTATTATAGGTATTTCTGCGACATCTTGTGCCAGGATTTTGGTCTTGGAGAGACTTATAGTAAGGCTAAACTCTTGACAAGCAGCTGCTAAGGAGTTCAATAGCTTCTGTGGACCTCTTGTGAGTGAGATACGAGTGCTGCGTCATCGGCAAACAGCAGCTCCCTTATCAAGATACGACGCCTTTTCGTTTTGGCTTTAAGACGCCCCAGGTTAAAGAGCCTTCCATCGGATCTGCTATGGATATATATTCCGTCTTCCATGGATTTAAAAGCACTGGTTAGTACGACTGAGAAGATGCCAAATAGTGTAGGGGCCAGTACACATCCTTGTTTTACACCGCTCTTAATGGAGAATGGCCTGGAGGAAGAACTTTCAAACTGAACAGTGCCCTGCATATTTTCGTGAAAAGCTGACACTAGTTTTCTTAATTTATTTGGGCAGCCGATTCTCTCTAGTACAGCAAACAGACCGCTTCTGCTAACAAGGTCAAAGGCCTTAGTCAAATCAATAAATGCTATGAAGAGGGGCTGCTTTTGTTCTCTGCTCTTCTCCTGTAGCTGCCGCAGAGAGAAAATCATATCTGTTGTAGATCTACCTGCCCTTAAGCCACACTGCGACTCTGGATAAACTCGATCTGCCAGGATCTGTAATCGCTTTAGTAATACTCTAGCAAAAGCCTTTCCGACTATGCTAAGCAGTGAGATGCCTCTGTAATTGTTACAATCAGAGCGGTCGCCTTTATTTTTAAAAATTGTAACTATGTTGGAGTCTTTCAATTCCTGGGGGACCATTCCTTGTTCCCAGCACAAGCTTAGCAGTTCATAGAGTGGTTTGATTAGGGCATGTTTTCCAGCCTGAATGACTTCAGCAGGAATGCCATCTCCTCCGGGTGTTTTCCCATGTGCAAGCATGTCAATGGCTATGCTCAGCTCCTTTACTGAGGGCGTTTCGTCTAATTCCGTCAAAACTGGAAGTGATGGGAAGTTAGAAACAGCATTTGGTGAGATGGCGTTTTCAATCTGGTAGAGTTCTGCATAGTGTTCTACCCATCGTTCCATTTGCAGCGCACGATCGCTGATGATTGAGCCATCTTTTGACTTGAGCGGAGCACACTTGCTGGTGTGAGGTCCAAAGGCTTTTCTCAAGCCCTCATATAGTCCTCTTATGTTACCACAGTCGGCACAAGATTGAATATCTTCGCATAGCTCCTGCCAGTATTTGTTAGCACACTGTCTCGCTACTCTTTGGGCATTGTTACGTGCAGCTCTGAGCCTTTTTAAGTTGCTTGGGGTGGGATCCTTCTTGTAGATTAGCATGGCTGCTCTCTTGTTCGTAGTGGCAGTTTCCATTTCTGGTAGACTAGCTTCAAACCAGTCTTCGCTTTTCTTGATTTTGTTACCAAAGACCAGTGATGATGTGTGGGGCACTATAAACGCATTAATAACATGTCGAAAAATAAAAGAAAGCATTTTTGTTGTGACAAGGTTACTGTGTGGTCAACCGTCACACACGGTCAAGTGTTGGGTATCGAGAGTTAGGGGACTTGCGGGAAGTGACGAGTGTGTAAACAAGAAGAGAGGAAGTCAGCGAGTGAAGTTGGGTATCTGTATATAACGTTGCCGTGTATATATGTTATGTTGAAATGCTTCACAATTAAAAGGCACTTTAAACGTAAAAGGACTTGTTTCTTCACAATTCTACTTAATCATATTAATATATATTTGAGAAATTGAGGGCTTAAAATCAAAGCCTTAACAGCACAATTAAACAATGAATACGAAAAAATATTTAATTTGGGATGAAATGACCGTGGATGAAGTGACCGGGGATGAAATGGCCGGTCACCGTGATTTTGTCTTTGTTCAATCCATGTCAGGCTGACTCACTCGAAGAATTACTTTCTCCCTATATGGAGCCATACCATTCGTGAATCTGTTCACATCCCATTGAAATTTTTGCGTTATATCGGTATCCATGGCAACAACAGTAAGACTCAGAGAAACAAATATTCTAGTGTGTATTCAGCATCGATACTGCAAAATCGATACCCATGGATTAACTCTCTTTTAAAAAAAAAAATCAAATAATAAATTTAACAAAAACAAAAAGAATTCACTGGAATGCTGACTATTTTTATTGCTTTTATTTTTTTTTTTTTTTGAATAGCCAGATTTTGTTGAGTCTTTTATTTTAAATATAGACAGATTTCCTTTTCTAAATAGTGTAAACTCCAGCGGGTATATTATAATAAACAGTGTATTTGATCATAAACTATATACAACTTCTCAATAACCTTGACTGCTCAACAGCATTATATCTATATGCTCATATATCTGCGACTATGAATTTATAATTGATGAACTGCAGCGCGTATATAACATTGAACAATGTAAATGATCATGAACTATATACAACTTCTCAATAACCTTGACTGCTCAACGCGGATGCGTTAACTAACCCGTTTGTCTTGTGTGTTATTCTAAGTGAAAGTATAATCTGAATTTTTAAAAAATGAATTTAACATAAGACAACCAAATGTGCGCATGAACTATGAACAGTGTTTGAACAAAGATTGGCATGACTTGTCGCGAGACCATGAAACTAGTTTTGTCTTGTGTTTTTGGCAATGTAAACTTTTTGAATTAAAGAATTTAAAAAAAAAACACAAAAAAATGAAAATTAATTGGCTAGCAGGGAGCAGAAGTAAAAAGTCTAAACCAATAGGATTAATCTCCTTCCTGCAACGTCATTGACGTATCGATTACTGTTACACTTCCGCTCCATGCTTGTAACCTCCAACCATTTCTTGAAGAACCCCCGTTCATTACACAAGATATCGTCTGCTCCTAAATCAACAGTGAATTAATCGCTTAATAATTGCGTCCCAAATCTTTTTTTTTTCTATTTTTCTTTATATCAGTCCGCTTCTTCTCCAAGTTCGTGAGCAGCACTGCAGCAAAAAGTGTCACGTGCTAGCCTGCTGCTTTTCGAGCGCGTGAAATGGTTGAATCATGAACCGGGGGCTGAATTATTTATGAACTAGTCTCCAAAGTGCTTTCCATTCATGGCATCTGTTGACATTTTTATAAAGCTTGTTGAGGGACAGGAAAAGTGATAAAATTAACAGATGCTAGACGTTTTATTTTATTTTATTATTTTGCAGAACAGAACAGTCCATGAATCATGGGTCGCCTGAATAATTCTGAACTAATTCTTAGCGACCAAACATGATGTGATAGTGATTTAGCTCAATCTCATAATGAACTAAAAGCCTTTAAGGGTAGTAGACATAAATGATGTAGACCTCGTCTGCTTCTAAGACCGGTGGTTAAGGATGGTGCCATAGACAGCACGCCCCCATTTGAAGCATGAGTCAATAAATGTGGGGAGTAGTCTGTGTCGAATATTGTGTCTAAGTAATTACGAATTCTCATTTAGTGGTTTCATAAAAATACATTTTAGAATTCGGAATGTTTAAACGACATTGGTATGTAGACCTACTTACGTTCGCGAGAATGTCGAAGCTGGCGAAGAGCTTGTTGAGTATTTTAACCAATTCTGACGCAGTCACAGTAGATGATATGGCAGTAAATCCAACGATGTCCGCAAATAGTATGCTGAAACATAAAGAACAATTAAAAAGATTAAAATACCCATTGCTCAGTGATGCGATAAGTTTACACACACACAAGCACACAAACAGACACACATATGTGGCCTTCTTCAGTCGAGAAAAGATTATGAATCATCTCATAGAATTGAGATGAATGCCTGGGCATTAGCTGTGGTCAGAACGATGTCACCCGCACATCACTTCATAAAGCTGATGTATGCAAAGGAGCAGCAAGTGCCGATACAGTTTGAGGTCAGTGGCATCCCAGGCTCTGCCAGGGTGTAGCACTGAGTGTTGCAAACTGCCTGAAGGTTGCCGGCTAATGATTTTTTCTCAGGGTTGACCCCCGAAGCTTTTCCCATGATTGGGCATAGCATCAGAGGCTGGAATTCAGAGTTTTCCTTCTCCTATATATAATAAGACTTGTCTTCGAGTCCGAAGATTTGTGAGGAATGCAGTATTTCCCGTGGCTACGCAGTACCAGCTGTCTTCTCTATATATAAAGACTCTAATTACACAAGCATTTTTTTCTGTGCTAACATCCACACACAAAAACATCTTTAATGTACGAACATCCACACACAAAAACATCTCTTATGTGCTAACATCCACACACAACAACATCTTTTATGTGCTAACATCCACACACAAAAACATCTCTTATGTGCTAACATCCACACACAAAAACATCTTTTATGTTCTAACATACACACAAACACAATTGTTTGCCCGTACGTCCACACTAGGTCACTCTCTGCACATGATGTCAACTGCTAGAGAATGCACGTGTATCAAGCGACAAGTGCAACAAGCCAAGCCTATTTGACTGATTCACCGACAGATCTAAGGGAAGACTGGTAGGATCAGCTGCACCACCGTCCCACACGACCTTTGAGATGCCATCTTGTTTTATTCAGATGAATAGCGCGTCGTAGATGACAAGAGAATGCATCTATCCAGCTCAGAATGCAAGACAATGGTAGGCGCAGGTGGCCGGATCACGAAAGGGGAGCTTACAGCTTTCAGCCAGGCACCCTAGATGTTACAGGAAAGAGCCGACATGCTTTTTTCAAGAGTTAACAAAAAACGGCTCTAAGTTTTAATTCTATGGTTGCTGTTTAAATATGTTATAAAGGGTAGGTTCTATCACAAGTTAGGGTTTTTAAAAAACTTAAATGTTGTGTATTCTCCCTTGCCAGATATGCCTAGAATACTAGAATCTGCTGAATCATTCTGACCTAGCACCTAAACCTGGCACTGTTGTGTTCAAAGTCGTAAATTTAAATCAGAACATTAGTGATCGATTACTTTCTCCATCCTTCGACCTCAAGACTGCAATGAGACACACACACACACACACACACACCACCTTAAAAATACAATTTAATCAAACAATAGCATTGAGTAGGTAGGCGCAATGGTAAAGCGCTTGGCTTCCGAACCGGATTGGGGGGAGGGGGTGGTCCCTGATTCAAATCTTTGAAGACTGGGATTTTTAATTTCGGGATCTTTAGAGCACCTCTGAGTCCACCCATCTCTAATGGATACCCAACTTTAGTTGGAGAAAAGTAAAGGCGGTTGGGCTTTGTGCTAGCGACATAAAACGCTCGTTAACCGTGGGCCACAGACAGATGCCCATTACATCATCTGCCCCAAGGTATGAAAGAGGAACTTTTTACACTTTATAGGTCAAGCTGATTCTTTTATCCGACATTTCCCTACGCAGTTGAGATTTAAAAAAAATAACCAGAATAATGTTATTTTTATACCTTTTTAATGCCCTTTGTAGTTATTAAAAAAAACACAACAATTCAATTAACTTTTCTTTCCTTTTTTTTCATACTACATACGCACAAACACGCACACACATATAACATATAAAGCAATAACTACATCAATAGCTCATTACGCACAACCCATAAAACCTTCGACTTATTTCCTTTTTGTGTAGCCTACACATAAATGTAGATTTCATTACTTCGATAATAACTATAGTTTGAAAAAAAAAAAACAGCATAGTACTTTTATTTTAATTGTTTATTGTAATCATTATTATTAATTATTTTAATTATCTAATTTGATGAGACTTTAATGATGACTGGTAAACCTCAAACTAGAGCCAAAAACAACAACAAAAAAGCGACAGTTCATTTATGTGTTAACTTCTAGCGCATTAGCAATGTCTTTTATGTTAGAATATGAAGACATCGGAGGCGCGTTGTCCGAGTAGTGTTAGATAGCTAGTTTAGTTAGTTGGGTTGCGCACTTTATTAGACTGACGGTGAACATACATTTTATACTGACGACATAGACTTTGGGTAAGAGATTAGAATAGACTTTTATTAATCAGTTACTGCTAGACTCTTGAGGGGATAACATCGTTATTAGTGACAGACTAGACTGTGGCCCATTCTGTATTAAACGTTTGTTTGAAGTTCACCTTGAGTCAACTTGGTCATTGAGTCTGTGTTCCTGTTAGTACCTTATCTATATTTGTGACGGTGTGCATGATTTCAAGAACTCGCGATTGAAATACATCAAACAAGGTACTCACGCACTTAGTCTAATTAAGCATCTTCTAGAAATACTTCTGCTACATTTGATATACACATGCATCCGTTACAGTAGCAAAGCACTGTTGAAGACTGTGATTTTTTAATCTCGGTATCTTTGGCCGCCTCTGAGTCCACTCAGCTCTAATGTCTACCTGACAATAGTTATTGAAAGTATAGGCGGGCTGGTCGTTGTGCTGACCACATGACACCTTCGTAAATTGTGGGGCACAGAACAGATGACCTTTAAACCATCTGCCTGTAGATCGCAAGGTCTGATAAGGTTTTTTCCTAGCCCTTTCCATTTTAGAAACGTAGTTTATTAGCCAGTGTTATTACGGGGGAGGACGGGAGATTCTCAAGCCCTCACTTAACCCTTAAGAAGCGTGCGGTAGTTTGGTCTCTAAACATCAAAATTGTAATTCTATTTCGAATGGACTTATTGTAAAACAGCTCAACGCTTTAAGGGTTAAACGGAGTTTGAAGATAATTACCGTGTTAGTTTAGAATGGTACCCTAATAAGCTAAATATCACACTAAAGAACACTGAACTCAAGAAGCGATGCCAACAATAGACGCTAGACAGCTAGACGCATCAGACTCTTAGATAACACACTCTCATATATAACACGTTACACACAACAATACACTATGAACTCTCTTGCCAAGGGAAATAATTCTACACGCTAGCAACAAAACATACATGTAAACACAATGTCAACTGAACGTGTCAAAAATGAACAAAGAATTGATTTTATTACCTGACATTTTCATATCTCTGCATGTAGATCTTCCTGAACTGGCCATCTTCTACACTGCCCAGGTCTTTTAGCATCTCGTCTGCTACATGCTTTGGCAACACTGACAAGAGTAATCTTTCCTTGGATAAACAACAATAATGGCAACTGGTAAGGAATACTTTATGCATAAGTGGGGTGGGGGTGGGGATTTTTTGTTCTGCGCCTATGTGAACATTCGCTATGAATATTTACTTGTTCATGACAGCCATGCAAAGTGTGTCTCTTGGCTTCTGCTATAAAGCTCATTCAAATAAAATTGTTTCATGGTCAAAACACGACACAGCAGTGAATTAAACTTTATCGCACTCTGTTGATGCAGTAAATCAAGATTAAACTAATCCATTTGTTTTGTACATAATAAATGGCAGTGGAACTAATGGCATCGGTAAATAATCAAACATGAAGGAAGCGTGCATAAACGTAATTGGAAACCAAGTTTTTCTTTAATGTAGCGATCAATCAAGCACAATCGCAAAGTATAAGCAAGAATATAAAAAATTCCAACTATTTATTTAACGTAGTCCTACGTCATTTCTGGGATCTTGTTTTCATGAGTTTAAACTTTGATAACTGAATGAAAAGTAAGGTCTCTGTGTACTCTATACTAAAATACTGTACATGTGTGTCTTTGTATCACGTTAAGGTAGAGGTGGGCATTTTACATTGATTTGTAAAGCTGGGCGATAGTGTCCAACGACGCAATGCTGTTTAGAGAACCGACAAGCCAAGGCGAGCATCATTTTTGGTCGCCTCCAAAAGAAAGAATGGCGGAATAGTTTTCTGCGTCGATTAACCAATTTTACGTCCTCACTCATCCTTTAACTTCGGGAATGAAGGCATTGCCTTCTCACGACCATTTTGTATGGCTCTACAAAAAAAAACTCATCGAGCGCTTCCATCGAAAGTGTCCGCACTCACTAAAGGGCATAGCGCTGACAAGACAACCTTACTCGTAATCAAGTCCTGCAGTAAGCCAGTGCAGAGGCATCACTTTTTGTTGCATTTTTGCGCAGGGAGGAAACCGGAATGCCAACTTTTTTGACGAGTATAAAGAAGTACGATGTAATAGAGGTGATCCCCTTAAATGCTAAACAAACTCAGGGGTCAGTTTGCCTGAACTGGTTTTGAGAAAAAGGGTTTGCATTAAATTGCGTCTAAAAGAGACAGCTAGAGCTACAGACATTTCAGACCCAAACAAAATAATCTTTTTCGAAGACAGAAGCAGAAGGCGAAAAGAAAACTTAGATTCTCGGCGGACAACAGCTTTGTCTGCGTCCTGAGGAGACAAAATAGGAAGGTCGTGTGTGTGTATAAATGATAAAAGATGTACAGAGGCGTCGCTAAGGTTTGCGTCGCACGGTGCGGTTAGATAATCCTGCCACCCCAAAATAATACCTTACCCTCAATCACCCCGTATCAAAAAATTAGGATAAAAGTTGTCTTCATTATTAAACAAAACCTTGTTGAATTTTTTTTTACCTAATTTCATTACTTTTTAACTTTAACAAAAAACTTTGGTATCAATCTGGATGGATGTCACTCGGAGTGGTCCACATCTAGCGACTCCTTTAGCGACGCCACTACCAAGCGAAGCCATTATTTCTTTTTAAATAAATGCATATTTAAAAGTAAACTTAAGCAAATGTAATTTATAAAACCTCTTCTTAGTATGGAGTTGGAATAACAAATTAATATAACTCTTTCGTAATTTGAAATTGAAAACTATTCCAACAGACACACTTTGCATGGCGTATGTAAATAAATATTCATAGCGAATGTTCACCTGAATATGAAACATGGTCTCGATTTGAATGATTTTTTTGAAGGTATCATTTACTTAAGCTGGAAGGACTAGCATCAGGAAAATATATCTAAAAAGGACTCTCCGACAGCCACTCTGCGTCGATTTGATCTCGTATAAACAAACGAGTCTTAACTGGACATTGCAATAAGAACCTCCCTCTGGTTAGAACAGACACAAGACATGAAAACAAATACCAAATGACCTACTTTGTCCTTGTAGGCCATTTCTATCTTGGCCTTGGCAATCAGCGCAGACTTTGTTTCCATCACTGTCCTGCGGTTGAGACGGTCTTGAAACAGATTTCCGGCTGCCCCGATGCACCCTGTAGCCAGGCACAGAAGGATGTTCGCCACCAGCTGGAGATGTGAAAACACATTATGGATTACTTGATTAATATCAACTTTCCGCATGAGGAGACGCAACATAATCTTATTCCCTTAAATCGATATTTATTTAACTAGCGGAATGTTTACTGGTGCAAATCACGAATCCATTGGGACCAGGCACATGTTATAAACATATGTTTGAAAACGACTGTGACTGAATCGTTAACTTTCGCTCGAGTTCTTCTGAGGAATGGCTCATTATGACCGGTATGCTTCAATGGCAACATTAAATTGAAATTAAATGAATTCTATTTTAATTATTATAGAATTGTTTATAAACATGCGAGCTATATTAATGCCAAACGACTGTCACGTTATAGGCGCGTTATTATCTGACATCACATTCTCGCGCGCGACAAGCATTTTTACTTTTTTAAATTGATTTATTGAAAAAATACACTATTGCTGGATTAAGGGTTATCTCTCTTACATTTGTGTTTAGTGTGATACGTTGGGGGGGGGGGGGGGGGGGCGGGGATTCAGACCTAAACACCTGCGCTATAATACAAGTTTCTCCAGCTAGCTCCAAGTTCTGCTAATTAACCGGCAAGTCGAGTCTAGTCAATTTGGAACCAAAGATGTGAACAGGTAAAGAGTTTTAAAAACCTGGACTGGTGTTTTCCACTCATTTAG
The DNA here is from genome assembly GCA_030265305.1 of Biomphalaria pfeifferi. Taxonomy (NCBI): domain Eukaryota; kingdom Metazoa; phylum Mollusca; class Gastropoda; family Planorbidae; genus Biomphalaria; species Biomphalaria pfeifferi. The sequence continues at coordinate 4,918,765 of JASAOG010000011.1, forward strand.
TAAATGTACGTGCCAGTTAGCCACATCGATTCGCAGGATATAATAAATCACACATTTTTTTAATTATCATGGGATTAAGTATCGTGGTATTACAGATTGAAAGAGGTACACTAGAGGCTTAATCGTTAAAATCGTTGTTATAGCCTGTTACATTAGAAGGTGTAAAAAAAAAATTGACAAATACAAATCTTTATTAATTTGTTTTTCACATTTATTAAGTCAACCAAGAGTATGAAAAACTAAAATTAAGTTTGTACATGTTTTGTTTGGTAAGTAACGCAAGTATGACCCTGAAGTAGAAGGAAAAAAATAGAAGCACAAAGGCCCTACTACAAAGTAAGAGAACCAGTGCCCAGAAGACTCTTTAATGGTATATACGGACGGCTCTACGAGGGAGAACAAACATGGCTGTTTCTATTTGTTTTCCGTTCTAATGATATTGAAACATGCCCAATTACCGACATTACAGTAGGGTCCGGCTCTGAGTTTTGAGTGAGACACAAACTCTCTTTATAATCTTGTTCATTTTCTATTGTTGCTAGGAAATGTTTTTCCCAGTTTAATTAGAACCGCGTATAATTTTCATTCTGATAAAGTGTATTTTATTAATTTTTTTAATTTTCGGTTCTCGGGAAAAAACTTTTTCTTGATTCATATAGTAAGACAGAGAGTCGTCGAAGCGTTCTTTCTAAGTAAGTGCAATTAGAGCATAAATGCTGTTTTCCCCAATCTGCCAGTAAAACCAATGATTTAGTATCTTAATTAGGGCATGGTTACGCGTAGGACTTGGTTTTGAGTTTCAGAGTTTGTATAAAGAAAGTCTGCGATTTATAAGATAAGAAAAAAGGATTAGAGTAGTGCTAGTAAATGGTGTGTGAAGGTGTACGTGATGGGAGATAACTTGAATTATTTTAAAACATACTTGTGATACTTTAAAATGTTTCATGTACAATTTGCTCTAAGCTTAGTGTTTTATTGTTGTTGTTTTTTTTACTTCTTTAGAAAAAGAAATTATATTTCTGAACATTTTCTTCTATTTCTTTTTCTAACGACTTTTTCTTGTTCAAATTTCCTGCAAGCAGTTTTACTTCGCTCCCTTTCCAGCCCAAGTCAGGCAGCACGAATCACTCATTCCCAGTGCAGAATTTTTCCAGCCCAAGTCAGGCAGCACGAATCACTCATTCCCAGTGCAGAATTTTTCCAGCCCAAGTCAGGCAGCACGAATCACTCATTCCCAGTGCAGAATTTTTCCAGCCCAAGTCAGGCAGCACGAATCACTCATTCCCAGTGCAGAATTTTTCCAGCCCAAGTCAGGCAGCACGAATCACTCATTCCCAGTGCAGAATTTTTCCAGCCCAAGTCAGGCAGCACGAATCAATCATTCCCAGTGCAGAATTTTTCCAGCCCAAGTCAGGCAGCACGAATCACTCATTCCCAGTGCAGAATTTTTCAAGCCCAAGTCAGGCAGCACGAATCACTCATTCCCAGTGCAGAATTTTTCTACGAAACAAAAAAAATCTATACGCAGGCCATTGATGTGCAATCCCCTGACCTAGTCTTATTTCTCGGACGCGATGGGTAGGCCATAATCAATGTCCCAAACAAAACCCTCCAGACACCCAATTACTTCAACAATAGAAGCATTTACTCAACTCGACCTCGTACTGAATAGATGTAGCATGTCTTATACAATCTCTGAAAAATATTCTGATCTGCAAGATTGCAGTAAAATCACGCACTTTTTAGTTGCGTAGCAACCGTGAAAAATACGTCAACTGTGTTTATTTAAATATCTTTTTTTTTTAACGTTTTTGGGTTATATAACCTTTCAATCCAGAAAATTATGTCTACTAATAAACCTGTTTCTATATTACATTTTAAAAAGGTTAAGCATTTTTAAAAATTTTAATTGGTGAATTAAAAAAAAAAAGTTATTTTATCAATTTGTACTGGCAAGGAGATTTGCCTAAATAACTGTCGTAACTTTTGCCCTGGTGATAGATTTGGTTCACGGTCACAGGCCAACTGTAAACGTAGCGCCTTCTTGTATTGACGCGCTGGCCTAGTGCTGAAGCGCTTGGCTTCTGAGTGTTCCCGGGTTCGAATCCCGGTAAAGACTAGGATTTTTAATTTCGGGAACTTTAGGGCTCATCTGAGTCCAACCAGCTAATGGATTAGTTGGGGAAAAGTAAAATCGGTTGGTCGTTGTGCTGGCTACATGACACCTTCGTTAACTATGGTTCACAGAAACATCATTTGCCCTATAGATCCTTAATGTTCTATGCCCCTACTGAAAAGGGTATGTAATAGACACACTAAAACATGAGCTTCAATAAACACAATGATTTTATTAGTCTCTATTTATGTTCTTTACTCCAGCCACTTGTTCTCTAAACTGACCTCCTTTTACACACAATCCTGACACACTGCTGTTCACTCAACCATGTACACTCAAAGTCCACTGGTCATTTCATACACAGGCACACACACTGCACTACCAGCCTCTCAAAACACATACACTTACTATCACGGGGTACTTTATAAAAATGAGCTCATAGATCAACTGTAAAACTTATGTAATTAACTGATGAAATAATGAAACATTTGACCTGTAGAATCAACTCTTCTGTGCTGGAATGTTCCTGGGAAAACATCACCCCCACCAGAACTGAGTGTACGACAATTAGAAGGACCACCAGAGTAGCACTGACCCGGGACTCGACCGGAACGGTCATCTGAGTGACGAAGATGTGCACGAGGAGCCAACCGATGCGGTCCGATGGCATGTGGCGCGGGTAGGTGGTGCCGACGTCGTAAAAGATTTGGAAAGTGATGAGCAACCACATGAGAACAGCCAGGATCTCTGTGAAGATAAAGGGCATGAAATTACATGTATATATATATATATATATATATATTAATCCAAGTTTTAAAAATCAAGAATCAATCAAGAATCAAACAGCGTCATGTTAGAAGCATACTTGGGTAAGCCATTTATGTTCTAGGCATAGACATAAATAAATATAGACTGGCCGAAGGAAGTAGCTTCATGTAACTTGAAAACATGTATATCTATTGTATTCGGATTTCCGAACTATGAAAAATTGCATGACCTTCATTCTTAGAGATTAAACAAAACTACACTGCGTCCTTATTTACAATATATATATAGGTGTGTGGCTGAAATAGAAATAGGATGGCTGCCTGGTCGTGCCGTTTGCGTGCTGGACTGTCGTTCGGATTTATCGATGGTCGAGGGTTCAAATCCTGCCCGCTCCCATCCCCCGTCGTCCTGCGGGAGGTTTGGACTAGGAAGTAAACTATCTTCAACTCTGAAGGAACATCCGAAACATGTAAAACAAACATTTTTTACAACAAATAGATATGAATACTTAACTTTTATACTGCTCATAAATGCTGTATAATAAAGTACACAAAATTACATCCACAAATTTTCGTTTCATAAAACTCTTTATTCGGCCAGTCTATATTTATTTATATCTATGGTTCTAGGTCTCATTAGCGATTTTCTCTCTTTCAAACTTTTTGATTGACCAAAGTTCCAAGAATTCATTAAAAGTAATTTTACAAGTTTCGGATGTATCCGAAACAAATATTATTGCGCCCTAGTTAGAACCTCGTGTAAGACGTTTAGGCGATGACAGCAGGTGGGGCTTGAACAGGGAACCTTCATGACAACAGTATGAGGCGCATAACCACACCAACGAACAGGCATGCATTCGATGTAAGATGATTTAGACCTAGTGTAATATTATTGGGTTTTAACACCTTGTTAAGTGTAACAATAGACACATTTTGGGCTTTTAGAAAGTAGTAAAGATTTGTTAAAACATCTACTGACAAAATTTAGCTTAAAAAAAAAACTCATACTACAGTAAGTCTTAACAATTCATATTAAAATATATCTGAATAAAAACTGGCCAGGCAATTTCAATGAAATGGGAGTCAGGTAGATCCTCTAAAACTGTCCCATCATTCTTTTTTTTTCCCCATTTGAAATTTGCAAAAGTCTTTTTTGTTATAATAGCTTTGAGGGATCCGGAAGCTACCAGAAGTCACTGTGTAAAAAAAAAAATCTCGTTTGCCAGTATACCACGGGACCACTATATTTCTCATTCTTAAAAATAGTATCATACCTGTAATTTGGTTCTTCGGCTTGATAAAGAAGACAACCACATAGATGAAGATAACCACTGCAGCAGCCACTCCAATCACAAGAAGCCTGTTTATAAGCTCTGGCCTATAGTAAGGAAGAAGGTCAAGGACGACGCACAGAATGGCGTGGAGCGTGGCCAGGGCAACCAGAACGGGCAGGACACCCAGTTGCTGGCGCCGGAAGTACGCCCTGTAAACTTGCTCATCTTCTCGATCAAAGTTGATGAACAGCGCTTGGGGATGGAGGGAGGCTATCCACGAGGCGCCCTGGGGAGGCTTCCCCTCGTTCTCACTCCCTCGTTCTTTGAGGGCATCACTTCTGAACTGAGATCTGACGGATGATATATCGGAGTCTCGGCTGAACACAATCTTTCCATTACCATTTCCAGACGCTTTGTTTGATTTGTCCATTATAATAACACATTAATTAGAGTGTGGCTTTCAAGGCATCCGTTTGAAACACTATCTTAACCTCTTCATGCAACTCGAAACCTTGAGTGGCCTAGCATATGTGTGAATTGGTTGTAGGTTTGATATGTTAAGCTCTTCGAATTTCAAACACTTATACAATAATAATTAATTTTGCTGTTGTTTTTAATTGGAATCCTATTTATGTTAAGCTTGTCGAATTTTAAACATTAATATGTATGTACATTTATTTTGAATTTTTTAAAATCCTGTGTATCCTATGATCCTTTGTGTTATAATTGGTGGTGTACTCTAAATAAATAGATAATGTTACAAGCTGCCTGTTTCCTTATTTGAATTTCTTTGTATTAAATTTTCAGTAATAAACAAAATATTTCAAATGAATTATTATGTTTCAAACTAAAACAAATATTCTAAAATTGAGTTTCAAAAAAAACATTAATCAATGGCCTATTTTAATTTGTTTTGTACTTACTTTGCATTTTAAAAAACAAAGTTACTTTTAGTTTGGTTTATGTCCCCTTTATCCGTTTTCCTCACATTTACACACTTTGACTTTAGGTGGAAATGAAAAATCTCATCATTTGTCATAGCTCTCACCGCTTTGAATAGACTAAAAATTCTGGGTAATACATCATTTAATCAAAACTACAAGATAGTTCATTAGATCTGTCTTAAAATGTCACAGCCGACCCTTTTTTAGATTTACGATGCTATAAACGTCATATCTGTAATTTAAATAAACTATTGAGCCAAAGAATAATTTGCTAACGCACTAAAGAATAAAAGCGACCAAATAGCCAACTTTCGTGAAAATAATTTACTCTTGAAAAAAACCTGGCCATTTCATTTATTGTTCAAATAGTTGCACATTTATTGTTCAAATAGTTTAAATTTAGAAATTCATTTTATTATGGATCAAAGTTTTAAACTTTTCAGCTATATAACAACTTTGTTTGACTTATTGACAGGTGAACTAGAAATGACTGTGATTCTTAAGTGAGTGCCGAAGCTTAGCTTATTGCTTTATTGACCAGTATTTGATGTATTGAGCCCGGGGAGACAGATGACCAGACACAGGTCTTATTATAAATGTTCAATTCTGTTTGATCTGTTTATCAGCTAACAGACTGACCTGGGGTTTCTGAAATGCAATGAAAAGTTGAACGTAAGGTAATGGATTGTCAAAAAATATATTCACAAAGGTGTGTAAATTAATTGGCTGAAAACAAAGACAGAGCTTGATTTTTTTAAAAAGGGTTAGGAGGTAATACCAAGACAGAACAGATTACATATAATACCAAGAGAGAAGGTAATACCCATACAGAAGGTAATACCAAGACAACATATTACATTATTATTACATTGGCATGACTAAATGCATGACGTGTAGGACGTAATCATCTTTTTTTTTGAAGTAACGTCTGTATCATACAAGATAATATAAAGACGCAATGTAAATGAATACAATACAAAGATACAACGTACTATAAAGACGCAATATAGGCTAATACAAAGATACAATGTAATACAAAGTTACAATAGAATACAAATACAATGAATATAATCATAATAAATTATTTTTTTGAACATTATTGCCCTAGACTATTGTACAGGCTATATGTGTATGTGAGCTTGTCCCTAGCCCTAAGCGCTGCTTCACTGAAAGAGAAACAGACTTAGTTGTTTTTTTTTCCCACACAAGAAAATATTAGATAACAATGACAGAACAAAGTAACAGAACAAAAGATTTCATATTAAATGACCGACATGTTATGATAAAATGTGTCGATATTTTTCCAATTAACTTCACGTCGCCCCCCCTCCCCCAGGGTGGCCATCAGCTGGTGAGCTTACACGGGGTCACTCTACCTCATGAACACATGCAGCAATACAAATACGAATACAAATGGACATTTCATACATGGCGGGAAGAGCTATAAATAGCTTTTTAGTGTAACCGGTGTAATAAATAAAGGAAGTGCGGATCAACTAGGCTTTTTTAGCGGTCCCCGAAAGGGGAAAAGACGCTTTTAGTTTTGTGTGGCCTGTCTGTCCGTCCGTCCGTCCCGTTTAGATCTCAGAAACTAGAAGAGAAAATGAAACTCGGACATGATGATATTTTAGACCCATTCAAAGTTCTGATACAACGGCTACTTTTTTTCTTTTCCGAAAGGGAATCTAGAAACTAGAAGAGATAATGAAACTCGGACATCATGATATCTTAGGCCCATTCAAAGTTCTGATACAACGGCTACTTTTTTCTTTTCCGAAAGGGCACCATCTAATTTTTGAAATTATATATGCAAGCAAATTTTTCAAAAAATTACACCACTTTTCAATGAAAAACTTCAGGGGAGGTAACTTTTTTTTTTACACTTTGGATTTAGGGATGTCAACGTTCGGCCAGAGTAATATTATTTGCTGGAAAAAAACATCCTTATTAACCTGAATTCAAACTGACTTCGCTTAGAGTAGAATAGTGTTTGTTTATTAGCGTATATCATGCTGATATTAGTAAGTTATTAGTATTACTTCGTTTTTCTGAGGAGGAGGCCTACATCTTTAATGTATAGTTGTGTTTTCCATACATTGTAAAGGCAACATTGCTGGGTTCATGATCTTAACGTCAGTTGTTGTTTTTTGTTAAATAGCTTTTATATAAAACGGAGGCGCGGTGGCTGAGTGGTAAAGCGCTGGGCTTCCAAACCGGAGGGTCCCGAATCCTGGTGAAAACTGGGATTGTCAATTTCGGGATCTTTGGGCGCCTCTGAGTCCAGCCAGCTCTAATGGGTACCTGACATTAGTTGGGGAAAAGTAAAGGCGGTTGGTCGTTGTGCTGGCTACATGACACCCTCGTAAACCGTAGGCCACAGAAATAGATGACCTTTACATCACAGGGTCTGAAAAGGGAACTTTTATATCATGCAACTTTCATGCTTATAGCATGCGCTATGGTCCAATCTCATTTGTGGACCAGTTGGTGGGGGGGGGGGGGGGGGGGGGGGGGAAATCTCGGAGAAGGTTTTCCGTGCTGCCTTTCAGCGCTCAGAAAACATGTATGTAGCATCTTAAGTTATGTATGTGCTACCCACTGAAAGAGCCACTGAGTAGTTTTCTCGTGAGTCCAAGTGTCGTTATTATTCAAAAGTAGTATTTAGGTCATTGAAACATTCAGAGAAAGCAGTTTCATTTTTTTTATTAATATGAGTTACAAGGCAATGAATAAAGTATAGAGAGCAAGAAAAATATTTTTAAAAAAAACGTATGTTAACTGTAATTGTATCAATTAGTTTGGATCAGTCATGTAATTATCTCAATGAGGTGTGACCCTTTTACTTGTTTGGACCAGTTTGGGAAAAAAAAAACGGGGGGGGGGGGGGGGAGAAGTGGTATCATGGTTAATGTGTAATTTATTTTAAAAATATTAAAAGATGTACGGCTTGAATTCAAGCTCGAGAGCTCAAGCCACCGCACGGCTCAAATCAATCCACTAACCGCAGTGCCAGCGAAGTGCTTATGAAAATAGAAGCTATCTATTGTTGAGCTCTTGAGACCTAATTCTCTACACAAAGTATGAAGGGAACTAATTCAACTTATTTCAATGCCACATCTGTCAAGTACAATTTCTTTACCGTGTTTGATACCACACAAAACAATTAATTACAAATAATTAATAAACTAAAAGGTTACAAAAATTCTTGTTTTGTCTGATACAATAAATAATTGTGCAAAGTTTCAACTTGATCCGAGATTGGGTGTTGAAGAAATAACATGTACAAACTTTTTACCATATAGAGGCCGATAGACGGAGAGAGTTGATATGAACTTTGTAATTAAGCAGTTCCCTTATGTTCATGCTAAGTTTTCTGTATGAACATTTGCTTTAGCTCAACATTAATTGAAACATGATTTAATCCTTTTGCCAAGTGTCGATATTTTAAAGCTTAAAAACAAACTCAGTACAACACATACACAATGTACTGACACACACACACGTGCGTCTCACTAAAACACATACAAAATTACAAATGTACTGACACACACGTGCGTAAGATTGATAGATTCGTTTGATGTGAGATTTTAAAAAAAACAACAGGCAAGGCGTTTTGTTATTCGCTAATACAGGGGTTCTCTAAAAGCTATGCTATCATCCTTCTGACTTTTTAAAATATTCCAGTCTCTTGAATATGAAGGTCCTTGCGTTGTATGTAGTTTCACTAATGATTTAACTTATTTTATTCTCAAAGACAGTCCGTGTTATTGTGTGTGTGAATGCGTGTTTCTATGGTGTCGGTGGGAAGAGGTTAGCGATTGGTTGTGAATGATGCAAGATAGATGGCATTGTTGTCATTTTGGTCTTAGGACAGAATCTGAGACTGGAAGATTGTGTTATTGTAGTGAGTTCGATTTTTTTAAAAATATTAACACTAAAGTCTTGTACATTTATTTTATCTCAAATAAACTGGAATTTTTCTATATTAAAATAAAAGTTATGTTTAGTATTATTCACAAAGAAGTTACTCAAGTTATTTCAAGTTTATTAGTTAAGATATATTACGCCTACAGCGGTTAAGTTGTCCACCAGCAGCCCGGTGCTACACGTCAACGACCATTAACAACAGTCCGTATATAAAAAAAAATACCAGTAGGTCTATTGAATTTTTACTACGCAACCAGCCTTGGATGGCTGCCTGGTCGTGCGGTTTGAGCGCTGGACTGTCGTTCAGATTTATCGATGGTCCAGGGTTCAAACCCTGCCCGCTCCCATCCCCCGTCGTCCTGCGGGAGGTTTGGACTAGGAAGCAATTATCTTCAACTCTGAAGGAGCATCCGAAACATCTAAAACATTTTACAAAACATTTTTACAAACATATAGGTCTACATATTTTGTTCTAAACGCTTTCGACCTCAGTTTATTCCATTTTGGTAAACATTTGGTTGCTCATTCCAATACAACTGTTACAGCATAGGAAAAGGGAAAGGCCTTAATTGGCGAAACACAACCAACAAATTATGTAGGAACTTGCACCCTTCCTTTACTAGAAAAAGAAATTAAGACTTAAATAGAAAGGTATGTCCAAAGATTGCTAGATTTCAATGATCAGCAAACCACAAGGACGTTGTGAGACCATCACAATGACCAACTTCTGTTATCAGACTTCCACGTTAATAATTACTATTATTATAGCCTATCTTTATTATCATAGAGGAAATATGTCTTACAATTTGTGCGTTAAATTGTAATTATACAGAAACAAAATATTATTTCATAGAATTTATACTGAAACATTATATGTGAAGTTTACATCGGAAAAAAAAATGGATTGTATTTAATAATTCAATTGGTAAGGTAACAAAGATCTTGTGACGTGTCTCGTTCGTTACTGTGATCCAGTGGCGTAGCTACCAATGTGCGGGTGGTGCGGGCCGCACAGGGCACCAAGTGGAGAGGGGCACCAAAATTCCCCCAGTTTGTATTAATTTCCTATTTCCCTGAGCGTTTCAGTAAAAACGACTAATTGTATGGACACGAAGAAACATAAACTACTGTATTTCAAACATGAACTAACGATTAACTATAAACTAGTCATGTCGCTATTTTGTTTCATCTCCTTGACTATTTCTTCAATACAATGTAAGCTATAGAACAGTTTCAATCTAAAGATTACTAGATTTATTTCGGACACACGGTACATGTTGTTAATACACTGATCGATGCTCTGTAATATAAAGAAGAAGAAGATAGGCCAACCTTTTTTTTTACTTCATTGTTTAGTCCATTGGTTTAATCTAGATATTGAGTTTACAAATATATTTCTAAACTCTAGCTCTAAACAATTGTCTTAGTTTATTCATTTCTTTATGATTCTTTATAGTTTAATTTTGGAAATAATTCTATTGTAATGTCAATATTTTTAAATAAGCTAACCTTTGTTTTCTACGATTTTTTTTTAAACTAACTAGTTAATTGTAATACTGTAACGTAAACAAAATGATGAACAGTGCTCAAGACTGACTAGTCTGGCTGACGCCTTAAAACCATTTTAAGCTCAGACGGAGAAATCGGCATCTCTGATTGAAACGGCTGACGGCATGGATCAAAGAGTTAAGAAGGTGAAAATCTGTTACATATCAAGAATCAGCCAAAGTAAAGGCTAGAAAGCTTTCAAAGGCTTGTTTTTTTCCGGCAAATGTCAAACGGCGAGAAAGTTCTTAGAAAGTGGATGTGTTATTCGCCAAAAAAAGAATCCTTATTTTGCTTCCCCTGCATACTCTTCTGAAAAGATCAAGTACCAAATCTTCATTTAAATCCAAAGATGGATTCAATGATTGGTGGAGGTAATCCCCGAAAACAGAAAACCATGAGACCAGCAGAGCTCCCAGTCAGTCATCGCTTGGAGGGAAGTTCACCTGAGAGTAGGGAACAGTATTGACAACAAGAGGCACAAGATTGGATTCTACAAGAGATGAAAACCTGGAGAGAATCTTGGACATCATTCGTTTTCTCTCAAAGCAAAATCTGGCACTACGTGGGCATCGCGAGCGAGCTGAAGAAGTGTTGGAAGGGAAAAATCAAGGCAATTTCATGGAGTTTGTAAAATTACTATCAAAGTACGGTCCACTCTTGAGGGAGCATGTGCTTCGAACTAAGCTTTGTTCCAGACCGAACACATACATGTCTCCACAAATACTAAATGAATTTATTACAATATTGGGGGATCACGCTAAAAAAAAATCATACAGCAAGTAAAACAAGCCAAATATTTCTCTATTATTTTTTACAGTACACCTAACATCTCAAACTTCCCAAATTTTACGGTACGTTGTCATGGATAATGACGGGGTGCAGGTTCGTGAGTCTTATTGACTTCATCGACACAAAGGACAAGTATGCTGATGGAATCGCTGAGATGATTCTAGAGAAACTGCGTTCGGATGGCTTCGACATAATGGACTGCAGGGTCAAGGCTATGATAATGCTGCCTTCAAAAAGGTTAAAACTACGGTGTCCAATAACGTATTCTAGAAGTCAATTCCAAAGCACTATTCATTGCCTGCTCAAACCATTCTCTTAATTTAGCAGGAATTCGAGCTGCTGAAGCTGAAGTCAATTCGGTAACATTTTTTGGAACACTGGACCGTGTACACGCCTTTTTATCAACTTCAACACACCGCTGGGATATCCTCATCGAAAAACCGGAACTAGCCTTAAACGTTTAGTTGAGACCCGCTGGAGCGCCAGAGGAGAAGCCGTCAAGATGGTTAGGGATAAATTTTCTAAAATTTTAGAAATTCTGGAGACATTAAATAGCAGAGATAAAAATTCATCGACTAGATCTGAAGCAGGTGAATTATTAGTTGCTATTCAGTCTTTTAGTTTTCTCACCTATCTTGGATTTTGGGCTCCTGTATTAACTGAAATTAATGATGCGCAAGTCTACCTTCAAAAACAAAGATTGTCTATTCAAGACTGCTCACTCAAACTAAAAACATTAGAGACATTTTTAAGTAGTAATCGAGAGGACATCGCTGAAGCCAGCATTACCTTTGCCGAAAGCGTGTGCTCAGATCTGAGAATCAGTACAGAACCTCAAAAACGTATTGGCCATAAGAAAAAGATGCCTGGTGAGAAAAGTGACGACTCTGTACTCAAACACAAAGAAGAGCTACGAAGGGAAATTTATTCTACCTAGACAGGATAGTTCAAGAAATAATCACCCGATTCGAGCAACTTCATGATGTAGCAGATAGATATGAATTTTGTCGCCTTCCCAGCTATTAAATCCTCAGGTCGAAATCAATCTCGATAGTACTCCTAGCGACATTGACAAAAACGAATTTCTGCTGGAGCGAAAGAGGCTTCAACGGTTTGTCACAGTTTCATCAGAAGCCTCCGAACATCCAAAACAAGGACCTGTTGAGCTCTTGAAATTTATAAAAAAATATCAGCTAGATGATTCGCATATTTTTTACTATTGTGGCAAGCGTCGCTACATGCGAGAGAAGTTTTTCCAAACTTAAACTGATCAAGAATTACTTGCGATCAACGATGACAAATTTGCGACTCCCTAATTTGGCCATTTTGTTCATTGAACACGAGCTGGTGGAAAAAATTGATTTCGATAATATTATTGATACTTTTGCCAGCAAAAAAGTGCGTAAAATTCACTTGTAGTGTGCTTATGTTAAAGTGATGTTTTGAATTAACAATATTTGATTAATGAATACATATTATTTTGAACAAAAAAAGTAAGGTTTTGCAATGTTGTTATTAAGTTAGCTTTTTTTTTAGGGAGGGGGGGCATCAAGATGACGTGCCGCACCAGGCATCATATACTCTAGCTACGCCACTGCTGTGATCAGTGTCTTATATTTTCTCTGTGATGGTAGAGTGGTTAAAATCGTGACCTTAAGGTTTGTTTTTTATCTTTCAAATATTGTAACTTTCTTCTGAATGGTTTTATGAAGGCTTTGTCCAAATCGACTTTGTTGTCATTGACGTTATTTGCAGCATTTAGCATTTTAATAATTTTTTAATTGTTATTATTGCCATATCAGGAGGCGCCGTGGCTAAATGGTAAACCGCTTGGCTTCCGCACCGAGGGTTCCGGGTTTGAATTCTGGTGAAGACTGGGATTTTGAAATTCGGGATTTGAAGGGCGCCTCTAAATCCACCCAGCTGTAATGGGTACCTGACATTAGCTGGCGGGAAACGTAATGGCGGTTGGTCGTTGTGCTGGTCACATAACACCCTCGTTAACCGTGGGCCACAGAAACAGATGACCTTTACATAATCTGCCCCATAAATTGCAAGGTCTGAAAGGGAACTTTACTACTACTATAATTGCCTTACCAGAGTGATGTTGAAACTTAAATTTCTGCAGATGTTAGCAGTTGACATTGCTTATTAGCAAACACCTAAGGAGGAATATTTTTTTAGTAGCAAAGGATTCTCTCAACACCTTACCGGCTTTGTGTCGCAATGAGCCCCCAAAACCCACACTATGACGAGCTAAGCCTCTGAAATATCTCACCTAACTCATTACACAAAAGAACACAAAAGAATAGAGTCGTCTGTCACAGTTTGAGACTCTCTGACTTTAATGGACAAAGCCCATTTACGATCAGAGCGTTGGCAGATTAGAGGAGCTCTCGGTACCCACTCTTATCTCCCCTTTATAGTCAGCATTGCCCATCTTTCATGTTGCTCTCTCGAAAGCAGATCAATACGAGCGTAAAACTTTAAATTATCTACCCACTAATGAAGGAAAATAAAAGAAAGAAAAAAAATATGTTCAAATGGTAGATAAATCGGCAGGGAATATTTGAAACAGATCAATATTTATTTTTTTATCATTATTATTTTGTTTTGGGGGGTGGGGACGAAAAATTATACATATATAAACGTTTAGTAAAGATAAACATTTCCACGCAGCAATTTATGGTATTACAAATTATATTCAAACCAAAACACCTTCATAATTATGTTTTTCGCTACCCAAAGTAATATTATGCCAGTAGAGACTGATTCGTTAACTATAAAATGTAATTACAATATTACTAACGGCTATGAACGAAAAGAACTTATTAACATTTAGGTTTAACCTATCTACAAAGTCAGAATAGTGTCCCTTACCTACTCACATTTTTGTTTTGGCCAACTGTCTCCTTAAACACGTTGTCTCCCTTGGAATATCAAATCCTAGAAGCGTTAAACAACCTTATTGTTTATTGTGTTTTGTATTATCTCTATGGACGTCGATGTTTTAATAACTGTGTCCTTCTTTCCGACTGTTTTTTTTTTTTTTGTGGCGGAAGGTCGACCAGATGTTTCTAGTCCTATAGCGTAGTAACACAAGTCCCACGATCTCTCTGATAGTGAGGCTGGCTCGCGCCATTGTATAGTTTTGCGTCGCTTGGAAACCAAGTTTTAATCGTGAGCAAGGGAGACTATTTTTCACAGATACTTGGGATCATTCATTTGCGATGTCCACGGCAAATTATTGAGTTTATGTTTGAGGAGGGGTGGGGGATATCAGTCAGATTTGTACTATGTACTATGTACATCCACTAAAAAAAAAGAATAAATTGAAATCTACAATATTCATCTTATCTTATCTTATATAATACAGACGTTACTTCAAAAAAGAAGATGATTACGTCCTACGCGTCATGCATTCAGTCATGTATATAAGCCAATGACTTAAATTCTGCCAAGTCACTGGTTTTCCTGGTTAGCTCAGGCAACCCATTCCATGCTCTAATAGCACTAGGGAAGAAGGAGTATTTGTACAAATTTGTCCTAGCATATGGGATGAGGATGATTCATAATTTAAATATGTCTATGTCTGACACACGCCCAATAATCCAAACATATATCTCACTTATTTTTTTAACGCCATTATATAGAAGCACACATTTTTTATACCTCTTTTATGATCCATTTAGCAAGCTGTTGTTGAGTATTTTGTAAACACTTGAACATCTTTCGTATGATAGCATATTATAAAATCTACATACAAAATCCACATGTCTTTAAAATGAGCCAATTGTATTTAGGCCTAAAATATATCTTTAGATTGAACGACTATTGTGTTGGTTAAGGAGCCCTAAAAGTCTTTTTTTTTCCCCCAATAAACGTCATAAATGGATGATCCTTAAATATTTTAGAACAGAGGTCTTATTTTCCTCATCGCAACTTAAATCTTTCAGACGTAATTTGATATTCTGAAAAAGAAAAAGATAAATAGAATCGGGCAATGGTTAGTGTGGTAGTCAATACATTTTATTGATTGCAAATTTGTTTTGTTATGTTAAAGGAATTAATAATGTGATACGTGTTATTGCTGTAAGCCCCTAATTCTGTAACAATGGCTGATATAAATAGATGTACTATTTTAAGTTGAAAGATCATGTTAATGTAATATATGTTGAGACCAAAATAAATTGTTTCTTTTTATAACAGAATCGCTTGTCGTGGTATTATTTCTTATGGTATTATTTCTCATGGCATTATTTATTATGCCTCAGATATTGAGTCCGGCGGAACTGTTCTCACTAACAGGAAAAGAGGCAAAGGCGAGTAACTGGCGCCTTAACCAGTAAGCTTCGTGCAGGAGGGGCTCGTTAGCACGGCCGGCTACCCACCTAGGAGAATGAAAATCTGAATTCAAACCTCTGTTGCCTTGCAGGCAAGTTGCAGCTTTAGCCAATCATTGGAAAGACTTCGGGACAACCTGAGGAAAAATCTGGAGCTGGCGACCCTAAGGCAGTTTGTAGCACCCAGGGCTACACTTTGGCAGAACCTGCGATGCCGCTGACCCCAAACTGTATCGGCACTGCCGTTACTTTGGATACATCAGCTACGTTGTGGGGGGGGGGGGGTGGAACTGATGTGTGGACGACATCGTTCCGACCACAGCTAATGCCCAGAAATTTTAGTTTATTGTAGAAGTCAACACATGAATTAATAAAGAAAAAAAATAACCTTGAGAGGAATCATAGTCGCTTCGCGACTGAAGGAGGCCATAGATAGGTAGATTTATTATGGTATTATTTGTCATGGTATTATTTCTTATGCTATTATTTGTCGTAGTATTATTTCTCATGGTATTATTTCTTATGGTATTATTTATTATGGTATTATTTTTCATGGTATTATTTCTTATGGTATTATTTCTTATGGTACAATTTCTCATAGTATTATTTCTATTTGTTTTATTATTTTATGGTATTATTTCTAATGCTATTATTTGTCGTAGTATTATTTCTCATGGTATTATTTCTTATGGTATTATTTATTATGGTATTATTTTTCATGGTATTATTTCTTATGGTATTATTTCTTATGGTACAATTTCTCATAGTATTATTTCTATTTGTTTTATTTCTCATGGTGTTATTTCTCATGGTAATATTTCTTATGGTATTATTTTTGTATCATTAGCCATCTGTATGTTACCTTTTGCTCGGTTTACGTTTCAGATACACATTCTATAGCTTTTTTTTTTTTTGAAGGTTCTTTTTTTTTTGGGGGGGGGGGGGTATATTGTTCGAAATAGCCATTATCTTATATGCTTCAGTATAAAACGATATTTTTTTGTTCCAATGTCAGAAACGTGCCATGCTCTCCACTTCGCTTAGAACAATGACTCCAGATCAATGTTTCATCTTGTGCTTGGAAAGTGACAACCTGCACAGTTCATCAGTGAATCTGCTCTCGCTTTTTTTTTTTTTACAGTTTGAAAAAAATAAATAATTTAGGCTCCATGGCAATGACTGTATAGAAAAACAAGAAAAATGTAAAAAAAAAAACAAAAAAAAAACAAAAAAAAAACAACTTTTTAAATAAAACAAATAGTATAGCAAGAGTATTAGATTGTATCAACCAGATTGGATCAGTCATGTAATTAAATTTGTAATAGATCTAGGTTAGCAATTATACATCTGTGCGATTAGAAATATTTTTTATAATTGTTTTTTTCTTTAGCTATATTATTTTGCTTTTAGCTTTCTTAATATGCTATGATTCTATCACTTCTCTTGACCAGTTGGGGAAAAAAAGGGGGAGGATGTGTGAATGTTACCATAATTGCTTTTTAAATGCATTTTTTTTTTAAAGTTGTACTAGGGCTCAGGCAAAGGGACTAGTTCAACTTATACCACCTCGTCTGTCAAGTATAATTTCTTTCCCTTATTCAGCTCTTGCCAAATTATGCAGCCTATAACCGACCCGCACGGAGCTTTTCAGATAAAGTGGTATCGAGTTTCTACTTATATACATGAGCTCTATCGGACTACCGGTCTCCGGGGACCTATTTGATCCGTGACAAACTCTATGGGGACTATTAGCTTAAAAAACGTTCAAACTATAATTCGTTACCGATAATGGATAATGGTCTCGAGTCATCGATCCAATACTGCGGAAATCACCGATCATATGAAAAAAAAGAGTAACTATTTGAAAAACAAAGTCATTGTAGGCGTGGATCATATACATATTAACAGGTTTAATTTATTTAAACGTTATAAAGTAAAACATAGTTCCCCTTTCAGTCCTTGTGGTCTATAGGGCAGATGATGCAAAGGTCATCTGTTTCTGTGGCCTACGGTTACAGAGGGTGTCATGTGGCCAGCACAACGACCAGCCACCTTAACTTTTCCCCAACTAATGTCATGTACCCATTAGAGGCGCCCGAAAATTCCGAAATTAAAAATACCAGTCTTCACTTACTTCATTAATTACTAGCTCGCTGGCCACGATGGAAAAATTCTAGTTTGACCTATATAATTTTTCATAGTACAAATAACAATTAATTTAAATTTGGCTACATAGAGGACTAGAAAAAAATGTATCTTGAACAGATGATTTCCGCCGTGCTAGCGGGTATACCCGATGACAAAATAGCCAAGCTGCAACGTATTCAGAACAACGCCGCACCAATAGTCCTTAGAAAAAAGCAAGACGAGATTCTGCTACTACGCTCTTGCGCACGTTCCATTGGCTTCCCGTGAAAGCGAGAATCGATTACAAGGTCGACACATTTTGTCATCAGTGAATCTATAACAATGAGATGGCCTTGTACCTTGTACCTTAGCGAACTGATTATCCATATGTCCCCAGAGAGCCCTGCGCTCAATGGACTCAACGCTTTTAGTAGTGCTACGTTTCTCCCACAAAAGTTACGGTCTGCGGGCTTTTTTTAGTGCACGGATCAAAGGTTTGGGACTCACTCCCTATTGACCTCAGACAGACAGCATGCAACACCACTTTTAAGAAGAACATTAAGACCTATCTGTTTAAGCTTTTTTAGATTAGTTTGTCATGTTAGCTCTTGTGTTTGTGTTTGTAATGTTATTACAGCGCCTTGAGCCTACATTTTGTTTTGTTAACAGCGCTTTATAAATAAAATTATTATTATTATAAAGACCTAAATTGTGTCTTTAATTTGAAATAAAAATACAAAAATCAACCCGTAACTCTTTCTCTCCATAACAATTTACCTCATTTCAATAGTATTATTCTTTCTGCTCATTTGAATTTCACTCTCCTGTTTTTTTTTTGTTTGTTATTAGAAAATGTTCTATTTGGCATTGAATTGTGGGAGAATGCATGCGCTTTTTACACAACACACATTAAAGTTTTTTAAATCCAAAAATAAATTTAGTTTAATTGGGGTCAAATAAACGTTGGCATCGTTAATTAGAAGAGAAAGAGTTAAATGATTTTTAGTCCATTTTATACCTGAAGAGTATCTTACTACTTCAAAACATGTAATATTGTACTTCTGTTTCCTATAATCTATTTGTGAGAAGCAGGAGTTTCTTTTAAGTTGAAACAAGGTCAAAATATATACTCGTATCTAGAAACATGGCGGCGTGATGCCCCACCAGGTATTAGAATTTAGTTTTTCAATATCGTGCAGGATATCATAAAGTTAAGATCAAGAACCAGTGACGTAGCTAGGGTGGGGGTAGGGTTAGGGTTAGGGGGGTATAAATCCTCCGGGCCCCCACTTGAGTAAATCACCCAAATGAGTGTTTTAATTTTTCTTTTTACATTAAATATTGAGCCGATGTCATGTTATTTTTCTATTCATGTTGTTATGTAAATTAGTGACCATGTTGCATGTATTCCACACATAAGACATACATTTAGTAAGTACATTATCTCATGTCATGATGTCGAATGTCAAAATGCCTAAAGAGACCAAGCCACCAGGGCGCCCAAATCCCTTGCAATGCCACTGACAAGAATACAGTACCATCAAAGTCTGTATACATTAATTTTTTCTGATGCCTATGATGTATATTCTTACACATTAGTTTTCTACTTCAATATATGTATATACATATATATATGTATATATATATATATATGGTTTGATTACTATGATTATTATTATTTTTAAACACATGGGAAATAATGCAACCTATAAAGCAAGCGATGTTTCCGCTAAATTCTCAAAAATGGAAAGTGTTCCGTTAAAGAAAAAGGTTTGAGAAGCTCTGGTCTATATTAATGCTGCATGTATTCTTAACAATGTACATGCACTATAAAAAAAAGGCTATTGACCTGGCCAACAAGTATTTCCCTTATCGAAAAAATATAATTTAATGGACGATCTACGTTAGCACATCAAATTATAGACATGAATATTTCATGCTTTAGAATATCTAGTCTTTCACTGGAGGCCTCTTGTTGCTAAAATTAAAATTAAGAAAATATCAATACACTTGTACAAATCAGCGTTTCACAACGTGAAAAAGCTCCTGGCTATGAAAGCCATCATAGTTTTTTTTTTTTTTTTAAATTAGAAAAAAAAAGGTGATTTTTGTTAAAACCAGTTATACAGATCTTTATTTACGGAAAGAGATGTCAACAATATCTTTGAAGTTGAAAGTAAGGGGAAATTGTCGAATTTGGTTACAAAGACCTAGCCGCAATTGTTTTTACTGTCTGTCTGACTGTCTGTCGTGTTAAGAACTCAACATCTAAGAGCTTTATTGAAGATCCAACACCACCCACTGTATCATTTTCGAAATAGGTGCTACAGCCATGTTATTGTTTTTTTGGTCATCTGATAGCGAACCTTTTAACTGTAAAATGAAATAGGCAAAACTGTTTTTTTTTTACATAAACAGAAACCAATTTATCAAAACAATGACAAATACTAGCAGACATGAGTTTGTGTTACACTGCTTCTTCTTCTTCTAGCCAGCTTTTTGCTGCTGAGCTGTGAGCTCTTTTGCAGACTGTGCCAAGGAAAAATAGTGTGCTGTTCTCTTCAGTTGTTCAGCACTGCCATACAGGTTGTTGGTTATGTTGGGCTGTAGTGGTAGTAGGTTTGCCTAAGGTGGATTAAGAAGGGGCATTCAAAAAGGATATGGTTTACGGTTTCATAAGGGTTGGCGCAGTGTCTACAAAGTGGGAGTTGTGTGGAATTTATTTTGTTGAGACGGTAATTTAATAGACATGTGTGTCCTGTCCTTAGTTGGAAGATTGTAGATTGCTCTATGCGCGGGGGGGGGGGGGAGTTAATACTGTCCAGTTTGTTAGGTATGTCCATTTCTTTGTACATGGCTCTGCCTGTGTTTCCTGTTGCCCATTTGTTGAACCACTCCTCTTTGTGGTTGTTGTTGTGTTACACCAAGAATCTCTCACTTCTCTTTAATTTTTAAAGAATGCGATTTCTTTTGAGCGTATTTTCACGAAACAAATATCTAGGACTAAATTAAACTTCGATGCTGCCAACTTAATTTTTAAAAAATTAAGCTACAAACGGAAGAGCTTGGAAGACTAGATAGATAGATAGATAGATAGATAGATATAGATTGATAGATAGATAGATAGATAGATAGATAGATAGATAGATAGATAGATAGATAGATTGATTAGATAGATAGAGAGGTAGATAGATAGATAGATAGATAGATAGATAGATAGATAGATTAGATAGATAGATAGATAGATAGATAGATAGATAGATAGATAGATAGATAGATAGATAGATAGATAGATAGATAGATAGATAGATAGATAGATAGATAGATAGATAGATAGAGGGAGAGAGGGGGGTAAAGCTTGACTTCCGAATCGGAGGGTCCCATCCTGGTAAAGACTGATTTTTTATTTCGGGATCTTTAGTGCGCCTCTGATTCCACAGAGCTCTAATGGGTTGGGGAAAAGTAAAGGCAGTTCGTAATTGTGATGGCCACATCACATATTCATTAACTGTGGGCCACAGATACAGATGACCTTTACATCATCTACCCCATACATCGCAAGGTCTGAAAGGGAAATTTAACTTCACATTCCCCCACCTCAGAAAAATAATCCTGGTAGCGCTAATCTATACCTAAATATAATAGACTTTCTAAAGTTCTAATGGTAAGCCATAGATCTAGAAATATAGACTAAACCAAGAAGATGCGTAAAATGTTCCTGAACATTAATTAATTATTATTTATTATTTCATGGTCCGTTTAAGATAAGTATTTTCTAGTTTATCCAAATTTAAATTTATCTCTTTGAAAATTATAACAGTAAGACTAAAGTTTTCCTAGTGTGGTCAACGAGATAGTAATCTTTTTCAATGATATACATCAACTTTCATATTTCTAGGAAAATGGTTAAAGCCGTTATCGAGATCCGTGTCCACTCGGTTTTTTTAGCCCACCCACCCAGTGGGTTTTAGTTTCCACGAAGACAGGATTAAAGGCAGGGAGTCTCAACCTGTGGGTCTCGACCCCTTTGGGGGTCGATTGACGATTTGCCAGGGGTCGCCAAAGACCATTGAAAAAATGAATTGTTATTGTCTATTCTTCTATTCCTGTATGTGTGAGCGGGGGGGGGGCGCAGATGAGTGGGGGATTGTAAAAAGGGGTCGCCGAGCATAAAAGGTTGAGAACCGCTGATTTAAGGCCATTGGAGCATGGAATGGGTTGCCTGAATCAACCAGGTAAACTAACGGCTTAGCTTAGTTTTAAACTCACTGATTAACAAGTATGACTGGATACTTGGATTGTCCCATGAAACGCGCAGGACGTAATTATCTTCTCTTTTGAAGGAACTTACGTAAGTTATCTTATAAGCTAAGGTAAGATACATTACCCTAACCATAAGACACCTGCCGCCTCGATGTAATCAGCATATTCTAAGTGTGCATATACCAAAGAACACTCCTCCATGTCGCTTGATAAAGAGCAAACTCAACTTACCTGGTTCATTTAAAATGGTTGTATTCACGTATGAAAGCTGTCCTATGGCGCAATAATGATGAGCTTTGTAGGCACAGATTATCTCCGTCATTATTCCGTCAACAAGAAAAACACAGAAAAAAACACAGGACACGCCTTGGCTCGTATTTTTCCAACTAGGTGGTCATCACAGCATTGTGTAAATATATTTTTACAGTCTGGCTGAGACTATCTCTGCTCTTTTGTTAATTGGATAAGACATAACAACAATCCCTCTTAACCAGACATCAAATCGTGTTGATAAGGACGCTGTGTTAGATCACACAGCAGCCAGCGATAAGGCCGGAGAAGAGACGGGGGGGGGGGGGGATATTAACCATGCGTTCACACGAGGCTGCAAAATGATAAGGCTGTGTTCTGGCTAACTGACTTGCATCGATTGTGGAAAACGGCAGTAATCAGAGCGTCGCGAATAGGAAAATGGAGATCATTTGTCTGAGTATGCAAATGGGAACAAATATGGTTATTTTTATTATTTATGGTATCTTGTGTTCAGTTTTCTTTAAAATAAGTATGTAAGAAAACATGTAATTAAAAAAGTTGTTGTTTTTTTTAAATAAATCCCTACTCTGTGAAGCTGATGGTGGTCTTGTTGATGTCTAAGGGCTGAGACAAAGGCTCTTCGAGCCCTAAGTTTGAAAAAAAACCTGCTTGGACGCCAAACAGTAAAAAGAAAAAAACCTGTGTGAACACACAGTTCTGTTTGGGAGAGACCCTAGACAATGCCTATGTAAAGCATTGCTGTTGACCGATGCATTTGGCCCCCAACGCGTGGGCTAAACACGGCCGAAGGCCGAGAATACACGTGATCTTCTGCCATTTTCCTTCAATGTACGAAGCTAACTGTGCGAGACCCGCCATTTATGTAACGGTCCCTTTGAGGAACAGCGCATGGATTGGTGACAGGTTTGTGGGGACTTTATTACAACCCCGCCCGTGCAATGGGTGGACTCTCGTCTACCCGTGGGCATCCCCCTCGGGAGTCCTGTGTTGTTACCCATTTAGTCTAGCCACTTCCTCTAATGGCTGTTTCCACGCGAGCGCCACGATGAGGCAGGGCAACGTGCTCGCGGATGGTGGTCTAACATTTCTCATTGTACTCATTGCTTGTAATGCTTCAAAATTTCAAGGTGTCTTTCCAGTGATCTAAGGAAAAAGAAAGAGACGTAAGGAAATTGTAATTAGCAGTTGATTCTATTTTGTCTAGTTTACACCCTTGAAGAGATTGCAATCTAATAGTAAGCATTGTAAAAATATACATATATATATATATATATATATTACACTTTGTTACTAAAAATTAGCCAAAATCGCCTAGGACATCCCGGAAATTATTATTTTTTTATTCATCTATGGATTTTTTTGTTGTTGTTTTTTTGTCCATTTTAACGACTTATCTGAAAAGTATTTGGTATTCAGACTATTTCATATCCCGTTCTGTTTGACATTGTGTTGCGCCTTCTTCTTCTGTTTCCAAGAACAAATCTTTGCGAAATAAGGTTTTCCAGTTGAGAACCGCTGCCTTGTAAGCTTTTGTCGATCTCCTCTTTTAAATAAATCTCTATACTTTTTTACAACTTCTCTTATCAGCTTGCAAATTCTTCATGGGTTTAAAAAAAAACAGAAACCTGGGTGGACAAGGCTCTTACGATTTTCCTAGAAATTTGACAGTTTATGTATATCTTTGGGGGAAAAATACTATCTAATGGGCAACACACGGGAAATTCTGGTTTGACCGTTACAGTTTTTCAAAATATAATCTTCTTAAAATTAAATTTGATCTGGAAGTCTAGACAAATCTAAATCTTCAAACACACATATGTCAACGGGTATTCGCTCATGCATACACTAAAGAGTTAAATAAATAAATAGATGGCCAGGAAAAGCACTCGTTCTGCTTGACCTGTTTATCAGGTTACAGACTGACCTGACAGAGCATCAAAAATAAACAGATTAACAATTCGTCGAAAATATCAATACACGTGTACATTAACTGAATACAAAGACAGAAGGTAATAAAGTCAGAATACAAAGTCAGAAGGTAATTTGAAGACAGAAAACAAAGACAGAATACCAAGACAGAAGTTAATACCAACAAAGAAGGTAATACAAAGACAGAAGTTATTACAAAGACAGAAGGTAATACGAAGACAGAATACCAAGACAGAAGGTAATACAAAGACAGAAGGTTATTCATTTTCCTCTTTTCATTTTATTACTTTTCTTTGCATCACCAACACATTACCTCATATCTCTTTGAATCACCAACACATTACCTCATATCTCTTTGAATCACCAACACATTACCTCATATCTCTTTGAATCACCAACACATTACCTCATATCTCTTTGAATCACCAACACATTACCTCATATCTCTTTGAATCACCAACACATTACCTCATATCTCTTTGAATCACCAACACATTTCCTCATATCTCTTTGAATCACCAACACATTACCTCATATCTCTTTGAATCACCAACACATTACCTCATATCTCTTTGAATCACCAACACATTACCTCATATCTCTTTGAATCACCAACACATTACCTCATATCTCTTTGAATCACCAACACATTACCTCATATCTCTTTGAATCACCAACACATTACCTCATATCTCTTTGAATCACCAACACATTACCTCATATCTCTTTGAATCACCAACACATTACCTCATATCTCTTTGAATCACCAACACATTACCTCATATCTCTTTGAATCACCAACACATTACCTCATATCTCTTTGAATCACCAACACATTACCTCATATCTCTTTGAATCACCAACACATTTCCTCATATCTCTTTGAATCACCAACACATTTCCTCATATCTCTTTGAATCACCAACACATTTCCTCATATCTCTTTGAATCACCAACACATTACCTCATATCTCTTTGAATCACCAACACATTACCTCATATCTCTTTGAATCACCAACACATTACCTCATATCTCTTTGAATCACCAACACATTACCTCATATCTCTTTGAATCACCAACACATTTCCTCATATCTCTTTGAATCACCAACACATTTCCTCATATCTCTTTGAATCACCAACACATTACCTCATATCTCTTTGAATATCCAACACATTACCTCATATCTCTTTGAATCACCAACACATTTCCTCATATCTCTTTGAATCACCAACACATTTCCTCATATCTCTTTGAATCACCAACACATTACCTCATATCTCTTTGAATCACCAACACATTACCTCATATCTCTTTGAATCACCAACACATTACCTCATATCTCTTTGAATCACCAACACATTACCTCATATCTCTTTGAATCACCAACACATTACCTCATATCTCTTTGAATCACCAACACATTACCTCATATCTCTTTGAATCACCAACACATTACCTCATATCTCTTTGAATCACCAACACATTACCTCATATCTCTTTGAATCACCAACACATTACCTCATATCTCTTTGAATCACCAACACATTACCTCATATCTCTTTGAATCACCAACACATTTCCTCATATCTCTTTGAATCACCAACACATTTCCTCATATCTCTTTGAATCACCAACACATTTCCTCATATCTCTTTGAATCACCAACACATTACCTCATATCTCTTTGAATCACCAACACATTACCTCATATCTCTTTGAATCACCAACACATTACCTCATATCTCTTTGAATCACCAACACATTACCTCATATCTCTTTGAATCACCAACACATTTCCTCATATCTCTTTGAATCACCAACACATTTCCTCATATCTCTTTGAATCACCAACACATTACCTCATATCTCTTTGAATATCCAACACATTACCTCATATCTCTTTGAATCACCAACACATTTCCTCATATCTCTTTGAATCACCAACACATTTCCTCATATCTCTTTGAATCACCAACACATTACCTCATATCTCTTTGAATCACCAACACATTACCTCATATCTCTTTGAATCACCAACACATTACCTCATATCTCTTTGAATCACCAACACATTTCCTCATATCTCTTTGAATCACCAACACATTTCCTCATATCTCTTTGAATCACCAACACATTTCCTCATATCTCTTTGAATCACCAACACATTACCTCATATCTCTTTGAATCACCAACACATTTCCTCATATCTCTTTGAATCACCAACACATTACCTCATATCTCTTTGAATCACCAACACATTACCTCATATCTCTTTGAATCACCAACACATTACCTCATATCTCTTTGAATCACCAACACATTACCTCATATCTCTTTGAATCACCAACACATTACCTCATATCTCTTTGAATCACCAACACATTTCCTCATATCTCTTTGAATCACCAACACATTACCTCATATCTCTTTGAATCACCAACACATTACCTCATATCTCTTTGAATCACCAACACATTACCTCATAACTCTTTGAATCACCAACACATTACCTCATATCTCTTTGAATCACCAACACATTACCTCATATCTCTTTGAATCACCAACACATTACCTCATATCTCTTTGAATCACCAACACATTACCTCATATCTCTTTGAATCACCAACACATTTCCTCATATCTCTTTGAATCACCAACACATTACCTCATATCTCTTTGAATCACCAACACATTACCTCATATCTCTTTGAATCACCAACACATTACCTCATATCTCTTTGAATCACCAACACATTACCTCATATCTCTTTGAATCACCAACACATTACCTCATATCTCTTTGAATCACCAACACATTTCCTCATATCTCTTTGAATCACCAACACATTACCTCATATCTCTTTGAATCACCAACACATTACCTCATATCTCTTTGAATCACCAACACATTACCTCATATCTCTTTGAATCACCAACACATTACCTCATATCTCTTTGAATCACCAACACATTACCTCATATCTCTTTGAATCACCAACACATTTCCTCATATCTCTTTGAATCATCAACACATTACCTCATATCTCTTTCTCTTCTGTTTCTCTTGTACTGTTTTTTTTTATTGCTTAAGGCGGAACCTAAAAACAAACGCATTTTGCAATTGTAGTTTTTGCTTTATTTTTATTTTCATTTGGAATGGGGGGGGGGGGGGAGTGTTCAATTTCCTCCGCCCCCTTCTCCTCATGAATTTCGCTGACAATTGTTTGCTTTAGTTTTTATCAGAATGTTGCTTGAATTCTCATAGATATTATTAATTATGGAGCTCATCGACAGTTATTGGGGGTTGAGGTCTTCACCCCCCGCCCTCACCACTTTCCTTACGCTACAACAAGAAATTTGATAATTGTAGTTTTGTATCTGTATTGGGAGTGGGCACCTCAAACTTGGCTACGATCCTGAAATTTTATTATTGTATTTTTGCTTTAGTTTTGTTTTAGGGGATGTGGTGGGGCAGGGGGGTAACCTTTTAAACCACGAAGCAAAGTTAGACAAGGACTAGACGATATCTTGCCTCGCCTACAGAGGGGGATTTTAAAAAAAAAAAGAACTAAAAGTCTTATCGTGAGGCCCATCCAGATAAAAACACGAACTCCACATCCCCAGAAACGCCAATAAATAGATAAATAAATTAATTAATTAATAAAGATAAATAGATAGATAGATAGATAGATAGATAGATAGATAGATAGATAGATAGATAGATAGATAGATAGATAGATAGATAGATAGATAGATAGATAGATAGATAGATAGATAGATAGATAGATAGATAGATAGACGCAAAAAGATCCTTAAAAAGTAAAGATTGACTTTATTGTATATGTAATTCAAAGCTCATTTATATGAAAGGCTTCCCGACATTTGAGCAGGCTCTAAAATTCTTATTTAAGTTGTAGGTAAAAATAGCAATGTGATTAGAATGTATTTAGGGCAAGTTCTTATTAAAATGTAATATTCTATATTTAGCTACTCGTTTAATCATGTCTTCATTATTAAACATGTTTAACAAATTTAAACCATAAGGTCATTTTGTTACAGAAAAACGGGGTAGTGGAACCGTTACGAGATTAACAATACCTGACTCTGATTACAATGGCCTACGATTGTGAATTATTTCACATTTGAATATAGCAGTGTTTTCCAGACGTTTTCCTTAGCGGAACACTTCGCACATTCCGATTATTTAAGAAACACTTCGTACATTCGGAGTATTTAAAGGAACACTTCGCACATTCGGAGTATTTAAAGAAACACTTCGCACATTCGGAGTATTTAAAGAAACACTTTGCATATTTTATAGAGAGATTTATTCACGTAGTGGACTACTAGTTATTATTCAACAAACCTAATCACAAAAAAGCCTACACGTAATACACATCGGTTATCCACTTCCACAAAGTAAATTCCTTCTTTGACATCATCATTCATTTGTCTACACTCCACGATGCGCCTTTTCTTTGGCTTTGCAGAAAAACATAATTAAAAAAAAAAAAACGCTATCCTTTTGTTCTATTAGTAGGTTTCCCTCATAGGATTATCGAAATGTTCGTTTAAAACAAACCATAGACTATATATATATATATAGTCTATGAAACAAACGTATTGTGGCGAAACAGAGAAAAGAAATCTTTTTAGGGAAAATTAACAGCTGCCGTTTCAATCTTAAAAGTTGCGTAGTAATTCAAGGCAAAGGCTTAGTAATAATAAGTTACATTTTCATATCTTTTCGTCCGGCCCAGAAGGGAGAATAAGTTACGAGTGAGTCAGAGATTTTGAAAATGTCATATAGATAATAAATATAATGAATTGTATAATAACATCATAATAATTAAAATCTAATAAACTACTCAGAAATACACAAAGATAGAGGCGCATTCCTCGTTCCCTATGCTAGGACTAATTTGTACAAATGCTCCTTCTTCCCTAGTGCCATTAGAGCATGGAATGGGTTGTCTGAGCTAGCCAGGAACACCAGTGACTTAGCAGAATTTAGGTCATTGGTTAATATGCATGACTGAATGCATGACGTGTAGGACGTAATCATCTTCTTTTTGAAGTAACGTCTGTATTATATAAGATAAGAAGATAAAATGAAGAAGTAGATCGCAATGGTCTATAGTAAGTCTATACCGTTACTAAGCAACTTAAACGTACGCGGTATTAGGCTACTTCTGCCTTGTAGTGCAGGGCCTATTCATAGATTCAGATAGACATCTAGTGCCATTCATGCAAACAGAGTTCAGTAAATGCTTTCATTATGAAAGTACTTAGAAATACGTTCTGAAAAATTGATTGTGGTCTATCGATAACGTGTGAGTGATGAGACTGCGTCACGTGATGATTAGATTTACGTCCTACATAAAGATTGCTTTAGTTTTATATTTTAATGGCAATGCACTTAGGGATTTTATTTAGGGGCAGTCACGGGCCGTTGCATCGGTAGGCTCTTAATGAAGCAAAGAAAAGAGTAGACGTTTCATTTGAGTCCATCTGGTCCCTGGGCACACGATGTTCGCCTGTTTCTATAGCCGACAGTTAACGAGTATTTTTTAGCAAGCGTAACAACCAAATAGATTAACACATGCAAAGACTACTCACTGGATGCGTGTAGGGCGTGACTGACTTCTCTTTTTAAGGAGCGTCTGTAATTTATAAGATAAGATAATGTCGTGTACCAATCTTGAGTACTAACATTTCCAAGCCGTGGAAGTCAACTCAGCATTCTTTAAGGTAGATTCGTATCTTTAGTGTTACCCCTTTTAGACGTGACCCCATTGAGACCGAGTAGGTATTTCTTGAGAACGCTTTCCAATAAACATCTCTCAATGGGAAAATCGGTAGGTGGGTCGATAATCTGACGTGCAGACTACATATACAGCATATTGTTGTAATAGATCTATGTCACTACGAATTATGACAATGAGTTTTTTTGACCACATTAAAAATGACTTAATTTCTAACAGAAAAGCATCGTGAAGAAATTTTGAGAGGCTCATATAAATTGTTTTAAACCTCATATTTGCTTCTTCTCCACTTTAGTTTCCACCATAGTGACTGGACCATTATAGATAAATGACAATTATGTTATGTTTTTATTTATGCAATGAGAGATAACCAAAATTATTTTGCCAAGACTTTAAGTGTTTAGTTTCCTCCCTTATTTTCAGTTGCCTTTAAAAGGAAAAAATAGACACCAAAAAACAAAAGCTAGTAGCTCTTGATCTGCACTTCATTAGGTTTCTTTTATATATTTCTCTGTGTGGTAAATCTATTCAACACCATTTTATATGTCGGGTTCAAGGCAAGGCTATTTCCATCTTCGTAATTTTTTTTTTTAAACATTTAGTCATTTATGTTTACATACTGCAACATTTTCAAAACTACATTTAGCATTACAGACAGTACCACATACGGAAAAGGGTACCACATACTGTATGTATCACATTTCTGTGGCATTTTACGTCTCGAGAGACGATCTTTTCCCTTTGCAACTTCTTGTGTGACTAAAGAGGCCAATCCTTGATACACAGCTGCGATCGCAGGTTGGGCATATGTAATCACCAGGCGCCGTTGCATTTTAACCCTTCTTTCTGCTTTTGTTGTGTATGACATCTGCAATCCCTGACCCTTCCTTTATGCTCTCTCTCCATGTGGATCTTTCCAGTGCCACCTCTTCCCAGCTGCTAGTGTCGATTTTGAAGAGCTACATGTCGCGTTTGCATACATCCGTATAACGTAAAAGTGGGCGACCAGCGGCTCTCCTGCCTTTTATTAGATCGCCATACAGAATGTCCAGTGGAAGTCGACCTACTGGCATTCTACGAACGTGGCCAAGCCAGCCAA
Organism: Biomphalaria pfeifferi; assembly: GCA_030265305.1. Taxonomy (NCBI): domain Eukaryota; kingdom Metazoa; phylum Mollusca; class Gastropoda; family Planorbidae; genus Biomphalaria; species Biomphalaria pfeifferi. The sequence continues at coordinate 4,949,933 of JASAOG010000011.1, forward strand.
GACGTCTGCTGCTGATATCAGAGCGGATGTCCTGGCACCCTGCTCTTTGTAGCACTTCCTCATTGGTTTTTCTTATCTTGCCACCTTATTTTAAAGATCCGCCTTAGGCATCGGAGGTGGAAGACATTCAGCTTTTTTTCCTGCCATGAGTATATTGACCATGTTTCACTTCGTACAGCAAGGTGCTCAACACACAGGTCCGGTAGACTAGGGCTTTAGTACTGTTAGTCAGCAATATGTTGTCCCAGACTCTTTCTGCAACCGTGACATGGTGGCCATTGCCTTGGCTATCCTGTTGTTAATGTCTTTATCCAGTAGAGTGTTGCTGGATATGATGGAGCCAAGTTAACAAAAGTGATCAACAATTTATAGTGGTTGGCTATTAATGCTTACTTGAGGTGCAGTGTTTGTGTTTTGGACAAGTATCTTAGTCTTGCTTTGACTGATGTTTAAGCCGAACTTCTGGCAAGCAGCAGATAGCTTGTCAACCAGGGACTGTTGCTGATTATCAGAATTCAAATATATTCAAATTCATATTCAATGTATCACATATAGTACCACAAACAATATCACATTTAGTATTACTGACAGTATTACAATAATCAGATTTTAAAGATAAGGCACAGTCCCTCGTGTCTTGACGATACAGGAAATACCCGCATACTTAATACATTGTAATCAAAGGTAGATCTCTACAAAGTTAGGCTACAGTAACTGACTCTGCCGGGTAACTCGATCGACTATTATCTTGACAGTTATTGGCTGTTTAAATGTTAATTTACGACACGATATGGTTTTACTTGGTCCTACTGTATGACATATTACCCTGAGCTTACAGATTGAATGTCGACATGTATCTCGCCGTTGGCTACATAAGCATTTTAGTTTAGAGTGTTGTGTGAAACACAGGGATGTTTAGCTGGATTTAATTACCTGACTATTGTGTTTTTTAATTGTTTTTATGATCAGCAAGCACTTTATTAATCACTGGTCAACGCTATTCAACTAAAGTTCGGACTATAACGCCAATCATCATTGGGCATGATCAGAGGTATTGTAATTTTTTTAATGTGATTTAAAATGATAGTATTTTAAGACAAGAAACACGCATTATAGTACTTTTATTATATGCCATATTGTTCTTTGCAGGCGCGATGGTTCAGCATTACCTATGTATATATCATAAATTAAAACTGCTATATACTAGATTCTGAAATATATTGTCTTTGCAATTTAAATGTTGAACAAAAATACAAATCCCTTAACTCTTTCTCTCCTAATTGACAATGCCAACGTTGATTTGACCCCATTGAACTAAATTGAATTTCGGACATATAGACTTTAATTTGTGTTGTTAAAAAAAAAAAGAGCATGCATTCCCCTGGTATTCGATACCAAATATAACATTTTCTGATAACAAACAAAAAAGTTATTGAAATTTAATATCAAGATAGTGAAATACAAATGAGCCAAATGAATAATTCTATCGGAGCGAGGAAAATAATTACGGAGAGAAAGAGTTAATAGAAAAATCAGCAAGAGTCGATAACTAGACATGCGGGCCACATGTGCATCATATCGTAGTAATGTAATGTTATGTAAAACAGTAATAATCTGTTGTAAATATATTTTAAACACATTTTCTAAAAAATCAGGCTAGAGTGAAGACATTGACTCTGTTTTCCTATCGATGTTCAGCACTCTCACATCCTTGGCAGACGATGACAAGACCACGGTATCTATTGCAATGTTCTGGTGAACGCCGGAGTGGACAGTGTCGAGGAACCTATTGCTGTTCGACATCTGGGCTCATCTATTCTAAAGAACGATCAATAGTAATCCTTTTGGCGAGCTGAAAACGCTTTTCAAATCACCTCAGACGCCATCTTGCCTTAACTGGTATAGAGAACCTGGAAGCAGGTGGGCTTTCGAAAAAAAAAGACAGCTGGGGGCGGGATTTAGGCAACTTTGGAGACCAAAAAGAATCTACTGCTGAAGATTATAGCTAGGGTGTAGATGTCTGGAAAAAAAAATCCAACAACAGCAGACAGTGGCTTTGTCTGAATTTGATGAAGCTAAATATGTAGATCACAGCTTGGACTGTCTAGCCACGTGGGGCGTTTAGCTAAGTGGCATAAATAGTTAAAAGAAAATATTAACAAATCTCCCCCTCCTCTTAAAAAAAAAAGCTAACTAAAACAAGACTTTTTTCTCTACCCACTGTCCCATTTATCGTTTCATTTTAGTCCAGGGTGTCTCTAAATGGGCGCCAGTCAAGGAAAGGATGATACATCTACCGGAGGTCTGCCGGACGCACTGGACAGTGCAGAAGTCGACAGTAACACGATGAAACAGAAACGAAATATCCAGGGCAAATTAGAGAATACACTTGCTCTTGATGCAGTAACTCGTTCAGACGCTGCAGAGCCAGAGGTATGGCATGTATGCGTATAAAGTAGTCAAATTAGTTTTATCGAAGGGTCGTTGGTTTCAACTTATACATCAAACACAAAAACCACAAATGACTTACTTAGCACGATTGTCTTACTTAGCACGAATTCCACACTCTCCAGGAAAATTACGGTTATTTCCCTACATATATTCATTAATCTGTTTGACTGTTGGTGCACTAAATAAGATCTGTTGACCGTCTCTTTCCATTCCACTGTCTTTTGCCTTGATTAAAATCTCTTTCTATGACATTCTTTGTTGTTATCTTCCTGTCGCTTTTGCTGTCTGCCTTTTTTTCCCTGGTACTGTTCCCTACAGTAAGGCCTTGTAGACTTCGTAATATAGCTTCACAGTTTTAGTTTGATTTTTGTTGCTATGGTCAGCGGGTCTTTGTGCCATTGTGATGCCGGTTTCGTACTAAAGACTAAAACATAATGTAACGTGTAACAAAACACTAAAAAGTTAACATGTAATTCTTATGTTTCTTGACATTGTTTGGTATTCCAACTAGGCACTATATCTAAGTTTTTATTGAAAGAAAATTAAATAAACTACCGCAATACAACAGATCGTCTTCATTTGTGGCAAAATATACGGGGATTTACGTAGTCACGTGAAATACCGCACTCATGCTTTATCTTCGGAATCGAAGACAATAGCTCATTTTAAAAAAATAAAAAATATTCAGATATAGAGCACACAAAAAATATGCTAATTGACCATTGTTAGACCATTATAAAGACGAAGTGTATGATCTCCAGACTCGGCATGACATCACCCCACCCATATGTTAAATTGCAGAGCTTGTTCATGGACATAGAGTAACACCATTAGTCAAATCCTTATCCTCTTCATCGTATAATACATTAAAAAAGAAAATAAACAATTATACATAAAGAATTAAAACTCTTTTAGACTTTGTGCAATTTTTTTTTCAATAAACACAAATGACTATATCAAGAGTCAAGACTAACACAAGCATGAACAAAAAACTATTTTTAAACCTTTGTAGGACTTCATGTTATAAGATAAATATTTATTGCACTCTAATTAAACAACGTATACATAACTGTGTAATGTTGTCATATGATTCCCAATTAGGCTGGCCCTGCAGAAAAAGTGGTGACTGCGTCATTCCACGGCACCAGTACCGGAAGCATCATTCGAACCATGAACTTGTTTCAAAGACCAAAGCCTTCTGGAACATTGCATACCATGAGAAATATTAACCAGAAGCAATGAGTAGACTTCTTGTTGGTCACCAGTTCCAAGAACATTTTCTTTGTAAGATAATCAGCTGGAAAATAAAGAAAACAATAGCCACTGTAACTTATTATGTACATGTAATAGAATAAACACATTATGATTTGCTAAATATATTGTGATTGATTATGTAGTTATATGTAATCATTAAAATACCTCTATTCATGTCGTACAATCGAAGTGGGCAAAGCCTGGGTGGCGGACATGGTTCTCGAAAACGGCTCTAACAATTTTCCTAGACATTATCGTTGGGAAAAGAATTACTGGTTAGTTGGCCACACCGGGAAAACTGTAGTTTGGCCGTATAATTTTTCAAAGTATAAAAAGAAATTAATTTAAATTTGGCCAGTAGACTAGAAAATCTTTATCTTGAACAGACCACGCTCTCATGTATTTCCACATGTAGGTCCTTTTCAATTTAAGTGATTAATACATTAATGTTCAGGAACATTTTGCGCACTGTCTTTTAAGTCTAGATATAAAGGCATGCCATTAGAATATAATAAAGTGTAGTAGATCTACACACTCGCTTAACCAAGATTTTTTCTCTGGGAGAGAACTATAACATTCATTAGTTATTAGTATGGTTATTAGGAACTGTATGTGTACATTATAACTTATATAAAGGAGGTACTGTCTTTAATTTTTTGTCTTGTTTTATGTAGGCTGTGAATAAGATCATGGCAGTGTACATTAATCTAAAAGCAATACTGATCAGACATCAGAAGTAGCCTTAATATTGTTTGTGTTACAGATAACATAGTGATTATATGTATTACTGTATTACTAATTTCATTAATTATAGATAAATGATTTAATGGTAATGTCTTCTATTCCGAAGATCTAGGATGAGTAGGCCTACAATGTTTCAGTGGATTACGCAAACCCAGTAGTGAACTACTTATTTTACCACGTCTTGTTCAGACTAATAAATAATTTAGACATATTACAATTAGCACGAAAATCGGATGAATGATAGTCTGGCAACGAGAAGTGTCAGGGGCAGGTATGGTGAGAGTGAATGTGTTATTTCTTTGTTACTATTTAAGTATGAAAGAGTTATATCCCTTTGTTTATGTCCTTGTATGATAGAGTGAATTTGGTAGTCAGTTGTTTTTTTTTCCCTGGACTGATGTTTATGTACATATATTTCTTGAGAGTGGCTGTCATTTTTGTGCTCTGTCGGATATTAAAGGGTCATCTATATTTCCATTGGAGTTGAAGTGTGTTTAGTAGTAATTGTTCTTAATAGTAATTGTTCTTAATAGTAATAATTGCAAGTACCCCTCTAACGAGCAGAGCCAAAGCAAGAACAAGCAAGTATTAATGAATTGAGTAACCCTTAATGAGCCAAGCAAGAAATGGAACCCTGACAAGATGATATAGAATAGTTTAGAGATGAGAATCCTAAAATTATTAGTTATAGCCTTAACAGTTAAAAACTAACTAATAGTGAAGTTAATCTTAGTGATGAAATGTGTTCAAAACTGCCTTGTAATTAGATGTAGGCTAGCTAGTGATTACTTGTATTAATCTACTAATTAGATTATTAGATATAAAAAAAAAAGGGGGGGGGGGGAATAGTGAATAAGAAAATGTTAGGACTAACTAATAATGAAGTTAATCTTAGTGATGAAATGTGTTCAAAACTGCCTTGTAATTAGATGTAGGCTAGCTAGTGATTACTTGTATTAATCTACTAATTAGATTATTAGATATAAAAAAAAGGGGGGGGGGGGGGAATAGTGAATAAGAAAATGTTAGGACTAACTAATCCGTATCTGAGCTAAAGTTGAAAGTTCGTAAGAAAATAAAATGGACAAACGTCGCATAGGGGAGGGGTAGAAAATGGGTCTGTGGTGTCGGTCTGTACAGTGAGGTCATTCAATCTAGAGAGCAGGGCAAACATGTACCTTGTATCACTAGCGGATCCAGAACTTTGGACTGGGGGAGGCGATTTTTTCCCAAACCCTTACCCTAACCCTAACGCACAGTAATCCCTAACACTAAGCATAAACGCGCGTATAGCATATATATATATTAGAATTAAAAAATAAAGCATGTTTCTCAACCTTCGTCGAAAGAAAAAAAGAGCCATGTTGAGGACTTTCTCTTGACAGCTAGGGGGTCTCGGGGAGCGCTTTAAACTGCCCCAGTGGGGTCCGGTGACGCCAAAAGCATTTTCTTGTAATCTTCACTGCAGAAACGCATTCTTCTGTCATCTACTTGAAAAATATTCTAATACAGGCCCTTACTACAATGCATGATATAAAGATCGGTTAAAATATCAATAACAAGTTTTAATAATATAGATATTCAATTGATTCTGATAACAAGCTGTGATTTCTACAAATAAATGGGACCGCCCCCCCCCACTCGAAAGTTTATGGTGGGGGGGGGGCGGTAATGATGCCATCGCCACCTCCCCATCCAACCAAATCGGCCAACATGCTAGAGGGGGGGGGGGCGAAAGAATCTATAAATAGGTTAAATATAAATAATGAATGTATATTATAAACATAACTAATGAATTCGTATACAGATTGTGTGATTTCTTTACTAAAATTCGTCCGCCAGCCCCCTTCAGTCGGCCGAGTGGGGGGGGGGGGGTCCGCCACTGCCCCCCCCTTTCCGGATCCGCCAGTGTCTCTTAATCATTTCTGATTACATCTCTACCTGGTGTTTACATTACAAAAGACGTGTATTTGCAGTAAGTTAGATTTGGTTCGAAATACCATTTTATATTTAATTCATGCCATGTTAAGTTGAATTTGGCTATCTGTTAGGGAAAGATCTATTTAGTTATGTCACAACGAAGTTATTCAAGCTATTTCAAGTTTTACGAGTTAATATAATACGCCTACAGCGGTTGTCTAAGAGCAGTTTGGTGCTACAAGTCAACAACCTTCAGTACAAATGAGATGTAATAAACGAGTGATAAAGCGCTGAGTATCTGAACCGATGGTATCTGAACCGATGGTTTCTGAACCGATGGTATCTAACCGATGGCATCTGGTATCTGAACCGATGGTATCTAAATCGATGGCTTCTAAACCGATTGTATTGGTATCTGAACCGATGGTATCTGAATATCTGAACTGATGGTATCTAAACCGATGGAATATGTAATCTAAACCAATGATAGGCTATATATACCGATGGCATCTGGTATCTGAACAGATGGTATCTAAACCGATAGTATCTGGTATCTGAACCGATGGTTTCTGAACTGATGGTATCTAAACCGATGTTATCTGAACCGATGGCGTTTGGTATCTGAACCGATGGTAGGCTATCTATACCAACGGCATCTGGTATCTGAACAGATGGTATCTAAACCGATAGTTTCTGAACTGATGGTATTTAAACCGATTGCATCTGAACCGATGTTATCTAAACCGATAGTATCTGAACCTAAAGGCTCTGAAAACACATGGCAACATTAAATATTTGCTAAATTACTGCGTTAACTATACAAGTTAAACAGAAATCAAATAGATCATTATAGTTCTAGATTGAAAGTTAATTGCGAATAGCTCAAGAAGTTTGACAAAACGTTTCAAATTGAAATACAGGCTGGTTCAGATTTTTTTTTAAAAAGAAGATATGTTCAATATTTGACTGTTAGACAATAATTTTTTTAGAAGCTACCCAAATATAAATAGCAGCTATTAGTTTTGTGATATGTCTGTCAGTTCGTCCATCTCTTTTAGATCGCAAAATCTAGAAAAGATATTGAAAATACGATATCATGATATTTTAAATCTTCTAAAAGTTCTGAGAGCGAAACTGTATTTTTTTTAAATTAACGATGCAAGAAGTGTGTATATATAAATAGTCCTACACCATTTTTACAGCTATTCACTATTAAAAGAAAAGGATTGACTTTTAGTGTGTATATAAGTCGAATATACCATGTTCTTTAAACAAAACAACTAATAATGAGTAGGCTAGTGTTTTATTCTATAGTACTAATTATACACAGTGTCTCTTGGTACAGTTAAATAGTATCGGCAACACTTTTGATTTGTATATATTTCTTTTTGTGTGTGTGTGTTGGCGACGACCTAGTTGTGGTTGTTGATAGTGATAGTTAGTAGTTCATATTTTCTAATAATCATGGTGAAATATGGTGAAAATTTTCAAAATAAATGTTCTCCCCCCCCCCCCCCCCCCCTCATGGGATCCAAAGGCAGACCCCAAATGCGATGGATTGTTGATGTGGATGGAGATCTACAACAGCTTGGGGTTAGGGCGCGGAGTGATCAGGATGGAGGAAGTGCACAAAGACTTCGACTAAATAGACTAATTTTTAAAAAATCGTATATCACTCGAACACAGCTCCCATCTCTTGAAGAGCTTTTTCATGAAAGATGCCTTTCCAAAACACTCACGATTCTTAAAGACAACCTGCACCCATTAAACCACTGTTACATCAGATCTGAACGAAGTGGTCGTCTCCTTTCCATGAGGACCAAAACAGATTTAAAAACTCCTTTATCCCACTTTCGGTCGGAGTGTTACAAGATCATCTGTCGTCATCGAAAAGTACATAGAAGTCAAATTCATAAAAAGCGCTGGTTGTGAATGTGTATGTGTTTCGTGTGTGAATGTTGTACGAATTTTTCATCCATATTGTTATTGTACAGTAGTTACGCTGATGTTGTCAATTGTAGTCAAACTGAATTTCAATTAGATTGGATCAATAAAAATTATCTTATCTTATTAAATGGGATCAAATAAACGATTACAATTAATAAAACCGAACTGATATAGCTTTTTATTTAGAGAACAAAATACCAAAAGAAATGGGGACGGGAATGTGTACGAAGGACCAACTTTTTGTTGTTGTTGGGGTGCCCGGGGGGGGGGGGGAGGAGAGGATAAGTTAAAGTTCTACTAAAATTAACCAAAACGTTAGAGCGTGTATGTGTCGGGGTCGCATTATGAAGTGGGTCTTTCCAAATCAAGTCAAAGGATTGTTGGAGAAATTACGTTGCGCAGGTGAAAAACAAAACCAATTGGAGGTTCCAGAGAACGAAAGAAAGAGAGAGAGAGAGAGAGAGAGAAATATAGAGCGGGCCGTGAAATTTTATTGTAACAGTTACACAAATTCACGGGCTAAAAATATGTTAGGTTGTTCCTTAAAATGAGGCCCGTTTATTAAAATTTAAAAAAAGAAGAGAATGTTTCGGCCATAATAAACAATATAAAGCCTGGGAACAGATCAACGGTCGTTGCCGGTGCGTAATGCAAGCATTATAATTAATTTATAATATAGACTATAGATTCGATCTAATACCTCTAACAAAGACCTACACATCCAGTCAGACTTCTAAATTTGGCTACCCAGATTAGTTAAGCAATAAAATAACGAAAGTGCACAAATTACGATATCTCCTAAATATAGAGTCTATCTTAGACATATTGTCCGTTCTCATGCACAGAGGAGACATATAGACCCAGTTGTGAAATTGGCCCGAGTGAATTAGTTATCTCATGATTATACATGTATACATATCATAGACATATGTTACATATACAGAAGCAATACCTGTATGCCAGATTAGATTGTTTTTATAGATTAATATTTTACAAAAATATTTTAACATTGTTTGGACAAGACGAATGCTTATGATTTGTAAAATAAATAAATAATCTGTGCATAGATCGAATTATCAAGCACAATTTAGATCTATCTATAGCTTAAACGAATTGGTATAGTAATCTCGAACTGTTCTTAATGTACAGCTTTAATTTTATGAAAATTCTGGCAATATTTTTTTTTTCACATTCCGGAACTAATGACGTCAAAGTTAGCCATTTTTTCCACAGCATTGTGAAAGTGGTATTCATAATTTTACTTCTTCTCGAAGAGAAGACATCTGCAACATATTGTGTGTACAATCAATGAGCAAATTCATACTGGTGAGTAAAAAAAATGTAAAGTTGATCTATAATAAATCTAATAATAGATAGTAGAATAGAATATGCATCCTCCGTTTGGGACCCCTCAAAAGGCTCAACTCAAGAAAACATTAAGAAATTGGAACAGATACAAAATAGAACAGTGAGATTCATAACAAATGAATATTCACATTTGACTAGAGTAACACCTATAGTAAAATCACTAAATTTAGAAAGCCTTCAGGACAGAAGACTCAAAAGTAAAGTAGCAATTATACGGAAAACACTGAACCATAATCTTCAAATACAAAAACAAAATTTAATAAAATACTCTGAAAGACACACACACATAGGACAAATTTGTACAAATACTCCTTCTTCCCTAGTGCTATTAGAGCATGGAGTGGGTTGCCTGAGCTAGCCAGGAAAACCAGTGACTTGGCAGAATTTAAGTCATTGGTAAATATGCATGATGCGTAGGACGTAATCATCTTCTTTTTTGAAGTAACGTGTGTATAATATAAAATAAGAAGAAGAAGATCTAGGCTAGATTATCAAGTCTATAGATATATTTTATCCAGAAAATCTAGAATCAGCTAGAGATAAATTTATTATTAAAACTAGAGTAGATTAATATTTAATAAAAGAAAAGGATTATAAAAAGATAGATCTAGTCTAGATTTCTAGATCTAGTCAGTCTAGTGACTCTAGTCACTAGGAGACTTGAGTGGTTGACTAGAGTAGCTTACATTTTTCAATGATCTCAATCGAACAAGTTAAACTTGATTGACTTGAATTTGAAGTTAGAGTAAAAGGATGGTTGTCGGCCATGCTAACCTAAGCCATTTTTAAGTTTCAAAATTCATAACTCCATAATGGTCTAACCTATGAATAAACTGATGGTGTCAATGAATTCGTCATCCTTTTGTCTATAAAAATAGCTATTTTTTAATGTATCACTACGCATAGTTAAAATTAGATCTGATGTGAAGGAGTAGGTTCAGTTTTGTGATGCGTAAAAGTTTTCGTCATGATTTTTGTCTGTAAAAGTTGTGGGCTGGTTTGGAGATTTATCTGCCACTTCAAAGGAAATAGATGTCTTCTATATATTAAACATGTTATTATTAAGACATTTCATCCTTAATTTTATTATTTTGTACATTAGCGCAATGACACAAGCAATATTATCACTTTTCCCACGCTCCATGCTTTCATTCTCGGCTTGTAACTGATGTCACACCAAGGCCACTACTTTGGGCCTAGCCTAGCTGGTCGCGCTAGGGGAAAAAATCGCCTCTGTTGCAGGGGATAAGAGGAGTATTAGTCTACCTATGGGCTCCACTAGCGCAGTGCATGCCTGTCTCACCTTAGCCTTTTTGGTACCAGTCAGATAATCGCTAGTCTCCTGCTCTCTCTCTTACCTGCTTTTTTTTTTTTATAGAGCGTCTAATGGTATGCTTAAGAGACATGGAAAAAGGGGGGGGGGAAGGCTTCATGTAGTATACTCTCTTTTGATTTTGACAATCTCTTAGAATGTTGTTTCACACAATGGCCATTTAGCGCACCTGGTCGATCAATAATTGTAGGCTCGAGGTCTACAATGATATTGCTATTGTGACTTTTTTGTTTCAGCTTCCCATTGATGCCAATTTATTATTGTTTAAAGATGTGCACTTAAGTGCTATAACATTTGTACATATTTGTTGCATATTAAATGGTTTAAAATAAATGTTTATATGTATTGCATACACCACATTAGCTTTTTTTTTTTATAAATATGTTATGAATTTTTTTAGTGAAACATGTAACAAACACACATAAGAACACATACATAACTTAAATTTACATTTTGTACTATATTATTTTAATAAACAACAAAATTATTCTTATAAGTGTTTTTAAAAAAAAACAATAATTTGTTTATTTCCCCATATTTACTGTGTCAAGTTATTTCCCTTTGATGACTATGACGATATGTTTTCTTTTTCAGAAAAGGTAAAACTTGTTGGCCACCCCCTATTTACATGTTTAAGTGGGAAAGGAGAATCTTGGTTGTACAATTTATCAGTTTCTAGTGTCTATTTAGAAGCATTATATCTGGGTTTTGAGTGGCTAATGCATCTAGGGGCTTAAAAATCGTCTTAGCTCCAGACCCTATCTCTTTCTTCCCCTTGGGAGAAAAAAAGCTAAGTTTTACAGTAGTCTACGTTGACCCCAGATAAAATTACTTTCTCTCAATATGAAAGGGAGCTGTACGCGTCGGAAGTGTTACAAAATAGTCCATGCGCAGTATTTATGCAGAAGTTGGGTAGTAAACATTCAAATAAAGAAGATTTAATAATAATGCAGCGAGATGGCCGAAATGCGAGACAAAACCCGGGTGGCGACAACCATCCTTTACTTTAACTAGAGTCGACTAGACTCTATCTCTAACTCTAGTTAAGCTCAGACGCCAACATTTTTTATGTTCGAATTTGTATAAATATATCTCACCCTAGAATATGTAAAAAATGATTGTATTTAGTAATTTATGAACTCCTCGTCTATTGTATTATTACTTAAATTAGATTTAGATTTTAGATCTATAGTAAAGTGCAAAGTTCGATCGCATTAAGCCTGTTGGCAGCGATTTTCACTTTTGGATTTTTTTAGCACCGTAACGGTCTGACCTATGAAAAAACTGATGGTACCTCTGAATTCCTCATCCTTTTGTCTATGAAAATAAACCTGATTTAATGTATCACTAGGGTGACTAGGCTTAGTTAAAATTAAATACGAGATCAAAGAGGTGTATGGTGGGTATCGCCAAGCGTACTTTTCCTCGATCAGATTTTCCCCCCGTTAGTAAGCTCAATTGGGTTGATGGAAGGCTCGAGTAGATTGAAGAAAATATATCTAAAACATATTTAAATCTTTAATTTTCACTATGAAGTCATTTTCTTTTTACTCCAGTGCAAGAACACTATCCATTGCCACCTTTCCCACGCTCCACAACTTCAAATAGTCTCTTTTTAGCTGTTGAACCATTAGACTTAAAAATAGCCTTAAGCCAATTACTAATCATTACCCATTTTCTTCACTACCGGGTAATAAAAAATAATAATTCCACACGAGTTTGACCTCATCATGAACTTAGCCTTTACAAGGAAAACAAAATAGTATGTGTTGGAATTGAAGAAAAAAAAGGTGCTTGCGCAGTAGCAATATAGTAGTAATTTGGTAAACATTCAAATTAAAACGTTTTAGCAATACAAAGTGAACCGATCGAATCTCTATACAAATCGGGGCTGTTCGAACTTTGCACTTTACTCTAGATCTAGATCTAATTTGAAGTGGGTAGGTTGATGTTTTGAAAAAAAATAATTCCCCTTCAAGAAACAAACATCTTAACTAAAGAAATTAGATTCTAGATCTATATCAATTTCTTTTTACACCATGTCAAGACAGACTGGCCTTTTTATTTTCCCTTGCCATGCTCCATATCACCCATCTCTGCTTGGTAACTGTTACAAATAACTAAGATGCTAAAACCACTAGATCTAGTATATAAAGAAGTGGTTGATTTGAAGTGACTAGTTTTTTCCATAACCATCGAAATAAAGGTGAATTTTAACAAATACAGTGGGGTGTTAAATAAGGTTATATCTAGAGCCCTAGATTATTCTAGATTTATTGAATTCTATTGGGTTACCAGATGTTTGCAAAAGGAGGCCATGGCCGTGTCCTCTCTTTTTATTTTTTGGGTCGTGTCCTCTGTCTGGCGGCATTAGCTTAAAGTGCAAAAATGTGCAACTTTTTCACTTGTTTACTGAATTTACTCTATCAAACTAATTTAATACTTCCTATCTTTTGGTTGAAATACAAACACTCCCTCAACATATAGATCTAATTGATATTTTAGATTAAAAGATGTAAACCTTCACTGCACTCGATAGTGACCCATTATACATAGCATCAAACAATCATCATTGTGTCCTCATTGTTGTGTTTATTAATTACAATTTGTAGTGAAGATGTCAGCTAACAATAGTCACAGTGCTAGTAGTAAAATAAAGAGATGTTAAATATCTGATCAAACGAAGACTTTTCAAAAGTTAAGTTAGGTTTTTGTTTCTGGAAAATTTCACCACATCCAATGCTTTCTTCATGTGTTCATGTATTTAAAAAAAAACAACTAACATACATGTATACCTTATTTAGTTATTTTGTTTTAGACACAGAGACCCATAAATATAATTATAGATATAGACTGAATATCTGGTCACAGTATCTTTATTTTTAATGTTTTGTACCTAGGCACATAACATTTTCAATTTCAGACATTTTTGATTGTCCACAGTTCCATCTTAGTGCTAATTATTACATTCTGTTAAGCAGCTAGAATATAATTAGCTTATATGTTACAAGTTAATATTGTTTGGTGTCTCTAAAAAAAGAGATCATTGTGTGTCTGGCAAATTTTTTCTCTTTAGTTTAAATGTGTGTAAACAAACCTTTTGTGTGTGTGTGGAAGAGACATACAATGCAGAGTTACAGCAAAGCCATGACACAACACATTGTGTACAATGGAGAAAAAAGGAGTTTGAATCTAGGCCATCAATTATGTTAAATACTTGTTTTTGGTATACAAATCCAAAAGCAAAGTTGGGCATGGAAATAACAATGGATTCTCTAGCTGTATGAGAAATAATTCTAAAGCAAGAATTATTATTATTTAATATGTATATTTTAAATGCTCTAGTTTAACCAAGCCACTATTAAAAAAGGGGGGGTGAAGGTATAGTGGTGGAAATATAAAAATTTCAGTAAATTTTTTTAGGCAAAAAATTAAGAACATACACACACTCTGTCAAAAAAACTAGAGATTTTAAATGATTTTTTTTTTCAGACAAAAATCTGTTTTTATTATTTTTCCATTTTTAGTTCTAAAGAAAAAACTAGTGAGACTTAAAGCCTTAAGTCTAGAGCTAGTTCAAGACAATCCATCTTCTGCTTAGATACCGATTGATTTGATCTAGATTTTATTGAAAACAAATGATTATGATGGCATTTTATCATCATAAATCTCCCGGAAGCAAAACAAAATTTACAGTTAGCACCTAAACTTGGGTAATTGACTTAAATCTATTCTAGTGAGATGTGCTAAAGCCTGGGCCCTCCTTGGGCTGTAGTGCCATTAGATCATAAAACTAATGTATGTATTGAAAGTCCAGTGTGGAAGTGACCTAGGCTTACACCTGGAGATCCACTTCTTGCATACAACTGCTTGCTAGCAACAAAGTGTGGTACACAAGGAAGGCTTAAGGCTAAACTGAAATTAATCTGCTAAATATGCAAATCTGTTGCTGTAAATCTCCCCCCTCTAAAGAATATCTCCTTGTAGCTGGTTATTATTGAGTATACAGACTGCTTAGCATGGGCAAGAGAAGAAAGCTGTTTTCTATCTAAAAGTAAAAACAATAGTGCCTTGCATTCATTTGTGTGTATGAGTGTAGTAAATCTCATGTGGTGTATTTATTTGCAACATTATTTAAAGAAAATACTAAATATAATTAATTTCTACTTAATCCAAATAGAATTCCACAACTTCTTATTTAGGACATGTAGGTTCACAAACGCTGGTGTGGAAATTTTCCTAACATTTTTGCAAACTCTATACCCATCACAGAAAGTATTTGAGCTTAGCCTGTTTAATCCTCATTAGTATTTCTTAATTAATTCAAGGAAGTTTCATAAATCAAAGTATAAGACCATTTCTGCTATTCATTCATAGTCACACTTACAGCCTTCTTCATGTGTTTCCCATGTCTATTTTAGTGACATATAGACTCTAGGCTGGTATTTCACACATTGATGATAAGGGGGGATTGTTTTCTCTTATGGAGTAATTGAAGTGGGGATGCTGTCTGGACTATAGGGTCTTGACCCTGAGGAACAGTCACTCTTTGTTATAAATTTCTGGCTATTGTAGTTGTTTGACAAATCAATGTAGATGTTGATGCCAAATATTATTTTACTGGTGTCCACAAGTCCATTGTTGTCTTAAAATGCAAATTGTCCAGTAAACTGTTTAAGTAGGTCAGCAAAGAGAAAAAAAATACTTTTCTGGACATTCAGTAAAAATTCTAATAATTATTGAGATCATGAATAGTTCTTGTGCAAACAAATACCTTGGCTAGCGGAACAAAAAATTCTTAAAGATTTTTGGAGGAAGGGTCAAAAGTCAGTGTAGCATCTTTAAAAGGCTGACAGAAAAAAAACAAAATACGAGGGTTCAATGTTTATTGTTTGGTAAGCACCCTGTACACTCTATCATGATAGTTTGTTGTAATGATACTTTAACTTGTACCGATTTACTTATATTTTATATTGTTGAATTTCACTTCTGTCTATGGTTTTATATACACATAAATACAGGTCAGCTCATCTTGGGAGACGTTATTTGTTTGATAAACATAAGGTGTAGTATAACTGTAGGAAATGAATTATAGATTTCGTGGAGAGACAGCATATCATTTTTCCTAATCTCTAGCTTGTAGTTGAGAACACATTCCATAATGTATGGCGAATTTGTTTTACGGAACTAGTTTACCAGTGCTAGAGCGACCCAGAGGGCTCGGTGGTTATTGGTGAACATTCAATGAAACTTACTTCCCTTTGTAGGTAGGAAGCAATGTTTGTACAAGTTCCAAATAAGCGTCATAGTTGTGCAAGACATTGGCCCTGGTCCTGACATTGTGTACCACTTAAGAGATCTACATGCCGACTTTTTTTTTTCCTTCGGTGTACACTCTTCTTACATTGCGTGAATTGTTTCCCATGATGGACAAAAAAAGGGAAATGGGGGGGGGGGGGGTACTACAAGATTATGTCAGTCAGTGTGAGATTGTTTACTTAGTAGATATCTCATATCTTTGTTTCTTTTTAATTAAAAACATTATTACATAAGGAAGCCATTATATATATGTATATATATATAGTAAACATTTTTTCTGGGATTATTATTGTTTTGCATTAGGAGAGTACCAGTTAGGCACATTTTATGAATTACGTTCGGTCATCTGAACATAGAATGTGTGTAAAGCTTTTTCATGATGGACAACAAAACAATGAGTGGCTCAAGATTGACTTTATGTATGTCTTCAGTCCAATGAAGGCTTGCCTGTTGCACGGTTTGATTTCAAACATTTATGGTGGCTTGTGCACGTTATAAAACAGTCGCTAAACCCATGTCAATTGTATGCACCAACCGTATTTATTTTGCGTACACACGTGATGGTCATGTATGTTAGTGAAGTTTCTGATCGATCCGCCTTGCTCATTGTTTTAGCGTTGTAGAGTTTATAATAAATATTTAAAAAAAAAAAGCATTTTCTTGTTCACTATTTGTGGGATTTGTATGAATTTTAAAATGGGGCTAAGACTTCACTTGGTCCTGTATAGCAACTGGAAATGAACTTTCCTTCTCGTGGTTTAGACCATGATCTCCAAATGTCTTATGCATAGCAGGCGTAGAAGGAAGGAAGGGAATAGATCAAATCTGTAGAGCTGCGTCTGCAACGCTGGGCGTTTGGCGTCTGCGAAGCCTTTGACTTGTAGAAAAATCAGGCATTCGCCACAGGATTCTAATCAATAGTGGTCTGTCTCGAGCTTTTTTGTTGTTGTTTTATTTTTTTAACAGGAAAAATCCTTATTGTAATGTAGCGGGTCTCGGCCGTGTGCAATGTTGCGTTCGCCTCCTGGATGCTTGGAATATAGAGATTAGAGATCGGGTCATCGAAGTCTCTTGAGAGTGAAAAGATTAGACCCCACCCTAACGCTCTCATTTATGTAGTAGATCTAGCTCAGTTGTGGTATTATTCCATTAGGATGTGTGTTTTAAAATGTCTTCTCTTTTGGTTTGGCAGAACACCGCAGTCACGTGATGTTGGTTGTAAGTTCATTCACCTCAATAATGTGATGTTTTGATCACTGTCTTTTCAAACTGTTTCCCGGTGTTGATGTATCATTGGTGTGTGGGGTGGAACACCGTTGGTTTTGTTGGCTCCATGTCTGTCATAAGTGTCACTACTTAACATCTGCGCTTTGCAGTGTACGGCGCTTGCAGTGAGATTAGTATTACGTATATCTGGGGAGTTGTGTATCCATTTTTCTATTTCACTAACGGGTATAGAGAAGCGTGTGGGACCCGGTCCCTTCTGAAGTAAAATGGACAAACAATTAAATATACCGTAGACAAAGTCTTACAATAGTTGAGCTACATAACTACATATTTTCTGATTATTGGAGGATGTTTTAATGCACGGGACGTTGAGAAGATCTGAAGACGTCCTTGACAGTTTTGGCTGTCATCCTTTCCTTTATCTTGATTGAACAAGTGCACGGAACAGGATCTAGACAGGCGTTGTAGTAGATATCTCTTGTAGCCGAAACGGAATTAACACAGATTATTGAGTATGTGGCACAGAGGAGGGAGAAAACTCAGCAGCTTGGATTAGATCCAGCTAATGTTATCGAGGTGAGTTTGATTTCCGACTTACGTGTATGCTCATTGTAAGTGTTCGTGTTGTGGAATATTAAGGAGCAAGGACGTGGGCCGACCACACGTAGATATGTGCAAGTCTGACAAAGTCAGGTTTGAATATCTTTTGTAGAATTGTATATTTTTAGGACCCACAGTTGTTCTGGTGAAAAGTACACTGGGCTTTCAATCGCCCAAAATAACAGTCGTGTTTCTTAGGCCTACTTGTGAATGCATGCTATTTAGATTTCGTATCTCATCATCTCTCATCTCTGCCTATGGTCCCTCCTGGGGCCACCAACCAGCTTCATCCAGGCATCTCGGTTGTGGGCGTGTCTCTCCAACTGTCCCAATGTCTTGCCCATCTGCTTCCAAATCCTGGGCCGTCCCCTCTTCCTCTTTCCTTGTGGGTTCCAGTTTAGGGTTTGCCTTGTTATGCATCCAACATATCACGGCAGATTTAGTATTTGGTATGAGCTTAATGGTTGGTCAGAAAGATGCTTATTTTTTTTTAAAAATACCATTTTAAGAAGCAGATGGGCCTACCTTTGACTTAACTGAAATATCACTCTTTACAAAACAAACCTAATGTTTGGTCTCGGTATTTACTTGGGCATATTTATACTGTCACATGTACACAATAAAAAAAAAGTCCATAGCTTGTTTTTTTTTTTTTTTACTGGGACGTCAATTCGTTCAACACGACCTGTTCGTGTTAGGTAATCTTCGCCCCTAAGTGTCCTCAGTACTTGCTTTCCCGTCCTATAGTTTTAGCCTGCTGGCTAGACTTTCACAATACATTCGTATGTACGTGCAAGGATCTGTGCCAATCACATACACATTTCCCCCCCATTGTTATTAAGTTTCCCTTTCTCTCCAACCGTATGTGTTCTAACTTAGCGCGCCTCTGTTGTGTCCAGTCTCATTTCAGAGCTCTGTGAAACAGTTGAACTTTAGATCTCCATCGGAATTGAAGCAGTCGTTTTAGCCATCACTTCGAAACAGTATCTTGGGAAATAAGAGAGCTTATGGCGGTGAGGGCGGGAAGGGGTTGGCATGCTGTACATTAATGCATGCAAAAATAATTAGATCTAAAGGTTTTGGTGGATGCTCTCTTTTTAGTACAAGACCTTAATCTAGAGGAGAGGAGGTTCATTGCCAGATGTTTATTTTGTTTGTTTGTACCGTTCAGGTGGCTATTTTAATTATTAAATACTGGAGGGGTGGTGGTTATAGAATAGAATTGAAAAAAAAAAAGTCTATATGATTCTTTTCTCACATAGGACTAAGTTGTCTGTAACCCTTAGCCTAAAAACTGGTTCTGTTTTTTTTTTTTTTTTTTTTTAAACCAATGCTCCGTCCCGTACAGACGTGTAATCGCTTCTACAAACACGTGTGAACGCCGAACACACGGGTTTAGAAAGGCTGCGCCTGCTCTTGTCACTGTGTGTGTGTGTTGGACTGTAGTGTACTAGTCTGGAAAACCACATGTCAATAGCGTTCTTACACGCGACGCCTGTCTGGAAGTTAGGCTACATCGGCACACTGGATCAGCCCATGTCCTGCCCGATGAAGGGTAACGCACTTGTACTTTACCCCCCTCCCTCTCACCCACGGCCTCCCACGCTGCGTTAAGTGTACTATTGTCATTCTGTAGAGATTTAATTCATTACCCTAGGCCAGCTCCGGAATCGAAGGGCAGGTGATCGTATCACATGCGCAGACAATTTAGCCGGCTGGAACGTCTTGAAGTTGTTACTTTAGGCTCTAACTAAAGTTATTGAATTTTAGGGAATAGTTTTTGCTTGCGTGGTAAATATTTTTCAGTTAAACTTTTAATGATAGCCAGCCTAACACACCCGGCTCTCCATTGGTCATGAATGTTTCTTGACATTGTAGGGTCCATTCCAAAATCCAACACTTATCTGACCTGTGTGCTTATGTTTTGACCCAACTTATTTGAATTAATAGTTTGTAATATTTGTCACTCGAATCTATATACAGGCATTTTTATTCTGTTGATGGCTCATCAGAATTAGACTAAAATAATGTCTCATTGAATGCATACGCTTAACAAAACTTCAGCACTTATTCGATTCACTGCTGCAGCTAACATTTCAAAATCTATCCATCTCCCCCCCCCCCTTTTTTTTTCTCTGCCAACACACCAGGAAATGAAAAGAATTGTGTTATCAAGAATTCAGTCAGGTTCGAGTAGGCAACTCCGCTTCTGACACTCATGATCAGGAAATGGGTGTACCCCAGGGCAGCATTCTGTCAGTCACCCTGTTCAACATTAAAATAAATAGCATCATAAATGCTCTGTCCCCTGGCATAGAGTGCTCTTTGTATGTTGATGACTTTGTCATTTTTACTTATGGGGAAAACATGAACACCTTAGAAAGAAAATTACAGTTATGTTTAAACAAAATTCAAAATTGGGCAAACGATAATGGTTTTAAATTTTCGGACTCCAAAACAGTTATAATGCATTTTTGTAATTTAAGGGGACTCCACCCAGACCCTGAACTATTTATACACAAAAAGAAGATCCCTGTCGTGAAAACTACAAAATTTTTAGGCCTCACTCTAGATTCCAAATTTAATTTTCTCCCACACATTAAGGAACTTAAAAGGAAATGCCAAAAGTCATTAAACATACTTAGAGTACTCAGCCATACGGACTGGGGAGCTGACAGAGATACCTTGCTGCTGCTATATTGGAGTCTAATTCGTTCCAAGCTAGACTACGGATCCATAATATATGGAGCAGCAAGGAAGTCGTACCTAAAAATACTGGAACCAATACAATGCTGCCTTGCGTCTCTGTCTCGGCGCGTTTCGTTCATCACCTATCCCAAGCCTCCATGTGGAGGCTGGAGAACTCCCCATGGATATAACAATGAAAAAACTTGCAATGCAGTATATAATCAAGCTAAAATCCAACCCCACGAACCCTGCTTTCGACTCCATATTTAACCCCACAGAAGTAGAATTATACAATCGAAGGCCTAACGTCATACAGCCGCTGGGCCTTCGAATGAGAGAACCCATCCAAAATTTAACCCCACCCATTGACCAAATCTCTAAAAATAGAAACACCTCAGAATCCTCCTTGGCTAATGAATAAACCCAAATTAAATTTATCCCTCCTTAATTTCAAAAAAGAAAATACTGACCCAAGCATACTACAAGTCCACTTTAGGGAACTGCAAGAGAGCTACGGAGATTGTGGCACCATCTACACAGACGGATCCAAAATGGATGGAAAGGTCGCCTGTGGCTGCTCCTTTCGGAACAAAACAATCTCCCGTAGACTCCCCGATGGCTGCTCCATCTTTACGGCCGAATTGCATGCAATATCGCTTGCACTTATGGCCGTCAACGCATCAGAAAGGAGGAAATTTATAATCTGCTCCGACTCCAAATCTGCATTGCAAACTTTGGGGCGGATGAAGACTGACATTCCATTGGTACATAAGAGCCTGAAGCTGTTGGACCAAATAACAGCCTACCATAGGGATGTCACCTTCATCTGGGTCCCCCCCCCCCCCCCCCATGTGGGCATTGAGGGAAACGAAGCCGCAGACAGAGAAGCAAAGAGAGCCCTAAATCATGCGGTGTCAGGAACCCAAATTCCCTGCTCGGACCTGAGACAAAGTATTGCCTCTGCCACCTACCAATAGTGGCAGGACCGATGGGAGGCTGATACTCACAATAAACTCAGGCTGATTGTGGCGGATGTCAGGTGGCGGTCCACACCTAAGGGTCTGACAAGGCGTGGTAGCACGACCATGTCCAGACTAAGGATTGGCTACACCTACATCACGCACTCTTTTGTACTGAAGAAAGAAGAGCCCCCACTTTGTGAATATTGTGACTCTCGCCTCACCGTGGAACATATCCTCATCGACTGCCCCAGATACCAGGATGTCAGGGAGAAATATTTTAGAGCCACTAATTTAAAAACACTATTCAATAATGTCGACCCTGGGAAGGTACTGGGCTTTATCCGGGAAGTGGGGTTGTCTACGAAGATCTGATTTATGAATTTTTAAACATGTACTATTTACATTAGATTTTTACCAAATTATTAAATTTTTACTACATCTACTATTTTAACTGTGAATAGACCTTGATTTTAATGATTTGACTGTATGGAATTAGGCCCTTGTTGTGTGGAGGGAGAGTGGCCCTTGAGGGACTGCAGGCACGACATGGCCTAAATTGTGCCGATGTGCCCAAAATCAAAATAAGAATTCATGGACTAACTTTTAGTTAACACGAATGCACGGCAATGATTGATTATAGCTCTTTCGGTGTGCATGTCTGTAAATCATGCTTGCCTTAGTCTACATGCCTTTAAAGTAATTTAAGGTCAGAAGTGGGACAGGTAGAATGCTTCATTGTTCTTGCTGAGAAGGTCAGACACCCCGCCCTTTCTTTGTACAGTACAGTTGCCACATTTTAAAAAATTCTTTTTACTAGGCCAAAAGAAGAAGAAAAAAAAGGTCGTCTGCGTTGCTTACTACACTAGACACTCCTCATGTTTTCTTGTGTCCCTCATTGATTTCTCGTCTCAACGCAACACGTTAGGCCTGTTGGGCAATATGGTTTCATTCCTTCTCTAGGCTTTTTTACTCCATAGGCGCAGTTTTGAATAAATCTAATCTAGATCTAAGTGCTTCGTGAATTCCATGCTGCGCTTGAATGATTTTTTGGGGGAGGGGGGGTGCTTTGTAACGCAAAGAATTTCAACGTGTTATGTGGTTTAAACACGGCGTGTTGTTCAGAGCCAAGCTTGACGGCAGGGCTACAGCTGGTCACGAGTGGTCAGCTGTGTGACGTATGGGAATGGGTTTACCCAAGCATAGTCTCGTTCACCCACTGAACTCTTAGCTTCAAAGGTCGCAACAGATAAAGCGCCTAGGCCTCCAACACGGGTCACCTTAATCGAACACATTCTGTGGCGCATTTTTGAAGTGATGTGTTGTCAACCAGATCTAGCTTACACTAGTTTAAGGCAAGGCTATCGCGCACTAAGCTTCTAAATGTGGATCTTATAACACCTAGGAAAGTGTTCTTTTTTTTCCCTCTTTGCTTGGATACGTTGCTGAGAATTAGATCTAAAATTTGATATCTAGATCTATTTATAAATCTAGCCAGTGAAGGTAATTACACAAGTTTAAGATATATCTAAACTAGTCAACATGTAACAACACTAGACGGCTATATTGACTACATAAATATTGTGGGGTGTTTTAATAATTATATCGGCTTTTTATAGACATGTAGATTTAGGTCTGTCAAAAATAGATCTGGTATTTCAAACTTAAATCTGAAAAAAAAAAAGCTTTCTCACTTAATTTAATGTTATATTGATATAGATCAATATATTTTTGTAACTCTTTGTTTAGATAGCTTATAAAGGAGAATGCTAAATGTAATTTCACAAGCTGTCAAATCTTTAAATATACTATGCCTGAGGTGTATTCTAAGGATAGAGACAATTGTCTAGTCAGCTTTGATATGTTAAAACAGATCCAACTGGTACTGATGAATATGATATGACACATTTTACTTTTCACAGTTACATCTTGAGGCTAGGTTCTGAAACAGGCTTGTGTGTATTAAACAGAAAACAATCTACCAACCTTGTAAGCTTGTTTGCTCATGAATTATTTATTTCCCTCATGCTAATTAGACTTGTAAAAGCTGCACACGAAATGCAGACAATACCTTATTATATATAACAATCAAAGTGCTTTAAAAAAATTTAGCATTTCCACATTTGTTATTCCAAAATTTGTTACATACTATGGATTTTAAAAAAAGCCTAAACACAAGTTGTGCTTTTGAGAGGTAATAGTAATACTTAAATCTAATTATCATTCACAGAAGCTGTACTTAGGCAACTGTTTTGAGTCTAGTTATGTTTTCTTTGTACATTTCAAAAAGTCATTGTTATAGTAAATTTATTATATTCAGAACACTTTTTTTGTTAATTGTATAGTTTAGAAATTCTGTTGGTAAATATAAAAGCAATGTCATTGTAAGTGTAAGAGGTTTATATTCTTTAAACTCTTTGATCCTATGATTTAAACCAAACCCATTATTTACATGAATGTTTATTTGCACTCCTTTTATTGAGAATGTTTAGAAGTGAATTCTGACAGATTAGCAATGATGCCCAAGTGTCAATATTATGGTATACTTGAAAATGGAAGCATGACAGTACAAATACTTTTCAGATCAATATTCTTGAAACTACTTTAAGTAGAATGAAGAAAAAAAAATGCACTTTACACTGTTACAGACTTGGTTTCTGAAATCTGCAGGTAGCCTGTAATACCTGCTCCAGAGCAGTGACATTTAAGAATCACACAAAACCAGATCACCTTGTGCCTTGAGCAACACTGTTCCTTGTAAACATTGTATTGGAATTTTATGACCTTGCATATCTGGGAGAAAGGGCACGAGGAATGGCTTTTTTTTTAAAGACGTATGATGAAACACATTTTAATTTTTGAGTGATCATTTATAGTTTGAAAGTTTACAGCCCTTGTGAAAGAAATGCTTAAAAAAATAACAAACTTATTTTTAACAAAATACACAAGTTGTAAAAAAGTTTTTAAAGGGTAATTCAAGTGTAAAACATTTTCTTTATCAATTTTTTCTTGTAAAGGAATAATTTTTTTTTCAGATAGATTTGTCATATGACTTTTTTCTCTTTTCATTTTAGTTTTTCGGTGAGTTTGGCCACACCTTTATGGAGTTTGTCACTAACAGCGGAGATTATTGCCAGGCACAACACTTCCCACGCGAGGAGTAAGACCTCTGCCTGCCAAGAGAGCAGAGTGTCTTGCTAAAACTGTATCACTTTTTATATACCTTGGACTCTGTTGCTAAATAGCCCTATCTGGAATACTAATCGAAGGTGAGTGTTTGTTTAGCAAACAAGTGTAAATACACAGCTGCAATGGACTCGGAAATGAGATTTTCTTTGATTATGGATAGTAATAATTGTACATTGCTCTTTGGGTGCATTTAGGCAAAAATAAATACACAATTAGCTCTAATTATATCTCTTTCCCATTTACAATACATAACTGGTTGTGTCTATTTCTTTAATTGATAAAGTATCTGGAACATTTTCTTTATTATTCTACATTAATTACTGTATACGTTTGTTACTATTGTGGCAGTGCGGTTGCTGAGTGGTGAAGTGTTTGGCTTCTGAACCAATGGGGTCCTGGGTTTAAATCCTGGTGAGGGCTCCTGACTCCACCTAGCTCTCAGTACCTGGCATTAGCTTTGTCTACTGGATGTAATTTTATATACCTGAGCTTTAAATAATTCATGACATGGTGTTGGAAGGGAATAATTTTACTTCCATTTTGTTTTTTCTGAAACCTATTGAATTCATTGTGTAATTATTGAATTCATTGTGTAATTTACTTATTACTATTTATTTCAGATGCTGAAAAAATAATTCATATCTCTTCAAGTAACATTTGAACTGAATTAAAAATATTCATACAGGAGCTCAATTTCTTCAGTCTTAAGGGGTAACACTGGCTCAAAGATGTTGAATTAAATCACACCTCATTATAACCAGTCTTCTGCAACCAGCTTTATAGGGTAAAATATTTTGGCATTTATCTTGGTTTTTACATTCAGTCTTGAACAAAAGAACATCTTGGAATAGCCAGTGGTTTGTGTGGAAGTTTTCAAAGCTTTTGAGTGCCCTTTTTTTAACCCTATACCAACTGCCTTTCTCTTAAGGCAAGTACATCTGTGGGAAAAGGATTTTGTAGATTCAATAACGAGCACAAGTGGAAACTGTATTCTGACAACAGAAAAACAAACTTTGCTTTTTTTTTTGCTGTGTACTTCATTGTAACTTTGAGTGTTCATTCAATAAACTGGATTAATTAGTCGTTGCTGCACATCTGGAACTAAGAGTTTACAAACAGTTTTGTTTTTTTCTGCGAATGTGAGCTGCCTTACATTCATGATGAAAGCACGCAGGCCAGAACCAGCAGAAATCTGCTTCAAGAACATGAGGTTTCTCATAACTGACAGGCCCACTGATGCCAATTTGGATAAATTTTTGCAGGTAAGCATAGTGTAACTTTTACAAAGTATTAAATCTACAAGACTGTGAATAGACCTTGTTTTTAATGATTTAACCGTATAGAATTTAGCCCTTGTTATGTAGAGAGAGAGTAGTCCTTAAGGGAGTGCAGGCACGACAAGGCCTAAATTGTGCCTAAAATCAAATCAAACGAAATCTACAAGATTTGATTAAAGATGTGTTTTTACAATTTTGAAAACATATTCAATAAAGATTGGTCTTGAACCAGGTACATTTACCAATTTATAAAGTTTTTAAAGATATTGTAAGATTTACAAATGGTGAACTGGATTTGTGTGCCAAAGTGAGTTTTTTTCCCATACTTCAATGTTTTCCTAAAAGATCACTATAGCTGAGGTGCAGGTCCTATGAAAAAGATACCTGATTACTTATTGCTTACTTTTTACTATTCAGCCACCCCACTTAAATTATTTTAACATATCAAATTGTTGTATTTAGTCACTAACAGTTAACATATTTCATTTATATAGGAACTTCAGAAGCATGGTGTGAAAGATGTGGTCAGAGTGTGTGAGCCTACCTACAGTAAAGAGAAACTTGGGGAGAGTGGAATCAGAGTCATGGTTAGTTTAACTTTTTATTTCTGTAATTATTTTCCACATTCTGACGGAATTATTAATTTAATCCGATTGTAGTGCACTTAACATGTTCTATATATAATGGCATAACTTTTTTATTTACAATCATAGAATAATGTTTTTGATATTGAATTAAAGGAAAATGAATGTTCTTTTTACATATTACAAAATCAAGTGTATAAATTGAAGTGTTATTTTTTTTGCTTTATGAAAAGTAAAAATGCAAATTTGAAAACTCACCATTGAACGACAAAAAATTTAATCCAAGTCACATAAGAAGATCATTTCTATTCCAAACTGAATTAAATGCTATTGTTTTATAATCCCTATTCATATTTTCATGAAATAGAACCACTAAAACAATAAAAAAAACTCATGGAGTACAAAACTGGAGCACATTATCCAAGGTCACCACCATAGAAAGTTTATGAGAAAAAAACAAACAACTTGCAACATTAAGTTCCAGTAAGAAAATAATTACACTGCACATGATATATTTCAAAAAGTAATTCATTGATATTTATATAATGTTTGCCTGAACAAAAAACAACTTCCATGTTTAAACTGTGGTATTAAAATTAATCCATATGGATGTTGGGGACGTAACGACGAGTCTAATCCCATCATTGTAGTCGTGGCCAGAAATTTATCAATTTCATAGTTAGAAACCTATTTTTCATTTAGTAAAAGTGGATGCCCTGCGTGCTGGAGTGTTTATTTTTATTATGTAGACTGCATAACTCTTTATTGCATCAACAAGATTATCAACTATTGCAGAATCTAGTAGAGTAAAGCTCAGTTGGCTCGGAATCGAGTAAGCTCATGTTGACACCTCTATATAACACATTGGCTGAAGTAGATTAGTAGATCTAGACTTATTGGAAGGAATAAATCTAAAATTGCTTTCTGTTTTAGTACTTATCTCTGCATTTTTCTAATTTGTAGAAACAGGCCTAGATCTAGATGTATTCTTTGTGCTAATTAATACGTCTAGTTTTTAGGAGGCGGCTAGGCAGGTTCATCAGCTTATGAACTATCAGATTCAGATCTAAAATCTAGAACTAACAGTGACACTAAAACTATCACTATCACTATGAACAGATAAAACAAAATCACTGTTATCTGAATCAATAAGGTCTTTTACATGTTGATCCGAATATAATTTAGATCTACAAGTTTTAGATCGACCTCCAGATGGGGACCGGGCTCCATTTCCAAACATAAACAAAAAAAAAAGACGACTTTCAAAACGCTCTGTAATATTAAAACCATGTTGAAGGAAGTAAACAGTGAACTCTTCTGCAAGTGGAAACCACGTAGATTTAGAATATAAGCATTTAAAATTATTAACCAAGAACAAAATAAAGATGTTTAACTGCACCGACGAAAATGTCGACGCTTAATTGACTTTTACAAAAATGACTGACGCTATTATCGTCGCTTGGGAGATAAAGAGTTAAGAGTATTGGAAATAAAGCTCTTTATTTTCATAGACTTATTTATTTTAATTTCATAGAGCTAGAAGAAAGCTTTCAAATGGTTTAAAATACATGAATATTTTAGTTTTCTCAGAAAGTATTTAAAAAAGGTTATAGTATTTTAAAATAAATGTTTTTAAACAGGAAATGTATTATCAAATTTGAGTGAAATGTACTATTGACCAATTGTAATTTACTTGTTCTTAGGATTGGGAGTTTGATGATGGCAGTCCACCTCCTCCAGAGATTGTACAAGACTGGTTTAACCTGCTCAAGAATCGTTTTTCTGAAGACCCTGGCTGTTGTGTAGCAGTGCACTGTGTAGCTGGTCTAGGAAGGGCTCCAGTTTTAGTAGCTTTAGCTTTAATGGAGGCTGGCCTTAAATATGAAGATGCTGTGGAAATGATTAGAGAGTGAGTTTTATCTTTTGAAATATTAAGAATGTTTTTCATAGTGATAGCAAAACACTTCCAACTATGTTATATTGTGTGCATATATAATATAAAAATGTGATGAATAGTTCCTCTCTGCAGCTTAACATGTATTTTTACTGAAATATTTAGTCTTGATCCATATACAAACTTATGGGAGCTTCCCACAAAACACTGTCAAAATCTAATGGAGTAACATGTAGATAAAACTTTTTTACTCGTGCATAAACCTTTGCCCATTTAATCCATATATCACTAGTTTCTTGAATTACATACAACTTTATAATTTCTACAAGTAAAGACTTGTTATGACTTGTATTCGGATCCTGTTAAAATTTCATGCTTTTATCCTACCAAGAGTTGTATACATATGATTGATTAAAGTCATGAATTCAATGGTTGAATTCTTTTTTTTTTCCTTATTTAGAAAGAGGCGTGGTGCGATCAACACAAAACAGCTGGCCTATCTAGAACACTACAGGGCAAAGTCCAGGCTACGTGTGAAGAATGGCCGCAATGGGAGCAGTCATCATGCTTGCCACATACTTTAAAGGAAACAGCACTAATTGTAACTGTGATGAGGTCCCGTCCTTTCTGCTGTACATTTCAGATCTTGGTCACTTGATTCTGTTGTTCACCAAATGATGCTCAGTATAAATGAAAGCAGGCTGTAGGGAATTCATAATGGAATCTTAACTTTAAAGAGCATAGTCCTACTTGGTAACTTTTGTAAACCCACTCAGCAATACATTTTTTGAAAACAATATATTATGAATTTTTTAACTTACTAAGACTATGAAGATTTAAAAAGAGCTCAAGTGTATTTTTGTATAAAAACAATCAGAAAATGGTGACACAAAAAAAAAATCTGTAAATTTATAAGGACTTGAACGTGCCTTGTATAAATTCCCACAAGTTCAAGGAGTTTGGTGTGTGTAAAATCACGTTTTCATTCCACATGATGGTGAAGAGGCTAGTTGAGTTTCTCTTCCTTTATGAATGCTACTGTGCTACCTTTTTATTTTTCAATGAGGTGGCTACCACCTGCATCTTTAAAGTTATAGTCTTGTCAATTAGGAACACCTGACTTGATATTCAGTATTGTTGTGTGTCTAAAAATAAAAATTAAAGAGTTCTGAATAACTACAGTAATTATTTACACTTAACTTCCACAGATGTCATTTACATGAGAATTATGCATAAGGGTTGAAACACAAAAAGTAGATGTAGAAATGTGAAATTTTTTTTTGTTAAGCCTTCCTATTATCTTGTTTTCTTTAAACCGTATTGTGATGTGTTTAGCTGAGCACCAATCAATCACTCTGTGTTGTGTGTCTGTGAGAAGAGCATTGTTTTAGTGGTTATTGTTTTGGTTTTGAAAGTTGTGTAATAAGATGGTGTGTTGTGCATTTCTTTATTTCACCAGTGATAAGCTCTTGTAGTAAAAAGTTGAATTTATTAGCTATATATTAGTTAGTGTTAAGGGCTGCTTCCTTGCTTTTTTTATCTTTACAAAAAAAATGGTGCTTCTGGTCAAATCTTTTTAAACTCAACTCATGCTGTATTAAAACAATTTATGAAACATGAATGTCCCTTGTAAGTAAAAGCTAATTCTGTGGTTTTGAGATGTCAACCCTATTCAAATAAATTGTTGATGTAAAGTCATGCTTAAATGACTTGACTGCCTTGTAACTTAATCAACTATTTAAGTTAAAACTATGATGTTACACTTGAGTAAGATCTTAAACAAGTTTTATTGCATGACTTTGTTGCTGGCATAATGATGTACTGATCTATTCTTTGTGTTGCCTTTTGATGTAACAATTTCATTTATCATTGAAAATAAGTAAATTGCATTTTTGTATTCTTTCAGTAGCTTTTAAGTTTACCCTTCCTTGGTTGGATATCAAAATGACAGGCATAGGTACTAAATGTATTAAGAATCTATAAGAAATTTTGACTTGGCAGGGCTTCTCAAACTTTCCACAATTGAGGATACATCATTTGTGAATATGTTTATAATTGTATGATATGTGTGGGGGTGATACACTGATTGTTTTGTTTATCCATGAAGATATATATTTATTAGCTCGAGTGTTGACTGCATAGATGTCCCTTGATATTGTACATTGCATCCATAATTAAAGAGATTAACTTGTAGTAACAGTGTATTGGCTGATTATCTAGGAATCAGATTTTAATAAAAATTTATAATATAAACAGCTGTGATTGAAGCTAATCAGATAGTCATGGCAGATGAAGAGCATTCTTGTAGAGTCTGGAGGGGAATGTGCCAGGCATACTGTGGGTGTGGTTGTGTGCTATAAAGATAGATCTGTGAGTGACTAATGTAGCTTGGAGTGTTATACAATTTTTTTTCATCTCACACTAATGTATTTTGTTGTACAATGAGTATATTATATATATATATATATTGTGAATGAAATGCGAATTCTGGTATTGTAAAGCCAGTTGTCCACCTCTAGTGCCCCCTCTCTACCAACCACCTATTTCACAGAGCCCTTTCCTTTATGTCCCTTACCATACACACAATAGAAAAACATTCAGTGTTCAAAATTTAAAAAGCGATTGAGACAGCACTTACATTTCCCCCCTACTTAACAGTAGTTTGTTTTAAGTGTGATAACTTAGGCTTTATTTTTATTTTTTTGTTTTGTTCTTTCCCAGGAGTGTTGTCTATAATTAGAATTGACTTATTTGCCCACTTGTAACATACAAATCTTTCTGAAGCATGACAGTTGAAGCTTAGCCCTAGCTGTACATTAAAAGCTAGCTTCAGAAGTGTTCACAAGACAATTTAAACCATTATTCAAGGGGTAATGAAGACAATATTAACATTACAATTTTTTTTGTTAATTAGAATTTATGTATTAAAAATAAAAAGCAAATGTTAGGATTTTGATTTTAAATTTCAGTTGGTGAAATATTCATTTCCTTTTTTTTTTTCATCTTTTTTTTTTCTTTTAATATTTAAAGACAGCTTATTTTTCCTTTTTTTTTTGTTGAGTTTTATGATTTGGTGGAGGAAGTTGGACAGATGGAACTTATGAAGGATTTGGTGTCCTCTGTATAAAAAAAATACCCCAATGTGCTGGTGTTTTAACTTCTGATGCATTTTAAATGAAATAAAAACTTCCATTAGAATATAATTTTTTGTATTTGTTCCTTTTGTGAACTGTTATTCTTTAAATCATTTCGGAGACATCTTTCCAGACTTGTATCATGAATGTCTTTGATGGCTGCCAGGTTGTGTTGTATGTGCTCTGGACTGATGTCTCCATGGGCCTGGATTTGAATCATCCCTCCAGCTGGTCTGTGGGAGGTTTGGGCTAGGGTGTATAAGATTTTTAATTCTGAAGGACCATCAGAATTATCAAAAACAAAATATGACTCGGGTATTTCAGGCAATGCTTTCAAATAGAGACATAACAAAACCATTTGTTTACCTTTACCTATCCCTTAGTCTGTTGGGTCACCATGCAAGAGTTGTCAGTCATACTCCATTCCTCTTTGTCCATTCTTTTAAACCAGATACCCAGTTGAAGAATGAAACGTACAGAAATTTAATTTAAATATTGAATTCTTGATTTGACTTTATTTAAAGGCCTATTTCTACAGCAAGCAGATTGCAGCTAAAATATTGTTGTATATTATCACTTCTTAAATTATGCTTAATAGTAAATTGGAAATGGTTTATAACTTTGGGGGGAGGTGGGGAGTATGGTAAACTATTTGTGAGACCAATACTCAGGCGCATGAGAATGGATATAAGAAGATTAGGGTTTGTACATTAAACTGGTAATTATATGGAATGCATGGATCAATAAATCAACTTCCAATGGATTTAGCATACCCATACCATACTAATTTACCCTTAATTTTTTAGCAGCCCCCAAAAGAGGAAAAGACCCTCTTAGTTTTGTGTGAAATGTCTGTCCGTCCTTTCCGTTTAGATCTCATAAACTAGAAAAGAGAGTGAAAATCATAATATTTTAGTCCATTCAAAGTTCTGATGCAACGGCTACATTTTACTTTTCTAAAAGCAAAAAATCTAATTTTTTAAATCATTCAAGCAGTTTTTCATAAAAATACACCACTTTTACAGCTATTCACTATTAATAGTAACAAACACGGGAGGCTCTTTAGTAGGGGAGATGACTATTTACCATATTTTAACACATTTATGCAAATGGTTACTTTTTGTAAAAAACATTTTTTTTACTTTTGTATTGCTGTTATGTTCTGTCCTACTAACTACTACTTTTACCCAAAAATAATGTTTACTTTTTTTAAAGAGAAAACAAATTTGAACATTGGTACTAGGTCGTTGCTTAATTTAGAAAATTAAGCTGGGGTGCCTCAGGTCCATAGACTTCATTATTAGTTTTATGATAACTAATAACTTGTTTGCACGACCTTGGAAACTGCTACATGCAAGATAAATGGTGTCAATACATTTTCATTATTTCTTTTTAAGTTAAGAAAATATATGAATATCTAGAGATGGATTGAACATATTTTCTAAGATATTTTTATTAAATAAAATGACATGAAGACATATTGGTTGCCTGATCATGTGGTATGGGCTCTGGACTGTTGTCTCAACATTCCCTGCAGGTATTTTGGGCTAGGATGAAATAATTTTGTAACTCTTTCTCACCTAATTGACGATACCATCATTGATTTGACCACATTAAATTATTTTTTGGTTTTATAAATATTAATTTGTGGTATATAAAAAGAGCATGGATTCCCATTTAATTCTATACCAAATAACATATTTTTTTATAACAATGTTATTGAAGTTAAATCATGGCAGGGAAGTGAACTACAAATGAGCTAAATGAATTATTCCGTTAGATCATGGAAAATAATTATGGAGAGCAAGAGCAATGATTTAGAAATAAGAATTACGATGGAACATCCAAACATGTAAAACAAACAAAAACAAATTGAATGGAGAAATTTATTAATTTAATCACAGTCACATAATATTTGAAAAAAAAATATTTATAAATTTCAACTTCAGCAGTTTTGATGTAAAATATAATGTTAAAAAGATTCTCAAATGAAAAGGCCACAAATATTGTTTTTAAAAAATAAAAGGATAAATTATATGCAAACTAGATTTGCATATAGGGGGCTTGATGGCAGAGTGTTTTCAGCGCTTGGCTTCTGAACCTGGGGTCCTGGGTTTGAATATTGATGAAGACCGGGATTATGAATTTCTGGATTTTTAGGGCGCCTCCGAGCCCACCCAACTTAAATGGGTAACTGACTTTAATTGGGAAAAGTAAAAGCGGTTGATTATTGTGCTTGTTAACCATCAGCCACAGAAACAGATGACCTTGACATCATCTGCCCCATAGATCGCAAAGTCTTAAAGGGATACTTTACTTTTACTTTTTAGCTTTGTATTTTAATTTGTTCCATAATTTATCACCATGTTAAAAAATCCCAAAACCAATTCTTTTAAGCTTTGAACACTGAGTCCAGCTCTCTGTTATGTCTTGCCAAAAAGTTATCCTAATTGAATAGTATTCCTTGTACTTGGACCTCACTACATTGAAACATAAGTTGTTTATTTTGGCTAGAAACCTTTTTTTTTTCTTTTTTTTAGCATTCTACAACACAATGGCCAGCTTTATAATGCTCAACAAACATACTTTACAATTCTAGTACCCCTATCACTATGTTGAAATAGTTGATAGATAGGCAATATATATATATTTATATATTTTTTTTCATTCTATGTATTGTAACACTGCCACAGCACACATACTGACCCATTAATTGGAGTATACTTTCCCTCTGCCACAGAAAAGTCCTACATGTATACTTGATTCTTTGTACACACTAACATATAATCTATTTCTAAGTGTTTTAATCAGTGCTTTAAAAACAAAAAGTTTCATTTTGTGCTATTAAACATTTGTTGCTCACCAACTGATGAATAGTAAGATAAGAAGGTGGTTCATCAAATTAATATTATGATGTTGAAATGATTGCTAAGTTATTGAATGTATTTTAACATACCATTCTACAACACACTTGTTTACCAAGGTTGTATTCAAGAAATGACCAAATGAAATACCCAACTCAAGGGAAAAAAAAAGATTTTATTCCTTATGCGTTGGGTTCCTCTCCAGCTTCTAAGACTGTTAAAAAAAAGTCATCAATACCTGTGGAGGCTACAGCTCTGCCAACAAGTTTAGAGCCAAAAGTCTACAAGATTTACAACTTAAATCTTATGAAACATAAAACAAGTGCAATAAGAATGAATGAATTGTGCAACAGCCAGCACACTCACATTTCTTTCTTCTTTTTTTTACTGCTTCTGGGCTTTTAGGTGGAGGACAGCGTTGGGGGTCAGCCCGCTGGCCTCTAGTGTTAAAGTGTTGTTTCTATGTACTTTGTTGGGAAAAGTGGAGACAATGTCGTAGGGTACTTTGGGTAGACGGTGTGTGTCCAATAAGCGCCGCAGATCACCTATGGTCTCATGAAACTTCATTTTCACAATGAGAGCCTGCTCGCCGTTTTCTGTCAGAATCCTCAGTGTTGTCATCTTTTCAGGCTGAGACTGAGGTCTTTCTGGCAATGTTACCACTGTGGGAGAAGTGTCAGTAGATTCTTTGCTGTCTAGTGAAACAAGTGGTCTGGTGGTAGTGTCTTGGCCTCCCAGAGTCTTGGCCACTGAGTCTCTGATGTCTATCACTCTCCCATCTTTGATCACAGTTTTTGGTAACTTATTTAGAAATTGGTTTTGAGTCATAGGTTTTCCTGGCAACTTAGATGTGACTAACACTGTTGGCTTAACTGAAATAGAAACAGAAAGCTAACTTAGCCACTGTATATAATTTCAATCATCAAAAATATTAAAAACATGTACATGACATGTTTAACATTTAAAAGTTTCAATATAATTTCTTATATTTGTAACATTTTTTTTGCATTTTATATAATAATAATGACAATGCCTTCGATTCAGAAGATTAAGGATGAGTGCAGTGTTTCACATGATTGCGCAAAGCCAATTGTGACCTGCATATTTTTCAACATCTTGTGCAGACAAAGTTGTTGTCTGCCACCGGTCTATTTAAGTTTTCTTTCATGTGCCTGCCTTCAATAAATGTCTCAATGCTATGAAATTGCGTATTTAGACAACCCAGAAAGCAATTTAGTGAAGACTAATTTACACACATATCTTATTCCTTAAGCTAAGATAAAAACATAGAACACTTTTTCAAAATTTGCCATTCAAGCATTAAATAAGATGCCTACATATATACCATCATAACCATATTAGCCCAATGTATATCTAAGTTATAAATATGTATAACTATATCCCCTTGTGGTCAGATAAAGCTATATGTCTTTTAAAAAATATTTGCATGTTAGATAAAATACTTGTCCATATTAATGTTTCCATATAAAATGTTTGGCCCTAGCTGACTCATCACTAACTCTCCCACTTGCAGAGGTAAAAAAAAATAATAAAATTTAAACTGTTACCGATATGCCATTTTCACAATCAAAACAGCAGCAGTTAAATTTACCAAAAACAATTTTTTATTTGCAATTTCGACCCAATATGTTTTTTCAAGCTGATAGCTAAATTAACAGTACAAAATTATACTTCCTTCCAATTTAAGCACTTAAAACTTTTTGGTGCGTAATTTTCTATCATATTTCAGTTTTTTATTTATGTATTTCGACACAGATCTGGATTTAAATCCAATTCTCCTCTAGATCAAATGTGATTATCAAATGTGTTTTTACAAAAGAACATGAAACATCTGTATGAAAGGGTGTGTGTGCGTGTGGAGAAATATCTAGAAGTAGGCCTCTATTCTAAATAAAAAATTAATAATCCAAAACATTGTAACATGAATATAAGGGCCTATAAAAAATGTGAGTGTGTTTTTTTTTTTTTTTTTTTTTTTTTGGTGTTGGGGAATGTATAATAGGGTTTGGGGAGATGGGTTATTCTGTATAAGGTTGTGTCTCTAGATCTATGACTGAGAAAATTAAAAAATTCATGAGTAAAGAGTGGATTAAAACTATATGGGTTTATGGACAATATTAGAACTCATACAACAGTAGGATTTTAGATGGCATAACAATAATCACACTATATAGCCTAGCTACTTAAGTCGAAAACCTAATGGACAAAAAAACTATTGTTCTTCCCCAAACAAAAATGTTTTTAAACAAGCACAAAAAATAATTAGATAAATTTCATTCTTTTTAAAGACAAATAAAATAAACATTTATAATGTATCTAAAACATTACGATCATGTTGCCAAAATGGCGGCCCCAAAACAGCATAGCCAATAATAATATATAATCCAAAAGCAAGTTTTTAAAATACCTTCACTTGAAGTGATCATGTTTTGAGGGTTTGGTACATGCAATTTGTTGGAAGAATCTCGTAGGTGTGTGCGGATCAGATGTGATGGCTTGTGTTCTCCACCCAGGGTCTGACCTTCACCAGAGAAAATTACTGGGCTGGATTTGGGTTGGAAGTGGGTTCCTCTTAAATCTGTGACCACAAATGGAACTCCATCTGGATAACTGAAAATTAGAAGAGATCTGATTTAACTATGAACTAGCTTAAATATAT
This sequence comes from Biomphalaria pfeifferi, assembly GCA_030265305.1. Taxonomy (NCBI): domain Eukaryota; kingdom Metazoa; phylum Mollusca; class Gastropoda; family Planorbidae; genus Biomphalaria; species Biomphalaria pfeifferi. The sequence continues at coordinate 4,987,365 of JASAOG010000011.1, forward strand.
CTAGAAATTTAAAAGGTTATCAAAACAAAATGAAAATGTAATCATATCACTGTAGCCTACTGATCTTTGAGCTATTTGGATATAATAAATTTCTGATGTCTACCAACGAAATACAACAAAAAGAAAAGGACTCCTGTTTTCTTATTAGCAAAAAGTAACTTTTTGAAGGCAACTATTTTGAAAATAATAAATTTACCGCGTTTGAAGTTCGGATGGAAAGTAGCCATCAAGTAAGTCCTGCACACACTGGCGAGTCCTTGGCTCTGTGTAAGGACGAAATGGACCATCAAACATCAGAATACCATTAGCATATATTGTAAGTTGTACCGGATCTGGAACTACAAATCTAGCACCATCTGAAGTCTTTTTAATCTGTGCAACTCCTTCGCCTGCGAGAACATTTAGGTCTTTTATGTTCTCAATCAGCGAATTGAAGTCAATGTTCAGGGGCGCCTGGTTTACAGGAAGAGATTTATCCTGCCTCCAAACACCAAAAGGGTTTGAGGAAGCAATAGAGTTGTCAGGGGAATAGCTCCGCACAGAGGTGTTGGTCACATTGTTCTCATCATCCTCCTCAATTTCATCTTCTACACTCTCAGGAAGATAAACATTGGAGTTACTGTTTGGTGTCTCTCCGACCCATATCATTCCATACTCTCTCAAAAAAGTCTCCATTTCATGCACCTGGTATCAACAAATAAACGGGAGAAAAAATCAATCTCAATAGCTTAAGAGAGACACTTAACATTGAGTACAGTTGACAACAAAGTGTGACTATTAGGCCAGAAGACAGAAAATAGACCTGTAATGTAATGTAATGTAAAAATGTATGTCCAACAATTAGCATTTAATATTGAATTCAATGAAGAATGCAAGATGAACAAATGGAACTCCATCTGGATAACTGAAAATTAGAAGAGATCTGATTTAACTATGAACTGGGTTAAATATATCTAGAAATTTAAAAGGTTATCAAAACAAAATGAAAATGTAATCATATCACTGTAGCCTACTGATCTTTGAGCTATTTGGATATAATAAATTTCTGATGTCTACCAACGAAATACAACAAAAAGAAAAGGAACAGCATGGAGATTAAAAATTACAGATTTATTCTGAACAAAAATAATTTAAAGGACTTATAAACTTTACTTTATAACAACAGTGGAATTTCATACCTAAGTTAATAAATGTAATCCACTGTTTACATACATTTAGTTTACAGTAAGAAACAAAAAGAAAAGAAAGCAAGATGATGTCAATGCCCTAATTTATTGCATTAATTTTTTTAGATTTTCTAGCCATGAGTAAACAGTGAGCCCTAATTTTTAAAAATTCAAAGACCAAATGTACCTGCTGCTGTAGTAACAAACAATGAGTCTCTAAATCTTTTGCTTTGTTGGTTCCTGTGTTGTCCTTGCAAGCTTTTTCCATAATCTGTAATTTATCTTCCAGGATTTTTATTTGCCGATCTTTATTTTTTATTTCTGTCTCTTGTGTTTTGGTCTAAAAATGATTAGTATTTAGATGTGTGAACAATATATTACATACTCAGATTATGTTTAACTTAAGAGATAGTTATTTGAAGATCTGTACCCAAAAACCATATAATCTACTTATTCATACCTTTAAGACTAAGACTGCTTTATTGATCCTTATGGAAATTTGTTGTGATTACAAGGACTATTTTTTCTCATATAAAGACAACACAACAGAAACATTTAAGAACTACTGCATCAGATATTTTTTGTATACAATATATATTCACTCATATAAATATTCATTTAGCTTATAGAACTTATAGAAGTAATGGTTGTCAGATATTATCTTCTTGCATGTCTGGATATGGGTTCTTATAAGTCGTTCTCTAAATAATCTACTCACTTATACCTTAAGGTATACTATTTGCAGCAGGAATCATTTGAAAGCTCATTTTATTTTTATATTTTTTTTCTATAAGATAATTATGCATTCATCACAAAACATTTAATTATCATATTAAAAATACTATGAACATAGTCAACCTTTTGCTCAAGGAGTGTTATCTTATTCATCATGATTCTCATCAGCTCAGAGTTAGTGGGTGGCACAGCAGAGTCCAAGAGTCTCCTATCTGTGGACAGGTCACTCCTAGCTGTGTCTGGAATTTTCATATGTGGTGGGCTAGTGGAGTTATTTAAGTGAGGCAGGTGTTTATGCTTCTTAAGCCTATCCTGAGCCATGCTAGTTGTGATTTCTTCCAGAAGCCTGTTCTCATCATCAGAGTAGTCAGGTGGTCGAAATGGAATTGGTCTATTACCTGACATGTGACCCGGAAACAGTGGGACCTTGTTTTTTTTCAGACTATGATATGGAGAGCTCATTGCTAAAGTGTTTTTCCTAAGGATAAAAAATTGCATAAAAAATATCATATAATAATAATTCATTCAGTGCTAATAACTAATATTCTGCTAAGTCAAAGTGCTTTTTAATCACATAACAGATGTCAAACTTGACATAGTTTTGGATATGTTTACATAAGCAGTTCTCAACCAGTGTTAATGAACAGTAAATTGATTAAAAAAAGGACAAAATTTAGTGGACTAAAAGGTTGGTTTGAGTGATGAATAAATAAATATCCAGCCTGATGAGGTTTCAAGTATAGAAAATTACCATAAGTTAGCTTAAAAATAGATGGGGAAATCAGCTTTACTATCAACCAAAATACAGATACAAATAAAATTCATTTTTAAATATTTCAAATTCCACAATGAAGTCAATATAATAAAAGCCCTTAAGACAATCTAGATTTTAATTTTAATTTTTAATTAATCTTAATTTTATCTGCTTTTTTCATCAAATAAATTGATAGACCTAATGCTTTAGACTTGGTCTAGAAATTTAAAAAGCTTATTTCAAACCCTACAGATGTAAATCTAGATACAAAATTATATAGACATCAGTATTGTATGTTGCATGGAATATCTATATATAGAATTCTCTTCATGGCTTAAGAGTTTGGACAAGAAGTAAATTTAAGGAAAGATCACTCTTTTATTTCTGCAAGTTGGACGGACTAGAGTTACCCAACAAAAGAAAAAAGAGGGGGGGGGGAAGAACAAGTAGTATTCACTCGTCGCAAAATAGCAAGATGGACTTAACCGCTGTGATCAAGAAGTCATGGAAAGGTTGCTCTTTTTTATTTCTACATCACATAGTTTTAGCGGCGAAAAAAAGAGGGAAGGGGGGAGGAGAACAAATAATCTACTCTATTCACCCTTCACTAAAAAGCAGGGCCGCCCTCAACCCTGTTGTGGGGCTCTATGCAAAACGGATTTGGCGGGGCCAAGTTTGGGTAGGGATACTGATAATAAGTGAAAATTAAGAATTTGTATTAGAAAACAATTTGCCTTTGCATTTTATTCATTCTTTACTACCTACAGAATTACTTTATGAACCTTGCCCTTGCAGGTAGGGAAGCAATACAGTATATCATAAAAATTATGTTTCCTACATAGATCACGCTCAATAGCAAGAATTACCAAATGTTTCATTCTATCTTGGAGAATTGTTGACATTAAGTAATTCTTCATTAGATTGAGGCGCGAGAAGCTTCTTTCACCAGATTCCACAATTACGTATATTGCATACAGACGTTTTTTTTCATCGCGTGTAGGATTGGCATTTTCCATTTTGAATGACACCCCAAAATGACAATCTTTTGTCTATATATTTCAGGATTTTTTATTTTTTTTAGTTTTCAAAAGATTTTAATAATATCCAGAAATTTCCATTACTTTTTTTTGTATATTTTGCAATTTCAGGAGATTTCAAGAAGCTCCTGGTAAATCAGGAGGCTGCTGGAATTCTGTTATAAGTTATAAAATGGTTTAATTTAATAATTTACACCTAGAATTAGCGCGGGTCGTTTGAAAGTGCGGGGCCCACTGTGGTTACATAGGTTGCATTGACCTAATAATGGTGTATGCTATGCTGTGGGTCGACTAGTTTAAATCTATTTTGTTTGTACAATGTTTTTCTTCATTCGGATGTTCCTTCAGAATTGAAAGTAATTTCATCTTGGTCCAAACCTCCCATAGTATGAGGAGAGATGGGAGCAGGCAGGGTATGAAACCAGGATTATCAAGGCCATCTAAACGACAGTCCACTGCGACCACCACAACACCAGGCAGACATCCAAATATGCAAATATTCATAACATAAAAGCAGTTTTAATAAAAACATTAATCACACATCCAGGTGTGTAGATAAACTTAAAAGAGTGTTAAGTCATGTTTAGGTCATTGACATAAGGAAGGAGGGTCTCCCAGGGATAGAGATACAAGACACCTGCACGCCCATGGGAGGACATAATGAGTCTTACAAAGGAGTACAAACACATAAACACAAAAATAAAAATTACTCTTTTAAAACTAAGCTTACAATATATATATGAAGAAAATCTCAGTAATTTTAAGGTTGTGAAACTTTAACCTTTGCAATTCTTAAAGAGAGACATTGCAATGTTGTTTAATTATTTTTTGCATAAACATATAGGCTCTGTGTGATACTTTATGACTTCATACAAATGTTCTTCAGACTATACATATAGAAAAATGCCTCTCAGTAAGTAATTGAATTGAGAGTCAATATCTCTCTTTTATCCACTGTACATTGATAATTCAAAATGCTATTTTAACTATAGCCTTATATGCCTAAGAATGCTAAGGAAAAAATCTGAAGGGCAGGTCTCTTTTAAATAATATAATATATACAAACATTTGCTCATGAAAGAGGTGGTCAAGAACTTGTTAATTTTCTGCTATTTTGTGTGTTTAAACCAAAAGTTATGAAGGAATGAATTTAATCGATGAAAAATATGAAATTGCAGTAAACAGTAAAGTGATAAAGCTGGACATTTTCACACTTTAGGCCAAACCTGCCAGGTTGAGAACAAAGACCCAAGATGGGGGACATGTCTACTTTAGTCAGACATTTGATAGCTCTACCTAGAGAAAACAAAATTCTTAAAGAGAGACATTGCAATGTTGTTTAATTATTTTTTGCATAAACATATAGGCTCTGTGTGATACTTTATGACTTCATACAAATGTTCTTCAGACTATACATATAGAAAAATGCCTCTCAGTAAGTAATTGAATTGAGAGTCAATATCTCTCTTTTATCCACTGTACATTGATAATTCAAAATGCTATTTTAACTATAGCCTTATATGTCTAAGAATGCTAAGGAAAAAATCTGAAGGGCAGGTCTCTTTTAAATAATATAATATATACAAACATTTTCTCATGAAAGAGGTGGTCAAGAACTTGTTAATTTTCTGCTATTTTGTGTGTTTAAACCAAAAGTTATGAAGGAATGAATTTAATCGATGAAAAATATGAAATTGCAGTAAACAGTAAAGTGATAAAGCTGGACATTTTCACACTTTAGGCCAAACCTGCCAGGTTGAGAACAAAGACCCAAGATGGGGGACATGTCTACTTTAGTCAGACATTTGATAGCTCTACCTAGAGAAAACAAAATTCTTAAAGAGAGACATTGCAATGTTGTTTAATTATTTTTTGCATAAACATATAGGCTCTGTGTGATACTTTATGACTTCATACAAATGTTCTTCAGACTATACATATAGAAAAATGCCTCTCAGTAAGTAATTGAATTGAGAGTCAATATCTCTCTTTTATCCACTGTACATTGATAATTCAAAATGCTATTTTAACTATAGCCTTATATGTCTAAGAATGCTAAGGAAAAAATCTGAAGGGCAGGTCTCTTTTAAATAATATAATATATACAAACATTTGCTCATGAAAGAGGTGGTCAAGAACTTGTTAATTTTCTGCTATTTTGTGTGTTTAAACCAAAAGTTATGAAGGAATGAATTTAATCGATGAAAAATATGAAATTGCAGTAAACAGTAAAGTGATAAAGCTGGACATTTTCACACTTTAGGCCAAACCTGCCAGGTTGAGAACAAAGACCCAAGATGGGGGACATGTCTACTTTAGTCAGACATTTGATAGCTCTACCTAGAGAAAACAAAATTTTGATGAGTTGTGTTTGTTGAGCCTCTCCCCCCTTACACTTAAGTTACATTCATATGTCATAGAAGAGACTGGACCAAGTGTGCTGACTTAGTCTTGATCAGCAAATTCAAATAAAGAAGGAGGATATGCAGCATGTGAAGAGTGAAAAAAAATGAAACGTCTAGGCTTAAGCTCGTGTAAAAAGAAAATGACTTCAATAAATTTTCAGATTCTGTCTTTTTTTGTTTATAGATCTAAACTCTTGAAATGTATGCTTTATCAATTAGAATTCAGATCTATATCTATAAAGATCTATATTTTAATGACGTAATGAAAATATCTAATAATGTTTATATATTTCTGCTCATTCAACATCTGTAATTGTGGTAGACCCCAAACACAAATGAACTTATATTCGGTATGATCTTATATTTTATTATTGAATTATTATTCAATAAATATACGTTATAGATCTAACATCTATTATAATTTTTTATAGATTCTAGATCTAGATTCTATATATATCATATATTTATATAGACATAGAAGATCTAAATCTAGATCTATACATAATTCATTCAATTGGATCTAGACTCTAAACTAAACTCCTAGGCCGAGACTACACTCTTAGTCTTAGAGTTTTCTTGCAAAGAAAACATCGAATGTAGATCTAGACTAGATTAGGCGTAGAGCTGTCTTAGCTTATGAAATATAGTATATTCTACATTCTTTCATACTATTTTTCAGCGTAGAAGTAGGTAAGTTAATAAGTGAGGCATTGTTTGTGATCCATACTGACCATACATTACTCTTCAAATCAACTCATGAATCTTGTTTCTGTATCTATGGACGCCATGATTTAAAATCAACTGTCGTATCTTTTTTCTTACCAAGTTGTCTTTTGTGTTGATCTAAACTAGATTCTAGATGTCAAAGAGATCTTTATTTTTTTCCAGCAGACAGATCAATTAGAATCTATTAGATCTATGTAGTCTAAATTATTTAGTCAAGATGTAGTCTAGTATAAATTTTATATTTCACATTAAATGCAATTTCTTTTTTTTTTTTTTTTTTTTTATGAATCTAGATGTAGATCTATATAGTAGACTCTTATATCTGAACACCGACTTACGGGAACTAGGTTAAATTTTTATTTTTTTATTTGGTGAAGGTTTAACTTACATAAAAACTGAAAGCAGATTCTTATTCTGCCACTAAAGGACTATAAAAATAGCTGTATACCTTTGAATTACCAATCATAGTGAAGATTTTATTTTAAAATAAAGTGGGTCACTTCATGCTCCTATATTGAACGCAGTTTTTGGGCTTTCTCCTCAATTGGACAGTGAGCACCGTCATTGTGTACCACTATGTAATTGCTAATAAATTATATATGTGTTACTTAATTTTTTTTTTAGATTGTATTAAAAAAAGTAGATTCACTTTTGCAATATGTATTTATAGTCTATTTCCTCATATACTCTCTCTCTAACTCTATATATAGAATATATATATATATACATATCGTTTATAGCTTATTATTTATATACCTATGTAATCTATGTGTAGAAACACATAAATCTGTATAGATTATATACTTGTCACGTACACGGTATCTATATTTAGCTTGTCGGCAGAATTTTAGTTAGCTCGGGATTTTCCATCACGCAGCAGGATTATGTTTTGAAATAAATATGATTGGTTTAAAGTATTAATTATTGTACTTTGAGCTGCATTTACTGGTTGGCCTTGCAGCGGAGAGATGTTAGTCACGTGATAACGCTCTAGAGCCCGGGAAGGATTCTAGATTGCGCCAGTCTTGTGTGGAACGTCTTAGAGATAACATGCACGAGAGTTTAGTGTTAGAACTCAATTATATTATTGTGTAGATCATTTATTTTATTCAAGTACGTTTAACCATTGTAATTATTTGTGAATAGCTTTTCCAAGTTTTGAATTAAAGTAATTGTTTTAGACGAAGAGAAGTTTCCTCATTGAATATAATAATATACTTAGATCGTCTTGTCAACTAGTAACTTCTAGATGATCCTCTTATCAACTGGCACTTCTAGATGATCCTCTTATCAACTAGCAACTTCTAGGTGATCATCTTATCAACTGACTATTTCTGAATCCTCGGCAATTACGATCATTGATTGTGCTTCAACGTAACATCTTGGCATCAAGTTTAATCGTAACATCTAGCACTATTGATGATCGTAACAATATCTATAAATTAATTATTATAATTTAATAAACATGATATATTTTCAACTAATCTACATGTATTTTCTCTCTGTCTTTCTTTTAATTCCCATCCAATGACCCTCTTCTTGTTTTCATAATTTGGGTGTTCTTTTGTGACACATTAACACCCCTTCCCTCCCATAGATGCTTATAATTCTTTTCACGACTCTCTCCTCCTTCCCTCCACTGTTGGATAGTTTGTGACACTACAAACTGAGTGTATACTTCTCCTCACTGCCAGCTCATCTGGAGTGATCACCTGCATTGGGCATGGTCTCTGGCTTCAAATTAGCAGCCCGCACTTTTTCTTTCATTCATAAATTATATATTATAGATATCTCGATCTAGGTCAAGCTTATTCATGGAAAAAAATCATAGATTTATTAATCCCAATAATATTTCTTTTTACGATTTTGCTGTGTCCAAGGAAGGAGAATGAGCTAAATTCATTTTTTTCGTTGTGCACTCCCTTAATAAATTTTATTTAACAGCTAACGGTATAAATGTGATTGGAATGTCTTTCTAAAGATGTTTGGAAGCTTATTTTGATATGCCCATCAGCCTACGATCAAACAGGCTCATAATATACCCTTCATCCCTTATATGGGTATGAATTGCCGGGGGAGGTTACAACAACAGCTTTACATACATGGTTACCGAGAATCTATAAAACTGCCATCTGCTTTGGAAAAACGAACAAAATTACCTGAACTTATCTAAAATTGGACATGCGCAGTCCCGAAACGTCGATTTTTGCTCCAAACATAAAAATAAATGAATTACAAACAAAAAAAGCTACCCGTTCATTGAAGGAGAATTCGATGAAGTGTCCAAAATAGATATCTATTTAAAGCGGAAGTTTTACTTTGAAATAACCTAAAACCAAAACATGGTCATTCACAGACCTATATACATAGGTCTATGGTTATAATTACTCTATGGGATCAGGATTTCCTGATATGGAGAGAACAAACTTAATAATAAATGGCTCTAAAAAAAGCAACAATAAAAGTTAACTCAGATGTAGATTTACCTCAAGGAACAGTCTTAGGCCAACCACTGTTTCTAATTTACATAAATGACCAACCACATTGCATTAGTTCAGATACAAGTCAGATTATTTGCAGACGATTGCAAAACATACAGAATAATAAAAACAACACAAGATTCTGAAATTTTACAGAGAATTTTATGAATTACAGAAATCAAATTAGAGCGTCTTTCCACCCAGAAAAATATCAGTTATCAAGAGTTACACGTACAGACTAATGCTCTAATGGCACTGGGGAAATAAGAACATTTGTACGAATTTGTCCAAGCATATGAAATTTGTTCTTAATCATAAAGTTTCTTTCAGATTATTTTATTAGTTTGTGTAGTTGTAAACAACGGTTGGGCATTTTTCACGTTTGTTTTACATTTTTCGGATGTTCCTTCAGAGTTGAAGAGTCGTAGCCCAAAATTCTTGCACAATGATGTGGGTTGGCAGCAGACATGATACGAACCTGGGACCATTGAGTTGACCAAACAACAATCCAGGGTGCATACCACACGATAAGGCAGCCATCCAACCATGTTGGTCCTATTGTTGCTACTTTACTATATATTATTTTAGTCTTATGTCCTAAATTATCTCCAAATTTAGTAATTTTTACTACTGAAATTCGAATGATAGAGCCAGACCTAGAAGATGATGCGAAAAATGTTCCTGAACCTCTATTTATTCATCTTTTATAATACCCGTTATGTCTGTTCAAGATGAAGATTGTCTAGACCAAATTGAATTTTTGAAGATTATATTTTGAAAAAATAATAACGGTCAAACAAGAGTTTTCCCAGATCAACTGTCAAATTTCTAGAAAAATTGTTAGACCTGTTTTCAAGCTGAATAGAGGAATAGTAAAAACAACAAGATTATCGATTGTACACAACAAAATGAAGCATTAATATTAAGACACCCTGTATTTCCAAAATAAGGGAAATAAATGAGCAAAATGATAAACAAAGTAACAAATAACAAACACATTTGATTTGAACGAGTTCAAACTATGGCTTTTTGTAGTTTTATTGATTTCCAATATGAGCATGAAAGACAAAAATACAAGGGAGGGAACTGTTACATTGTTGAGGAAAAGACATCTACAGTAAAGGTGAGATAACTGATACTAAATCTAGTAGAGACAAAATTTAAACTATTGAATAAACTCCCCAGAAGACTACAATATTTAACGATTCTAATTGTAGTGCAGTTTATAATTCAAATACATTGTGTTGTGACAAAAATGTAATAGCTACAATAAAATACTTGTTCCATATTCTGACTGAGATTCTACTTATAAGATAAAGATTGGTGTGTATATACAAAAGCTAAGTGATTTGAATATACAGGAAGAAAAGAAATAGAAGATGTGATCATTAATGCGACATCACATTTGTCCAACAATGTTGGCATGTTTTGCTTTTCTTTTTCACTGAGAAGGGAGAAAAATGTGCCAGTTTGTACCATCTTGTCATTCCTGATATATATATACTTAATAAAAGTATGCTCGCCTGTATTACTTTATTAAGTTAGAGACATTTATAGGGTCAAGTCACTTTGAGAAAAGTCAATTTAGATAGTTGTCACTGATGACAAAAAAAAAGAAAAAGGAGGGGAAATCAAAAGCAAGCAAAAAAAAAATAAAAAATTACCATGACTAAAACATTTGAATTACAAAAATTTTTATCTGCAAAATAATTGTAAAATATCAATCTGAATCTGCCGAAGCTAAAGTGGAGCCAAATAACTATTCAATTCATAGAATAAAGCAATTTACAAAGTTGGTAATGAGTTGCAGAAATATTGATTGCAGGCCTAAATGTAGTTACATACTTGTGTTAAATAAAATTTCTTTCTTTCTCTAAACAACTGGCTTACTTCAAATATAAAAAAGAATGACGTTAAATATACATAAAGAGTCCAGAACTGGCCTGAACACATTGCAGTCAACACACAGAAAAAATCAATCTTCAATAAATGCAGTGATACAATCTTTCTACACATAAATAGGTGAATTTAAAAAATATTGAATTTAAAAAAAAGTAAAAAAAAAAAATTCTTAAGTTTTATGCCTGGCTATTTGCTGAACTTTGAAAACAAATCAGGGAGGATTGTTAATTGGTTTAAAAAAGTTCTGTTGTAACACTGGTATTTGTTTCACGTTCAAGTGTTACACTTTATATTGAGATACATTTTACAAATTAAAAAAAAAAAAAAAAAAAAAAAAGAAATAAAACTTGATCCTCAAAGTGAACTAGAGTGATACAAGATCATAAACTAAACAAAAGGACAAATGATGCTTAAAACTCAGATTCTAAAAAAAAAAGAAATCTCAAAAGAGAATTGAAACATAGGTTTACATCATTCAACTTTAAATCATGCAGATTATAAAACTATATGAGAAAAAGAAAACAATATGGATACATTTTTGGTTTGATTTTCCAATAAAGAAGAGAACAAATAAAACAAGCACAGTTTTGGCTGATTTGATCAAATGTCAACATAACAAAGAATTGTAATAATGCAATAAAGTTTTTCAGAAACCAGAAAAATAATGAAATAACTTGTTAAATAAACTGACGAAATGGAGATTCTTCAATGAATAAAGTTTCAAAAGCAACTTTTCTTTCTGATCTGATTAACTAAAGTTCCTTCAAAAAAAAATATAATTTCAACCAACACATATCCATGTGTTTATCTAGTCATGCATGTTAATTAGACTTAAACTTTGCTAAGACAATTATTTTCTTGGATGATTCAGACAGCCTGTTCCATGATCTAGGAAAAAAGGAGCACTTGTACAAATTTGCCCTAGCATACAGAATAAGAATCGCTGACAATAATAAATGTTATTAATGGAAATAAAGAAGTATCTCAGGATCCATAAATTTAGAAGTAAATGAAAAAAAAAAAGGATTAACATTTATAGTTAAGTTCAGAAAGGCAGAATTACTTTGTTTACTCTGTTTAACTCAAAGCAACTGGCACTTTAAAATAAATTCTAAAAAGCAAGCAGACATTTCATCTCAAATTTCTCATTCTAATTTTAAACATGAAGGTGGATAAAACAAGAGAAACAACATAAATAATTAACTCAGAACAAAAAATTTAAAGTGTTGGCATGAAACTTGTGGCATACATTTTTTCCCCATGAACTAACAATATTAATATTTGTAAAAGAACACAAATGAAAAAAGCAAGCAGGCGATTTTGAAAGAAAATGTGCTATTAGCATCTAGATAGATTCTGTCGTTAGTTTAGATACACATATAGAAAACAATATAATAGTATATCAGAATGCGGTTGAGCTATTGATGAACATAAAAAACATCACTGAATTCCTTTCAAGTTTACATACCAATATAAAAAGCTACAAATGAGAATGGTAATTTATAACATGATACACATAAAGCTAGAAAACATACATTCATATAAATAGCACTACAGTGTCTAGAAAATCAAGAGAAATTATTATATTAATAAACAATTATCCTAGTCATTCTTCTAACCAATAAAGCTAATTATCAAAGCCTGTTAATTTTCAATAACCTTTCACAATTATTTTTTAATTGTAAGGAAAAAAAAGCAATACCTAAAGAGTTCCTTGTTGCTTTGATTCTCATATTGCACAAACTTAATTGCCAAATTTTCAAAATTGCAGAACAAATAATAAATAGCAAAACAAAATATGACTGCCATTGAACTGAAATAAATAGTCCAACATATCACACACAAATAAGGCACATTACAAAAAAAATACTAATAAAATTTGCTCTCTTTTTTCTTAATGAGCCAAATAAAATGATTATAAACACAAAATTAATTCCACAGAATATATTTGCTAAAAAAAGACTCCTTAATACACGCCTTACCCCAACAAACAAAATGCTACAAAGTTTTAGGTACCGGTACTTCTGCAAAATATAAAGTACCAGTATAAATAACAAAATAATTCTTATATATTATGATCACTTGGAATTAACTTATTTCAATTAGATCTCTGAAGAAAAAGAAATTATCTAATTTATTACTGAACAAAGGGCATGATAGACAAGAAATGAGATGAATATAATTAATAACAATAATTAGGCATGGATTTAAGCAGAAATCTTAATGAAGGGTGGGGATTTATTTTAAAAATATAGAATGTCTCTGAATTCATTTACCTAATTGAGAACTACCTAATCGAGAGAGTACCTCATGTTGGGGAAAGTATAAAAAAATGATACTCTTGTAAACTATGTTGTTTGATAGGTCTTAAAGGAAGAAAAAAATTTGTTAGACAAGAAAAACTGATACTTGAAATCACAGGACTGAAGTATTATCTTACCAAAGGTTAAGAATACAGGCAACAGAAACAAAGGAGTCAAATACAATAACAATAAAGTATTAGTAATTAATATTGATACACTGTATAAATACATGTTTTTATATATATATATATATATATATATATATATATATATATATAATATTTATGTGTCTGAGCAGACTAATTCATGGATGAACCAGGAAATTTGTACACTGGGAGGGACATACAACACTAATTGCATGATGTTCATAATATGTACTATCTAACGTGATGACAGCATGCAACATAATGTTTCTATACAGCTATGTTTTGTGAGCAACAACACCTTCCAGCCAGTTTCCCTGAACCTATTTTATATGAGCAGTTTAACCGAAGAGCTGAAGAGAATTCCCATGGTTCTCAAACTGTTGTTCTACAGAAAAGTAATGAATCATTACACTAGTACTACACAGGATGGGATGGACGAAATGGTCTCTTGAATCCTGCACAAAAGACAAAACCTTTTTCTCTATGCACAAAAGAACAAAAAAGTTGAACTTTTTCCATTATTATTTTTCCATGTTTCGCTGGAATTCTTCCTTTTGCTCATTACTATTTCACTACCCTGTTATGATTAAGCTTCAATAGCTTCGTCCTTTCTTACCAGACAGAAAAATGTTTTATTTGATATAGAATTAAAGGGGAATGCATGCTCTTTTTTTTTTTATATAAGACAAAATAAAGTTAAATAAAATGAAACATTAATTTAATTTAATGAGGTCAAGTTATTTTGAATAAAATGAAACATTAATTTAATTTAATGAGGTCAAATCAATGTTGGTATCGTCAATTAAAAGAGAAAGAGTTAAGATCTCAGTAATGAATGGTAAACAGGAGAGGACAGACTAAAAGGACAAGCCATTCTGAACTGCAGTTGTGAAAGTCATGTGATTGCCACTAAACTTTACAAACAAGAACAGTAAGGTGGCCACATTCTCCTAAAATGAAACATAATTCATAATGTGTGTAGAAGAATTATACTTTCATAAAGAGGACTTAACTTCTCAATAGAATCTTGGACGTCTGAGCGGTGGTGGACAATTTAAAAGGAGGGAGTGGTGGTAACAAAGTGAAGGGTGAAGTGCTCTAAGATTGTCTTCCCTTACTTTAGCACAAATGCAGCAACATAATTGGATGTGTAAAACAGCATTACAATGGACTTGATCAAGGTGAGGAGAAAGAAGTCCTGAGTGAATAGCACAAGCAGGCATACAAACACAACTTGCATTTTAAATTATATGTGAAATTGAACAATTAGTTTGACCTTAGACTCACACTATGTACAATAAGTTTCTTATTTTTTTCCTTTAAGAGCAGATACTTTACAATGATTTTTTTTTGTCCTATTTGGTCCATTTTTTTTTGTAAAAACTATTCAAATAACTTTCTAATGTGCCAAAAATTATTCTAATAACAATTTATTGAAAATCGAACAATAATATCATTGAAGATAAAACAATCTACTGATGGCATGACCAACAAAAGGAGACCAAAACCAAGCATTATTTAAAATTGCGCATTTAGTTGTTGTTTTTTTTTAATCAGTTTACACAAAGCATAAATTTACTTTTTTGTCGGAAACTGTACAATAAACTAGAAGTAGATTTAATGTGAAGCGTTTTCTTCTTTTCTGATTTCATTGTTCGTTTTATAATATTAATGCTAATTAATCAACGCCAAAAAGCCCAATTAAGTACCATAGTCCTATGGATGCACTACTTCAGTGCAAACATCAGTCCTAAGAGTCAGAAGCACATTGTATATCTGAGCTCAACACACAGCCTTTTGGAAACATTTCTTAAAACTGATTGACTAACCAGTAGCTAGAAAAGGGAGATAAAACACAAACCCAGCATAAGTCATGTGGATTACTTTTCTGTTTTTAGATAGCTGTTGTTTTTTTTTAATAGCTATCATATTTAGCTAAAGAATATTGTATGTTACAACTAAGTTGTCTTGTGAAAAATATGATAATTTTGTTGCCTGAATCTCCAGTAGATTATGATAACTGGTAGGATTTCCTTACTGGCAAGTCAATAGTCTGAAGTATTTCACCAGCTAGCAGTATAGCTAGTCATTGACTTTATAGTCATTCTATGATTACAATATTCAACTGACAAGACTTTTCCAAGAATTATGCATTAAAAACAATTTCCAAAATCTGGCCATCATCTATTTTCCTTTTTGGTTTGGACAGTAGATTTCATTTTGACTAAACAAACACCTTCTGTGTTATGAGATAATTTAGATATTTTAGGATTTAGTACACACACAACTATTGCATAATGATGCAACAATATGCAGGTCTGATATATATATATAGTTTTAAAACCTCTATATAATAAAATTCATTTAGTACAGCAATATAACCAACATCATTTCAATTTCTGGAAACCAATTTTCATTGGTAAGTGGACTAAATACACTCTCACATACATATGAACAACATAAAATATAGCACCATGTAGTGTTCAAGTGTACATTTAGGTATGAATTTTAAATGCAGTTAACTCAGTTTACAACCTTCACAAATGATAAAGATAAATAGCAAAAAACCTATGAAAAAAACTTTACAGCTTAACACTTAAAGCTTTAATCATACAAAAAAGCAGCAAACTCTACTGTTATTTTAAGATACAATGACAGTATGTTCTTTTTTTTTAAATACAATACAAAATTAATTTATTCTTCTTCCAAAAAATTGGATTTCAATAACTTGAAATATAAATATGGAAAAAAACTATAACTTAAGAACTTAAAAAAAAAAAAATTCATGGATGTTAGGGGAAATAAATAGAATAAATTAGTGTATTTTTGTGTGTTAGTTTTTACTCTACCTTTCTGTGTAGAAATTCAACAAAAATTTTGTTGGTTATGCAAGTACACATCAATCATAAATGACAATCCTGGTCCCAAATATTTAATGATTAGACTAAAAATATTAATAAGAGAGGGGCGGTGTATAAGAAAAAAAAGTTGAGGAGTATTCAACTGATAATTAAAGGTAGAAAGAACTAGTTATTTGAATAGTCTACACATTTAATTTGCACAACTTCTGGGGCTGTGGCTCAACCAAGATTTCAACCTCACTGGACACAAAATGGAATCTAGCATTGGATTAGTGTAAGTTGTAAGCCTAATACTTTCATCCAAGACCTACTTGCATAATGGAATCTAGCATTAGATTAGTGTAAGTTGTAAGCCTTATTCTTTCATCCAAGACCTACTTGTATAATGGAATCTAGCATTGGATTAGTGTAAGTTGTAAGCCTAATTCTTTCATCCAAGTCCTACTTGCACCAGTGACTGTAGTTGACGGAACTAATTGTATGAGCATACAACTTGCATCAATACAAGTTTTTTCCTGAACCAAGTAAAGGCAAACATTGAAATCACCATCATTTTGAGGATAAAAAAAAACTCAACAGATCACAAAGCATTGTTGACAACACTAGCCAGGAGAAACAAAAAATGTAAGTAAAAAAGTTGTTTTGAACCCATCTCTCTAGTAACGAACACTGGGAGTAAACATCTTTTCATTTCATATTTTCATCAGAAAAAAGAGGTGACAGTAATCCAAGCCTGTCAGAGGCTTAACATAGCCTAACAAAAAGCTTAATAGCAATGTAGGCCAGCTAATGAGCTCTTCAACAGGAGAAGAAAGATGACATCAAACATCAATGTTCTTGACTCGAAAGCGAATGTTATCAAGAGACGCCCAATTAGTGTATGAGTAAAGAGCAAGCGTTTACCTCCTTACCACTGAATACATTGCTTTATAACATTCAATCTATTGATATAGTTTTAAAAAAAAGAACAATGAAAAAATTTAGTCGACTTTATGAAAGCGAACTCTGTGAAATTTCTCTCAGGACTATATGTTGAAGAAATGAAATAAAGAGTCATTGATTTTCCTGAGTGTATAGCCTTCTGTAGATATTTAGATTTCTGTGTGAAAAAATGAAACTGCATTATATCTTGCAACCTTCCCACATGAAACTCAGCATTCTAATGATTTTTAAAAAAAATGCAGGTACAATACAATTTACCATACTTCATGGACAGAAGGTAACCTCAAAAAAATATTTTTTTTTATGTTCCACATCCATTAGTTATAAAGCTCTTAAAGAGTGATATGTAGAAGTTTGTGTGCATAGCAAATTTTTGTATTTGTAAATCCCAAGCACCCTTAATCCCCCATTGACAACACAACAAATCATCACCTTTGCCTTATTAGTGCTAAGGTCGTGATGTTAATTAGATGAGGAATAATTTATCATTCATAAATTAGTACAAGACAATAACAGTTAAACTTCAATTCAACAGATTAAAGGTTAAGTATAATCAGTTGCCAGTGACAGAAATAGCCCCATCAACAATTTTAAAGCAAGAAACTGAAAACATTTCTTTCAATCTATAGATACAGACCAAAAGCTAATAGACTTTAGATAGTCTATTGAAAAAGAACCAAACTGGAATATACATCAAATATTTGACTGGAAGTACAAAATGTTTTAGCACTAAAAAAAAGGTTTACTTTAACATCAAAAAAATTCTGGCCACAATTACAACTGACAATAAATCTCACAACCTTTGTATTATGTGTGACAACCTAATTTAGGTTATGCTGTGCAAATTCAACAAAGTTTAACCTAGGCAACCCTGAACCCATATTGAGAAAGAAAATGAAAAAGAAGGGGGGGGGGGGGGGAAAGCAAGATGGAAAGAAGTCACATAGTTCATCAGTGTTAGAAACTTCCAAGGTATCATAACAAACAGGAATGATGAAGATAGCAACAGTGTCATTCATATGGGTAAGTGCAATTTTGGAAAGATAACATTAAAAAAAAAACCTTTTTGAAGAGGGTACAGGTCTATGTACCTAACATGTAACTAAACAATGAATACAAATAGACATACCAGTAGTTTTGAGCCTAGTAATAGATAATGTCCATCTAGTTTATAAAAGCATGTGAGCTAGATTGCCTAGCATTTATCTAGAAGTAAATTCAATTATATATGAACAGAACTGAAAACTTTCCAACACATATATACAACTATTTTTACAAATAAATTTAAGGAAACAATGAAATCTACTCATTTCCAAGTAACTCTAGATGGCCTTCTAGAATTTTTGTTTCACCTAGAAAGTTTTGTTTTTGAAATAATAGACTAGCAATTCTTTTAAGTTACCATAAAGTTTTGAGAGAAGTAGCTCAGAAACATTAGAACATAGGAATGAAAGTTGTATTACCAATAGAGTGCAGCAATATTCAAGTAAAACTAGCAATCGAAACAATCTCTGGCACTTTCAAAACTTTTTTTTGGAATAGATTCAATAACACAATAGTTTAATATCTTCCAGACAAATTGAGACTCTCAGTTATGTTAGTAGTTAATCACTTGTATGAAATAATTCCTGTGTTACTTTGTTGTTTTTTAAAATTGGAATGCCACAACAGAATTGGTGGTGCAACTCTAGTCAGTCATTCAGTTTGTGCTGTGCACAGAAACAAAGAAAAAAATAAGTTTGACACATGGGCAGGACTAGTGCTGATAAAACTTAAACTTACACTGAGGCATGAAAGAAAAACATAAATGATTAAAAGGATTCGAATTCAGGGCTTTGTGAAAAGTTACCAATGCAAATCTGAATAAATATACACAAATTCTGGAATTCAGAATAAACAATTAAAAAGAAGAAAAGGGGAAAAAAAAAAAAAATTAATAAAAATAAGAAATTCAAGCAAAAAAAAAATTGTATTGGGATAACCTGGCCAATGAGAACTGAGTTCAAGACAAACAAAATATGACTTTAAAAAAACAGCAAGCAATGGAGTTAGTTAGGGGCCTATAATATGTTATTTTAAGACATAACTTAATAAGCACAAATAAATAATAAATTCATATTAAAAAAAAGAAAAAAAAAAAAAGAAAAAGATTTATAATTATAATTAATTTTTACATTACAAAGCTATCTTAACATACCTAGAACAATGTCTATATTTTAAAATCAATTTAGGTATGAGATGGAATATAATTATACAACTGTACATAATTATTACTTCCATAATACAGAGCTAATTTAGGGACATCTCTCTAGAGATAATAATAGAAAAATATTATAAAATCAAGAAATTGATTGGTTACACCGTAGACAGGATCTCCGGCTTGTCTGCACTTTCAGGAGTAACCTTTGTTTCCACAGTTGTCTCCTCTAGGTACATGCTGCGTCTATGTCTTTCCTGCAAAGCACGGAGAATGGCGAACCCCCTGTGGCTTTCCTCGATGATATCATGATCCGCTTCTGCATCCAGCATGTCATGCTTACTTGGACTGGACAATTTTGACGATGTCCCAGAGGTGGATCTTGGGGATCTGGGGCTAAGGCTTTTCTTGTCATCATCATTAGCGGAACCCTGTTTGAGGTTTAGAGATAATGAGCCTTGGACACCATCATCTGGAGTGGTTAACTCAGATGAGACCCTTGTGGACAGGCCTGAGTCGCCTGGGCTGTCACATCCATTGGAGGACTTTAGGGTCTGGTTCTCCAGAGTGCCATTCGACTGTGGTTTGGGGTCGGTCTGACCCATTATTGCTATCTTGCTGGTCATGTAGTTAATCCTCTGTGCCAATGAGTCCATGAATGCATTGGTCTTGTCATCCTGTGAAGGGAACATTTTTCTCTTCTCTTCATCGCCACCTTGTCCATCTTTGTCTGGGCTCGGGGACCCTTGCTTGGAGTAACTCTTCCATGGAAAGTTGGCATTGACATTTTTCACTGCAACCTCAGTGACCGTCCTTCTTGTGTACCTTGTCTTAGGATCAGATCTGGAGGCGATGCCCAAAGCTGGCATAGTTGGTAGTGGCACAGACAAGATGTCTCTGTTTTTGGCATGTGTTGATAAGCTCTAAGGGAAACAAATAAAATAATTTTTTTTATAAATACCGGTAATAAAAAAAAGCCAAATCAAACAAATTCCAATCATATAGAAATAAAAAAAATTATAATCTTACAATTATACATGATTGTTATAATATTTTTTGGTCTTTTTTGTGGTTAGAATCATTTTACTCTCTTCACATGTGATAGCCTGAATAACAGATGATAATTAATAGCATACCCAAATTGTAAAACACAAACAACTAGTTATATTATTTTTAAAAAGTTGTTTTTGATTAAATTAGAAGTAAACCTATTATGTACAATAATTCTAAATATATTTATACAATATAAGTATAAGCAATTTATTAAATTAGCTGGCATGAGATCTTGTACGATTTTGTATGATCAATGGACCTCATTCACCAATCGTAAACAAACAACATTTAGTCACGTGATCTTATTGAGAAAACAACGAAACAAACGGTCACGTGACAACCATCATGAATTAAACATGAGATCGTAAATAATATAGAAGAGATAGAGCACCACGTGGCTAAATGTTGTTTGTTAACGATTGGTGAATGAGGTCCATTTTAAAAGCTAAGTTCTATCTTAAAAACTGAAAAAGTTCTGCCAAATTAAGCATTGGGCTATGGCTAATAATAATAATAATAAGATTGATAATCAAATAATTATAAGAGGCTATGTACAAAAAAGAACCAAATAATTTTTTTTATTGATTTCATACTAATAAATTAGGATTTTTTTCCAATCAATGTATTATTGTTAGATTTGGTTATTTTCACTAAATATAATAAAGTTCCTTCCAAACATGTAATTTAAATTCTACTTTTTCTGCTTTATATTGGTAGCAGACATGCCCTGCCTTTATTGTAATTGTAAAAAAGTTAATTCTTCTTATTCATTTTTAGTTGCATAATAATTCATATTGACTCATGAAGATACGGTGGTTAAACAAATTCTAGAACTTAATAGAAATATGATAAAACTGAATATACATAAGGCGGCTACAGGGATCTAGTAATAATAATCACCACCTACTCTATGGAGTGACAAAATTGATTTTAATTTTAAAAAGCATTTTTTTTTTAAAGTTTTATCTTAATACTAGTTGCTTGGTATACAGTTAAAAAATAAGAACCCTCAAAGATGCATTTAGTCCTCCTAAGTAAGAAATCCTATTTCAGCTCATTTAACACAGAAACAATAATAAAAGTTGAGGACATCTCTACCAGGTTTTGAAAGTAGGACTTTGAACTGTAATACAGCACTTCTTCACCTGACCACCCATTAAAAACAGAAATATTCACAATTTACACTACCACTGTCAAACCTATAATGTTTACCATACCTCTAAAGCTCTGGCTGTGTCCAGAGATGCCTGAGCATTCATTGAATGAGCAGAAGACAGTGAAGTAGTTTCCCCTCTATCTCCTTCACGGAACGTTAAAACTGCTTTATCCAGTATTTCTTTGGTTTCGACATCTTTGGACCTGTCTGAAGCCAATTCTCCTCTCTGTGTTCAAGAAAAAAAAAAAATTAAAACTTTTAATCAGAATTTTACTTCACTACAAAATTTTACTTTAGGTGGACAAGTTCAAGCTTAATTATGAAAATCCTGAAATTGCTCCAAAACACTTTCAAAAGTTTACAAAACAAATAATTTATTTACATAAACCAGATTTTAATTTTGCTCTGTAGGTAAATTGAAGGTACCCCTTTCAAACTTGCACTCTATGAGGGCAGATAATGTGAAGTGATGAAGATAGTGTAATGTGGCCTGCTCAATTTTCTACTGCCTTAAACTTCCCCAATGTATGCCGGTACTCATTAGACTTGTGCAGGGCCAGGATTTGAAACCTTTCTGTTCAGAAGCCATTTGCTTTATTCCTCAGCAATCACACACCCCTTTGTTACCCCTCAGCAACCACATCCCCCTTCTTACCACTCAACAACCGCATCTCCTTCTTACCACTCAGCAACCACATCCCCCTTCTTACCACTCAACAACCGCATCCCCTTCTTACCACTCAGCAACCACATCCCCCTTCTTACCACTTAACAACCGCATCCCCCTTCATACCACTCAGCAACCACATCCCCTTCTTACCACTCAGCAACCACATCCCCCTTCTTACCACTTAACAACCGCATCCCCCTTCATACCACTCAGCAACCACATCCCCTTCTTACCACTCAGCAACCACATCCCCTTCTTACCACTCAGCAACCACATCCCCCTTCATACCACTCAGCAACCACATCCCCCTTCTTACCACTCAGCAACCACATCCCCCTTCTTACCACTCAACAACCACAACCCCCTTCTTACCACTCAGCAACCATATTCCCCTTCTTACCACTGAACAACCGCATCCCCCTTCATACCACTCAGCAACCACATCCCCCTTCTTACCACTCAACAACCACAACCCCCTTCTTACCACCCAACAACCACAACCCCCTTCTTACCACTCAGCAACCACATCCCCCTTCTTACCACTCAACAACCACAACCCCCTTCTTACCACTCAACAACCACAACCCCCTTCTTACCACTCAGCAACCACGCACCCTTCGCCCTGAAAAAAATATTTTTTTTTTAATTTTTGAAGTGAAAAAAAAAATTGAATAACTTCCATCTTTACTGTATTTTTTGTCTGAATTTAAGTGTTACAGAAGGGCTTTAGTGTTCTTGTCAATGTGTATGGACTTTTGAAAGCAACTTCTCTTTTAGACCATACTGCTTGATGAAAGAAAGAAATGTATAGCAATAATAAACATTTATGAAAACATCCATACCATGCCAGTTTTTGTTGGGTCAGCTCCAGCATCAAGCAACAGATACACCATTTCTGCATTATCACAGTCACTGGCCCAGTGCAGTGCCGTCCACTTGGTCTAGAGAACAGAATTTATTCTTCAAGATTAAACTTAAACAAATTAAGCTCATGACTTCTTATAGATTAGTTTAGAGAAAGTTTTTAATCTAATGATATGAATGCTCCAATGAAATAAATGAAGAAATAAAGCGGGAAAGATACTCCCAATTTATAATATGAATATGTCACTAAAAAAACACATGTTTAAAACATAGATTCAAATAAAACGCTTGATATCCTTATTATGAATTCACAGTAATGAAAAATACAATTATTAAATCCATACAAAGAATGAAAAAAATAAGAGATGAATAAACAATAGGCTGAACTTCCAATTACTTCTGTATCTATGGACTTCAACAACTCCCCTAACTCAACTCTACTCCTTCTTCAATAAGATCTTCCTCTATATATGCTCTATAAATGATTCTTTCCAGAAACATTACATTTATAAGAATCTTCTAAAACTTTTTTTAGATTTTTTTGACCTTCTTTAAATTTCTGGAACTGACATCATATAATAGACTTAAATGATTTGACCTCAATATCTGTGCTTGGCTTACTCTACTACTAATCATGATAAATGTGTGACCTAACTGCTTGGTTCTTTTCCATTCTTCAAAGTCTCTAGGGATGCATATGTCCAGTTTTTTAAGATACCAGAATACCAGCTGTGTTTGATCATTTATTAATAAACACAAATTAATAAGTGAAAGTCACCATATAGGCCAAGAGCATGTGGTTTCCTAGACCTGTAGAAATGGAATTCAGCAAGTCTGGAACAGTCAAAATGAATATGAGACACTGTTTCCTCTTCTTCCCTGCAATGGGAATAGAAGAGAAGGGGATCAAAACTTGATCTATGCTTAATCCTGCACTACTATAATAGTTTTGTTAAGGTCAGGATAATCTCCAACACAGGCCAGGGTGATTTATGCATCCCCAGACTCCACTGGCTTCTTGGGTCTTGCTCCAGAACTTAAACCATGTTTCCATTTTTATCCACTGAACTGATGCTAAGGTATGATAAGTTAACTCTTAAAAACCGTAATTTTTTTCTCATTCTACCGGAATTATTTTTTTTCCCCACAATTTTTATCACATAAGCCTTTTTATAAACGTCATACTGTTTTTTCTGTTTGTTAAAACATAGACATGTTATATAAAATTTTGTTGGAAATTGAATTGAATGTATTACAAGATAATTTATCTTTCAATGTTATAGATAGTCATTGGAAAAAAAATTAGGTAATTTCAGAGATGAAATTTTTTTTTTTTTTTAAATTTGATCTTTAAAAACTGACTTTCCCAAGTAAAAAAAGAATATTCCAACAGTCCTCAATCATTATTATTGTATGAAATATTAAACTGTATTCAATTATCTATTTAAAAAACATAACTTTGTCAAACTTGATCAATATTTACACTTTTAGTGAGGTTTCTTTCTAGATCTACTAGGGCCTGGCTGGGGCGACGCCCCCTTTCGTTTACTACTCACTTGAGTCTGAAAGTCGCTTTCATTATAACTTTCTAGCTCTAGAATCTCTATCTAACTCTAAGTCTAAGTCACTCATGTCACTATCATTCGTATCTAAAAAGATATTTAGAGCCTGATCAGCAGTAAAACGGCCAGAAGGCCTGTCAGCCATGATGTCTGATGCAAAAAAACGAAAAATTCACTAGTCACTTACAAAAAAAAAATATTTAGAACAATAAAAACAGCTTAGATTAACAAAGTATCAGAAGGAAAAAACTTTCAAAATGGCCGCTCTAGCGTTTCTTTAAACCATTTAAGGGATTAAAAACATGGATTAGAAAAGAAAAAGAAGTAAACAGGGAAATAGTGATCGGACGCTGGAAGCGTCATTATGTTAGCATGGCCGGGAGACTGGTCGCTGTCAGCGTCATTACGGTCTTGAAGAGTTAAACAATTATATAGGGCTGCAGACTGATTTGATTTGGTCACCAAAAGTTTACTTTTTGCTTAAATAATTTTAGCACTTATTAGAGCTGGATTACTCTGGGATACCCTAAGGTTGTAATTTAACTAATCCAGCCTACACTACGATTCAAATCTCAAAGAGGTCATTTATAACTGTAAATTACACTGTTAGTAAATATTCATACATGAGAACATATGTTATGATGTGTGTGTGTGTGTTTTATGGCTGGCGTACCCTCTGATGCATAAGAGTTTTAAAAAAAATTAGAAAATGGGATTAAAAAAAAAAGAAGTTTCTGTTTAGTACGAGAGTAATGGGCCCTTACAATTATTTTACATGGACCAGCTGTCATGAGCTGACACAGACCTTTATCAGGACCAAACAGGAGACCAATGGTAGTGAATGACTTACATAGCAAGTTGCACTGTTTAGGTCACAACCTCCCTCAATGAATGCCGAGGCCACTTCCAGGTGATTGTGATAGGCAGCAAACATAAGTCCAGTGAAATTGGCCTGGATAGTTTTGGAGACAAAAACAAAAAAGATTCAATACTTATACCTTCAATAATTTCAATAAATGGAAAAGGATTCAAAGAAGGAAAGTAAATACAGTTACAGCAAAAAATTACAATGACCCAAAGAACATATTTAAGTTAAAAAGACGCAGTTGTTAACACTGGGTTTCGTCCAAAAATTTCAACCGAAGAATTAAAAAGCTTGACTGACATTAGAGATAGGTAAAAATGTGCTTTTCATGAATCATTAAATATTAAAACAATATTCAAAAATATATGTAATAACAACTTTAAAATTCTTTTTTTTTTTGGAGCAAGGAAAGGAATCTTCACAAACATCACCAGTCCCTGAGCTCATGATATATTGTCTATTACTGAGCCCCTGATATCTTGTCTATTACTGAGCCCCTGGTATCTTGTCTATTACTGAACCCCTGGTATCTTGTCTATTACTGAACCCCTGGTATCTTGTCTATTACTGAACCCCTGGTATCTTGTCTATTACTGAACCCCCTGGTATCTTCTTCATTACTGAGCCCCTGGTATTTTGTCTATTACCAAGCCCTTGGTATCTGCTCCATTACTGAGACCCTGGTAGCTTCTCTATTACTAAGCCCCAGGTATCTTTTCCATAACGGACCACCTGGTATCTTGTCTATAATGGAGCCCCTTGTATCTGCTCCTTACTGAGACCCTGGTATCTTCTCTATTTCAACTCCAATGATTGTATCAAATTATCATAATAGAAATGGTAGCTATCTTTATAACAAAGAAATGACCTACTTTAAGAAGCCTTAAGTAATATTGTAATATTTAAAATAAAAAATTGCTACATTTCAATGGACAAACCCAAAAAGACTTTTGTTTCTATCATTTTATTGGATAGCCAAGTCAGGACAACAAGTCTGATGGTAAACAAAAAGATGATATATAACTTAGTGCTTGTTGAAATGTACTAGTGGGTGTAGGCAACTTTTTAAAATTTAAAATTCATCTTTCAGTTATTCAAAAGCAATTATTGAAATAACAAGCAACAACAAACCTCTGCTAAGTCTGTACCTTTCAAGTTAACTTCACATAATTAATTAAATAATTTAATGTTTTAACTTAATATGTCAATTTAAAATAAATTTTTTTCAATTTAAGAATATTGAAATTAAAAAAAAATAATACTTAGTTTTGTATGTTGGTTATTTACGTATCATCTTCAGACTTGATAGGATTTTTAAACTTTCAGTTATTCAAAAGCAATTATTGAAATAACAAGCGAAAACAAACCTCTCCTAAATCTGTACATTTCAAGTCAACTTCACATCCGGCTTTGATTAAATATCTGGCAATTTCTCCCAAAATTTTCTCCTCTTCATAATTTTTGGAGCGAGCTGTCTCGATAAGGGCAGATCTACCATCCTAGAGTTGGGAGAATAAACACAACAATAATTAGATAACTAATTGCTTAAATGATGCTGCACAGTGAGCCATCAAGATTTCTAAGATATAATAACTATCACAATGTGGGCTATAAAGACTTAAGCAATATAATAACTGTCACACTGTGGGACACAAAGATTGCTTCTGCTTAAAGGTTAAAGTAATTTTAGAACATGTTGAATAATGTAATAATAAAAATAAGAAGAACTCACTTGCATTTTTTCAACTCTTTCCCCACCATATTTATAAAAAAAACTAAATTCTTAAGGCGGGAGTTAACTTCTAAAAGTACATTGTCCTCTTATTGCTAGTATTAAAAACTATAAGCTAATAGCAATTTTGAATTCATTAGCGGACAGCACATTTGGACTGCTTATAGGGCACATACCTTGTTTAATATACTTATATTGCAATGGTTTCTGACCAACACTTCAACGGCTCTCAAATGGGCATAATAGGCTGCACAGTGTAGAGGTGTCCAGCCATTCTGTTCCAATTCAAAGTTTTAAAAGACATATTAATAATAAAATTAAAATGTTCAAAACTTCTTAAAACACCAAAGACAAACGCACACACTACAAAGTATCCTACTAGTACGTAGTAATGATAAAATTGAGACAAGCACATCAGCATTTCTATGTGCTAATCTATTTATAACCTCCCTCAGTCATGAACCAACTTTGGATCATTTCAGAGAAATAATGAGATGAAAAAAAAGGGCAATAGCCTTGGTCAGAATATTGCCCACACAGTAGGTTCCCAATCTCTATCTCTATGAAGCTAATGTGTCCAAAGAAATGACAAGTAGCGTTACAGATTTCTATCAGCAGTGTTGCAGGTTAGCGTAGCAATGTGTGCTGTAAGCTGCCTAAGGGTTACCAGCTCCTGATTTTTTCTCAGGGTAGACTCCTGTAGTTTAGGTATAGACCCAAGGTAGCAGAGGTTTAAATATCAGTCAACATTTAATAACAGTAAAATAAGTTTTTCAATAAATATTTTATGTTACAGAAATTTTTGTGTGTACTATAACAAAGCAAAGCACAACACAAAACTATAGATTTATATGTATAATAATTTTAATGTGTAATATTGTATTTTTTATTATTTATTTTATTTTGTTATGTTTAATATAATGTTTAATAATTGTGATTACATGTTAGCCTATATTATGTAGCATCAAATATATAAACAAAAAAATATCTAGAAGTTTTAGATAAATACATTTAACTTTAGCAGTTTATCTTGTCAACAAAACTTCAAGCAATGAAATATTTATGAAAATTCAAAATCTACAGCTGTCATAACAAAACGGGAAAAGTAATAAAATGATTTAATCACCTTATCCTGAGCATTGATATCAGCACCTGCATCCACTAGCATCTGGATAATGTCAGCATGACCTTGCATGGCAGCATGGTGGACAGCTGTATTTCCTCTCTGCACAGGAGTAACAAAACTGATTTTAATTTTAAAAGGCATTTTAAAAAAAAGTTTTATCTTAATACTAGTTGCTTGGTATACATTTCAATACTATGAGCCCCAATGTTTGTATGGAATTCTATTGTAACTTAACTCTTTCTCTCCGTAATTATTTTCCCACGTTTCGAAGGAATTCTTCATTTTGCCCATTACTATTTCACTACCCTGTTAAAATAAAGCTTAAATAGCTTTGTCGTTTGTTATTAGAAAATGTTTTACTTGGTATATAATTAACGGGGAATGCATGCTCTTTTTATATAAGACAAAGTTAAGTTCATAAAATTAAACATTAATTTCATTAAATGAGGTCAAATCAACGTTGGTATTGTCAATCAGCAGAGAAAGAGTTAAATAACCACATGAATACAAACATATATTGCTAAAGTAAATCAAATCAAATGTTTATTAAATAAGCTTATACAAAAATAAACATGCAACAGAGTTTGTGTGTTTATACAAAAATATTTAACTGTCTCAGTTGCATATCCTTAGCAGTCTTTTATGTCTCTGTTGGTGTTGCATCCTCAAATAGGAGTTAAGACTCAAGGATGGACATGTATCTATTTCTTTTATCTTCTGTTTTAGCTTTTAAGAATAAGATATTCTTATCTTGTACCCATCATTAGAACAATAAAACTCTCCATACTTACAGAGAAATCAGGCAGCATAAATACCAAAAGCCAATGTAATTGTAATTTTTTTCATACAGTACTAGTGATTCTGATCTTAAACCACACAATTTTTCTTACATTTTTTTGTTTATGTTCACAATAAACATCATCCCTGGCAGACTAAAGATTTTCTAAGCCAAGTTTTATAATTTAGGATAGCCCTTTAAGTAATTAATGGTGATGAGTCAGTCAGTAAAATTTTCCATTGTATAAGTCTAAGAAAATAGTGAAAAGTTTCAACACAGTTTTGAACAACATGGCCAAGACTACTTTTCTGACGTTTCAAAGGTCTAGAAAATGTATTTGGATGGATACTATGGCTTGTACCAGGAATTGGATGCTTGGACAAAGTTTTGGAATCCATCTTTCACTAAATGCTAGCACTAGGTTCAAAAATCCACATTTCTCTAAATGCTTGCACTAGGTTCCAGAATCCACCTTTCTCTAAATGCTAGCACTAGGTTCCAGAATCCACCTTTCTCTAAATGCTTGCACTAGGTTCCAGAATCCACCTTTCTCTAAATGCTAGCCCTATGTTCCAGAATCCATTTTCTCTAAATGTTAGTACTAGGTTCCAGAATCCACCTTTCTCTAAATGCTAGCCCTATGTTCCAGAATCCATTTTCTCTAAATGTTAGTACTAGGTTCCAGAATCCACCTTTCTCTAAATGCTAGCACTAGGTTCCAGAATCCACCTTTCTCTAAATGCTTGCACTAGGTTCCAGAATCCACCTTTCTCTAAATGCTAGCCCTATGTTCCAGAATCCATTTTCTCTAAATGTTAGTACTAGGTTCCAGAATCCACCTTTCTCTAAATGCTAGCCCTATGTTCCAGAATCCATTTTCTCTAAATGTTAGTACTAGGTTCCAGAATCCACCTTTCTCTAAATGCTAGCACTAGGTTCCAGAATCCACCTTTCTCTAAATGCTTGCACTAGGTTCTAGAATCCACCTTTCTCTAAATATCTACCCATGATGATGTTGGTGAAGTAAAGATCACTGAGACTGAATGTCTTTTTTGGTACACACAAACAACTGTATTGGTTTAGCAATCAAATGAACTTACTGAATCCACTACAGAAAGATCACAACCTGCATCTATCAGAAGTTGTACAACATCTGCTTTCCCCTGTGACGCTACATGAATGGGGCTACAGCCGTGCTGAAATGAGCGTGCAACATAGTTTATGGCACATGTGCACTATTAATACCAAATTATTTAAAATCAGAAAAGAGCACAGTTAATTTTACATAATGAAAACTAAAAGTTATAGTTGGATAATAAAAGCAATCAAAAATGTCAAAACATTTATCTCTTTACAAAAGTGGCATATGTCATTTATATAATAAAGAAAAAACAACATTTTTAAAGATTAAAAGATTTTTTTTATAAAGTGTCATTATTTTTTAAAAAAAAAAAGTTTTTTAAAATAATAAACTTACTATGGAGGACACCCAGTTAACATCGATGCCATGTTCAATAAACTTCTGCACAAGGTGGGCTCGACCAAAACCACAAGCTTCCCAGAACATTTCTTGTTTAGAACCAGCTTGACCCATGATATCTGCAGTTTAGTAAGATATTACTACAAAGTGTAATCTGAAAATAAAAAAAGAGGAAGAAATTAAAAATAATTAATAAAGAACAGATAAGCAAAAGAGCTATTGTATTAGATCTATAAGAAATTCTTATAAACTATGAGAAAAGAATGGAGGTGTGGTGGTGGAGTAGTAAAAAGCTTGACTTCCAAACCGAAGGTTCTCATGTTAAAATTTCTGTGATTTGAATTTTAGTACACTCCTGAGTCCACTCATCACAAATGGGTAACTTAGATTAGTTGGGGAACGTAAATGTGGTTAATAATCATCCAGGCAGCCACATGACACCTTGGTTAACAATTGGCCATAGAAACATGACTTAAATGGGGAGCTTTTTTTTATAAGACAATAAATATGTTTCTATCTAAATTTCATCCTATTAGACTTTACATTTTAAATTTTACATAACTAGAAAAAAGATAATAAATTCTATATTCCGTAATATCTAATTTTGTAATATCATTCTTATATAAATCCTCACTAGAGTCTATATCTCTTAAGAACAGACCATGTTTGTTTCAAAAATAAAAGATGGAAGAATTCCAAAATATTTATCAAGAATGATCTGCAAAACAAGGCATGTTTAAAGGCAGCAAACCTTTAATCAAGAGTAATAGATGATGATTCAGGACATACAGATATCAAAGAGATTTTCTTAGAACAGAGGTTTAAGAGATTTGCCCAAGAGAACTAACTAATGTAAAGCAATATTGTTAACAAATCAAAATTTTCAAGAAAACTAAAAAGTGCTGAGACACACACACACATATAAAATATTATATATGTGTACTATAATAGTACATCTGACCATTTAGACTTAACAGGGAATTAATAAATATATATATATATATATATATATATATATTTAATTTATACAATATATTTATTTTCAACAAAACACAGGCACACTGCTGACAAAATAAAAATGATGACAAACAAACACAATGAGAATTAGAGACAGGAAATTTTGCTGTTTACCACTGACTCAGACATAGATCTATGACTTATAAACATCATTAATCATTGATAATGATTAAGAACTATATAGATCTACATAAGAAAAGAATCAAGTCCTCCCTAATCAGAGTCAGGTGTAGAAAAAAAAAAAATGCCACTTTTAGAAGTTTACCACTTAAAATTAAATATATATATTATAATATATAATACAGCATCATGGTTATACTCATTTCATAAAATGATTTTATTCTATCACAATCATAAACGATTAAGCCATTTATTATCTGATATTATAATATAGTAATAGATCTACTAGATCTAGGTCTAATTTAGTAAATTATAGAGATATAGTCTAGGTTCTAGATCAAGTAGATCTATTTAATGAATTTAATGATAATGATTTTAATCTATATCTATTATTATTAATTTATAATATTACTAATATTAGATCTAATATCTATTATTATTATTGTTACTAATTATTGTATTCTATTTGATAATTATAATATTATCATGTCATATATATGTACTCTAGATCATAAATTACCTAGATCTAAATCTAGATTATAATATATAGATCTATTATTATTATACTAGCTTAGACAGACTTAGTTATTTAATCTTACTCAGTTTACTTTAATTCTAATTAGAATCTATCTAGTTAAGTTAGAGACTTATGAGACTAGCTTCAATTACTTGGACTTGGTTGGAAGTTCGAGTTGATCAAAGAAAAAGATGGAAAGAAATATTACAACTTGATCTACAATCTCTAGGTCTAATTTAGAATTGTTGTCATCTCTAGGTCAAAATAAAACCAGGTTTCCTTATATCTATATCTATGATCTAGATCTAACTAGACCAGATCTCTATGACCATTAGAATCTAGTCCGTAGTCGTAGAGGTCTGCATAAATTTTTCTTTGATGATAAATAGTACCGGAAGTAATTGCTGTAAACACAGTGGAACTTAAAATTGCGAATTGTTTATTTTCTTTCGAAACCTTTATTCACTTCAAATTTATTGTTATTAGATCTAGACTAGTTTCTAGTTTAAAATTAAATTTGGCGTTAATAATGAAGTCTTTTAAAATAACTTTCTCGCATAATTATGTTCATTCTCATTCATGCATCAGAATAGGTCGTGCCTACGCATTGTTAATGAAAGGTATTCCCGCTCCTGTGCAATGACCGCTTTAAAAAAAAAAGAAAAAAGTAGGCCTAGTACCTAGTATTGTATTTTTAAAAGGTCATGATAAGCATTCCCAAACGGTGGCAAATGCCACTTCATTAAAACAAAATTTACATCATTGGCACGCAAATATCATTGCAGAGGAGAAGAGGATGCGTTTTCTCTGCAGATAGGCCTATTTGTAGCATTATCGAGCACATCTCTAATGTTATCTTCAATGGACATCTGGATAGCTGGTCTGTGATAAGTCAAGCTTTCCGGCCTCGAATCGGCTACCTTATGGAACAGTTCTTGAAGAAAACATAGGTAGACTAACAGGGAAACATCTGCAGTTTTAACTTGTAGCCCTATAGACCCGAGTCCGAGAACTAATCTATTGCACTTGGTGAGGATCCGAGAAAGCCTAGTTCTCGAGACGATAACCGTTACTGATGGGTCTAGTTAGAAAGTCACTAGAGAGATCTTCCTATATAAATATGCGGCCCTTCTATGTATTTGCTGGTATAATATAGGATGTGCAACTGTAAAAGTTAATGTACTAACGTAGTGACTGGCGTGTTTTAAGGAAAACAGTAAAAGTGCTCCTTCTTCACTAGATCAAGATAGCTGCCTGGTTGTGTAGTATGCTCGCTGGATTGTCGGTTCGGTCGTCTCGATAAAACAGCCACAAATGGGCGTTCCGCTTTGAGAAATATAGGCTAATGAAGAGAAGGTAGAGATGTCAAAAGTACTTTGGCTTCTAGATATCTATATTATTTTGAATAGGTCTACACAATAAGAAAAATACAGGCTCCAGGCAGATAGATAGATCTACAATTCTTCATCATTGATCAGCACATTTAGGATAGATTAGTAGGATCGATAACTCGTGTGGAGTTTTAAAGCGCCCATCGAGCGCCTCCCCAGTTGGCGGATAGGGGATCCCTTCCAGATATGGTGGGTACCGGGAAAATGAAATACCGGGGATGGGCCAAAATCAAACCTGCTGCCTTGCAGGAAGTGGAACGATCCACAAAGGCTAGGGCACCTGACCCCAAAATAAAGGCAGTTATTCAGAGAGCTGAAAGGGGCAGCCTTTATATAGCAGGTACGCTAACCCAATTCAATGAAGAGCTGACGATTGTCCACCGGCAAAAACCAAAAGGCAGGCAACCGCAAGTCAGACCACGACTACGGTGGCTTGATGACGCAGATCTACAACAGCTAAAAGTCCGGGCATGGAGACGTAAAGTACAGGATAGACAAGAATGGAGAGATGTGCTAAAGCAAGCCAGGACCCTCCATGGAATGTAGCGCCACTGGGATGGATGGATATAGACTCTAGATCTAGATTTAGGCCTATATAGATCTTACTAAATCTTAGTCTAGTAGGATCGAGAAAGATTTTGAAAAGTTGTGAAAAAAAATCAACATATTTTAATTTATTAGTTAGATTCCACGTTTTTACAGGTTAGAAGAAAAAAAAATCCTATAAAATGTGTAAGCTACAGTACAGTGCTCTCTACAAACGTTTATTCAACATAGATTAACTCACAACTACAAAAGTATTTTGCAGTAAAATCAGATATAGTTGGATGTAAATATAGTCTAATACCCCAATCAAATATGACTTTTCTACAGCGTCTACGGAGAGTTATCAAGAATAAAAGTTTCGTACAGAACATGAAATCAAATCATCGTACATAAAGTGTACACATTTTCTTTACTTTTTGTGACATAACCACGGGATATAGATCTAGATCGGAATTTCCGCATATAAAATTGAGTCAATTGTTATTGTTGATGGGGGCAGATCTTCACTCAAAAGTTTTTTTGTAATTAGATCTTGTAGATCTAATTTAGTAATTATATTTATAATAGATCTATACTATTACTATTAGATAATTAAATCTAGAATAATCTAGGTCTATCTATAATAATAATCTATACTATAATGACTATATATAGTATAGCCTAGGCCTAGGACTAGGTGTATTTTATGCACTGTATAAACTGTGTATATCTAATCTAGAAAATCTACTCTAGTTCTAGTTCTAGTTCTATATATTATTATAATAAAATAATATTTAGACTATAAGTTATTAAGTTACATATTAAGCATACTTATAACTGTCTTATTATACTCAGTATAGTATAGGCCTAGGCTATAGGACTATGACTAACAGTAACACTACAGACTATAGCCTATACTGGCTATACTATACCTATACTAGGCTATACTAGCTGCTTAGGCTTAGTTAGTAGATTAAAGTAGATCTATATTATTTTTAGTGACAGTAGCTAGATGACTCTAGACTAGATTCTATTTCTAGATTAAAAATAATTAAAATCCTAATCATCGAGGGATCGACTAATGAAAATATTAATTTTTAATTAATCTGTTTACTTAAAATTACTAAGACTATGATACTATGAGTAACTATGCCACACAGATCACATAATGAGCATAATGATAAAGTAAAAGTAACCTATTAGATATAATTTCAAATTTTTTCTAGAGTAGATCTATCTGCTAATCTGGAGACAAGTATATTAATATACTAATATAGATCTAGAGAGTCTAGTTTTTTATTTAATTGATTTATAGATCTAGCTAGATCTTAGAATAGATCTAGACATATTATAATAAATATATAATTATAATATATATAGTATAATATAGATCTATTTAAAACAAATTAATAGTTTTACCATAATCATATATAGTTAATATAGATCTAGACCTATATAAATTATATTGTATTGTTAAGCCAGTTAAGGGAATCTAATCTGAAATCTGTTATAGATCTGCCTCTGTCTACATTATCATGCCATTGTACTCGTGGTCTGCCTTTGGGACACCTCCCTGATGGTTTTTGCCATTGAACAATCTTTGCTCCTCTGTTCTCTGCAATCTTTCTTGGTGACCTGTCCTATGTAATCTGTTCCCTTTTATTTCCAATACTACGGAGGAGTCTTCACATAGCTGGTATATTTCTTGATTGGTGCGACTCCTCCATCTGGTTTTCCTATGTATGGCACTATATACATTTTTCTGAGGATTTTCCTTTTCCAAGTATTTAGCATATTTTCTGTTGTTTTTGTCAGCCTCCAGGTTTCACTTGCATACATAACTACTGGTCTTATGATTGTTTTGTAGATAGTTTCTTTGTTTATAACTTTGCTTTTAAGTATAGAGACACACTGAAACTTGCAAAAAGGAAAATTTTGAAAGATTGAACAGGAGTCAAGCTGTGATAAATGGGATGGCATGTTATTCTTTATCTATTCAATCTCGCCTATGAAAAATTTATCAAGAGTCAGGGAGGTCAGAGACAGGAATAGATGATGGAAAAGATTCTTTATTTTCTCCACTTAACATTTCAGTAGTGATCCTAATTACTCCTTGAAAGAATAAGTGGTTTAAATTTTTGTCTAATATGGCAAGCTTTTTCATCTTTAATTATGCGATTCACCTTTTATTTTCTTGGATATAGATTTGTTGATGTATTTTCAGACCTATTTTATCAATTCATTCATTCAGCACATTGGGGAAGAAGTTTAGCTGCCTTTCTCTAAGATCCAGGGCGTTGACGTCCAACATGCAGTATAACCTCTCCATTGCCTGTTTGTTGAGGTATTCTTTTTAAGATAAAGCCAGTGGAGTAAGCTCAGTAGTTTTTAACTCATCACCAACTTGTTTGAAACATGTTTCTCTAACTCTAAGAAAAGTGATGTCATAGAGCTATTATTAATGATGGTGGCAGCAAGTTCAAGAGCCTTTTTTATTGCATGATTGGGCGTTTAGGTG
Source organism: Biomphalaria pfeifferi (assembly GCA_030265305.1). Lineage (NCBI taxonomy): Eukaryota > Metazoa > Mollusca > Gastropoda > Planorbidae > Biomphalaria > Biomphalaria pfeifferi. The sequence continues at coordinate 5,024,393 of JASAOG010000011.1, forward strand.
CATTATTTTAACAGACTTGACAATGTAGTTGTTGCTAAGGGTGTAACACATTTTGAATATACAGAAAATATCAGCAGGATCGTAGATACTGTAGGAGTAATGTCTAGAATTGTAGATGTATATTCTAGTTTTATTTTTCTTCTTATTAATATATTGAATCAGAAATCAGTACTTCTGTAACTCATAGACACCAAAGTAATACAATGACTAAAGTGTGAAGACTGACTACCGAAAGATTGAAAATCTTTTGATCTAGTGACTTTAGATGCTAGCCTCTACTTTAGGTCTAGAATAGTCTAGTCATCTAGATCAAGATCTAGTTCAGATCTATTCATCTAGATCAGCATCAGGATCTAAGACAACAATGTCAACAAAGAAAAAAGCGTAAGTAAATTAACTTAAATCTTAAACCTCAGTTAAAACTGACTTTACTTATAAATAAGGTAACAATAAGTCTATATCTACAGCTCTAAATATCAAGATTTTATTATTATTATAAATAAAATAATCATTAGAATTACTATTAGATTTATTCAGACCTTGGCCTTAGACCTTTAAACCTAAGTTAAAGCTTGAGTTGATGTCTAGTGTGTAATCAGAATCAAGTCTAATCTCAAGGCCTTTGGCCTTAGTCTTAGAAGTTTTAATTAAGGTATTAATTAATTAATTAATTAAATGCTTCTTAAACTATATAGCAAGTTCTTAAAATCGTTAAAGTAAAACAAATCTGTTTCACTATTTTTATATGTTAGTTTTAAGGTATAAAATCTAGATTCTAGGTCCCAGAACCAGGGGACCTGGTTAGATCTCATTATAGATCAAGCAACAAAATTTTGCCAGCATTATTATTATTATTCTCAAAGGTCACTGTGCTTCATGTGGGCCTTTTAAGACAAATTGAAATGTAAAAAAAACCCACAAAAAAACTATATCTAATATTACTCTGCTGATTGTGCAATTAATAATCTTGACAGAACATAAATTACACTCATTGTAAGCTCCTAGTCCTAGTTTATTACATTACATTGTGTAAAGTTGTCATTCACTAAAATTTTTCTGTCTAAATTGCATTATCTTCCCAGTCCACACCAATCATTGCAAGTCTTTTTAAAATGCTGCCTTTCAGGTTTCATCCTTGTCTCACTCTGCTTTTTTTTTTTTTTTTAAAAAGAAAAGCCTATATCAAATCAATTTGTCTGTCTGTCAGGGTGGAATCTTTTACAAATTTGTTTGTTCAACTTCAAAGTTTGGGATCAAGTTACAATTTTGCACAATCATTCATTGTCGATGACAACAATCAAGGAAAAATCAAACATTAATTAATCAATTACTTTACTTACTTACTTAATCCTGTGCACTCCCAGGGGAGCATAGGGCCGCAACCACACCTCTCCACCGAACTCGGTTCTGAGCAGCTTTCTTCATTTGCTCCCATGTCATTCCAGTACCCTCAGCTTCACTGATGACTGACCTCTTCCAGGTTTGCTTGGGTCTGCCCACTTTCCTCTTTCCTTGTTGGTTCCATTCAAGTGCCTGCCTTGCAACATTGGTAGCTGGTTTTCGCAGGGTGTGTCTTATCCAGCTCCATTTTCGTTTTGTAATGTCTTGGGCTATGGGATTTTGTCTAGTTCTCTCCCACAAATCGATAGTAGTTATCTTTTCTGGCCACCTAATTCCCAATATCCGGCGTAGTCATCTGTTAACAAAGGTCTGGAGCTGTTCCATATTTGTTTTTCCTGTAGCATGATTGGGTTCTCTTGTCTGTTGTTGATCTTCATAACTTCTGTTTTATTAATTAATTTAGTTTTATATATAGAAAAAGTACTAAGCTTAGGAGATATAAACTTTGCAATACTGAGAGATATTGCAGTGATTGAGTGGTGTTCTTCTCTCAATATAAGCTTTGATTTTTTTTTTTAAATTATATATTTTGCTTGTTTTTCCATCGATAGGTTTTCAGTGGATGGAAGTCTTGAAATTTAAAAAAATCCCTGCTTATGTCTAGTGCATATTTCATGCGATTGCATACGCAGTCCAATCTCTTTTGTAGACATGTGTTGGGGAGGGTGTATCTGGGAGGAGGTTTCCATGCTGCCTATATGCACTCAGCAAGCACAACTTTAGCTTGATTTGGAATTCAAACTTAGTCCCCTTGATATGTAGCCTAGCGTTTTTTGTCACTGAGCCACACAATGTGTTCTCGCACTCTGAGGACATGGCCTTTTTGCTCCCCTCTTTTTCTATTAAAGGTCATCGTTAAAATGGCTAGTAGTTTTTGGCTCGTTTGGTCTTCTTCTTCATTCTCATTGTTATGTTGGAGCGTTCAGATGACTAGACCAATACATGAGATGAACTGTGCAGTGGTTTAAAAATCAGGGAGCTCTTCCCATAGTTTTCTTTCTATTTGGGTGTTTTGGGGCAAGTGTTTTATACGGGCCTCTTGGTAAAGAGAGCAGTCTTGGAGGACATAGTCAGCATTCTCTGGTGATACTCCACATGGGCAGATTTCACTGGTTCCAATTTTGAGCTTCCAGTACATGTGTTGTCGCGTTCTGTTGTGTCCGGTCCTGAGTCAAAAGATTAGACATTGATTTTGTTGGGATAGCTTATAGTAAGCGTCATCTTTCTTGTGATTTGGATAAGAGCTCGTCCATTTCTCATTTATTTTATTTATTTATTTGGTCAAATTAAAAGACTTTATTTTTTTTACAGAGACTTAAAAGTTATAATCTTGGGAGATTATAATGTGGGCAAAACATCATTAATATGTCGTTACATTGATGGAACATTTCGCCCTAAAGAACCAGTAAGTTTTTTTTATTAATTAAAAAATAATTTTTTAAATATTATGAATGTCTTGTTGTTTTTTTCTTATTTAGTATGTTTTTTTTTTCAAAAATTGTGTGTATCCATAAAAAAATCTAAGGGTGTTTTTTTTTAATTCACTCAGATGTTTAAATACCTGAAATCGGGCCTTTTTTTATTTTATTTACTTAAAAATGATTTTTTTTTTAAGCAAAATATCTAACACATATTTTAGTTCAAAAGATAACTTTTTCTCTCTTGTTTTTTATCTGTCAGTCAAGTTTTTGTTAATTAAATTCAATTCAATTATTTACGTTATAGACTGTTGGAGCAGCTTTTTTCTTAAAACAATGGGGACCACATAATGTTGCTGTCTGGGTATGTATTTGTTTTTATTTTTTAAACTATAAAACTCTGACAAAAGCTTGTATCAATATGGTGTTTCTGGACTTCTTTTTTTTCCCCCTTGCACCTTAAAAAAACTTTTGTTTTCATTACCCAATACTCATGATACAAGGTAAGAGGAAGGCCAATACTACAATAAAAAGCTCTTTTATATCATCTGGCCTTCAACTTGGCCATAGAACATCTTAGTTCTGTTGGTAAAAGTGGAAAGGTAAAAGTTCAATACTAAAAACTGTATTCTGTAAGAATGAAGAGACAGGCTAATGCATTATGACTTGAGGTTTCTTAATAAAATATGTTGTTTTCAAAGCAGAAATATATTTCATATTGAGAACTCTATAGACTCAAGATATTTGACATTGAAACCAAAAATATGCTGAGATATGTACTAGGCTTGTATTATTCTTTCCCAATGACTTGGAGTAGCACATTTTGAAGTGGAACCTCTTGACCTAATTAGTGTGTTAAAAAAAAGTATTTTTGCTGATGGGTATTTGCCAGATTTTTTACTTGTTTTGTGCTAATGTAGTTGTGTGCCAGTTTGACTAACTTTTAAATAACAGTGACTAATGATATAGTGAGAAAGCTATTGGTTAAAAAAAAAAAGCTTGACTATAATTGGAATGCTGATTAATAAAACAAAGTGATAATAACATTACCAAAAAAAAAAAAAAAAGGTCCGTATGACTTGATGACCTTAACATAGTTTTGTCTGACTCTTTGACTCAATTATTTGGGAGCAGGGTTTCCTGACTGTATAAGTATCTACAACAATCTCTTGAACCAACAGAGCTGTGCTTTGTTTTTTTTTTAAAGTCTTTTGAAGTAAACTAGCTCATCTAACAATCATTAAAATAACATACTAGTCTTGATCAGTGTAACAGCTAATAATTTTAGCTCTTGTGAAACAAGAGAATTCCAAAAGAGCTTAGACGTATTGATATGTAAAATATTCAAGAAACAAACTAATAAATATTTCATTGTATATTGTAATATGTCCATAAAATCTATTCACAGTGTCATTAATATTACTTTAAAAAGTAGTCACCGGGATATAATAATCCTTTGTGTCACAATGTAGAGTAAATTGAAAATAATAGACCACCTTTTTAAAAAAAAAGATAAAATAACTAATGGTGTTTGATGTTTTTAAAACTAAAGTTAAGTTATGAACCATTCTAGAGAGGGGGGGAGCATAGAAAAATGGATGGAATCGCTCATTGTCTTTTGTTGAAGTGAAATGTTATGCTAGAAAAGGAAACATTAAAGTAAACATTGCCATCTCAATCTAATCAATTATATAAAAGTATCTGAGGCGTACAATGTTGCTCAACAAAAATAGCTCATTATATTTTTTATTTCAAACTCACGTCTGTCTATATGGTACAAATCTTGTACACAAAAAAATTGTCTCTATCTTCCCACTCTGTTTTCCAGTTGAAATTTTGCACAATTAATCAAAGTGGATTACAATACATGAATCAATACAAAAATAAACCAATTAGTTAATCAATTAGGGGGAAATAATTAATTTTGTCTTGTATAGATAAACCCTGCAGTTCTGAGAGAGATGGCAGTGTTTTTGTTGTTTTTCCTCTTAGATCAGCTTTGTTAATAATTTTTTTTAAAAGTTTTTTTTAATCTTTATTCCTGAATAAATAAACTTGAAATCTTAAGCCAAATAGTGCAAAATAATTTGTTTTGTTTTTTTAAATGCCAAATAGGGCATATTCATTTGGATTTTATTTTTTGTTTTCAAAGAAATTGGTTTGAATATTGGAGGTCACTTGCTAGCTAAGACATTTTTAACTGATTCACTAATATAATGGGGTTGATTACATTCCTTACAGGCCTACTCATAATATTATTTGTATGTTAGGTCAAGATATTCTTCACTGTTATGACCCAGTATATGTATAAAATCTTGGGCTCTAGCAAGGGTTTTAATCCTCAGTTCTGGTGAGAGAACACTAAGATTCCTATGATTTTGTTGTGCAGGCTTCGTAAAAATTTAAAATTTACTTATCGTCTTCCATTTATGTATTTCAGCAGGCAAACCCAGTTGTGACCTGCATATTTTGCCACATTTGATGCTTACAAAGCAGTTGCCCGATGGGGTCTATTTAAATTTTCTTTTTTTTTTTTTTTGGCCCTCAAACACATATGCAGGCTAGACTATCTTACTACTAACCATGTTCTGCTGGAGGCCTGTGTAGACAGTGTACTATTTACCATTCACCATCTGCGCTGTGTCAAGACACCTATTGTGTATGTACATGCCAAATGCAATCTTTTTTTGTAAAAGAGGTGCTCATGGAAATGCTATAAAATCTACTCAAGTGCCATTTTGAAAGTGACATTTGAAAGTGAAATCTGGAGAGTTCTTACAAAGGTCACAGGCAAAGAGGCAGCAGCAGATGGCCTCTGAAAGTGACATTTGGGGAGTTCTTACAAAGGTCACGCATAGAGATAGCAGCAGACAGCCTCTGAAAGTGATACCCGTAGAGCTCTTTTAAAGGTCATGGGCAGAGAGGCAGCGGCAGATGGCCTATGAAAATAACATCTGGAGTGCTCTTATTAAGGTCATGGGCATAAAGACAGCAGCAGATGGCCTCTGAAAGTCACATCTGGAGAGCTCTTACAAGGTTACAAAAAATGTAACTATTAAAAACTAAGCCAAGCCCAGAAGGGTTCTTCCATATTGTTTTTTACCATACTGAACTGCTACTACTGTGTAGTTGGTAGTAGCTTCCTTCCCATTCAAGTAACAGTCATGCAAACAATGGACAGTATTTGTAACCTAAAGTAAGACCCTTAAATACTAAAACTAAAACCTGTTTCTTTGGTGATTCACCATGCTGCCACGTTCAGTTTTTTTGGTAGTATTCTCCATTCTGTGTATCCCACTTTATCACGTTATCAGGCCAAATAATTAACTGCAAAGCTAAAAATGTATATGAAACCTGAACTTTATATTTCTTAGGACACAGCTGGAGATGAGCGATACTCAGGGCTTTCACATTTCTACTGCAGAGGTGCAGGGGCAGCCATTTTGGCCTTTGACTTAAACTCCTCACAGACATTTGAATCTTTATGGTAAGGAAAAAAAAATGCCTAAAAAATTAGATATTTTTTTTAATAACACAAAGTTCCACCCCAGCCAGCCAGTGTTAAAACATGACATGATAAATTGAATAAGGTAAAGCCCAATCCATTCCTGAAGGAAGAGAAGTAAGGACAAAGGATTTTTTTTTGGGTCCAAAAGTACCCAAACTACTATTAGTCTTGGTACAGATTGGCCCAATAGTCTTGGTACACATTGGCCCAATAGTCTTGGTACACATTGGCCCAATAATCTTGGTACACATTGGCCCAATAGTCTTGGTACACATTGGCCCAATAGTCTTGGTACACATTGGCTCAATAGTCTTGGTGCACACTGGCCCAATAGTCTTGGTGCACATTGGCCCAATAGTCTTGGTACACATTGGCCCAATAGTCTTGGTACACATTGGCCCAATAGTCTTGGTACACATTGGCCCAATAGTCTTGGTACACATTGGCCCAATAATCTTGGTACACATTGGCCCAATAGTCTTGGTACACATTGGCCCAATAGTCTTGGTACACATTGGCCCAATAGTCTTGATACTCATTGGCCCAATAGTCTTGGTACACATTGGCCCAATAGTCTTGGTACACATTGGCCTAATCATCTTGGTCCAGTTGTACTGATTTTTCTGTTTTAATCCCAATGAGGAAATAATTTCAGCAGAATGTATCACTCATAAATACATTTGTATAAATTCATGTATTATAAGTGTAGCATACATGACCATGAATGATTATTTATTCATTGATGACTGATTCTTTATCACATTAGTTCATTCTCACTAAATATATGTTTTCAAGTACCTCTAATATTTAGCTGTTATTGCATCATTCAGAATAAAGCCTCTGAGCAAATTTAGTTTCATTGCACTATGTTCTGCTTTATGAATCTATTTCCCTTTGAACAAACCATTTCAGTGTTAGTCTTGTTTAATGTTTTTAAAAGAAGCCAACAAATTTTCATTAACAATGCCAATGATAGTTAAAATTAATATCTTCCTAATTCTTAGTATTTAAAATATATAGGAAAGAAAAAATATTTTTCAATGTTTGTAAGCAAGCTCTATAAAATATATACTTTAATTTTAATGTTAAACTTACTTTGTATTAGAAACAAATTATGTAACTACTTCATTTATGATCAATAAATAGTTTTTCAAATTACATTTTGTATCATATTTTTAATTTACAACTTATATTCTATCTAAATTTATTAAACCCTGTTCGCTCCAAATCTTTATTCTATAAATTTAATACATACGTCTTTTATTAATAATCATTGATTTGTTATTATTGTTAGAAATAAAAAAATGTCCCTTTTTGACCATAATGAGTGTGACTTGGAGCGAATGATACATTGAAAAATATATGTGAATTGCTGATATAGAATATTAATAATAATCTTAATTATCTATGAGATAATTTGTCTTAAAATTAGTGCATTTAAAAAATACATCATATCTATAGAAAAAAAAATATGTTCACACTAGTTTTACGCCAACATTACACGCCAAACCCTGTTCGCCCCTATGCACCGCAGTCCTGCGGGAGCATTGCCCTAGATTCTAATAATCTTCAATTCTGAAGGAGCATCCAAAACACAACTGAAACTAGCTTATGTTGCATAATATTGAAAAAAAATGTCTTTTTTATTTATATAAAATCATATTTTATTTCTTTCTGACAGGGCTCGTTTCGGCTCCATTCTAGAGGCAGCCAATGAAGACTGCCTGAAAGTTGTGGTTGGCACAAAAATGGACCTTTTGGACCAGACCAATCGAGACATTACTCCAGAGGAAGGGAAGAAGCTGGCCAGGGAGCTCAACGAGCACCTGGATTTGAAGAAAATGCCACACGAACCTTATTTTGAGACCTCGAGCCTAACCAACCAAAATGTGGACGAAGTTTTTCAGTTTATATTTCAGTACTGTCTGCCACTGAGTGCGGAGCAGAAGAAAAAATATGGAAAGGGAAGTGTTATTGACTTGATAGAAAATAGTGATGAGCACAAAAGCACTAGAAGATGCTGCTAACTTATGCCTTCTTAGAGAACATTTTTTTAAAACTTGACTAGCATGATGGGAGATTAAAATTCTCAAGGTTGATTCAAGGGAGATCATATATTTTCTTGTGCCATTAAACAATTCATCTCACCTAGACAGCACTTGACAATGAACAACACATGATTTTTAAAACAATGTTTAAATGTAAACAACACATGATTTTTAAAACAATGTTTAAATGTAGATAGACTAAACTTCACTTGTATTTTTTTATATCCAACATTGTTTGTTACAGTTTGTGATATTTTTGTTACAATTTTATTGATCCCATCAACTTGGAGGCCATCTTACTTTTGAAATGAATAATTTGTTGGCAGTAGTTCTGCAAGTGTGTCTGTACACCAAATACCTGGTCCTTTATTTTGCGTCCATTTATCATTTAGATGATGATGGTTTAGATTTGTTAAGTTAAATAATAAAAACAAATGTGAGATTTTTTAAACTTAAAGAGTATTCAGAGATAGAAGATTGAACCTAACCTTTAACAATATTGGGGGGGGGGGGGGTATAGATCAATCTCCTTCTATGCATTTACTCTATGTTATGTTTGACTTAATGGCTTTGTTTGAAGTTTGAATGTAATTTTTTTTTAAGCAGACTCAAATGTACGCTTTCATTTGAGTTACTATATTACCACAAATGTCGGCTTTCTTGGGAGTATGTTTTCTTTTTATAACTACTGGATTTAATTTTTTGTGTGTTTTTCTGCCTTAACTTCCTTTTTTTGACCCCACACCCTCTTGTTGATTATTCTAATTTCAATATTCAATGTGATAATTGGCTGTTATCATCTTTAAATGAAATATGTTGTTGGTGGTCACCTCTGTGGTTATTTCTATCTTTCAGTACATTGGAATATTTTTTTCTGAAAATTCAATGCTTCGCCTTGTATAAGAAGAAAAAAAGTTTATCACAACTATGCATTTCAATAAATCTGGCCACTTAAAACTGGTTGACAAACAGCAATCTAAAAAGTTCTTCATAATAACTTGGGTTTTCTTTTGTTGGTGGGAAGACAGACTAAGCCTTTTCAGCCTTATCCAGTTCTAAACTGATAGAGTGCATAACCTCTTTTTCTGAACATAGCTCCATTATTTGTTCGTTATAAGATTGGAATAGTTTAGCTGAGAATTTTGTTTCTGATTGTTGACATTCATTATTATATGAATACTAAATTGCAATCTATTAAATGTATGTTAATATGTTGTATTTTATTTAAATGTTAAAAGTTTTACAAGAAAAAAAAATGATATGCATTTAAGTTAAGATAAACTTTTGATAAGGTTCCTGCACCAAAGTCAATAGTTAACAAACAAAGTCTTCCAGAATAACAATTAATTCAAAACAAAATGTCTACACTTTAAGAAGTGACCAGATTTAATTTTTTTGAAGTGTGCTTAGCTGCTTGAATTGTTATGTTACTATCTAATTATTAAAGATTGCAAAGAAACAATACTGTTGTCCTGGCTTGCCCATATTCCGTATTTCGCGCTCATAACCCGCAGGTTATACAAGTTTTTACAAATAATTGGCAGCTGTGGGGGGGGGGGGGGGGGGGTATACAAAATTTATTTAACTCATCATAAACATAGCATGATGAAAACTACGGACATACCGGTGGGAATTTATGCTTTTTATAGTTCACTGTGTACATAGGCTCGTATTTCACACGTTTCATCATATGTTAGAGAAACAGCTGAAGCGCGATTGCATTTCAAGAGACAGATTTGATGAGTAACAACTTAATGTGCGTGTAATTTACGGCAAGTCACGCTTTGCACATGCGGGTTATATGATTTTGTTTTTGCTTATTGAGTAATTTGTGTTGGGTATACATGTGTGCAGGTTATAAGCATGAAAATATGGTGCTATGAAGTGTTTTCTGTAATTTCTTTCTTTTTTCTTTTTAGTGGTTATTGGAAATCCAAACCAAAACATAGTCTTTCTATCCTGGAATTTTAGTTGACTGAGAGAAAATCTTGAAACAGTATGGGAGAGTTTTTGTTTGTTTTCATTTGTACCTCAGTAGAGACATTAGAAATATATTAAATGTTTTGTATAAATAAATACTTATTTACAGACAGTACAGTTTAAAAAAAATTTTTAAAAAAAGATATACATCACCAACATTATCATTCGCAATTTATAAATGAGTTATTATCTTTCTATTGTGTATATAAATCTAGTAATGCTGCTTGCATACATTTGTCTTGTTCTCACCGACAGAACTAATGCATCCTAGTCATTGTATTAGCTTTCCGACATTCCATTTTGTTTTCTCAGTTTTTAGAAATGGCATTACCATGTGAAATGGCCTGAGAATAAAACAAGAAACTTAAAAAAAAAAGAAAACTCAGCATAATAGGAATGTTTCAATCAGTGGTTCTCACATCTGATATAAATCTGATACAATGAAGATGACTGATCGTGCTACGTACATCTTTTATTATTTGAGTTCCATTAAACCTTAACTACTGTCAATGCATTTTATAGTCAGAAAAAAACCCACTGCTATTATGTAGAATTAGTTTTGTTTTCCTTGGCTTGAAATTGAGATTTTTTTTTTCTGACGTTTTTTAAAAATCTAATACCGGTATGCCTAAATATTTTAAGTAAGTTTTTTTTTCCTCAGCTCAGAGCTAAATTTTTCTTGGCAAATAAAAATAGAACTTTATTTATTGAAGCCAAAATCTTAATCTTGGCTGTCTTGATCTGCCAATGTTTCTGGACAGAATGGGGGGTAAAAGTACCATTCTTAGGGGCAGACCTTTCACAAAGCGCTACATTTTCAGTGTGGGATATTATTTCTGCTCATGTACAGAATCGATTTGGTTTGCTAATCAATTGAAGCCATTCTAAATACGTAATATTTTAATATTGGAACACTGCTGAATTTTAAAAATATTTATGCCAATGCTGTAACTTGTTTTAGTTTAATATAGAAAGACTTATTTTATTATTATTTACATGTCTTTCATTTCATTATCTAATATGCTAGGACTACTACATACAAACTTTCCTTGTAACTTTAACATTTGGAATCCGAATGAGTTACCTTCCCATTAAGGCATTTTGTAATAATCAAATGCAGTAGATAAATAATCTAATTTCTATAAATCACACAATTTAAGGATCTTTACTGTAAATGTGACTAACTTTTGAGCCAAACTTTTCTCATTGTCCTTGTCACAGGTCAGTGTTTTTGAACAATGAGGTTCTAACCAGCTGTAAATACACAAAAAGTCTAAGCTGTCATATCTCTGTTTCTTTCTTTTTCATTGGGTCAGCTTAGACTGCCTTCTAATCTGTAGCAGTAATGTTCTTAATTGTTCAGCTTTGTTCATTTTATAACAAAGTTGATGGAGTATAAACTGTAAAGTAAGTTTTCATTATTTTTTTTTCGTTATTCACTGAAAAAAAATAATTTTGCTTGAGAGTTTCAATGTTCAGAAGCTTTAATAAGAAAACAGTGTACATTGTTCATTTTTAAACACATTTTATATATATATATATATATTATTTTGTATCATAGAAGTTATATTTTTGACATATTTATAGTACTTATTTATTTTTTGTTTCACTCTCAGTTATTGTTTGTCACTTTTTTTTTTCTTTAAAGCCTGCTGGAAAAAGTTTTGTTTTGGTTATTTCTTGTTTAATGTTCAGAAAAAGTAAAAAAAAAAAAAAAAAAAGTGTGTAGGCTACAACAAAACAGTTCACCATTTTTGACTAATTGAAGTTACAACCGATATGTTATAAACATATAGAGTGCTTGCTATTGTTTTCTTTGACTTTGATTTACATATGCAGTTGAAGGCATTACACATTTTGTGATTGTCATTTCATTTTTGTCATGATGTCCTATCAAGTCCTAATTATATTTATAGATTGACCAATATAAGACATTCCTAAAGATTTTTTGTTTATTTGCTTTGAAATTTAAAAGCATTTTATTATAATGTTGCTATGTCTTTTGAAAGCCTCTTCTGCCTGGGAACTTTTTTATTTTTAATGAAGTCACAATCTATTGTTTCTATTATTTCATCTTAACATTCTATTCCAAATTTTTAAAAATCCTTCTAACATATACTTAACTTTAAAACTTAATATATATTGTATCATGCATTTATGAAAGATAATATCTAGATGATATTAATAAAATTTGCTGATATTGAGACTGAAATGCATTGATTTTGTTTAGGTGACATACATGTGTGTTTGCAAGTTTATTTGCTTAGTAAACAGGAATGATAAGACCATAGTCTTGGTGTATGCATTATGGACTGTCTTTTCTCGATGTGCTCATATTCACACCTTACCACCCCCAACCCCCCCCCCCCCCCCCCCCTGCAGGAGGTTTGGGCTAGGATGTAATGATCCTTAACTCTGAAGGATGGTTAAAACAAGACACAGCTGCTTATATCCCAGCCAAGTTATTATTATTTAAAAAGTTAAAAATCTTTTTGTTCTAGCCTTATTGGAGATTAGTTGACAACAAAACTGTTTTAACCAGTGCAGATGTGTTTTGGTAGATGGTAGCCGTGTTCCAGTGATATAGGATGCTTTTTTAAATTACTCTATTTAGTAGATGTCTTTGTGCCAGTGAAGTATGAAGCTTATACCAAGCTTAATTGTTCTGTCAATGTTAAATTTTCCTAGCTTCCTGAGATAGCATTAGAGCTAGCTGACAATCACCAAAAACTCTCTGCTATGTAACATTCACTGCACTAACATGTGCATGTAGGGGGAAGGAATGTTTTGCCCTCATTCTGTAGTCTAAACAGCATAGTATTTTCTTGCACACCTTTTGGGTCTTACAACTGAATTACAGATGATGACACCTTAGTTCAAATCTCTCGCAGTAAGGAAAAGGATGCTGACTGGCTGGATTTGAACTACTACAAGTGAAATTTATCTTTGATATTTAATTCGTGTTATTGGCAAAAAGCTTTTCTTAGGCTTAGTAAAGCTGATTAGAGAATATGCCACTACATTCAAAGACAGCTGTTCAAATACAGCTGTCGTTTCCAAATCTTTCACCATTGCAATGAAATTAAAATTTGGGCTGAAATATTTTAATTTTAATATTTGTTGAAAAAGAAGTCCAAATTTAACAAAACAAGCTTAATATTATAAAAACAAAAACCAAAAAAATATTGAAAATTCAAAATAAGGAGGTGATCAAATCTTTATTGTTCCGAGTTGTCAAAAGTTTCTCATACATTCCAGTGTTATATATAAACACAGACTAAAATTTTAAATAGAAAAAAGTTTGAAGTGTTCTAGCTACATCAACTCACTAAAAAAGCATTGTAGATCAGATACTTTTGGAGGTCAAGACATAATAGAATATTGTACTGAAAATTCATAAAAATACTTCATTGTTCCATTCAAACTACTTAAATCAGGACAATAAAGAAAATTTGATGAATGCATGGAGTAAATTGTCACAATGAAAGACATTTTTCTTAGATATTTTTTAAAAATTGAATTATTATGTAATAATGGTACAAGAGAAAAAAGATCAGATTACCAACAAATATTTCATTTCAAAAATTGAATACAAAATAAATGTTCCAATAGTTACAAATGATAGAAAAATTCCACTTAAAAAATGATGAAACATCTATGGCTAGTTCGTATGAAATTTGAAAAATTTAATGGAAAAAAAAATTGAAAATAAATGTTAAAAAAAAAAAGATGACAATTTAAAAAGTAAAAGACAATTTTTAAAAAATTCTGAGACAGATCTGGAAAGACATTCTAAAATGGTATTGAAATTTAAAATTAACTGTGAGGAAAAATAAAAGTCTCTTATAAAAAATAAAATTAAACTGAAATGCATTTCCAAAATAGAGATTATAATCGATTAGTAACACTGAATGGTACTTATGTTTTAACAACATGAATTTTAAAATATTGTTAAGTCCTGAATCAAGTGAGCAAAAAAGTTAAAGATCATTTCAAATTTTTTTAAGCCAGTGATTGGGAATAGCCATGTACTGACAAATGTTGGTACCATTGGTAAGGTTAACAAATTTAATGCGGCCAAACTGGCAAGTCGTTGGTAGATTTTGGACATTGTCAAGGCGCGCCATCACTAAAAATGTTTTGTTTAACACCACTGCTCCAAAAATTTCCAATGGCATGTCTCACAGTGGCGGGTGAAAGTCAGCTTGCAGAAATCCATCCTGTCTATATAATTCTGTCAAAGTCCCACAGCCTTGGATGACAAACAGCTTCTTTTTTGAAAGTGAAAATGGCCAGATTTTTGGCACTTCCGTCCAGGTTCACGATGGGATAAAAAGTTCTACTGGTGGTATTAAACGAGAATATTCTAGTTACTTCTTTGCCTTCCTCCTCGCCTGAGAAGAACCCCACAATCTCATTTTCAAAGTTGACTAGTGACGTCACTTCCCCAATGTCATGATAGTAATCAATGGTTGCCCAAGTTCTTTGATAGGGGTCAGGGCGTTTAGTTCCAGTGATCTTTTTGTTACAACTGAGGAAGGCGTAATGAAAAGTGCCATTGATGATAAACTTTGTTCTGTTCTTCGACCCGAAGTAACAAATGATGGATTGGAAATCTGAAATCTTATACAAACGTAGTTGGCATGCTAGACTGACAAATGAGCGACTTACCAAGATGTGTAACTTGTGCTCCAAAACATATAAATCCTCAAATGTTCCTTTAATATCAAAGCTGACTTGACGTATTGTGCTGCTCAAAATATTGAGTGCTAAGAGACTCTGGTTTCTGTCTATAAACAAGATGACGTGCTGCATCTGGGGGGAGGCCGAAGCGACTTCAGAGCTAATGTCTTCAATTGTAAGATCAGATAAACTCATGGCTTCGGGTGTAATCTCTTCAGCATTGAGCTGCAGCTTTACTAGCTTCTCATTTTCCAGCTGGAAGGAGATGGCTCTCTCAGCAGCTTTCTGAGTCCATCTGTGGTGATGAGGTCAAACTGAATAAGGTTGATTAGTTTCCCCCAGAATCTCTTCTCTATTTGTGGGATGATTATCTGTGTTAGAAAAAAGATCTATATCGTTAAAATTGCATTCTATGTCCCAATCAGCATTGCCATCACTCTCTTTAGGTTTGTTTTCCTCCTTTGGCTTGCAACCCCTTTTTCTTTGGCGACTCACCACAGATCTGAAGTCGCTCTGTCCTAGTATAATTAATCCAATAAAAAATGGCTACAATTACATTGTCATGTGACTTGATGCCTCCACTTGTTAGGATTTCTATTAAAGTCTTAGGAGTTAAAGTTAGAAAAGTATCAGTCTTTATAAGTCTGTCAAAGTTTTTGATCATCAATGAGATAACCTTTTTATAAGCAGTCTCTGATTTGAAGGCGATGGCATGCTGGTAAATATTTAAATAGTGCTCTTCAGTCACGTGAGCATTGACGAAACTTTCACACTGTTCGATTAGAAATTCGATCTTCAAGTGGTGTGCTGCGCGCCACATTGCTAGCATGTTGTTCTCAGTAATTTTGTTTTTGCCTTTGGTGATCATGTACAGCACATTAGCAAAACTGTGGGCGTCGATGCCTTTGATCAGCAAATTTATCATTTCTTTTGATTTATTGGTGTCAGAGTACATCAAGGCGTGAAAATACTTAGAGCAGACACTTAGAATAGATTGGTTGATTAAAAAAGTTTTAAAACCTATGGTAATGCAGATATCGTTTTTTTTCTTTGACGAATGAAGTCCGTTGGTTAGGTCAAGATTGCTGGGCAAGATGTCTTTCAGTTCCATCCTAAAATTTGAAATGATGCTAAACTTGAATGCTCTTCAGGGCTGCAATAAAAACAAAATGAACTTTAAAAAAAAAATATGTATGAAAAGTCGCACAGTCTATGCAGTTTTTTTTTTTTTAAGTATTAAAATTGCTTAGATGAAATGTTATATATTACGCGAGGTTTTTTTTTTAATGCTTTGTTAAACTACTAGCCAGAATGTAACGCAATAAAAGTAGAGCTTTAAATGTCTGTTCGTGGTTAGTGTGTGTGTGTGTGTGTTTTGGTAGACTGAGAAGTTAGCGATTGGTTGGTGGATATGTAGTTTGAATGATGCAAGATAAGCGGCACTGTCATAAGCTGTCTTTGGTGCGCCAGACTCCTGGATGCCAGAGTGTAAAGACGTTTTTATTGTGAGTTAGATTTGTATAAAATACAAGTTTATATTTCATTTCACGTTAAGTTACAATTGCCCATATTGTAATTAAAGTTTTATTTAAGTTTGTTCCCAAAGAGGCTATTCAAGTTATTTCAAGTCTTATAAGTTAAAATAAAATACGCCTAGAGCGGTTTACTTGTCTACCAGCAGTTTGGTGCTACTAGTTAACGCAACAAGCTAAAGTCTATTAATTCATTGTATTTACTAGCATAAACTCATTTCTTTGCACTAACAGACCAGGAAATGTACGAAGGCAAGAAGAAGCTAGATCCTGTATTAATGTATACACTTTTTTAAAAATGTCATAATGTATACACTTTAAAAAAAATGTCAATGTATACACTTTAAAAAAATGTCATTATGTATACACATTTTTTGTAAAAATGTCATAATCTATACACTTTAAAAAAAATGTCAATGTATACACTTTAAAAAAAATGCCAATGTATACAATTTTTAAAAAATGTCATAATGTAAACACTTTAAAAAATGTCATAATGTATACACTTTTAAAAAATGACAATGTAACACTTTTAAAAATGTCAAAGTGCTAAATTTCGTTTAAGTTGAGACACGCTTATATATATTTATAAATAAATATACAAGTTTTATAGACTAACAAAAACAAGTTATTATGTTTTTCTGAATAAATCATTGTTTTTCGGTTTGTTTCTAGTAAAGAAACCCTAATGACCCACTTTATGCCTTGAGTTAAATTATCCTTTCATTGTTCAGTTCAGAACCGTTTTTACGAAAGTACAAAACTACGGTCGCACAGGGCCTCACCTTTGATGGGAGCCATATTTTGAAAAAAGTTAACTTTTAAGATTTACATAATAAAGACAAGAAAATAGATTACATTTTCAAGTAGACCTACTGGTTATCTTCACAAATATGAAAAAGCTTGAGAAATCTTGCTAAAATCTGGCAAGTCTCATATTTTCAAGAATCATTTATACTAGTGCCACCAATATACTGGTTAATATGCATGACTAAATGCATGACGCGTAGGACGTAATCATCTTCTTTTTTGAAGTAACGTCTGTATTATATAAGATAAGAAGATAAGATAGTGTACAGTAAGTTTTAAAATATAACGAAAACTTGAAAGAATTTAGAAAAAAAATTATTGTATTTGCGGTTGAAATAATTTACCATCCCCTTCCAAACAATTAGCAGAGTTAATAATACGTGTAGATTTGGGCTTCCACACTTTCCTGTATGACATAAGCACTTTCCTGTATGACATAAGCACTTTCCTGTATGACATAATCATACACGTAATCTTTGTTTCTTCTAAAAGTTTTAATCACTAACATCAAATACAAGTCTATGATCTAGGGTTTCAATACAAGTTACTTTAAAAGTGGACACTTTATAAAAGACTTCAATAGTTTATTAGGTCCCAGACTGCTCCAGACTTACTGATCTCCGTCTCGACAGGTCTGGGAAACCCTAAATTCTCGACCAGTATGGCGACATTTATGCACTACGCAAGACAGCAGGGTTTCTGTCCAGGGCTTTTGCAAGAGAGGATTTGAGCCTCTCAAGCCCTCACTGTAATGGAGTTTGATGATGATGATGATGATGATGACTAGGTGTATAGCTCATACAAAGGCTAGATTCCAAGGTTAGGGCGCCATCGGTACTGTAGCATTTGGCGCATTGAGTTTTACATGTTCATAAAATGGCAATAGGAATTGTTACATAATGTTTAGCGCATGCGCTATAAGCTGTCGCACACAGTAGTCCCGAGACCTACCCGCTTCCATCTGCTGTAGAAAGCCTGAACTTCATTTCTGAAGGAAAGTACGAAACTAAAAAGCAAATTCGCTCCAAATTAAGAGTCCATTTTATCAAATGCTTGAGTAACTATTACTACCACCCGTTACCACCTGAGGACAATGTTTATGCGCTGGATATGTCAAAATATGTAGGTCATAGCTGGGGCTGCTTAGCCACTGGAAATACTGCATTCCTTATTAATCTTCATTATTATTATTATTTATATTAAACAATTATTATTCTCTTGATCTCATAGTTCATAGTTCTCATAGCATATAAAAGGATGGTTACTTATTTTTCTACTTACGGGACTTGAGTTTAACTACCAAGCTGAAGGTATTTCCAACTTGTTTTCAGTGGAGGGCTGGGCACTGTGTTACCAACAGGCCGCCAAAGCACCGACTGATTGGCGTTGGGTGTTACACAGATATAGCCATACTACAGTGCACGGACCAGTGGTCAGCCAAGGTCAGCAGGGGTCTCATGAAGTCATTTTTTTTTTAGAGAATTATGATTAAAAAAAAACCAAAAAACAAGAAACAGTCGGCAAAAGTAAAAACAAATAAAATATTTAAAAAATAATAAAAAACAAACAAACAACATTTTACCTAAAATTGTATCAATTAGTTTGAATCAACCATGTAATTCATTTGTAATATATCTAGACTAACAATAACAAATCTGTGCGATTGGAAATGTACCAATTGTTTTTGTTTAGCGCAATGCCATGCTTTTAGCGTGCTCAATGCTCTACGGTCCAATCACGTGTGAACTTGGAAGAGGGGTATCTGGAAGAAGCTTCTGTTCTCACTTTTTAAAAGCAATTTTAAAAATACACCAAGGTTATGAAGACAGCCCCCGAAGTGTTCCATTCATGCAGGTAAAAAGACAAGTTTCAATGTTTTCAGCATGAATATCAGGAGCTAAGAACTACATACGACCAAGAATAACAACTCTTTCTCCGCCAAAACAAAGAGAAGTGACGTGTACGAAACAAAAGTGCTGCCAATACTGTTGTATTGTTTGACCTACTGGCGACATGATACCACAGGATACGTAGAAAGGATGTTAAATTTGTTAAAAATAAAGGCTTTTTTTTGGTGCTAATTTCAATTCCATATGTCTGCCTTTAAATCTTCTGCATTTACATGAGTTGTTTTTTTTTTGTAAGGGCACTCCAAATACTGGGTGCGGTGGCTGAGTCTTTAAGCGCTCGGCTTCCGAACCTGGGGTCCTGGGTTAAGATCTCGGTGAAGCCTGGGATTTTAAATATTTCGGGATTTTTAGGGCGCCCCTGAGTCTACCTCAACTCTAATGGGTACCTGACTTTAGTTGGGGAAAGTAAAGGCGGTTGGTCGTTGTGCTGGCCACATAAGACCCTGCTCGTTTACTGTTGGCCACAGAAACAGATGACCTTAACATCATCCGCCCCATAGATCGCAAGATCTGAAAGGGAAACTTTACTTATTCCAAATATTTACAAGAGAACTGTTAGAAGCGATGTTAGTAGTCTGTATTTCCTCTTCCTCGTACAAGTCAAATACTACCAGAGAACTTTTACAAGCGATGTAAGTAGTCTGTAGTTCTCTTCCATGTACAAGTCGTGTACATTGCAGTGAAGCCTTTCTAGAGCTTGATACAAAATATTTTGGCAAAATGGTGAAAGATATTTCCTGACACCATTACGTTCCATGTGCTCCACCAGCATATTGGACAATTAGTCTTCGACTGTTGACAGACATAGTAGTTGCTTTGCAGAAAAATAGGGATATGCGATTCAGCCGCTACCGCTACCACAACTTAAATAAATCTTGAGAAATTTGTATTTGAACTTGATAGTTTGTTACTAAATCAACAACATTGTAGTTTCTTTTTTTTTAAATAAGCTTTTTTATTTACTTTTAAAAATGTGTCAAACATCTTTTAGTTACACTTTTTGCCCATCACTAATGTGTCAAACCGAAATGGTCTACACCTAACAGATAACTCTGCTTGTAGTTGTCTTTCCATTTTTCCAATGAAGTATATAGTTGGCATGTTTTTTTTTACCTGTCAGGTAGTTAATAGAAACGACTGATGTAATGGCATTTTACTATGAACTTAATGCCTCAGTTTCAATAATCCATAAAATCGTAATGCTCTGTTTTATTTATCTCTTTGTCTATAATTCAAAAAAACAGAAATGGAAAAGTGGTTTGAGTGCTGGGACAATTCCCAAAAAGCCCGTGGAGTCTGGGAGCGCATGAGGCACCCTCGACCGCACTTCCCCGTGGTGGAGGCTGTCCAGGCCTGAGCAAGCTATTATAGCACAGTGCAGGAAAGGCCATTGTCCTGTTGGCTCATATTTCTCAAGGCTATGGCCAAATTTCGATTCACGGTGCCCCCCGCTGCGGGGAGGAAGAGGAAACCGTGCCTCATATTCTGTTTGGCTGCCCCAGACTTGATCTCCGTCTCGACAGGTCTGGGAAACCAAAAATTCTCGACCTGTATGGCGACATTTATGCACTACGCAAGACAGAAGAGTTTCTGTCCAGGGCTTTTGCAAGAGGATTTAAGCTTCTCAAGCCCTCACTCAAATGGAGTTTGATAATGATGATGATTTATCTCTTTGCAGATTTGTCGAAATGAGTGCCCTAAAAATGTAAAATGTTTTGATATGTTTCGGATGTACCTTCAAATTTACTGTCAGTTTTTTTTTCAAATTTTCCTGCAGATTAATTTTCAGAATTACCCTCAGATTTTATTTTCAGATTTACCCTCAGATTTACTTTTTTTTATTTTCAATTTTTCCTGCAGATTTACATGCACATTTCAGAGATAACTTTATCCTAGACTAAACCTCACAGGATTAGGGGGAAATGGAAAGGTTTGAACCCGCGATCATTGATACCACCGAGCGTCAGTATCGAGAAAAAACCACACAACCTTGAACTTTGAACCAAATAGTAAAGAGACGTTTCAAAGGTTAATCTCTGAGGCAGTACTGAATATGAAAACCCGGGTTTTACCCAACTGATTATATCCCTGCGTTTGATTCGCTGATTTTTTTGAATTTATACTTCAAATAAATTAGGCTTTTTTCCTGACATTGCAATACATTCTCAAGATTTTAGGCTAAATATTTCATTTGTTTTGCTTGTTGAAACCAATAAGGTAATTATTGTATAAACTATTAAGGTAACTATTGTATAAACTTTTAAAAATTCAACTTGAGGGGTTTAAAAAATCTTTATTGCTTCAAATTGTCTAAAATTTCTCGTACATTTCAGTGTTTTATACAAAGGCAAAC
This sequence comes from Biomphalaria pfeifferi, assembly GCA_030265305.1. Lineage (NCBI taxonomy): Eukaryota > Metazoa > Mollusca > Gastropoda > Planorbidae > Biomphalaria > Biomphalaria pfeifferi. Next base: position 5,046,036 of record JASAOG010000011.1, read on the forward strand.
ATTTCAAATGGAAACAAATTCAAAGAAAGCGTCAGCTCACTAAAAGCATTCTAGAACATTATCATTTTGGATTTAAAAGCTAGGTAAATTTCTCTGTATAGATAAAAGTAGAGGGCAAAATTTGGTATGCTAGAATCTAAAAAATAAAAACATTTTAATGTTTCATTCAAAACTTATAAAAATAGACAATAAAGTAAATAAGTGTGGAAAAGAAAATATCTGTTTACAAAATATCAAATTACAAACAAAAAATAACATATTAAAAAGAAAAAAATTACATAAATTACAAAATTACAAAAAAAAAAAAAAAAAAAAAAATACACAAAAAAATTACAAAAATCAAAATTACAAATAAATCAAATTACAAAAAATATCCTTTTTTCAAAGAGTTTTCTATTACAAATTATCCGATTACACTAAAAATATCCAATTACAATAAAATATCCGATTAAATTTACAAAATTAAAACGTTTCAATTAAAAATGACGGATAGATGCCTTTACAAAGTAAAAAAAAAAAAAAAAAATCTTTTTTGTTAATTGTAAGGAATTATGTTTTAATGATTTTTTTATGAACTTATTTTTGAAATTTTAATGATTTTTAAATGATTTTAAGTTTTTAATGAATTTTTTTGTATCTAGTTTTAATGAGATTTTAAAACTCAAAGACGAAAAAACAAAAAAGCTGACCATAATGAAAATCCAAAAATAAAAATTTAGATCGCGATCTAAAAACTAAAAGAAAAATTTAAAGATTTTATGACATAAAACTCTACGGACATTTTAAAATGGAATTGCAATCAAAAAATTGAAAGACAATGTAATGATAAAAATATTTCCAATTAAAAAAATACACTGAAAGTGTTCTCACACATACAAAAAAGCTTTTAAAAAATACAGAGACTTGACATACATCAACAAAAATACAAAGAGACTGAAGTGCATCAACCAAAATACAAAGACTGAAGTGAACCTTCAAAAATACAAAGAGACTGAAGAGAATCTTCAAAAATTCAAAGACAAGTGCAGGTACAGAAATACAAAGACAATTGCATCTACAATAAGTGACTACAAAAAGAAAGTGCATCTACAAAAAGAAAGTGCATCTACAAAAAGAAAGTGCATCTACAAAAAGAAAGTGCATCTACAAAAAGAAAGTGCATCTACAAAAAGAAAGTGCATCTACAAAAAGAAAGTGCATCTACAAAAAGAAAGTGCATCTACAAAAAGAAAGTGCATCTACAAAAAGAAAGTGCATCTACAAAAAGAAAGTGCATCTACAAAAAGAAAGTGCATCTACAAAAAGAAAGTGCATCTACAAAAAGAAAGTGCATCTACAAAAAGAAAGTGCATCTACAAAAAGAAAGTGCATCTACAAAAAGAAAGTGCATCTACAAAAAGAAAGTGCATCTACAAAAAGAAAGTGCATCTACAAAAAGAAAGTGCATCTACAAAAAGACAGAAGTGCATCTACAAAAAGACAGAAGTGCATCTACAAAAAGACAGAAGTGCATCTACAAAAAGAAAGTGCATCTACAAAAAGAAAGTGCATCTACAAAAAGACAGAAGTGCATCTACAAAAACAAAGACTGAAGTGTGAAATGCATCTACAAAAAGAAAGACTGAAGTGTGAAATGCAGCTACAAAAAGAAAGACTGAAGTGTGAAATGCAGCTACAAAAAGAAAGACTGAAGTGTGAAATGCATCTACAAAAGGAAAGACTGAAGTGTGAAATGCATCTACAAAAGGAAAGACTGAAGTGTGAAATGCATCTACAAAAAGAAAGACTGAAGTGTGAAATGCATCTACAAAAAGAAAAGTGCATCTACAAAAAGAAAGAAGTGCATCTACAAAAAGAAAGAAGTGCATCTACAAAAATACAAAGAGACAAGTGCAAGTACAATAATACAAAGACAAGTGCATCTACAAAAAGAAAGTGCTTCTGCAAAAAGAAAGTGCATCTGCAAAAAGAAAGTGCTTCTGCAAAAAGAAAGTGCATCTGCAAAAAGAAAGTGCATCTGCAAAAAGAAAGTGCATCTGCAAAAAGAAAGTGCATCTGCAAAAAGAAAGTGCATCTGCAAAAAGACTGAAGTGCATCTACAAAAAGACTGAAGTGCATCTACAAAAAGACTGAAGTGCATCTACAAAAAGACTGAAGTGCATCTACAAAAAGACTGAAGTGCATCTACAAAAAGACTGAAGTGCATCTACAAAAAGACTGAAGTGCATCTACAAAAAGACTGAAGTGCATCTACAAAAAGACTGAAGTGCATCTACAAAAATACAAAGAGACAAGTGCAAGTACAATAATACAAAGACAAGTGCATCTACAAAAATACAAAGAGACAAGTGCAAGTACAATAATACAAAGACAAGTGCATCTACAAAAAGAGACTGAAGTACATCTACAAAGACAAGTGCATCTACAAAAAGAGACTGAAGTACATCTACAAAGACAAGTGCATCTACAAAAAGAGACAAGTGCATCTACAAAAAGAAAGACTGAAGTGCATCTACAAAAAGAAAGACTGAAGTGCATCTACAACACAAAAAGATACTGACATTCAAGTAGTTACACTGAAATGTACTTAAAGTTTTGACAACTTAATTCTTGATTAAAAAGTAGAGTACTGAATCAAATGTGCAAACAAGTTCAGGATCATTTCAAATTTCATCTAGAAGCCAGTGACTCGGAACAGCCATGTACTGACAAATGTTGGTACCATTGATCAGGTGAACAAATTTAATGCGACCAAACTGGCAAGTCGTTGGTAGATGTCTGACATTTTCAAGACGAGCCATCACAAACAATATTTTGTTTAACATCACTGCTCCAAATATTTTCAAAGGGATGTTCCACAGTGGCGGTTGAGAGTTCGCCCGCAGTCTGCCTACTCCATCCTGTCTATACAATTCTGTCAAATCTCCACAGCCTTGGATGACAAACAGCCTCTTTTTGAAAGTGAAAGTGGCCAGATTTTTGGCACTTCCCTCCAGGCTCACGATGAAATTGAAACATTTGCTGTTGGTATTGAACGAGTAGATGTTGATTACGTCCTCCCCTTCCCTCTCGGCTGAGAAGAACCCCACAATCTCATTTTCGTAGTTGACTAGTGACATCACATCGCCGATGACACCATTAAACTCAAAGGTGGCCCAGTTTAATTGAAAAGGGTAATAGCTTTTGTTTTGAATGATCTTTAGACACTTTTTGCCAATACTGATGAAGCCATTATAAAAGGAGCCATTGATGATAAACTTTATTCTGTTCTTCGGCCCAAAGTAGCAAATAATGGATTGGTCTAAATCCAGGAAATCTGAAATCTGATACAGCCGTAGCTGATAAATTGGATCGACAAATGAGCGATTAACCATGAGGTGCATCTTGTGCTCCAAAACAAGAATGTCCTCAATTGAGCCTGTAATTTCAAATGTAAGTTGAAATATTCTGTTGTGTAAAAGGTTGAGTGATATTACTCTCTGGCATCTGTCTAGGAACACGATATTGTGCTCAACCTGGGAGGAGGAGAAAGCGACTTCAGAGCTAATGTCTCTAATTGTAAGATCAGATAAACTCATGGCTTTGGATGTCATCTCTTCAGCATTGACGGGCACCATTACTAGTTTGTCATTTTCCAGCTGGGTGGAGATGGCTTTCCTCACAGCGTTTCTTGCATCTCTGTTCTCCATCACATCATCATTATCCAGCAGCTTTCTGAGTCCATCCGTGGTGATGAGGTCAAACTGGACAAGGCTGATTAGTTCCCCCAGAAGCTCTGCTCTATTTATGGGATGATTATCTGTGTTAGGAAAAAGATCTCTATCGTGAAAGCTGACTTCCATGTACCAATCAGCATTACCATAACTCTGTTTAGCTTTGTTTTCCTCCTTTGGCGACTCTCCACAGCTCTGAAGTCGCTCTGTCCTAGTATAATTAACCCAATAAAAAATGGCTACAATTACATTGTCATAGGATTTGATGCCAGCACTTGTAATGATTTCTATTAAAGTCTTAGGAGTTAAGTTTAGAAAAGTATCAGTCTTCATAAATCGGTCAAAGTTCCTGATCATCATTAAGAGAATCTTTTCATGGACAGTCTCTGATTTGAAGGCGATGGCATGCTGGTAAATATTTAAATAGTTCTCTTCTGTCACGTGAGCACTGACGTAATGTTCACACAGTTCGATGAGACGGTCGATCTTCAAGTGGTGTGCTGCGCGCCACATTGCTAGCATGTTGTTCTCAGTCATCTTGTTTTCTCCTTTGGTGATCATGTGCAGCACATTAGCAAAAGTCTGGGCGTCGATGCCTTTGATCAGCAAGCTTAGAATCTCTGATATGTTGGTGTTAGAAGACAGCAAGGCTTCAAAATATTTGGAGCAGGATCGAAGAATATATTGGTTGCTTAAAAAAATTTCTGAACCTATAATGATACGAATGTTAATTTTTTCCCGTGACGAATGAAGTCCGTTGGTTTGGACTAGATTGTTGGTCATGTTTTCAGGTTCCATTCTAAAATTTGAAATGATGCTAAACTTGAGTGCTGTTCAGGGCTGCAATAAAAATAAAACAAGTTTAAAAAATATGTATTGTTATGACATGATTAGGATTTAGTTATTTGTTTCGGTAATAAGGGGAAAGTTTTACTTAGCGACAAGTGACGTGACAGATCTTTAAAAAAGAAGAACGCTCTAAGTGACGCTAAAAAGAAGACGCTTCGTGTAGAGCAGTAGAATAGATATACGGATTTACGGACATAGCTGACATTGGACGATTCCCTTCGTGATTATTAAATATATTTGTAGACCAACATCAGCGTCGACTACATATTTTAATTGTTTCGGCCTTTCGCCGGTGTTACTGAAGTAGTTTGAGTTCAGTGTTACTTCCAGTCAGACGTAGATCTACACTAGTTATATTTCAAAGAATCAACACCGCGCGGAAGCCTTAACAGTATAAAAAGTTGCCCAGTCTATGCACAATATTTTGCTTTAAAAAGTATCAAAATTGCTTTGATGAAATACTATATAGTACGCGAGTTTTTCAGTATTTTTCAACGTTCTGACAATTGTTCATTTTTCACATTTGTAAATTCTACCCTGTTATGTTTAAACCTCAATCACGTTTTTGTTTGTAACCGTGTAAACGTTACTTTTAATATAGAATTATAGTTTGGAAGGCTGCCTGGTCGTGCGTGCGGTTTGCGCGCTGGACTGTCGTTCAGATTTATCGATGGTCCCGGGCTCAAACCCTACCCGCTCCCATCCCCCGTCGTCCTGCGGGAGGTTTGGACTAGGAAGTAATTATCTTCAACCCTGAAGGAACATCCGAAACATGTAAAACATTTTACAAACATTTTTAGCAGAATGCATATATATATATAACAAGTTGTACTTTCTTAAACCAAAAAATTAATTTTATTTAATGGGGTCAAATCAACGATGGTATCGTTAATTAGGAAAAGAAAGTTAATGCATTGTTAAGCTAATAGTCGGATGTGACGTAGTAAGAGTCTTTACACGTCTGTTCGTTTTCTCGAGTGTGTGTGTGTGTGTGTGTGTGTTTTGGTAGACGGCGAGAAGTCAGCGATTGGTTGGTGGATGTACAGTGAGAATGACGCATGATAAGCGAGAGTGTCTATAGTAGTCAGGGCCGGCCCTAGCATTTGCGGGGCCCTATGCGAAACGGATCGCGCGGGGCCTAGTCTGGGTAGGGATAAGCATAATGTTAAAATTATTTTTTTTTTGAATTAGAAAATAGGCCTACTTTCGTCTTTGCAATACATTTTTATCAAATGAAAGCTCGCAATGCCACTTTTTATTGACACCGCAAAATGTCAATTTCGTCTATTCTTCAGGAGATTTAAATAAATTCAAACAATGTTCAGGACTTTATCGTATATTTTGCCTTTTCAGGAGATTTCCTGGATGCCCTGGAAAATCAGGAGGTAGCGAAAACCCTGTTATTTTATATACGTTATAATGGTTTAATTTAATAAATGTACACTTAGCGCGGGGCATATGAAAGCGCGGGGCCCACTGCGACCGCATAGGCTGCAGTGGCCTAAGGCTGGCTTTTCTAGTAGTCTTGGGTATGTCAGGAAATTTAATGAGACATTTCGAAATAAATAGATCAAAGTAAGGTTAAGGACTCCATATTAAAAGTACTGTTGAATCCAATTACTTTTTCCTGTAAGGGAAAGATCTTAATTTTGTTTACGGTACTAGAAATTGAGAAAGTGATTTAATATTTTCGCGTATTAAGGCTACGTTATTTTTGAATAGTTTGTACTTGAGCGCATGTAAACCACTGTACTCATCCTTAATCTTCAGGCTCGAATACATTGCCATTACACAATTAACCAACAATCTGCCTATTCATGTATTATCCCCCATGCATGTACATCTTAAAGTGCTTTAAGAAAGTTACGGAGGCTCGTCTATTTTTTTTTTTAAATTTCTCTCGTAGAGTTTTCTGGTTCCGTCATCTTGATATCCAAATGCAAACTAATTTTTTAAAAGTCGAATTGCCAAGATTGAAGTTGAGACACGCTGGGATGTAAAGAATATAGCCTAACAATTTGATAAAGTTGTCTCAAATCTTTGTCATGGCATATTAAGAAAAAAACCTCAACCCTATAAAAGGGCCTCCATATTTAAAAAGACTTAAAATAGAATATAGGCCTACCTTTTTCAAATACGAAAACCAAGGATAAAAATATTTTTACAAGACCTACAGTATATCTTCACAGAAATGACTATTTTCAAGCTTGAAAACGAGAATCTCCACTTAGAAAAATCTGGCACACGTTCAAGCTCAAGGTTTAGTCTGATACTTTCAAGGACGTATTGATAATTTTTGATGGTTAACAGTAAGTTGTTAAATATGAAATTTTTTGAAACTTGAAAAATATAGTTGAAAATTTACCAATCATCCAAAATAATGACCTTTCACCGCTATTAAATACTTTGTTTCAACGCTACTAAATAGTTTGAATGTTTCAACGCTACTAAATAGTTTGAATGTTTCAACGCTACTAAATAGTTTGAATGTTTCAACGCTACTAAATAGTTTGAATGTTTCAACGCTACTAAATAGTTTGAATGTTTCAACGCTACTAAATAGTTTGAATGTTTCAACGCTACTAAATAGTTTGAATGTTTCAACGCTACTAAATAGTTTGAATGTTTCAACGCTACTAAATAGTTTGAATGTTTCAACGCTACTAAATAGTTTGAATGTTTCAACGCTACTAAATAGTTTGAATGTTTCAACGCTACTAAATAGTTTGAATGTTTCAACGCTACTAAATAGTTTGAATGTTTCAACGCTACTAAATAGTTTGAATGTTTCAACGCTACTAAATAGTTTGAATGTTTCAACGCTACTAAATAGTTTGTTTCAACGCTACTAAATAGTTTGTTTCAACGCTACTAAATAGTTTGTTTCAACGCTACTAAATAGTTTGTTTCAACGCTACTAAATAGTTTGAATGTTTCAACGCTACTAAATAGTTTGAATGTTTCAACGCTACTAAATAGTTTGAATGTTTCAACGCTACTAAATAGTTTGAATGTTTCAACGCTACTAAATAGTTTGAATGTTTCAACGCTACTAAATAGTTTGAATGTTTCAACGCTACTAAATAGTTTGTTTCAACGCTACTAAATAGTTTGTTTCAACGCTACTAAATAGTTTGAATGTTTCAACGCTACTAAATAGTTTGAATGTTTCAACGCTACTAAATAGTTTGAATGTTTCAACGCTACTAAATAGTTTGAATGTTTCAACGCTACTAAATAGTTTGAATGTTTCAACGCTACTAAATAGTTTGAATGTTTCAACGCTACTAAATAGTTTGAATGTTTCAACGCTACTAAATAGTTTGTTTCAACGCTACTAAATAGTTTGTTTCAACGCTACTAAATAGTTTGTTTCAACGCTACTAAATAGTTTGTTTCAACGCTACTAAATAGTTTGAATGTTTCAACGCTACTAAATAGTTTGAATGTTTCAACGCTACTAAATAGTTTGAATGTTTCAACGCTACTAAATAGTTTGAATGTTTCAACGCTACTAAATAGTTTGAATGTTTCAACGCTACTAAATAGTTTGAATGTTTCAACGCTACTAAATAGTTTGAATGTTTCAACGCTACTAAATAGTTTGAATGTTTCAACGCTACTAAATAGTTTGAATGTTTCAACGCTACTAAATAGTTTGAATGTTTCAACGCTACTAAATAGTTTGAATGTTTCAACGCTACTAAATAGTTTGAATGTTTCAACGCTACTAAATAGTTTGAATGTTTCAACGCTACTAAATAGTTTGAATGTTTCACCGCCACTAAATAGTTTCACCGCCACTAAATAGTTTCACCGCCACTAAATAGTTTCACCGCCACTAAATAGTTTGTTTCACCGCCACTAAATAGTTTGTTTCACCGCCACTAAATAGTTTGTTTCACCGCCACTAAATAGTTTGTTTCACCGCCACTAAATAGTTTGTTTCACCGCCACTAAATAGTTTGTTTCACCGCCACTAAATAGTTTGTTTCACCGCCACTAAATAGTTTGTTTCACCGCCACTAAATAGTTTGTTTCACCGCCACTAAATAGTTTGTTTCACCGCCACTAAATAGTTTGTTTCACCGCCACTAAATAGTTTCACCGCCACTAAATAGTTTGAATGTTTCACCGCTATTAAATAGTTTGAATGTTTCACCGCTACTAAATAGTTTGAATGTTCACCGCCACTAATTAGTTTGAATGTTTCACAGCTATTAAATAGTTTCACCGAAATTAAATAGTTCGAATATTTGACCGCCATGAAATAGTTTGAATGTTTCATCGCTATTACAAAGTTTCGATGTTTCACCGCTATTAAATAGTCTGTTTCACCGTTATTAAATAGTTTGTTTCACCGTTATTAAATAGCTTGAATATTTCAACACTATTAAATAGTTTGGATGTTGCATTGCTATCAAACAGTTTCAATATTTCAACACTTAGTTTTTCACCGCTATTAAATTAGTTCAACATTATAGCTTAGATGTAGGCCTACACCAATTCACTTCTGAAGTTATATTTTAAGTTGCTTCCTATTCATATTGTATAATAAATGATATAAAAAATGTAATTAGTACAGATTATTGCTAAAACAATTGGATACCTCAAAAAGGGGCCTCTCGCAAGCATCCATTAAAGTGGGCCTCGCATTTCACAATGCCTGCCCGTGATCATCCCATGTTATAAAGGAATAAGTGTCTATATTTAAACTTCCCGTATAACATTACATTTCTAACTATTATCGATACCATAATTTCGTTTTGTCTCTTAACGTCTTAAGATAATTCATTCGATAAGTTGGCTCTTTTTTAAAGAGCATAACTTTATAATAAATACCAGAATACAAAAGCTAAATTGCAATAACAATACGATAAGCTATTTTCATTCTCTTGATCGCGTAGTTAACATGGCCTACAAAATTCATTGCCATTTATTTTACTTACGGGAGCTTTACTACCAAGCTGAAGGTATTTCCAACTTGTTTTCAGCGGAAGGCTGGACACGGTGTTACCAACAGGCCGCCAAACTACTGACTGATTGGATTTGGGTGTTACATAGTCAGATGTAGCCTTGTTATGTTGCACGGACCAGTGGTCAGCCAAGGTCAGCACGGGTCACACAAGGCCAGTATTTCTTTAGATTCAGTAAATCAGTTCTCAAACTTTCGATACTGGAATAATGCCGATGAAATGTATATGAATGTTTCGATTTAACGGCTACCTATTTCTAAACACCACATTCACATTGAATGTTTCGACTTAATGGCTACCTATTTCTAAACACCATATTCAGATTTGTTAAAATGCTACAGTTATTGCAGTTCATCAGAGCTGTGTCATACAACGAGGCTCTCAACTATTTTAAACAAAGAACATCATTAGAAATCTAAAATCATGTTACAGTAAACAACTTTTAAGTTCTATTGAAGTGCTTCTCAAGCTGTGGTCCGCGGAGCCCCAGGGGTCCTCGAAGCGACCATCGGGGGTCCGCAGAAAAAAATGAAATTTTCTATACAAATAAAATAACTAAATAACTAGAAACTAGTTTATCAGATCAGATCATTTTAATAATAACCAACTCGCTTCTCACTACTGTTAAATGTCTATTACATAGTAATACAAACTATTGTAGTGCAATAGCACATTTCTTAGCTTTCTATTTGTTCCAATGCCAGAGCTCTACACTCAGAGATACAAACAATATTTTAGTGACTCTTAATTTTCTACAGACCACAGAGACGATGTCCAAACACTTTTTGAATTTATTTTTTTTAACTTTCTCAAGGATCAACAGTGAGAAGACTAGGACCCATAACGTTACCACAAAATTGCAAAGGCCCGTCGAAAGAGCCACACTTGAGAAGCACTGATCTATCTCGTACTATGAACATGTGTTTGTTATAGCCAACACTCTGTGTGTGTGTATGTGTGTGAAAGATTGAGTGACAAGTGATGGTTAAGAAAGAATAGGAATGAGGAGGGGTAACGGAGACGGCAGGAGAGAGGGATACAATCGTGAAAAGATTTAAACAATACTGTCAGTAGACTCAGCAACGTTCCTTATAAGATCTACGCTATTAGTCTAGGCCAGTGATGCCCAACCTAATTCGACATGTGGGTCATTTTAATCTCCGAAACTCGTGTCGCGGTCCACTTGCAATAAAAGGTACAAAAACGTAATGAAATTGACCTGAAACAATTTTATTAGAAACCTGTGGCTCTAGTACTTAATCAATTAATGAGATATTTGAAGTTTATCTTTGTTTTTACGGGTCGGAAAATGGCTTCACGTCGCTACCTTAAAAGTGAATATCATTGTAGATACCTTTACCACCGACTCCTTTTTTTTCTCCTTTTCTGGTAAATATTGCCATCGATCCTCCAATCTCCAATCTTCAACCATCTTTATTCTTATTCATTCATAGCTCAAAGCAAGAATGGCGTTTTATTTGTTTTATAATGCCGTTTATATGTTGTTGTTGTTTAAAACAACAGCTAAACTTTCTTTACAAATCATACATGTTGACTTATCATCATGTTATACAAAAAATTAAAAAAATTAAAAAAAAAAGTAAAGATCCGTTCACTTTTCCTGGTAGATTCTAAATTCAGAGTCCAGTTGTAGCTTCTTCGGTTTTCCCATTTCATAAACGTACACACATTAAAGATCAAGGTACAAATCTATCAGAGAAAAAGTTAGAGCCTAACGTAGGTAACGATACATCTTTCAATCTTCTACACTTTGTGCCAACGATTTGGCGGGCCGGATGAAACCACGTCGCGGGCCGGATCTGGCCCACTGGCCGTATTTAGGGCATCACTGGTCTAGGCCATCCTGTTTAAATTTGTGTCCTTCGGACTCATTCCGTAATGCTCCTTGATTGGCTTCTTTCAAATTTAGACATAGAATTGATCATTTCGGATCTTGTCGTAGTTTATTCACCTTCACATATCTCATAACCTGTTTCACCGAAATTGAACGTCAGATGATCTGTTGACCGTCTCCTGTCTTCACCATTGTTACGTATCTAGGTATTGTTTTTTTTTCTGACCTGTTGCGGTCGAGAGACGGGTAGGTTGTCTGCCCCTTGTGTAATAAGTTTTTTTTTATTCGTCAAGCCACACAGACAGTGACCGGTCCTTGACCTATGTGTGTACCTCTGGTTGAAAGGAGGGTGGTTTTTTTTTCTTTGCTTCTGTCTCTTTGAAGAGCGTTCTAGATCTGGGTGTTGATGACTTTCTGTTCTAGAAATTACCAGATATCGATGCGCGGTAGATTATATAAAGACCGCCCGCGTAACGTTGACGGACAGACATACGGAGACAGCCGTGAGACAGAATAGCGGAGACATTGCGTGACCCGTGCGTGGTATACCACTTGATCGTGTAAGTTAAGATTTTTCTTTTTTTCAAGGCCTTGCTTGTATTTGTAATTATATTTTCAAACTCTTGTATTGTAATATTTTTACATGCCATTTTTGTAAAAGGGTTTTGGTCAACCCTTCCATTTTGTATTGAGTTATATTATGATTAAACATTAAGTTGATATTTTACCTTCCGATTTCTTGTGTCATTTTTTTTTTTTGTTATTCATTGTAAGTCTCTGATTAAATTCAGACTTAAGATAAGTGACACAACTACCTTTTTTTATTGTCACGTTCCCCTAGGCAAGCCATTTAAAAGTAGAATTCAATTCGTAATACGTGACAAAAGAAGTTTGAGGGCTTTCGTCCCGGATATTTTTCTGAACCTATTTTCGTCTTACTTGAGTAATTTTGTAAAGGCGAAGTTGACTTTAACAAAATTTTCTTTTGTGTCAAAGAGTCGGAAGTAAAGTATCAATAGTATTGACCAAACTCTCTTAAGGTTTTTTTGTTGTACTGATTTTGTACTGTATATTTACATTGTATACATTTTTTTTTGCTTGTAATAGTTGTTAGTTAGTCATGGATATTCAGGTTTTTCTTGCAAATCCCTCTGTGGAAGAGCTTGATGCTTTTACTAGGAAGGAACTGGTCCTTATTTCTAAACATTTAGGGTTAAAAATAAAATCAAATGCCCTTAAACAAGAAATCAGAGATAACATTGTAATCCATTATGTAGACGAGGAAGTGTTTTCTGAAGACCTTTTAGAAACCCTTAGACCCGATGAGGGTAAATCAGATTTAGAACTTCAGATAAAATTAAAACAGATGGAAATAGAAGCCCAGTTAGCTTTAAAAGAGAAGGAAATTATCTTGGGGAAACAAAAAGAATTAGAGCTTGCAGCGGCTAGAGAGCAAGAAATTAAACAAAAAGAATTAGAGCTTGCAGCGGCTAGAGAGCAAGAAATTAAACAAAAAGAATTAGAGCTTGCAGCGGCTAGAGAGCAGAAAGAAATGGAAATGAAATTACAAATAGAGTTAAAAAAATTAGAGTTAGCTGCTAATGTAAGACCAGATTCTTCCCCTGCCAGTCATACTGCTGAAGCAACAAAATTTTTGAAAATAATTCCACGCTTTAATGAAGCCACAATTGACAATTATTTTCCACAATTTGAACTTGCTGTGAAAAATTTTAATGTACCTGAAACTTTGTGGCCCACTTTGCTGCAAACAGTTTTGACTGGTAGAGCTGCAGAGGTATTTTGTTCTTTGACCATTGAACAACAAAAAGATTATAATGTTGTTAAGGCCTTAATTCTTAAGACATATGAACTTGTTCCGGAAGCTTACCGAAAGCAGTTCAGGGATTGTCGCAAATCGGATGGCCAAACCCATGTAGAATTCCTGCGGGAAAAGGAGCGACGCTTTGAGAAATGGCTCACTTCCAGGGAAATCGGCACCGACTTTGCAAAATTCAAGAACCTAATGCTGATGGAAGAGTTCAAGAGTTGTGTGCGGCTGGACGTCCGTACGCATATAGCTGATCGTGGCGAGGAAGATGTGCACAAGGCTGCAGTGTTGGCAGATGATTATATAATATCACATCAATTTGCCAAGTATACGACGGATGTCAAGCCAAAACAAGTCAAACAGCCTGAGTCCACTGCTAGCAACTCCATCAAGAACAGCAGTACAAATGACAGAAAACCTACTACAAGTAAAGCTACTTGTTCCTACTGCAAACGAGAAGGCCATAAAATTGACGATTGCTGGAAATTGAGGAAGAGAAACGAAAAAGCTCCTTCAAAAGTCAGCGCTTGCACAGTACAGTGGTCGGCGAGGTTTACTCCCTCATCATCAAGTCATATCAAGAATACCTCGACACCACCTGTTTCAAATGTATTGACTGTACAAGACTCTCCGAAAATGTCTCCACGATGTTCCAATGACTCAAACAAGAGTTTTTCAAATACATCAAGCCGATGTTCCAATGACTCAAACAAGAGTTTTTCAAATACATCAAGCCGATGTTCCAATGACTCAAACAAGAGTTTACCTAGTACATCACACCGATGTTCCAATGACTCTATCCAGAGTTTCCATAATACATCACCCCGATGTTCCAATGACTCTATCCAGAGTTCCCATAATACATCATCCCGATGTTCCCATGACTCTATCAAGAGTTCCCATAAGACATCACCCCGATGTTCCAATGACTCTATCAAGAGTTCCCATAAGACATCACCCCGATGTTCCTATGACTCCATCAAGAGTTCTCCAAATACATCCAAAAGATGTTCTACTGACTCAAGAAAGAGTTTCTCCACTGCGTCTCCTAGAGATGTCAATGACTCCAGCGAGAGTTCGACCCAAGTCCAGTCTGCATCAACCAAAATTGATGTTTTATTAGAGGATTTTAAGCCTTTCATTTCGGAAGGATTCGTATCACTACCCGGTGATTCTACAAGTCTACGACCTATCACCATTTTGAGAGACACAGGTGCCTCACAATCGCTACTTTTAGAGGGTATCTTGCCCTTGTCAAAATCATCATCGACTGGGAAGAGCATCCTGTTACGAGGCGTAGAGCTTGGATGTATAGATGTGCCTCTACATCTAATCGACATAAAGTCAAATCTCATTACTGGACCGGTTGTTGTAGGTGTCCGACCAACATTACCATTGGAAGGCATCTCATTGCTGTTAGGCAATGACTTAGCAGGTGGAAAGGTGATAGCCGAACCCATCGTCACTCAAAAACCCGACTTATCTGCCACACCCGAGGAAGACCTAGAGTTATATCCAGCGTGTGCAGTAACGAGGGCAATGAGGTTGAAAGCATCTCAAGAAGAGAACGTCATCAAGGCCAACAGTAACCACGATGATGTGGACTTGAGCACCACATTCTTTGCTTCTCTTGAAGAAGAACCAACGCCAAATTCTGAAAAGCCGGCATCAACTCGAAAACAGTTGATTGAGGACCAAAAGAAGGATCCAGAGCTCGCCAAACTCCGAGAAACCGCAATGACATCACAAGAGGCAGAGCTAGAATCAACGTGCTACTACATCCAAGATGATATGCTCTTCAGGAAATGGAAACCTCCAGACGCATCCAACGAAGAAGAATGGAGAATATGCCATCAAATCGTGTTACCAGAAAGATACCGAGCGTACATCATGAATCTGGCTCATGACACACCAATGTCAGGTCATCTCGGCATCCACAAGACATACCACAAGATTATGTCACACTTCTTCTGGCCACGTTTGAAGAAAGATGTCATCCAGTACTGCCGATCCTGTCATGCCTGTCAGATGGTTGGCAAGCCAAATCAAAAGATCCCTGTTGCTCCTCTGAAGCCGATTCCAGCCTTTGAAGAACCTTTCAGCAGAGTACTTATTGACTGTGTTGGTCCTCTCCCAAGGACAAAAGCTGGCAACCAATACCTGTTGACCATTATGTGTGCTTCAACTCGTTTTCCTGAGGCTATTCCTCTAAGGAACATAAAAGCATCGAACATTGTAAAGGCCTTAATCAAGTTCTTTACTCTATTTGGTCTACCAAAGTCCATCCAATCGGACCAAGGAACGAATTTCACGGCCAATCTTTTCAAGCAAGTCATGACTCAGTTGGGCATCAAACACTGCATGTCGAGTGCGTATCATGCCGAGTCGCAAGGCGCTCTTGAGCGATTCCATCAGACTCTCAAGAACATGATCCGAACCTATTGCTTTGAGCACGAAAAAGACTGGGACGAAGGAATCCACATGCTGCTGTTTGCAACCCGTGAATCCGTCCAGGAATCGTTGGGATTCAGCCCTTTTGACTTAGTCTTTGGCCATTCGGTGCGCGGTCCCTTGAAATGTATAAAAGAGACTTTGTTGTCACCAACAGCCACTGAAGGACTTTTAGACTATGTAAGTAAGTTTAAAACTAGACTTTATGATGCTTGTGTTCTGGCCAAAAATAACTTACAAAACACCCAATCCAGCATGAAACGCTGGTATGATAGAAAGGCCCGTGTTAGAGAATTTTCTCCCGGGGATAAGGTGCTTGTATTTTTGCCCATACCAGGTCAACCCTTGCAAGCCAGATATTTTGGTCCCTATGAAATTGAGACCAAAATTAGTGACCTCAATTACACAATCAAAACCCCTGACCGTAGGAAAAAGACTCAGCTATGTCACATAAACATGCTGAAGCCTTATGTATCTCGGCCAGATCACTCAGAGAAGAGTAATTGTGTTTTAAATACAGTCAAAAGTTGTTCAAATAGCCATGTTTCTCCTATTGATGATGATATTGTAAAGGAGAAATTTGGACAATACAAAATACCTAATTCTTTTGTATTACAGAATTTGGATGTAAAACTGTCTCATCTGTCTTCGACAGAAAGGCCAGTTATCATGAAACTCATTAATGAATTTAATGTCATTTTTTCTGATGTACCAAAACAGACTAATGTTATAATGCATGATGTAGATGTTGGCGAGGCTACTCCAGTCAAGCAGCATCCTTACAGGGTCAACCCTGAAAAACTTGCCATACTTAGGTCAGAAATCAAGTATATGCTTGAAAATGACCTCATTGAACCAAGTTCCAGTAGCTGGAGCTCCCCATGTGTCTTGATACCTAAACAGGACAAGACTTATCGTTTTTGTACAGACTACCGTAAGGTAAATGCTGTAACAAAGACCGATTCGTTTCCTATCCCTAGGATAGACGATCTCATAGATCGTATTGGTGAAGCTAAGTACATCACCAAAATAGACCTACTTTCAGGTTATTGGCAGGTTCCCCTGACTGATAGGGCAAAGGAAATCTCCGCCTTTGTCACCCCTGATGGTCTGTACCAATACAAAGTGATGCCATTGGGCATGAAGAATGCTCCTGCCACTTTCCAGAGAATGATAAATGCCCTGCGTGCTGACATGGAGAATTGCCACGCATACATAGACGATGTAGTAATTTTTAGCCAAGATTTTTCTAGCCATTGTAAACAACTGCATTGTCTTTTTACTAAACTTTTACATGCAAAAATTACTGTAAACCTGAGTAAGAGTGATTTTTGCCAGGCTTCCATCCAATACTTAGGCCATATTGTAGGACAAGGCCAGGTGAAACCTGTAATGGCCAAAGTAGAAGCTATCCAAGCTTTCCCTATTCCTGCTGATCGGAAACAACTCCGAAGATTTTTGGGAATGTCTGGATATTATAGAAAATTTTGCGAAAATTTTTCTGTCATTGCCAGTCCTTTAACAAACCTCCTGAGAAAGAACGTCCGATTTACTTGGACGGATGAATGTCAGAAAGCCTTTAACCAAATCAAGCAGATATTATCTAGCTCCCCCATTTTGATGGATCCTGACTTCGGAAAACCTTTTAGGTTAGCTATTGACGCCAGTGACACAGGTGTTGGGTCAGTCCTTTACCAAGAAGATAATTTCCAAGTAGAGCACCCTATTTGTTTCTTTTCCAAGAAATTTAATAGACATCAAAGAAATTATTCTACTGTGGAAAAAGAATGTCTTGGGTTGATTCTTTCTATACAACACTTTGATTTTTATATCAGTGGGTCCAGATGGCCACTGGTTGTATTTACTGACCACAATCCCCTTACATTTATCCACAAAATGTCTGGCAAGAACCAACGACTTCTCAGGTGGAGTTTATTTTTACAAGAGTACAACCTAGATCTTAAACACATAAAAGGCAGCGAAAATGTTATCGCCGATGCCTTATCTAGATTGTAAAAAGTATTTTGATGTATATTTTTTTTATATATATCATGATAAATACATTCTGTAATGTAAATATCATTTTTGTAATTATTCTAAAAAGGTTTCCATTTCGTGGAAATGTAAACTTTTTATTTTTAGGAGGGAGGTGTTACGTATCTAGGTATTGTTTTTTTTTCTGACCTGTTGCGGTCGAGAGACGGGTAGGTTGTCTGCCCCTTGTGTAATAAGTTTTTTTTTATTCGTCAAGCCACACAGACAGTGACCGGTCCTTGACCTATGTGTGTACCTCTGGTTGAAAGGAGGGTGGTTTTTTTTTCTTTGCTTCTGTCTCTTTGAAGAGCGTTCTAGATCTGGGTGTTGATGACTTTCTGTTCTAGAAATTACCAGATATCGACGCGCGGTAGATTATATAAAGACCGCCCGCGTAACGTTGACGAACAGACATACGGAGACAGCCGTGAGACAGAATAGCGGAGACATTGCGTGACCCGTGCGTGGTATACCACTTGATCGTGTAAGTTAAGATTTTTCTTTTTTTCAAGGCCTTGCTTGTATTTGTAATTATATTTTCAAACTCTTGTATTGTAATATTTTTACATGCCATTTTTGTAAAAGGGTTTTGGTCAACCCTTCCATTTTGTATTGAGTTATATTATGATTAAACATTAAGTTGATATTTTACCTTCCGATTTCTTGTGTCATTTTTTTTTTTTGTTATTCATTGTAAGTCTCTGATTAAATTCAGACTTAAGATAAGTGACACAACTACCTTTTTTTATTGTCACGTTCCCCTAGGCAAGCCATTTAAAAGTAGAATTCAATTCGTAATACGTGACACCATGAGTAGTTCTTCTTTCCATGACTGGTCCCTCGATTCTTGGACTCTTGTCTTCTCATCGCTTTCTCTGTCTGCCTCTTCTTCTCTGCCTGGTGCTGTTCTTTACAGACAGGTTTTTGCCAGCCATCGATATATAAATAGGCAATTTTAAATTTGCTTTTCTTTTTTTCACAGTGGTCATCACAGCGTCGTGGGCAGTGGTGTAGCATGGAATGTCAAAATGCAGGGATTTTACTTCTTTAGGGGACCTTTCGTTTTGACATTCAACATCCTGAAGCGAGATAATTTAATAAATATATATGTCCAATGTGTTTATTACATGCAACAGGGTCACTACTTATATAACAACATGAATAGCAATATCACATGACAGTGGTGTAATATTTAATATTTAATGTAACAAAAATTGTTGGACACTCATTGGGGGGGGGGGGATTTTCGAACTTGGACCTTCTCCTCCAGCTACGCCACTGATCGTGGGGGCCCAGTTGCCACCGTGATCCTGTTTCGTAGTGCTTTATTTGTGGTCGGTCTTTGTAGGTGATACCTAAGATTCTTCTATGGCGTATCGAGCCCATGGCCAGGATTCCTCTATGGCATTTCGATTTATGGCCAGGATTCTCCTTTCTAAAATTCTGTAATTAGAGTCCAAGATTCGCAAGCATACAAACATGACTAAGGAGTGCATCAGTCTGACTTGTATGCCAAGGGTTATGTCTTTGTCTTTCCAGATTCTTTTGAGATTCACAATGTGGACTCTGCTTTTCTGTCCAGTAGTTAATTTTATGTACTTTCGCCACAAACAATTAATGTAAGTATTTCATTTGATGCATTAAAAACTCATATATATATATATATATATATATATATATATATATATATATATTTATATATTTATATATTTATATATATTTATATTTTTTATTCAGTAGAAGATTACATTGCCCAAAACACATAAGACAAAACCGTAAGTTCCATGTTTTCACAACAATTAATGTTTTTTTATTGGTTACCTGGGCCTCGTAGAACTCTTTTTCCAAGCTCACGCCTAAATTGCAGCGTCTCTCCAGTACCGAGAGAGTTATTAGTTTGGTTGTAAAGTGCTTTCGCTTCCGAACCGAGATATCTCGAGTTCGAATCGCGATGAAGACTGGGATTTTAAACTTGGTCATTTTGTATGACGCCCCTGAGTCCACCCAACTGTAATGGGCACCTGACATACGTTAAGGGAATTAAGGGAATTGAGGGAGGTGGTTAGTCGTTTTACTGACCAAATGCATGACGCGTAGGACGTAATCATGTTCTTTTTTTGTTGAAGTAACGTCTGTATTGTATAAGATAAGAAGAGTACACATGAGATCCTTTTTGATTGCCTCCATAGATCGCAAGCTCTAAAAGGGATAGTTGTTTTTTTTACTCCGAAACTAACTCTGCATTGAAACCAATATTTTGATGGCATGTGGTGCCCAATATGCTCAGGCCTGGGCTCATATACATTACTGGTGTTTGATGTAGGTGTTTACCTGTTCGATGTTCTTTACTTGTATTGATACAAACAAATCACAGACTTCAATCGCTGTGATTTACACTGTGACATGATCGTCTGTTTACACAGTGGGATGATTTACACTGTGGAATGATTTACACTGGGGTGATTTACGCTGTGGGATGATTTACATTGTGGGATGATTTACATTGTGGGATGATCGTCTATTTACGCTGTGGGATGATATACATTGTGGAATGATCGTCTATTTACACTGTGGGATGATTTACACTGTGTGGTGATTTACACTGTGTGGTGATTTACACTGTGGGATGATCGTATGTTTACACCATGGGGTGATTTACACTGTGGGATGATTTATACTGAGGGATAATTTATACTGTGGGATTATTTACACTGTGGGATGATTTACACTGTGGCATGTTCGTCTGTTTAGACTGTGGGATAATTTATACTGTGTGATGATTTACACTGTGGCATGATTTACACTGTGGGATGATTTACACTGTGGGATGATTTACACTGTGGGATGATTTACACTGTGTGATGATTTACACTGTGGCATGATCGTCTGTTTACACTGTGGGATGATTTACACTGTGGGATAATTTACACTGTGGGATGATTTACACTGTGGGATCATTTACACTGTGGGATGCTTTACACTGTGGGATGATCGTCTCTTGTCACTGTGTCTTTACTTATATGGCTCTCCGTTTCCGCTGCTTCATGTCTAAAGAGACACTATTTTGTGTACACCAATCGCTGTAGTCATAAGTGTGTATGCTCATGCCCCTATTTCTTCCTCGCACTATTCTATATTTAATTTACTCTATAAACTCAAAGAGTAAAACATTATGCCGTTCAGGGCCGACCGTGGGTATAGGCAAACTAGACAGCCGCCTAGGGCCTCCGATTGGTGGGGGCCTCCGATTGGTGGGGGTCTCCGATGGGTGGGGGCCTCTCACAGAAGTCAAACTTGTGTTATGAACATAAAGATAAAAAGAGTCGAGAACCATGTCTGTATAGTATGGCTTTAATACACTGAATGACCACACAACACACATTTCGTGAACACATTCTCACGGACGAGTTACAAGCACATGTAAACATAAGAACGATAACCGATACAGAATATAATTTTCATAACATTCACCCTCGGTTCAAATAATGCTAACTAGTATTATAAACAATAAAAGAATTAAGTAAGTGCAGAATAATAATAGAGATTCAAGTAAACAAACAATGTAGAATAGTATGACATAATGTAACTTGTTGATATAAGTAAGTGTAGAGTAAATCAAATAGCTTATTAAAATATATCATGATAAATCAAATATCTCATTAAACGCAAGTCAACAAAACCAAATGAAAGTAGTAAAATAAACAAATGTCATTTTGGAGACCTAAAACTGAATGTCAAAGTAAGAGTTCTAGTAAGCTGATGACCTTTTATACTTTGTAGTTGGGCCTAGTTCTCCTTACTCTAAGATTGTATGTATGTGTAGTTTCATCTGCTTGAGTTTCGGACGGTCTGGCTATGTCTTCAGTGGTGCTGGTGGTTTCTTCAGGCATGATAGAATCAGTAGGTTGATTCCTGGGAGGTGAGCTTTGGATGGGGCAGCCAATATCAAGCTCTGTTCTACTCTGATTCTCATTTTCTATAACTTTTTGTTCCTCCCTAGGAGCTAACATTCGTATTGAGACAGTTTCCTCTCGACCGGTTGGTGTTCGGATTACAGCGTACTGAGGGTTGCATGTTACCAAATCAACTTCCTCTGTTATGGGATCGTATTTAGATGATCTAACGTTCTTCTTCAGCAGGACAGGACCAGGACTGGTCAACCATGTTGGCAAGGATGTCCCGGAACCACTTCTTCGGTTGAGCCCAAGAAGTCGTTCATGTGGTGTCCTGTTAGTTGCAGTGCATAGTAATGACCGGATGGATTGCAGAGCATCATTTAGTACTAGTTCCCATTTAGCTATGTCCAATTCCTTAGAATGTAGAGCCAAGGTGATGGCTTTCCATAAAGTCCCGTTAAGTTTCTCTATTTGTCCGTTTCCTCTCGGACTGTAAGGGGTCGTTCTAATGGTTGCAATTCTTCTCTCGTGGAGGAAATGCTGCACCTCTGTAGTCATAAACGAAGTTCCCCTGTCAGTGTGGAGGTACGCTGGAAATCCAAATATGGCGAATAGTTCATTGAGACATTTAACAACCGTAGAGGAAGACATATCGGGACAGGCAAATGCAAATGGGAATCTAGAGAATTCATCTATAATGGTAAGTAGATATCTATTTCTTGAAACAGTAGGAAGAGGTCCCTTGAAATCCATACTAATTCTCTCAAAAGGTTGAGTTGCTTTAATCAGTTCTCCGGTCGGCTGTCGAAAAAAACGGGGCTTTAGTTCTGCACAAGCTTGACATTGCTCTATTACAGTTCTGACGTCATCACAGGAAAATGGAAGATTTTTATACGTCATCACAGGAAAATGGAAGATTTTTAGTCCTTACGTAGTGCAATAGTCGAGTAACGCCCGGGTGGCAAAGACTAGTGTGCAGCAATTTAAGGTCATTGCGAGTGATGGCAGATAGATAGTTTCTGGTAAGTGTATCAGCTACTGTGTTCTGCTTGCCGGGGCGATAGATGACGTCATAGTGGAAACACGAGAGTTCAAGTTTCCACCTTTGGATTTTTTCATTTTTAATTTTTCCTTTGTTTGACCTGTTATACATGAAAGAGACAGATCGCTGATCCGTAACAAGTATGAACGTTTTACCAACTAAGAAATGTTTCCATTTTCTCAGCGACTCAACAATGGCATATGCTTCTTTCTCAACTGAAGAATGTTTTCTTTCCCTTTTTGTTAATGAGCGAGAGAAGAAAGCAACGGGCGGCCATCTTGGTTGATGGTAGCCGCAATGGCTATATCAGAAGCATCCGTCTCAACGGTTAAAGGGCGATTCGGATCAATAGTATATACGGCGGCTTTTTCAAGCTCATTTTTCAAACTTTCAAATGTTTTTTTGACTTCTTCGGAGACAGGAAATTGTTGATTTCTTGTTAACAGGCTTATTTTTGTTGAAAAGTTAGGTATCCACTGTGAGTAGTAAGCCAGAAGACCCACTACTCGTTTCTGTTCACGCATGTTTACTGGTACGGGTAATTTCCTTAGAGCGCGAAATCTCTCAGGATCCGGCTTAAGTTGTCCTTTGGAAATCTCGTATCCTAACAGTCTCACTTTAGCAGTGCTAATTTCACTTTTTGTTTCATTAAGAGTGATTCCATACTTTTGAGCACTATCAAGAAATCGATGTAGGTTTCGGTCGTGTGATTTAGAGTCCATCCCGCAGATGGTCACATTGTCCACATAAGCAAAACTGTCAGTGAGTCGTTCGTCTTCGATGATTTTGTCAATCGTACGCTGAAAACAGGCGACTCCATTCGTAACGCCAAACGAAATCCGACGGAATTGATACAGTTTCCCACATGCTTCGAAGGCTGTGAACGGCCTTTCCTCTTCTATTATAGGAATCTGATGGTATGCACTTTTCAGGTCTAAAGTGCTATATATAGACTACTGCCAGTTCTTCAATTCTGGGCATAGGGTAGGCGTCTAGTAGAGTGAACCGGTTTATGGTTTGGCTGTAGTCCACAACCATTCTTTTCTTATGTCTGTCATTTGTTGTAACTAGGACTTGTGCACGCCAGGGAGATTTAGATGGTTCAATAATTTCATCCTTTATTAGTTGTTGAATTTCCTTCTCTATAAACTTTCTATCTGGAACTTGTAGCCACTGGGGTACAGTTTGGTAACAGATTACTAATTAGGCTAGGAGCCTCTACCTTCGCTGGCTGGAGAGTACTCAGGCATAATGATGGTTTCTGACCATCGAAAGGAATAAACAAGTTTTGGTGCAAACTTATAAAGTCAAGTCCAAGTATTACGTCAGAGCATAAATTGTCTAGTAGAGAAAGTCTAACTCCCTCGTATCGTTCATTTTTGAGACGTATGTTAGCGTAGATATGTCCTTGAGTGATCCGAGATAGATGGGTGGAAGCCATAAAGATTCTGTTGCCTGAGGAACATGTCTGCCATTTGTGCTTCTTAGCGATGTGCGTCGAAATATAGCTTTCACAGCTGCCAGTGTCTACTAGGGCTTTCAATGGCACGTTGTTGATGCAAATTGGTATTGTAGATTTGTTGAAATTCAAAGGCTGCACAGTAGCAATAGCCGAGACTGTTAAAGATCTAGATTTGCAAACTCTTTGAAAGTGACCCTTTTTGAAGCACTGATTGCATGTCACTTCCCTTGCAGGGCATTGAGAGCGGGGATGCTTAACCCTGCCGCAAAAATAACACTTCCTAGCTAATGCATTTATTTCATGTGTGTGTGAATTGCTTGCACTTTGAGGAATCGTTACGTTTGGCAAGGGTGATGCCGAAGAATTGGTGAGAGTAGTTGCCGCGAAATTAGTTTCCGGCTGTGATGATTCATACTGTAATGAGTGCTGATAAGCATGTTCTAGTAAGCGAGCCTCCTCGAAGGCGTCCTTTAAACTCAAAACAGTCTTTTCGAGTAGACGTTTTCGAATGTTGTTGGACACTAGTCCATTGATAAACGAATCTCTAATAGCCTCTTCTCGGTGTTGTTCAGCAGTCACCGCTTTGAAGTTGCAATCTTTGGATAGAATTCTTAATTTCTGCATGTAGGCGTTTATCGTTTGACCTTGCTCTTGTTTGCAAGTAGCTAACCTGTGCCTAGCAAACGTCTCATTCTTTGGTTGAATGTAGATGCCATTTAGAGTCTGGATAGCTTCATCAAATGTCTCTTTATCAAGTATCATTTGATATACAGCAGGAGAGATATAGTTTATCAGTAGTTTCTTAGTATCAAGATTGTCTACCGATATAAAATTTTTAAACGTTTCATACCAGTGCTGCCAATCATCTGCTGCTTGAGGTGCTGTGGGCTCAATGTCAAACTTCTCTGGGCGAAATATCCTATCCATTTCGAAATTCTAACAACTTCACAGTTTTGATTCAGTGTATTAAATTGTTATGAACATAAAGATAAGAGAGTCGAGAACCATGTCTGTATAGTATGGCTTTAATACACTGAATGACTACACAACACACATTTCGTGAACACATTCTCACGGACGAGTTACAAGCACATGTAAACATAAGAACGATAACCGATACAGAATATAATTTTCATAACAACTTGTTTTTTTTTATTGAAGATATTTCGAAACATAGGTCGAATCTCAAGTGTAACAGGACTCTATAGCTCTGTCTACTAGCATAGCTTTAAGTCTCTACTTTAATTTAAAGCCTATTCAGGAATGTATAGATCTACTTGTTAAAAACGCACATGTTGTTTCTACTTTTGGTGAAATGTCTAAGGTTATTTCTAGTTTGGATCGTGAATCATCCATGACACACATTCATACTATTGGCGCTCTAAGCATTAAACTCTGTTAATGTAAATATAAATATAGGAAGGTCATTAATTCATTCGCGTGTTTTCCGGCCCTAATTTTTCTATTTCTTTTCGGGCCACTGGGCTTGCGCCGGCATATGTGAAAAGAAAAAAAAATCTTTACCGCATCATTAGGTTTCGATGTTTCGAAGGAATGGAAAACACTGCGTCAATGGCCGGAAATAGCCCACGGGCCGAGCTTTGGTCATCACTGTGTTAGACTTTAGACGTTTATTTTTAAACTAGCACTGCACATAGGCAACGGCCGTTGATTAGTTCCTAAGCTCTATGTTTATATTTACTGGAGCCTCATTTCTTAGTATTACAAAGCCTAGACTCTATCAGCTCGCTGTTTAGTTCATTGTTTTGGACAGGTTTCTCCCCTTTCCCGTTCTCCGATCACGTTGAAACTTTGCACAGATGTTCATTGTTTGCAACAAAATTTGAATTAGTTAAAAAATGTGTGGTAATTTAGTTTAATCATCCATCTGAGTGGCGCTTCAGCCCATGGAGGGGCCCTCTCCATTCTGATCTATCCTGGGCTTTACGTCTCCACGCCCGGACTTTAAAAGCTGTTCTAGATCTGCCTCTTCGTCATCAAGCCTCCGTGCTCGTGGTCTGCCTTTGTGGCGCCTGCATTTTGTTTTTTGCCGGTGGGCAATCTTTGCTCCTCGGTTCTTGGACATTCTTCCGATGTGGCCTGCCCAATGTCATCTGTTCTCTTCTATTTTGTTTGATCTTAAGAGATTTTTTTTTTTTTTTACGATATTGATATTCAAATTTTGTTTATGATCCGTTATGCCGTCCACATTTTAATAATCTTTAACTCTTTCTCTCCTAATTGACGATACCATTGTTGATGTGAAGACATTAAATTAATGTTTGATTTTATAAACTTTATCTTATTGTAAAAGAACATGCATTCCCCTTTAACTGGAACAGACACAAAATAGAGCAGTGAGATTCATAACAAACGAATATTCACATTTGACTAGAGTAACACCTTTAGTGAAATCACTAAATTTAGAAAGCCTTCAGGACAGAAGACTCAAAAGTAAAGTAGCAATTATACATAATCTTCAAATACAAAAACAAAATTTAATAAAATACTCTGAAAGACACAAAGATAAAGGCACATTCCTCGTCCCATATGCTAGGACAAATTTGTAAAATACTCCTTCTCTAGCGCTATTAGAGCATGGAATGGGTTGCCTGAGCTAGCCAGGAAAACCAGTGACTTGGCAGAATTTAAGTCATTGGTTGATATGCATGACTAAATGCATGACGCGTAGGACGTAATCATCTTTTTTGAAGTAACGTCTGTATTATATAAGATAAGATAACTCCATACCAAATAAAGCATTTTCTGACAACGAAAACGTTATTAAAGCTTAATAAAAAAAAAAGGGGGGGGGGGGGGAGTGAAATACTACTGAGCAAAATGGCGAATTTTATCGGAACGTGGAAAATAATTACGGAGAGAAAGAGTTAAAAACTTTTTAGCACCTGAATTTTAATATCTTAAGTTGAACTTAACGACCCACTATCTTTTCCTCTTTAAACTTTTACAACTAAGCTAAATATTGCAACTAGAAAAAATTAAAATAATAAAAAAAGAAGTTTATATTGAGTGTAATTGTATATGTTCGAATCAGTCATGTAATTAAATTAATAATAGATGTAGACTATTGTAGACAAATCTGTGCAATAAATATTTTTACCAATTGTTTTTTTTGTTTAGCGCAATGTCATCCTTTCAGCTTTCTCAATGGGTTACGATTCTGTCAATTGTCTGGACCAGTAGGAAGAAAGGTGTGGGAGAGAAGGGATCATCTGTGTGAATGGTACCGTGATCACTTTTTAAATGCATTTATAAAAAAGATAAAACTTCAAAATCGTAGCTCTAGCCTCTATAAACCAACACACCAACCACTGTGTCATCTAACAAGCTTTATAGTTATCTATTGTTAGTTTCAAACTAACTACACAAAGTATAAAGAGGAATAATTCAGCTTATATCTAACAAAAAATTCGTCAAGCTCATTTTTCATTGTTCGATAGCAAACAAAATTACAAATAGTTAATTGTTTATTTTTAAAAATTGATTCTTGCTTTGTCAGGTACAATAATTAATTATGTAAAGTTTCAACTTAGTCCGAGAATGGGTGTAGGAGAAATAACGTGTTTAAACTTTTTACCTTACTGAGTGAATTGACAAGATTTGTACAACACATAAAAATACAAAGAAAATTTAAGTCGAGAGGAAGAAAATCTTTATTCCTTCTAGTTGTCAAAAGTTTCTCGTACATTCCAGTGTTGCATACAAACAAAACATCACATTTCAAATAAAAAAAAGCATAACTACATTAACTCACCAAAAGCATTATAGATCATTTGTATTACTTTGATTTCTAAAACTAGGTACATGTCTTTGTATACAAACATTTCGCATGAAAAACTTTATGCTAAAACCGTAAAGTAAGAAAATATTTCAATTTTTCGATGTAAGTACTTAACACAGGACAAACGAGTAAACTGTACAAAGAATCAAATTTCTGGGTTTTTTTTTGTGTTTTTTTTTTGACAAGGAGAGGATGTACGTTTTAGCGAATAAATAATTGTGTGTAGGACGCTGAATGTTTGTTATTCTATGAAGTGACTGAATCGTAAGGTGGACAAAAATAACTAAACGGATTGCAGTCATGAGAAGATCGTTTTGTTACAAAAGACTGAAATAAATTTGAATTATTAAGATATTTTGCTAAGAAAATAAAACATTTTTGGCCACTGCTGTTAGTAATAATGCTATTGCAGAAAAGAAAATATCCCATTACAAAAAGTACGATTACACGAAAAAAAAATTCCAATAGAAAAAAAGTCCGATGAGAAAAAAAAGTGATTACAAAATAAAAAAAAAAAGTAAAGTTCCAATTACAATTGAGTGATAAATCTATTAGCAAGAAACGAAATGAGAAAAAAAACAATGAGGGGGAAAAAAAAAAAAAAATCTAAGACATGTTAAAATGGAGTTACAATTTTCAACAGAACCTAAAGACAATCCAATGGCAAGACAAAAGTCAAATTTAATAAAAAACAAACAAAATTGTTTCGCTGAAAATGCTTTGACAAAAATACAAAGGGACACTAAAAGTAACACTGAAATGTACTTTGGTTTTAACATCAAAATTGTTGGAATTCTAGTCCTGAATCAAGCGAGCAAACAAGTTGAGGATCAATTCGAATTCTTTTGAAGCCAGTGACTGGGAATAGGTAAGTACAGGCAAATGTTGGCACCATTGGTAAGGTTAACAAACTTTATGCGGCCAAACTGGCAAGCCATTGGTAGATTTTGGACATTGTCAAGGCGCGCCATCACTAAAAATGTTTTGTTTAACACCACGGCTCCAAATATTTCCAATGGCATGTCCCACAGTGGCGGGTGAGAGTCAGCTTGCAGAAATCCATCCCGTCTAAGTAGTTCTGTCAAAGTCCCACAGCCTTGGATGACAAACAGCCTCTTTTTGAAAGTAAAAGTGGCCAGATTTTTGGCACTCCCATTCAGGCTTACGGTGAAATTAAAAGTTCTGCTGGTGGTATTGAACGAGAAGATTCTAGTTGCTTCTTTGCCTTCCTCCTCGCCAGAGAAGAACCCCACAATCTTATTTTCAAAGTTGATCAGTGACGTCACTTCCCCAATTTCATAATACTCTTCAAAGTCTATCCACTTTATTTGTAAGGGGTCATTGCGTTTCGCTCGAATGATCTTTAAAGATGTTCTGTTGACACTGATGAAGCCATAATGAAAACCGCCATTGATAGTAAATTTTATTTTATACTTTGGCCCGCAGTAAATCTGCTTCAATTGGGTTGTATCCTGGCAATCTAAAATCTGGTACTGCCGTAGATCATATTCTGGATGGGAAAATGTGAGATTTACCAAGAGGTGCAACTTACTGTCTAAAAGAAATATATCCTCGTATGCTCCTTTAATATCAAATACCAGCTGACAGATTTCGTTGTTCAAAAGATTAAGTGCAAATAGTCTATGGTTTCTGTCTATGAACAAGATTACTAGCTGGAATTTGGGGGAGGCCAAAGCGACTTCAGAGCAAATTTCTTCAAATGTAAGACCAGATAAACTCATGGCTTCGGGTGTCATCTCTTCAGCACTGAGATGCAGCTTTACCAGTTTCTCATTTTCCAGCTGGGAGGAGATGGCTCTCCTGACAGTGTTCCTTGCATCTCTGTTCTCCATCACATCATCATTGTCCAGCAGCTTTCTGAGTCCATCCGTGGTGATGAGGTCAAACTGGACAAAGCTAATCAGTTTCCACAGAAGCTCTTTTCTATTTGTGGGATGATTATCTGTGTTAGAAAAAAGATCTCTATCGTTAAAACTGACTTCCATGTACCAATCAGCATTGCCATCACTCTCTTTAGGTTTGTTTTCCTCCTTTGGCAACTCGCCACAGATCTGAAGTCGCTCTGTCCTAGTATAATAAATCCAATCAAAAATGGCTACAATTACATTGTCATGTGACTTGATGCCTCCACTTGTAATGATTTCTATTAAAGTCTTAGGAGTTAAGCTTAGAAAAGTATCAGTCTTTATAAATCGGTCAAAGTTCCTGATCATCAGTAGGAGAATCCTTTCATGGACAGTCTCTGATTTGAAGGCGATGGCATGCTGGTAAATACTTAAATAGTTCTCTTCTGTCACGTGAGCACTGACGTAACGTTCACACAGTTCGATGAGACGGTCGATCTTCAAGTGGTGTGCTGCGCGCCACATTGCTAGCATGTTGTTCTCAGTCATGTTGTTTTCTCCTTTGGTGATCATGTGCAGCACATTAGCAAAAGTCTGGGCGTCGATGCCTTTGATCAGCAATCTTAAAATTTCTGATATGTTGGTGTTAGAAGACAGCAAGGCTTGAAAATATTTGGAGCAGGATCGAAGAATATATTGGTTGCTTGAAAAAGTTTCTGAACCAATAATGATACGAATATTTTCTACATTTGACGAATGAAGTCCAATGGATTGATGTAGATATCTTCGCAAGACATTTTTAGGTTCCATTTTGAAATTTGAAATGGTGCTAAACTTGAATGCTGATCAGGACTGCAATGGAAAACAAAAATTCAAGTTAGAAAATTTAGTTAAAAGTTGTTCAGTATATATATATATATATATAGTTTTAAAAAATTACCTCCCGCAGATATTTAGTGTCACGAGTCGAGACTGACCTATTTCGACCAGTTTCTAGACTCCCCAGGTCAAGTCAGTGCTGTCCAGTGTAAACAATTTTAGTCATCCAAAGAAAGAGCCGGCCTCCTCGCGGCGGACCTTGGTAACTCCGTGAACGCCTCTAACAGCGGCCAACGGGGATCCCCTCTGTCCACGGTTTTCAAGGCCAAGGGGATAGAGCTTGCAAAATCCAGGATGTCCAACCCAATGTGTGAATGCCTGGTTAAAATCTGGATAAGGGTGCGCCGGAATGTGAGGCGCGCCCCATAAACGCCGTAGGCTCTAGAAGGTACGTTCCCAGATGCACGACATTGCATCCAGTCGCCTCACTGATGGTGAACTTTCTGGCGGTGAAAGAAACGAGCCTAGACAATCTCTCATTATACCACAAGGTATTCGCAGCAAGCGTGACATTGGAAGCTAGCTCAGTGAACACGAGTTCCTGGGTAGGTAGCATTGATCCCACCTGAGGAGATCGAATCCAACAGTCTAACATGCAACCAGTTTCGCCCGCACTCGGGTAATTTCACTCATATGGCTTCACAAAATTTATCTATTAAACCCGAGTATGGGCATTACTCATCGGATAGGCCCGTTCTACCAATCCTGACGACGGGTTGGTGTTGGAAAAGTTAGCTACCGTCATTGATCTTCAAGATGTCCGCCCAAAAAGCTCACCGATATTGACAGCAAAAACTAACCAAGGGTTGTTGCCGGGTTTGCCAACGCCCCTCAACGCAAGTCGAGCCAAGCTACCCTACTAAAACCAGGGACGGGGAAGTCGTGACCCCCACACCAAATGTGACCATAAAAAGCTCAAAAAGTGAACACAGGAAGGACGATCCTTCCAAGCCCAAACATGTTAAAGGTACTGGGCAACTCAGAATCATATCATTTAATGCGAACAGGCAATTGAGACTCAAGAAGCCTGAAATTGTAACACTGCTGTCGGAACTTGAGGTCGATGTGTTCTTGGTGCAGGAAGCTGGCAACGCTGGTAGGAAACGGAGCTGTGTGCCCTCGCTCTCGGGCTTCACGGCCTTTACCTGTTCCTGTGTAAAATGTATGAAGTTAGTCACTTTTGTCAGGAATCCTTTGCTTGCTCGTGTGAAGGAAGCCGCCTCACTGGGATGTGGTGAGACCGACACGCTCTTGGTTGAAATATTTAAGGACGGACAGAGATTTGAATGCCTAAATGTCTATAACCCACCGCGAAGTGTCCTCACACTCGATAACAAAAGCCTCTCCAGCACCAGAACAATAGTGGCGGGTGATTTCAATGCCAAAATTCAGGTCATAGGTTGTACAACAACCGATCTCTCGGGACAGAAAGTACTCGACATGTGCGACGGAACGAATTTGGTTCTCAATGATGATTCCCCAAACACATTCATTCACTCCGGGCATGGAGGGGAATCGAAACCAGATTTGTGCCTGGTGTCTGCTGATATAGTTGCTAAATGTCGACTGGATGTCCTGGGAGACTTGGGATCGGATCATCCACCACTAATGGTCTCGATCTCGGTACGACAAAACGAACAGCCTGCCCTAGACGTAAGTGGGTGTACGCTAAAGCGGACTGGCAACTTTTTAGGAGTGCATCGGATGCGCTCCTGGAAAAACTTGATATTGATTTTGAAAACATTGACGCAACTTACAGTCTCTTTTTGAAGGCTCTTTTATCGGCGCCTCGTAGGGCCATTCCGCGAACCAGTGGCAAGCGCAAGTGCCGATCCTTTTGGTCTCGAAAGTTGGCACGTCTTGTCAGGCAACGAAAAGCAGCACGAAGAAGGCATGCTCGACAGAGAACCGAAGAGACGAGACGAGCCTTCAATAAACTTACGGCATTGGTGAGGGAAACAGTGTCGGAGGAATCACTTAAAAAGTGGTCGGACATTTGTGCGAACCTGGACCTTGCGGATGGACGGCAGGCATGGAAGTTATTAAACAATTTGGCTGGAGTGGGGGAGCAGAGGGTAGCGGAACCCCTGCAAACGCCAGATGGCCCTGTTATTTCTGACAAGAAGAGAGCGCAGGCTTTGAACAAACACTTTGCTGGAGTCTCTAAAGCTCACCAAAAATCTTCCGTGTCGATGGCCCTTGACCGTGTTAGAAGAGCCAATGAAAAACGCAAATGGGTCGACGGCAAGGCTGGGACGGAAACTTTCTCGGAGCCCTTTACTATGATGGAGGTGGCTTTCGCTATCAAAAAGGCTAGGCTACATAAGGCAGTGGGGCCAGAGGCATCAGCGCTGAGATGCTAAAAAATCTCGGAACGATTGGCCTCCTAAAACTACACGGCTTACTAAATCGGACATGGACGCAAGGGGATTTCCCAAAGGCATGGAGATTGGCTACCATTGTTCCGATTCTTAAAAAGGGCAAGAATGCGAACAACCCTGAGAGCTACAGACCAATTTCCCTCACATCGTGTGTGGGGAAGGTTGCGGTGAGAATCATTAACCGACGGCTTACGTGGTACCTTGAGTCCCACAACTTAATTTGTCAGGAGCAGGGTGGTTTCAGACAACGGCGTAGTGCAATGGACCAGGTAACAGTCTTTATGCAGGAGGTGGCAGACGGTTTCCAGAGAGGCGGAAGGGAGAAGAAGGGTGAGTCGACACTTGCGGTCTTTCTAGATTTGAAGCAGACGTACGATAGAGTCTGGAGGCAAGGATTGTTGCTTAAGTTGATGGACCTTGGGGTAAACTCCAATATGTACCGGTGGATCAAAAGCTTCCTAACGAACAGGTTAGTTCAGACACGTTATGGCGAGCAACTATCAAATAAGAAGGTACTTGAACAGGGGTTGCCTCAGGGCTCGTCACTCTCGTGCACACTTTTCTGGTATTTATCAACGATTTGACCAAACGCCTAGGGTGTCGCTCACTACTTTTTGCAGATGACCTGCTAATCTGGAAAACTGGGAGATCTGCAGTCGCTCTAGCTGCGGAAATCCAACGTGACCTAGTCACGATTTCCTGCTACACACGGTTGTGGAATATGGAGGTAAATTGTGCGAAAACAGTCTGGACTCTCTTCACTCTTGGCAAAAATGTCCACAAAGAAAAGATTTCTCTCTCAATCAATGGTACCGAACTAAAGATGGAAACCAAGCCGAAGTACCTGGGAGTAACCCTGGACCCTAAAATGGGTTTGTCCGATCATGTGAAACTGGTACGATAACAAGCCTCGGAGAGCCTTAAGGTAGTCAAGCGGTTAGCCACGACCAAATGGGGGGGCAAAGCAAACGTGTTACGGGCCCTCTATATTGGAGCAGTAAGGGCAAGAATGGAGTACTCGTCTCTTGCACAAGTCTACGCCTCACAAACGTCTCTAGCGGGGCTGGACTCAGTGCAGAACCAAGCAATTAGACTCATTTGTGATGCATTTCGTACAACGCCAACTGCGGCATGCGAGGTCATGACAAATCTCTCACCACTGAGACTACGAAGGGAGCGAGCCGTTATGATTGCTTACGAAAAATTCAAACGGCTAGAAGAAGGCTGCCTGGTCAGAAGTCTGGTCGTCAACTGGCTGGGCGGAAATCGGCTGAAACGGAACTCTT
Organism: Biomphalaria pfeifferi; assembly: GCA_030265305.1. NCBI lineage: Eukaryota > Metazoa > Mollusca > Gastropoda > Planorbidae > Biomphalaria > Biomphalaria pfeifferi. Next base: position 5,080,355 of record JASAOG010000011.1, read on the forward strand.
TCATGCACTCAGTGCGGGAATTGTCCAAAGAAGATTTACCCCAGAACAGAGCTGCTCTCGCTCTGCATGGGGCTTCTCCGGCGTATACTCCTGGAATCCCGGAGGTGAGGAAATCGCTGATTGACCGAGAAATTAACAAGAAATGCACAAAAACTGTCCTACGAAACACAGCCAGGAAAACTGTCGCCCAATACCCAGCTGAATCCATTAAGGCTTACACAGATGGTTCCACGAGAGAGAACCTTGGGCAAAAAAACTCTGGGTATGGTGTGGTGGTTCGATTCCCTGGCTCGGCCGAGAACGATGAGATTCGAGGTGCGTGTTCTAGCAGGAGCAATTACGTAGCAGAAATGATAGCAATTCAAAATGCAGTAGAGTACATTGAAGAACGACTTAACGAGCAAACAGCACAACCCAGTCCTATTGTGCTATTCACAGACTCTCTGTCGAGCCTACAAGCCATTGAAAGCTCCGCCGATACGCTCCCTGAACCACTGGCAAAAACACTGGCGTGCGTGGGACGCCTCCAAGAAAAACACGAAATTCGGACGACATTCCAATTCATACCAGGGCATGTAGGAATCGAAGGTAATGAGAAGGCTGACTTATTAGCCAAGCTCGGCACAAAGCTGGACCCTGTGGACGAGCCACAGACTTTTGAGCAGGCGCGTGCGATAGAGGACGAATGGGCAAGAGATAAATGGTTCAAAAGCTGGGAAAACGGTAATACGGGCAGGGAAGTCTGGCAAAACCTAAAAGGGCCCTCAAAATCGGACGAATGGTGGCAGCTGAATAGGGTGACAATCGCTAGGTACAGAACGGGACACTGTCCAATCGGTGCCTATTTTGCTAAATTTAAACCAAATTTCGACTCTCGCTGCAGGCACTGTCAGGACGACGTCGAGACAGTAAACCACATCCTTTACGAGTGCGCAACACTACACCCTAAACTTGGCCAAATGGGTGAAGCAAAAACTGGTTTGCATGAAGAACTGACTCTGTACGGAGACAGGTTCTGAGAAGAACTGCCGCTTTCCTTGTCCGTGTTATCAGAGAATAGAGTTCTCAACACGGTGCCCTAGTGCGATGAGACTCACACGGTCAAGGGAAAAAAATAGCATTCGTAAGCTTCTAGAAGGTCACATTTAATAAAATAATTAGGGGAGAAATTTCTATGATGCTTGAAAGTCTGTGGCATTCTGTGGCATTTTACGTCTCGAGAGACGAGCAACTTCTTGTGTGACTAAAGAGGCCAATCCTTGATACACAACTGCGGTCGCAGGTTGGGCATATGTAATCACCAGGCGCCGTTGCATTTTCACCCTTCTTTCTGCTTCTGTTGTGTATGGCATCTGCAATCTTTGACCCTTCCTTTATGCTCTCTCTCCATGAGGATCTGTCCAGTGCCACCTCTTCCCAGTTGCCAGTGTCGATTTTGAAGAGCTACAAAGAGCAGGGTGCCAGGACATCCGCTCTGTTATCAGCAGCAGACGCCTTGGCTGGCTTGGCCACGTTCGTAGAATGCCAGAAGGTCGACTTCCACAGGCCATCCTGTATGGCGATCTAATAGAAGGCAGGAGAGCCGCTGGTCGCCCACTTTTACTTTATACGGATGTATGCAAACGCGACATGAAGCTCTGGAAAGTACGATTGAGAAAAGAGTATATTTGGGGAAAGTTAGTTAGTCTGGGGGTCCTCGCATAGTAATGTTTTTTTTGTAGCAATAGTTCCTCGCACAGTAACAGTCTTTGCTTAGTAACGTTCTTGTGTATGCATGAGTTTAAATATTTGCGGGTCCATTAGTTCAAGCTACGCTAGTTGAAGCTACGCTAGTTGAAGCTACGCTAGTTGAAGCTACGCTAGTTGAAGCTACGCTAGTTGAAGCTACGCTAGTTGAAGTTACACTAGTTACGTTATGTACGTAACTGCTTTTCAAGCTGCATGGAAATTTGTTAAATAGTTCTTGGAAATCGCTCTTCTGTTTAGAAAAGTAATGATCTTTAGTTTTCAAGGTTTACAAATACAATTCCATTTTTGCGGATTTTAAATATTAAACACAAAATTATTTATTCACGCATATATATGACAAGTTTATTTCCTTTTTAATTTACATGGAGATGTGTTTTTGTCAGCGTTTCGACAATTCTAAATATGTCAAGCCTGTTGATTACAATAATCTTGTGATTTTAGATTCCACATTTCAATACTTCTTTCTATATTTTGCAAAATAGAAAATTAATCCTAAAAGTTATTGCCTACCCATCCACAAAATTTACGACTTAGTTTCAACATAATTTATATCATGCATAGTATTAGTATCTGTTATATAGGCTAGGTTCGAAAAAAACATTCTTATAACTAATATACCAAACTCCCTCTTCCACGATGTGTCCGTAGTGTTTAGAGATGGACTCGTTCACTCTAGATATATATATATTTGTAGTACCACCTTGGAGCCAACCATGGATCAGAGAAAACGTCACAATGTTTTGAGAATGCCAGCCAGGATGTGACGTAATAAAATAATTGCTTTAAATTTCTACTCATACTAGAGATCCAGTCCATTGCCTATACTAGCGTCTTTCCATTATAATTACTAGTGTTTTTATCAATTCATTATAATTACTAGTGTTTTTATCAATTCATTATAATTACTAGTTTTATCAATTCTTTATAATTACTAGTGTTTTTATCAATTCTTCATAATTACTAGTGTTTTTATCAATTATGTATAATTAGTGTTTTTATCAATTCATTATAATTACTAGTGTTTTTATCAATTCATTATAATTAGTGTTTTTATCAATTCATTATAATTACTAGTGTTTTTATCAATTCATTATAACCACAAGTGTTTCTATTAAGTCATTATAATCACTAGCGTTTCTATCAAGTCATTATAACCGCAAGTGTTTCTATCAATCCATTATAATTACTACTCTTTATCAATTCATTTTAATTACTATTGTTTTATCAATTCATTATAATTACTAGTGTTTTTATCAATAAATTTATCTTTTTTAATTCATTGTCTACTGATGGGAAGCACCCAGTGTGGTCCGCAATCTTTGCACCACCCTAGCGACGCCACTGCTGATAGTGTTAAACATTGAGAACAAGCTTCGTTGATAGATGGTACCGTATTTTTAATAGTTTGTACATAATGTACCAAAACGTTTGGTATTTATGGGTTAGCTTTATTGTATGCACATCCTGATGCGAACGGTGACCCCATTTGCTTTTTTTTTTTTTTTAAAGTAGCGTTTTCAGCTACTCAGGCAGAGCCTCCTGAGATACTGCACTCCTATTTAGTCTTTCGGACAAGCATTATTATTATAGCAGCATACAAACACTATTTTGCAAGATAGTAAAGTACCATCAGAAATATACAGCATTTGGTGCAATGATTTCTAAATTTTCATGAAAAGTCAGTATGCGCTATCTTTTCTCTGTCCCGAATTCGTAACCCTGCCCACTTCCTTTCCCTGCAGAAAGTTTGGACTCTGCCTGCATCCTCATTTCTGAAGAAAAGTACGAAACTAACTCAAACTGTGTTGGTTTCATCAAAAACTTTCGTAATGCAATCATCTACTAATAATCTCTTAATTTCATAGTTACCGCGGCATTAAAATAACGGCTACTTATTCTAATTACCTGCTTTGAGCTTCAGTTTCAAGCTGAAGATATTTCCAACTTGTTTTCAGTGGAAGGCTGGACACGGTGTTACCAACAGGCCGCCAAAGCACCGAATGATTGACATTGGGTGTTACACAGTCAGAGTTAACCTTGTTACAGTGCACGGACCAGTGGCCAGTCAAGGTCAGCACGGGTCACATAAGGCTAGTTATGATATTCCAAGCAGCAGTAAAAGTGAAAAAAAAAATTGAAGCGGGATAGGGCTTAACTCTTTCTCTCCTAACTAACGATACCAACGTTGATTCCACCAGAATTTGGTAAATAATTACGGAGAGAAAGAGTTAATTTTTGTCCCGTGCAGCTTTCTTGCATCAACTAAGGTTAAGAATGAACCTTTGAAAAGTCTTCATATTCAGAATGGCGGTTTTCAAACTTTCGATACTCGACTAATGCTGATGAAATGTATATCAAAGTTTCGACCCAATGGCTACATATTTCTACATTTTAGACACCACATTAAAAGTTTGTAAAATTTTATCAACAATCGTAATTTTCATTAGATAATTGACAACAAAAAGACTCACAACTAATTAAAATAAGAGTAACATTACTTAAAAAACAAAAATACTGTACCGCCTTTATACAACTTATAGAGTGATTTTTTTTCTCTTAATAAAAATTAATAAATGTTACATTTAAAAAAAATGGAACATAAATACCATCTGTCAGATTTGGAACATAAATATCATCTGTCAGATTTGGAACATAAATATCATCTGTCAGATTTGGAACATAAATATCATCTGTCAGATTTGGAACATAAATACCATCTGTCAGATTTGGAACATAAATACCATCTGTCAGATTTGGAACATAAATATCATCTGTCAGATTTGGAACATAAATATCATCTTTCAGATTTGGAACATAAATACCATCTGTCAGATATGGAACATAAATTTCATCTGTCAGATATGGAACATAAATATCATCTGTCAGATTTGGAACATAAATATTATCCGTCAGATTTGGAACATAATTATTATCTGTCAGATTTGGAACATAAATATCATCTGTCAGATTTCTAGGATAATCGTTTTCGAGATCCGTGTCCAGGTTTTTCCAAGAAGGATCCATGAATATAAGAGTTGAAAAAGCTACCGTTAAAATGAACATCATTAGAAATTTTAAAACACGTCAAAACCCAGACGTTTTATTTTACCCATTTATTATCACGAGGCAAATTATGGAATTGAGATGCTACAGAAGGATCCTAGGTATCACATTTAAAGACCGCATCACAAACCAAGAGAATAGAGACAAGGTTCCTGCAGCGTTTAAACCCCATGATGACCTGCTAACTATCGCAAAAAAGCGAAAGCTAAAAATCTATGTCCATATTATAGTCTTCGGAGCTCTTGAAGACCTTCCTTCAGGGAACAGTACCAGAAAAAAAAGAAGATGCAGACAGAGAAAGCGATGGGAAGACAACATAAAAGAAAGGACGGGCCTGCCATTGAAAGCGGTTCTAACTAAGGCAAAAGACAAAGAGGAATGGAGAAAGACGGTCTAAAAATCGTGCATGGTGCCCCAAAGGTCCAACGACGAAGTGATGCCCAAAATACGGCCCAATCCCACACGCTAAATGGTTTTATCCGGCCCCCTTAAAGTTGGCACAAAGTATAGAAATTTCCCACTCATTATTTTCCCAATAAAAAAGGTTGTAAAATGTATCTTTACCTACGTTAGGACTTTGACTTTTTCTCTGATGGATTGGTACCATGCCATTTAAAATTTATAGCTTTATGGAATGGGAGCGCCGAAGAAACTACAAGTGGATTCTAAATTTAAAGTCTACCATTAAAAGTGAAAGGAGCTTTACTTTTTTTTTCTTGTGAAACATGATAATAAGCCAAGATATTTATTTTGTAAACTGTGGCTGTTTAAAAACAAACAAACAAACAAAAAATAACAACATATAAATAACATTATGAAACAAACATGACGGCATTCTTGGTTTGAGCCGCGAATATAGTATTGTTTAAGATTAAGCTACGCCTAGAGATTGATGGATCGATAATTACCAAAAAGAGACAAGAAAATGAGTTGGTCAAGCCAGCTACAATGTTGCTCACATTTTAAAAGAGAAATGAAGCCAGTTTCCGATGCGTGAAAAAAGAGAAACTTCCATATCCAATCAATTAATTTAAATAATAGATCTACAAGTTTCTGATAAAATTGTTTCAGGTTCATTTCATTTCGTTTTTTGTACATTTTCGGCTAAAAACCTTTCTTCTCATGCGTTTCATACAATCTATCAAGGCCATTATGTAAAATAAAGTTTCCCTGTCAGACCTTGCTATCTATGGGGCTAATTATGCAAAGGTAATCGATTTCTATGACTTACGGTTAACGAGGGTGTCATGTGGTCAGCACAACGACCAACCGCCTTTATTTTGCCCAACCAAAGTCGGGTACCTATTTCAGGGTTTTTGTGTTAAGTGGACTGAGGGATCTTCTAAAAATCACGAAATTGTAATCCCCAGTCTTCACAGGGACACTTAATTCGAAAGCAAAGCGCTTTAACATTCAGCCACCACACCCTAGAAGCTCAACATAGAAGGCCCCATATTGACCTGCAACGTCACAACCTGTGGGCAGTTTAGACCAATCGCTGGTTGCCACATCGTGAATTGCTTACCTCAAGTAATTCTTGATTAGTTTTAGGTGCGAGAAGTTTCTGTCACTAGATGCCACAGTTACGGGTATTGTATAATGCCGTTTTTTTAATTGCACGTAGGATTGAAGTTTTCCATATTGATTAAATAACCCCTCAAAATGACATTTTTATTTTGTCTATATTTCAGGAGATTCTAATAATTGAAGGAGATTTTCATAACTTTTTCGTATAATTTGTAATTTCAGGAGAATCGCAGGAGCTCATGGAAAATCAGGAGGCCACAGAAACCTTGTTATAAGTTATAATGGTTTAATTTAATAATTTACACTTAGAATTAGCGCGGGCCTTTGAAAGTTCTGGGCCCACTGCGGTCGCAAAGGTTGCAGTGGCCTAAAGCTTTCATTCTATTTTTAGTTTAAGACAAAACAAAATTTATAATATTGCCATAAAAACTAATATAACATGTTTTGTCTAATTTGGATCAGATTTCCACGCTAGGCCTACTTTTAACAAACTTGCTTGAGCATGTGTTATCGAGGGTCTAGATAACAATAGAAAGATACCCCCTCCCCCACCCCAGCCGGCCGCCATCATAACACAACCACCAAACTTGACCTTGCACTTGCACGAATATAGTCTATGTTTATAAATAGATTTCCGGATATAACTATTCTTGGAAAAAAAAAACAACGTGTCCGGTGTTACGCATTCGAAAATCGACAATCGGCGTGTTACAATCTTCCTTGTACAAAGGTAATAGGTCATATTATATCTTTTAGCTTCCTAAGTAGTGTTGTAGTCATACTATCATCTGAAACTAAATGTATTGTAAAACATGTTATATTTTGTTTTCGTTTGTATTCATTTTTTAATTTGATCTTATCGTATTTGATTGTAACCTTGATTTATTTATATCGAAGTAAAATGCAAGGGCTCGCTTCGTTAACACGTTGTGACGTTGTAGTAGCCATATGGCAAAGCTGATGATGCTCGATCGTTGGTTTGTAGATCCAAACAGCTGTTACAGCTAAACCGATGTAGGCGTATTAAGTTCTTAATGCACAATTTAAAAGAAACATAGGCAAGCTTTTCTCTTCACTTAATTATTACAGACGTTACCTTTTTTTTTAAAGAAAAGGTAAATAAGTCCTACGCATTTCACGAGTCAATCTAGTCATGCATATTAATCAATGACTGAATTCTGCTAAGTCGTTGGTTTTCCTGGCTGATTCAGGCAACATTCTCTTATGGCACTAGGGAAGAAGGAGTACTTGTACCAATTTGTTCTAGCATATGGGATAAGAAATGTGCCTCTATCTTTGGGTCTTTCTGAGTATTTCATTAGGTTTTGTTTTTCTATTTGTAAATTATGGTTCAATTTATTAAAGCTACTTTACTTTTTATTCTTCTGTCCTGGCGTGCCACTAAGATGAGCGATTTTACTAATGGTGTTACTCTAATCAAATGTGAATATTCGTTTCGTATAAATCTCACTGCTCTATTTTCTAGTTTCTTTATGCTCTCTTACGGGTGAGTGATCCCAAACAAAGGATGCACATTCTAATATTGGCCGAACTAAAGTTTAATAGTATTTTATTTCTATTTTCTTATATGATTTGTAATCATAATTTGTAATTAACCCTAACGTTTTGCTTGATATTTTTATAAAATTAATCAATATGAGTATAAAAAAAACCTACTGGAATATAAAATGTTTGTTTTACATGTTTCGGATGTTCCTTGAAGATAGTTTACTTCCTAGTCCTAACCTCCCGCAGGACGACGGGGGATGGGAGCGGGCAGGGTTTGAACCCCTGACCATCGATAAATTTAAACGACAGTCCAGTGCGCAAACCGCACGACCAGGCAGCCATCCTACTATATGCCATAACATTTTTTTATCAGTATAACGTTGTTGTTATTTTTTTTAAAGATTCAAGTTGATGTAGCGAGACAACAAACAACTTTCTATTTCTAAGTAACTCCCTTTTACTATTCAATGTACAATCTTGAATGTACTAGAAGTCAGTGTGTATATAAAGTTTCTGTATAAACTTCTCTGGAGAGCTTGATGCGTGCATCAAATGACTACTGATTAAAAAATGTTTTGGCATTTTCTGGATACGCTATAATGCCTACATCAATTGAATCAGGACTTTCTAATTTATTAAGTAGGATTTTATTTTTGCAATAAGATTGTTGTTATTACTAAAAATTTTTTTTTTTTTAGATTACACGAAAATAAAATGACAAAAAAAAAATAACAAAAAAAAATAATAAAAATCACTCCAGATGGATAAGTAGAATATGCTTTCTTTGTTTGAGATGTCTCATGTTTAGAAAACGTATACAAGACTATACCAACCCTCCCCCCCCCCCCCCCCCCAAAAAAAATGTAGTTTATCACAAGTGAATCGTCACAGTTAATGTGTCAGACCATTCATGAAATTCAAAGGCATCATCCATAGAAAATGCTACAAATTATAGAAAAACCCATAGGCAAATTTTTTTTTTCTTTCAACTTTTAAATCACCTCTGTACCGTTGGAGCAATAACATAAAGAAAAACAGATCATCCGACCAGGTCTTTCAATTCCTCGCTTTTATCGTGTTTCATTCAGTGTGTGACCAAGTCACGTGTGAATTTTACCCCCTCCCATCCCTCTCTCTTCCCCCCCCCCCCCCCCTTGATATTGTACTGTACAATCTCTGCAAGTTTTTTTTTTCCTTTTCATGTGGCCCAATAAACATTATGATAGTGTCACGCAAATTCGCAAACATTTTCAAGGCACTTATAGTTTCAGGACTTAACTTACTTGACTTAATCCTTTTGACTCTAAGTTGAGCCTATGTCTGCAACAGCACTTCGCCATCAGGCTCCATTCTGGACAATTCCTCTCACATAGTTCCATGTCCAGACTGCCATTATTGCTTCTTGGTCTACCGACTTCCCCCATGTTTGCTTTGGTCTCCCAGCAATTGTCTTCCCGTGTTGGTTCTAGTCTAGAGCCTGTATTGCATTGTTTTCAGTTTGTAAAGACCAGCCAACTTGCTTTAACTGACATAGAAGAGAGCACCTGGTTGCAGGCGGCGTCAGAGTGAGACAGCTGGAGGTCACTCACAAAGGCCGCCGTCGAGACGTAGACGGCGAAAAGAAAATCTAAATCGCCCACTGACAGACAATGGTTTTGCCTGTGCTAGTTGTGGCAAAATAAGTAGGTCGCAGCTGGGGCTGCCTATCCACGGGAAATACTGCATTCCTAATTAACCTTCGGACTCGAAGACAAACCTTATTATTAATAAGCTCACTCCAGCTACATCAGCACCGTTTGATTTCTTGACGTTTTGGTGTTTGTTGAACTGATTCCCACAGGCGGTTGTTTGAGGCTTTGCAAGCTACATTTGCAAATCGCCAGTCTCAAATCATTTAAAAAAAAAAAAAGCGTAACACAAGCCTTATTTAGAACTGACCCTTCTCTTCACCTTTTTTTTTTTTAAATCTTGTATTATTTTTTTTTTACAGGGAGAAATTGTTTCATAGACGTTACGACTTTACCGTAACACTGGTTATAGGACTATGACGATTTTATCCTTTTCCCTATCCCGTCTGAGTTTACTTTTTTTTTCACTAACGATGATCAGTAACGTCTGCGGAGGTGGCGCCTTATACGGACCGGTGTATCGGATAATATTTCAACCGAGAAAAAGGTCCGCTCATCAAAATTGCTCAGTTGGACAGTTCTTCAGTGACTCATTGAATCAGTGCCAAACATGTTCACAAGGGACATTTAGGACAGAGTCAATGGCACGAGATGCCAGACTGGATGGTCATTGTCAAGTTTGCGATATAGCAGACGACACAGCAGTAAGAATATTTATTTTTGTCTTAAAACTACAACAAAAATTTTACTTACCAACATTTAATACTAATGAAAACCCTGGCAATGCTTCTCAGCATCAGCTTAGTGCTCGGATGGAAATGGTCATTAGGGGAGGCATTTACGAAAGCCAAAAAGACCCCCCTCCCTGGAGTGCCTAATACAGAGCTCATTACATTGGCGGGGATGGAAGCCCCAAATAACATGTCATTATCCACACATCGTTCCTTAAAGGACCGTTATATAGAGGACCCTTCCATGACTGATGTGGTACAGAGAAGGATTATGGGGAAGTTTTCGCGTTGTGCTCGCCCTTTGGCCTCGCTTCAAACACGAACGTCTTGGAATACGATCCATCGATAATAGGGATGTAACAAAGTACAACTGCTTGGATCTTTGTTCAGACAGGCAGATGGGGATAAGCCTGCGTAGACCTAGAGTTCCAAGAGTCCTGGAGTCAACTCTTAGGACAACTTCAAAGAAGAAATACTAACAAAACATAAATTACTCAGGTCTCAGAAAGACAAAAAAAAAAAAAAAAATAATGACACATTTTTAATCCCTTATGCTAGGACAAATTATTACAAGCACTACTTCTTCTCTAGTGCCACTAAAGTGAATCCGCCATGAAAACCAATGACAGCAGAGTTTTAAGTCTCAGACATGTACGACGCACTAGATTCACACTTGGACGCGCGTAGGGCGTAACTATCTTCTGTGAAGAAGAAACGTCTGTAACATAGGCTTATAAGATTAGTTAAGATAAGATAAGATTAGCTAAGATAAGATAAGATTAGCTAAGATTAGATAATGCTTTATTCACAATAGATATATATTATATTGTTGAAGAAATTTAAACACCAAGTTTTCCCACATTGATTGAGATTTTATTTTACTGTTTGGTTTCTTAAAAACATAGATTGTGCGGCATCCTTGTAACGCGACAAGCAACGCTGTAATTGGCTGCATGGAAAAATACTATAAAGTGAGAAGGGAAGACAACATATACCAATGCAAGGCATGCTCCACGTGCGGTCTAGGAGCTGACCTCTTCCGAGACTTCGAGGTACGCCGATGCACAGAAGAGGTGGACGCCCTATGTTGTTACGAGGCCCACGATGTGCTCTGGAAAGGTCAGTGCACTCATAGAGATGACGTCCCAGTAACAACGACTTCGACCCACCTCAACTGGGAGACTCAGCCAACTGTAGGTAAAAATGTTTCAGCCCGTCACGAGCAACTATTAAAGTCCTCTAATCCACTTTTAAATGGTTCTGTGGCAGCAAATGACTCAATATATCTCTATTGTAAGTTTGTTTTAACTTTATCATATATAATAATAAAAATTAATTTTTATTTGTTAGTCGATTGATTGTTAGGACATTCTATTTTTTACAAGGCTTATATCAACTCACTCTGTTTGTCTGCCTGTTTGTCTGTCTGTCGGTATGGTAAAAAGTTTGTATAAGTTATTTCTCTCACACTTAAACTCGAGTTCAGCTGAAATGTTTCACAATTATTTCTTTTACCTGACAACATAAGAATCAATAACAAAATTAGCCAATTATTTGATGAACTATTGGTAATTAATTATTTTGTTTGATATCTTAAACAAGGGAAAGAAATCGTACTTGACAGAGGTGGTGGTATAAGTTATTAATCCCACTGAGGACTTTGTTCTGAGTGAACATTTTTTAAAATGCATTTAAACAAACGATCATTCACCAAGATAACTCCCTTTTCCTTTCTCATTTCACTACTTGTCAGACAAGTTATAGGAGAGATGCACGCTATACTAATATAAAAGCTAAACAAAACTATTGGTAAAAATATTTTTAATCGCACAGATTTATTATGTCTAGGCCATCACAAAGCAAAAGTACATGAATTATCCAATCTAATTAATGCAATTAGACCTAATATAAGCTTTGCTTTTTTAAAAGTAATTTTTTCTAGTTTTCTTGTTAAATTAAATATAAGGACCATGAGGAAATTAGGCTTTAGACTCCTTCGCTAAAACTGCCATATTTACATACATACATTGTAGTTCAATATTTCAGTGTATCATCGAAAATATTGTTCAATTAATTCATTTAAAATATGCATTTAATAAATAATGGGCATTGCCTTTGAGTCCGAAGATAAAGGATGAGTGTAGTATTTCTCGTGAATACAGAGACCCTATTGCAACCTACATAATTTGACACAACTGATACAGACTAAGCCGTTATCCGCCGGGTCAATTATTATCCTCTGTTTACCGTCTGCGATGTCTTCGGCAAAAGTTTCTCTTTTGGGTATTAAATGTCTCTAGCAACACTTGTAAAGAGTTCTCTCTCTCTCTCTTAGGATCTCCTTGCCGCCAGCTGTTTTCAGCTATGCATTTATATTAATAAACATCGAATACAGACGTTCCTTACTAGAAGAAGATAATTAGGGCGTACATGTATCAATGTGTTGATCAAGGCATGCAAGATTATTAGAGACTGAACTCAATTGATTGATTGAATATGAAAAGACTTTTCCAAGTGTTTCCTTAACGCAAAAATTCTATGTTCATTGCAAAGCCTTTATCAACTCTGTCTGTCTGGAACAAATTGTTTTACAAGTTATTTCTCCCTTTTACCATTCTCGGATCAAATTGAAACTTTCCAGATATATTCATTGTCGATGACAACAGAGGAATCAATTGATAATTTGACCATATTGTTTTATCAATTACTTGAAATTATTTTTGTATTACATAGAGACAAGTCAAGCTAAAAGGAGATAAGCTTTGTGTACAGAATGAGGTTCTTACCTAAATATTTGAAACGAACGATAGATAGCGATACATCCTTCTATTTTTAAGCACTTGTTTACCTCAGTGGCCAGCGTGTCGGCCTTCCACCAATTAGGCTTGAGCCCTCGAGTTCGAATTCAAGTCGAGAATCATTTTATACAAAGCTTATATCACCTCACTCTGTCTTTCTGTTTGTCGAGTAAAAAGTGTGTACACGTTATTTCTCCCACAACCATTCTAGGATCAAGCTGATAAAACTTCCCACTATTATTCATTGACATAAACAAGACATATTTCAATACAAAAAAGTAAACAATAAGACAATCTTCTTCCTCGTTCTTTTTCGTTCTCATTGTTATGTTGGAGTGTTCAGATGACTAGACCAATACATGAGATGAACTGCGCAGTGGTTTCCAAATCAGTGTGGTCTCCATGTAGTTTTTTTTTTATAAGACAATTAATTACTGATAATTATTTTGTTTAATACTTTAGTATTTCCAGATATGGCTAAATTTGTTAGATTTAGTCCACACTAATAATTGTCAACACTAATTCTCCCTCACGCGTTCTTCGATCAAGGTGATACTTATATATTATTTATTGTACCTAACAAAACACGAATTAAAAAACAAAAAATACTCAATTAGTCAATTACTTAGTTGCAATTAATTATTTTGTTTGATATCAAATAAGGGAAATCACCTGTACATTATTGGTAGATATAGTTTTAAGGACGGAGTTCTTCCCCTTTAAGCTTTGTTGCTTTTTTTTTTATTAAAAAAATGGATTTTAAAAATATTTTGCTTGTTTTAATTGCTTTATTTGAAATCCGATACGAAAGCATTGTTCCAGATATCCCCTCCTCCCACGCCACCTCCCTCTCCAACTGGTCCACACAAGTGATTGGTGATTGGACCATAGCGCATAAAATGATAAAAATATTTCTATTTCGCATTGTTAATCTGTTTAATTTGAAATCTATTAAAATGTATTGCCGGATTGGTATAATACAATTGATACAATTCCACTTAATATACAGCTTTATTGTTGTAACTCTTTCTCTCCTTAATTATTTTGAAAGTTCCGATGGAATTATTCATTTTGCTCATTTGTGTTTCACTACCCTGTTATGATTACACTTTAATAACGTTTGTGTATGTAATCAGGAAATGTTATATTAAGTATATAATTATAGAAGAATGCATGCTCTTTTTTTATTACAAAAAATTAAAGTTTATAAAATGAAAAATTAATTTAATGGAATGGGTTCAAATCAACGTTGGTATCGTTAGTTCGGAGTGAAAAAGTTAAACGTTTTTCAAAATATTATAATTCTATTACGGTCGTGTAAGGAAAATGAGGTAGTCTAGGCGGATCAAGTCGCGGAATTGATTCAAAGCCCATGAGCCGAGTTCATTGCAAAGAGTGTCGAGACTGAAGGTACCAGAGTAAAAAAACTACACTTATCAGTCTCTCTATTATTGTATCTATGCTTGTATCATCATGTTTCTGTATAATCGCATCTGTTCCTGTATCATGGTAGTTGCATCTTTATCAATGTCTCAGTCTCTGTATCTTTGTATCAGATGTTCAAGTCTTGGTATCATTGTTGATCTCGCCATGTTATTGTGTGTATCATCGCATGTGTCTTTGTATCAATGTGTGTCTTTGTATCAATATGTGTCTTTGTATCAATATGTGTCTTTGTATCATTTGTGTCTCTATCAATGTGTGTCTCTGTATCAATGTGTCTTTGTATCAATATGTGTCTTTGTATCAATATGTGCCTCTGTATCAGTATGTGTCTTTGTATCAACATATGTGTTTCTCTCTCTCTTTTTTACGCGCTCTCTTTCTCTCATTCTCTTTCATGCTCTCTTTCTCTCTCTCACCCTCTCTCACCCTCTCTCTGTCTCTCTATCTCTCAATCTCTCACTCTTGATTTAATTATTGTTTACCATTGCTATAATAATTCATTTCCTCTTCGCCAAAAATAATTTATTTGGAGAATGTCATTGTTACTCCCCGTTGTAATGTTTTTACCTATTTGTAAGCGTAAAAAAAATCTATCTAAATGAACCGCTACAAGCATGCAACCATAGCAACGCATAAAAACATGCCAAGGGAGAGAACAAAATCTCAATAAAATTTGCAGAAACCTGTCCAAATACATTTTACCCACGAGTTTTTTGTTGTTTTTCTTTCAATAACTTTGGTAGATGTTTGGTGTTTGGTTGTGTAAAAGTCTAAAACGTGTGCTATAACTTGTAACTTATATATTGAGCACGTTTCTTCTTTAATGGGAGACATCTTAAACTATAAATAAAATAAGGAAAATTTCATTATAATATGAATTAACTTATTTACAAACAACACAATAGCCACTATCGTAACTTTAAAAAAAACAACATTTTTATTTAAAGAAACTTTATAAAATTTGGAATGCAAAACAAAAAAATAATATGAAAACATTTTCAAATTATGATTTTATTAAAACATTTTAAATCTATTTTTAAATTTACTATTGCAACGCCGTGCAATCAATCAGGGTCATTTATTGGTCTCCGATTCTATAAAGGGCAATCACCCCTCCTTGACACTGACGAATCTGAATATGTGTAGAGCAGTGGTCTCCTTGGGGGCGTTTTCGAGATTTTGGGGGGCGCTGGGAGCCAGGGGGGCGCTGGGCACGTATGATATTGCTATATGGAATTATATTATAATTAACAGTTTTAACTAGTATAGTTCATTGTAACTGTTTGAAGCTGTGTGTACGACCTTATACAAAAAGTTTCAATAGTCTTAGTACAACTAACCTACTCATCTTACGATAATCACACATTTTAGATATTGTCAACTTTTATAGAGGAGACAATAATCAGTGCCGAATATTATTTTGTAATCTTTTCGCTTTAATTGAGATTTTTACCAATGTAGGGAAAAAAATGTAATTGTTGTATCAGGAGTACAAAAAAAAGATGTGTTGGAATGTGTCCACATTTTAGCACTAAAGAATCAAATTTTCTAAAGTCTCCCGTTTGAAGCTCAATTTTCGTTTTATTTCGTTGGCAACGTTTAATGTAAGTTGAGTATCCTTGACATTGTTTAGATTATCGTGAAAAAATCTCCATTGAAAAAGATTCGATCGGACTGACGTACACAATTATGTCATAATTACTGCTGAAAATGTTGAGACTTTAATATTAACCAAAAACAAAAAAAAAAAGACTTTTCTCAATTTATTTTTTCGGATAAATTTCAAAAATATAAAAGGTGAGTAAAATGACCTGGAAGTACCACAATACCAAGAACCAACACTTTTTTTTTTTTAACTTTCTGACACCTGATATTGACAAACGAAGTTTTTCTTATTTATTTCCCACACGGTCGTAATGACTCTTCGTTGTATAAAATGTATCTTTATGATTAGATAGGGGCTAAGTAGGCCTACATGCATCTGTGAACATTAGATCTGGTTATCTCACGTTCTCGGGGACAATTATCTTAAGATGTTTCTTAATATAATTTAAAGACTAATGAATCGAATGAAAATGTTCCATGACCCATAAGTCCCGTTGTTCGACAGTAAAGTTGATAACAGAGACTGATAATAATTCCTTATGAGATAATAAACGAATACTAAACCTCCCCCCCCCCCACCCTTTTTATCCGTTCCAGATGTAGGCAGATTTTGTTTATAAATTCAAAATAACAGGGCGCCTCTAAGTACCAGACGTTTGGAGTTGTGCTGGCAACATGACATCCTCGTGAAATTGAGGACCTATACATTCCCTGTCCCATGGACAGCAGTGATGTTTGGAGGGGGAAACGGCAACATGACATTCTCGTAAAAAATTGAGGACCTGTACATTCTCTGTCCCATGGACAGCAGTGAAGTTTGGAGGGGGGAATGGCAACATGACATCCTCGTGAAACTGAGGGACCTGTACATTCTCTGTCCCATGGACAGCAGTGATGTTTGGAGGGGGGAATGGCAACATGACATCCTCGTGAAACTGAGGGACCTGTACATTCTCTGTCCCATGGACAGCAGTGAAGTTTGGAGGGGGGAATGGCAACATGACATCCTCGTGAAACTGAGGGACCTGTACATTCTCTGTCCCATGGACAGCAGTGATGTTTGGAGGGGGGAATGGCAACATGACATCCTCGTGAAACTGAGGGACCTGTACATTCTCTGTCCCATGGACAGCAGTGATGTTTGGAGGGGGGAATGGCAACATGACATCCTCGTGAAACTGAGGGACCTGTACATTCTCTGTCCCATGGACAGCAGTGATGTTTGGAGGGGGGAATGGCAACATGACATCCTCGTGAAACTGAGGGACCTGTACATTCTCTGTCCCATGGACAGCAGTGATGTTTGGAGGGGGGAATGGCAACATGACATCCTCGTGAAACTGAGGGACCTGTACATTCTCTGTCCCATGGACAGCAGTGATGTTTGGAGGGGGGAATGGCAACATGACATCCTCGTGAAACTGAGGGACCTGTACATTCTCTGTCCCATGGACAGCAGTGATGTTTGGAGGGGGGAATGGCAACATGACATCCTCGTGAAACTGAGGGACCTGTACATTCTCTGTCCCATGGACAGCAGTGATGTTTGGAGGGGGGAATGGCAACATGACATCCTCGTGAAACTGAGGGACCTGTACATTCTCTGTCCCATGGACAGCAGTGATGTTTGGAGGGGGAAATGGCAGCACAAAAGATGGATGTGATCTCGAGAATATAATAATGATAAGACAAGATGGCAGCGAGAGTTTGTGTTACACGAACTTTTTTGGCGTCCCCGAGGGTCACTCATTCTCGGACATTACGTTAGTCGAAAATTCACAGCTAAACAACATTCACAGCTTTAGTGAACTTCTTGGAAAGAAATTTTCAGGAGAAAAATTAAAATATGTAAAAAAAAAATGGACTTAGGCCTATACAAAAAAGCAGTATAAAGTAGACGTCATAAATGAGGGATGGGATTTTAACAAAATATTTTAAACTGCCAACAGTGTTTATATATTATTAGTAGTATATTTAGAAGTATCAATCAATATTATCAAATTAAGGACTGAGAGGGAGGTAATCATTTGTGTGGCGCATCTGTATTATAAGTGAAAAGAACAACAAAAAGTGTACGGAAGCCTATGGTTGGCCTCCCCTGCTTTAAAGGAATCCTTTTTTAAAACTCTTTCTCTCGTACTATTTTCATCGTTCCGACGGAATTCTTCATTTTTTTGCTTCAATAACATTTTCGTTTGTTATCAGAAAAAAGTTGCATTCGCTCTTCTTATACAGCACAAAGTAAAGTTTATAAAATCAAACATTTATCAATTTAACTTACTGAGGTCAAATCAACGATGGTGTCGTCCATTGGTAGAAAAAGCGTCAAAATTAATAATGCACTAAAAGTAATGACATCTCCAACTGTACATACGACAATACTGCTACACACTCACAACAGGGCCGGCCTGAGGTAATTGGAGGCTCTAAGCGAATAGGGAGGCCTTAGGTCAATTGAATATGGTGACCCCCCCCCCCCCAAATTAAATAGAAAAAAAATTAAATTAAGACCTAAAATAAGGAATCAAATCAATCAATAATTAATTATAAACTGCTCCGTATCTATAAGTTAAAAATTCAGCGCTGACAGCAATAATGTGCTTCACGGACGATTCATGATCACCAGACTTGAAATCACGTTTCGACATTTCAACAAAAGAAAGAAACAATGGTCTTCAAAAATCTAAGTAGATTTAAACTTAGTTAACATTAGAGGATTAACTTTGAATAATTGTAGAGACTAACAGCCAGGCTAGTAGACAAAGAGTTCTGCTATGTTTTCAGATTTGATCCATGTTTCGCAAAGTTTTCTCTTAAAAATTGTTGTTACTTTAAAGCCCCCACCAATGGTACAGTGGAGTAGCATCCATGACGCGAATGGGTTTAATGAACCCGGGTCCACGACCATTATGGGCCCACAGTATATAGCGTAGCAACCATGGCGCAATAGAGTTTATTGCGTTCTGGCCCATTACTCATGACCAGTTGGGGCCCCCCCCCACATGAAAACTTAGGGATGACACCAAAGTGAAAGAAATAACACCTTTGTAAGAACCGATTAAAGAAGTCGAATCTAAAAAGCTCCCTCGAAATGTCAAAATATTTATAACATAACTTTTTATTCGTTATAAAACATTAATCCGTGTTTTAAGCTAGAGTCAGTGTACCGGGGGCTTGGATTAGTCAAAAAATAAGAAACTGCTTTCCGTCTGACTTATTGTAATGGTGGTTAGCTCTGATAGTGCATTTGAGTTGCAATTGTTGCCAAGTCGTTCCATTCTTTTTCCACCTTGTATATTCATGAAACCATCAATAGCATTACAGAAATTGGGGTGGGTGGGAAAAAAAGAGTTTGGCTATGACAATATGTGGTATGTGTTGTAAAAAAAAAAAGGAAGAGGGAAAGGGGCGACAATATAAGGATAGTCCTGATGGTCACGAATAAAGATTTCGACACAGCTTCTAATTATTCAATTTTGTGAAAACTTAATTTGTTTCTTTTTTGTCTATTTAAAATAAATTTGAAATAAGGGTTTTGGATTCTGGACATAGATTCTCATTAAAAAAGATTAAAGGATTACATCAAGTTACTATAATCTAATGTGTATGAATTACTTAATCATGCTTTTAGCTTGTTAGATTCCTTTCATACTTAACATGTATTTATAATGTGAAAATCTTTCAATTAAAAAAAAAAGATGCAGAAAGGCCCAAAAAGAGGCAAAGAAAGAAAGCCCACAAAAAAGGCCCTGAGCCCAAGGATATCCATGATGAAAAAGCTTCGTAAAAAGTACAAATGCTGAGGTTTCGTAAAAAAAAAAAACAATTTAAAAAAAATGCTCTTGTTATGGTAATTAACTAATGAGCTGCAACACTTACATTCGGTAATATTGTTCCACTTATTGTCCAGTACAAATATGTAAGCGCAACCAACGTTGTGTCAAAACAGTTGGAAAGTGAGCAGCAAGATCTACATAAAGCAGGAAATCAACTGAAGAGGATCTAGAATAAAGTAAACCATTGGAGAACGACTTTTAGAGTGTAAAAATAGATGCTGCTGAAGTAGTTGGAGCTTGACATGTTGATACAGGTTTTGTTGTTGTTTTTTTTTTGTTTGCTCTACACGATTGTGGAAAGTTAAAAGGCAATTCGATGAGCCTACTAAGAATAGAAAATTCAAAAGAAGACTTTCAAAATCAACGTATTTGACCGAACTATTGATGTCATTGTTTCTCAATTACATGACAGATTTCATGGGCATAAAAAAAAAGGTCCAAATGTTTTAGTAGTTGAAGCCCAGTTTTGTAGTTTTCATTTCAAGTTCACGCGGCAAAGAGTTGGATGATGTCAACATGCTTCTGGTCCCTTCTGACCCAGATGATATTGCCTTAGAATAATGTTCAGAGATTCTATCCTTAGAAGAAGCCTTTCATAACGAAATATCAAGTCTGTGTTCAATACGAGATTTGGGTGTTCATTATTACTATTATTATTTATTTGTTTAGATAGAAAACTACACGAGATTTGGTTGTTATTTTTTTTTGGTTGTTGTTGTTATCATAGACAACGATATTTATCAAGTTTTCCAAAACATTTTCCCAGCATGCATGTCACTTCTCACTTTGTCTGTATCAGTCTGTTCAGTATAGCGGTCATCCATTTCGATTGATCCAAAATTATTTACAACATATCTTTGACATGGAGCAATTTGACAAATGTTTAGAAACAGACAAAAGTTTAGAAACATATAAAAGCTTAGAAACAGACAAAAGTTTAGAAACACAAAAGTTTAGAAACAGACAAAAGTTTAGAAACAGATAAGAGATTAGAAACAGACAAAAGTTTAGAAACACAAAAGTTTAGAAACAGTCAAAAGTTTAGAAACAGACAAAAGCTTGGAAACAGACAAAAGTACAGAAACAGACAAAAGTTTAGAAACAGACAAAAGCTTAGAAACAGATGCACTAGTTTTCAACTTAGAAGGCCAGAAAAATATTAGTAAATAAATGTTAGATCTATTTACTGTTAAAAAATGGACGTAGAATCAGATAATAGTTTGTTTTAATGTTTAATAGTCATACACCTAGATGTGTTTTCCGAATAAAAATGTGCAGAAAGGGAAATAGAACTCACAAAACATTTGTTTATTCATTTGTAACACCATTAAGAATGCGAAATCGACATTCACGGCTGGGAAGCACTAACTCTCGCTCGCTCCTCATGGCGTGAAGCTGTGAGTGTCGGAGTCACAAGATTTGAAGCAAGAAGAGTGGCCAGAGTGAAGAGCGCCGAACCAACAAAAAACTGAGAGAAGAAGCAGGCCTGTCTGCAACTGACTTAATCCCCCATGCCACGTATGAGGTCGGCTTTTAAAAGCAAAGATTGGACTTTACAGTCATCGTCGAGTCCATAGGAAATGAGAAATATGCTCATCTTCGACTACGGAGGAGGAGCTATAAGTCGCTTAATTCTTTTCAGAAATTGTACAAGCATGACTTTAAAGACACTTGCTGGAAGTCCTAACTAAATCAAACCTAATGAGACAACTAGGTCTATTTATATAAATAAAAAGGCTACACTACTTGTCTTGGAATGTCTTTTGGTAAATGTGCCAATACACTCGATTACTCAATTGTTTTGTCACAAACTACATTCGTCTTATTGGGAGAAGGGGCCCACCAAGATATTCTTGAGCCCGGCCCACGGATGCCTTGCAATAGTAGGCTCTAGTCAATCCGGCTGCCTAGTTTGACTATGCCTGAGGCTGTCCGCTTACAATCGCTGACATTTATCCTATACCAAAACATTAAATGAAAAAAAAATATATATATAAAGGGAGAGAATATATTTTTAGTACCTGGAAGGTAAGAGATCAACTGAGGGCACACATGGAGGAGACACGAACTAAAAGACAGTACACACTGTTGACACACTCGTGTACGACAAATACGTTGGTCTTAGATCCAGTGACAAGGGATTGCAGCCTAGTCCCGTGTTTTGTATTTCATATGTAGGCCTAGCTGTTCTCTTTAAATGTAAACAGGTAATAGAAGTAGATCTAGATCTAATACTAAATAGGATCAAATCTCCAAGCCATATTACTAGTCATAGTGTTCGATCACACTTTTGATTGATATTTTTTTTAGACATCATAACGTGTCGTATAGATTCTAGATGTCTGACGAATAATGTGTAATGCAAATATAAAGATGACAGAAGGTTTTATGATTAGACCATAAGCATACATAAATTTAATCCTTAAAATTATTATAGATCTTAACATGCTTATGAATTTTTTTTTTTAATCTAGTCCCGACCATCTTGGGAGTAGAATAATGATCGAATAAAGGTATGGATTTTCTGGGTGTCTATTACAACGTATAAAACTTTCTAACAATTTTGAGCATTTTGGTTGTTACCTTTTTTGTTACTTTTTTTGTGTTATCAGTGTTTCTCAAACTTTTTCCTTAACGGAACACTTCGCACATTCTGAGTATTAAGCGGAACACTTTGCTTATTTTTTTTAGACAGATTAATTAAAGTGCTGGCCTACTAGTTAACTATTCTAGTAGTTCGTGGAACACAAATTCAGACCTTGCGGAGCACTACGGTTCCGCGAAACACAGTTTGGGAAACACTGAATTAGAGAATAAGTTTGCAGACTACTGAATCACACTGATTTTATTTTAATTATCGCAGTATAAACACCTTTAACTATTTAAATTACTATCCATCAAACGGACGAAATTCTTTCAGTAGAATCATTTAATGCGAACAAACTGAAACGGCATTTTAATAGCAAGCATCCGATCACAAGCTTTGACCACAAATTTCACTTATTTGTAATTTAGTTTTAAGCAGAAATATTTGGGCCCCTTTTCCACTAAATAAATTTTCATATTGTAGCGCGATTAATTAAATACATTTGGTTTCTAAACTTTGGTTTCACAAAATACAGATATCATCAACGAAAGCACAATAAATGACTATAAATAAAGAAGTTTGATTTCTAAATCTAGAGTGTAGTATGTTAAATTAATACACAATATTATTTGAGTATTCCAAGATACCTTATAACCAAAGACGCCTCATAACTCAAGATGCCTCATAACCTAAGATCTCATAACCACTAAATGCCCCTAACCCAAGATGGCTCATAACCCAAAAGGCCTCATAACGCAAGATGGCCCCAATAAACAGCTCTTTTGAAGATTAGAACATGAGCCATTGAGTCCGAGCCTCCCTGATACTCGTATTTTCAATGTTACATTAGACACGATTTCATCTACTGCTTTGAAATACTTTGAACATCGTCCAAGTGGAACCCTCAACACTGGGATGAGACGAGATCTGAGCTGGTTTTGTTTATATTGTAAAACATGACTCACTATGAAAAGTCATAGTTCAACTCAAAGTACTCAAAGGGAGCACGAAGAAATTGTCGACCAAAGAAAAGCTGGTTGGATAGCATAAAAGAACGGACCGGCGCCTCTCTTGATATTCTGCTAAAAACAACGGCTGACCGGGAAACTGGAGGGATTTGGTTACTCGAACTGTCACAGCACCCTTACAACGAAAGTCAAGGGACTGATGACATAAATGTAACGACCTGCATTATAATGCTTCCCACACCTATGATATAGGCCCACTTTTGGCCCGTGAAATGTAATATCCATTACCTACTCATTAAAATAATAAAAGTTTTAAATTTTATTCCTGAACTTCAATCGGCCTCTTAATTTCATATCTAGATGTAGATTAGATCTAACAACTTCTCCTTTTCTTTGGACAAATAAAGACACACATGCGTGCATATTTTTTTAAATCTAGAAAACATAATAATAGTTAAATCAATTCCTTCTGTATGAAGCTTATATTGGTCTATCATTTCCATTTATTTCTTCATTATTGCAAGGGGGAATTCCCGATAGAGGCATCTGACGTAATTTGTCACATGATTATTCGATGTCATTTGGAACAATTTCATTGATAAAAAGACTGAAAGCAACATTTAATTTTAATATGAGGTTTATATCGTGAACAACTCTAACTGCCAAATCAGTGTTTTCACTATGTGACCAATGAGCGAGTATTTTTGTTACCCAAAAGATAGGCCTATTTGACCTAAACATAAACTGTCAAACTTCTCGGAAAATCGTTACTGCCGTTTTCAAAATATATGTCCACTCATGAAGAGTTTTCAAGCTAATAGATATGGCGAATTGTAAAACTGACAGTGATATGCTAAATGTAAATTGCGGGGCACTATGTCCACCAGCCTAAGGCTGGCCCTGTATATAGGTCAAGTTCTGTACGCGTCATGGTTCCAAGTATAAACAGAACGTTTATTTGCTTTGAATTCATTTTTTTGAGGAACCTAGACATTTTCGAATCTCATCATAAAAGATTTAGCATGTAAGGAGAGATAATTTTGTTTCCACTAGAAGTGACTAGATGGATGGTTGTGTTACTTTTTATTTCTAGACTGCGATAGGAAACCTGTAAATAGGAGAGATAAGCTTATTTGACAAGACTTTATTTAAACATTCGACAGGAGTTCAACAATTTTGACAAGACTTTACGCGTACTTAAATCGACATTTCTCGCTCCGTTTGTTAAGGTTAACTCATAAGAGTAATCATTCTTACCTAGTGCTCTCAGAAGATGGAATGAGTCGCTTGAATCAATCAGGAAAACAAATGACCTTAAAGACTTTCAAGTTTACAATTTACATGCACAACTTGTTTAACCCATTGCGTAATTATCTTCTCTTTTCAAGGAACACCTGTAATTTATAAGCTCAATTTTAAAGTTTTGTCATGTGTCGGATATTGTCTCTGTAGTATTGGTCCCTCACCCCCCCCCCCACTCTGGTAGATATGAAAGTTTTGTAAACAGATAAGCTTCTCGAAGTCTGAATATTACTATATGTATATATATATATATATATATACATATGAATGTCTGAGTGAGAACGGTTACGCTTGGTGACTATCAATTTGAGAATTATGCAGGCTATTTATAGAACAATTGTATCTCAAAGTAGAGAGATTATATTATTTCTTAATAATGATGCTTAAGGTGAACATAGGTGTTTCTCACCAGGAGAACTAAGTGTCCTTCCCTTCTCCTTTCTCTAGGTCCCCTTGCTTTCTAAATCGCCATCATCACCATATTTTAAGAAGATATAGATGCCTGGTCGTGGGGAATGCACTTCGGACTGCCTTTACGACCGTGATGATGTCGATTGCCGTTCTCTAAAACAAACAAAACAGAAAAAAAAAAGATTTAATATATATATTCCTTTGCGTCAATCTAAATATTACGCAGTAAACAGAATCATGGATGAAACAGTAAATGTCAGGGCCTATTTAGACACCCAGTCCGCCCTTGTTAATAGCTTAGGTGACGGGCATAGCCTTTAATAGTTTTTCTTTTATCAACAGAGTTCCAATAAAGAAAAAAAAAAGCTACACACCATTGACTGAGGGTAATCAGAGCGTGTAACTCGTCACCACTCCTTCGTCGCTAGCTTAGAGGTGCCGGTCGAAATGATGTGTAACTGTGTCAAGACTTCAAAACACATATTGTAATGATGGATACTTAAACCTGTCTCTTGATTGATAGCTAACTCTTTAAAATCGTAAGTTAATCTATTTCTGCTTATGGAATCGCCTGCATTTTGGTGGTATTAATCAATGAAAGCATTTTATGTCATCGATCTACTTTCTGTTTGATCTTGATCTAGATTCAGGTGTGTCATTTTTCTAAGAAAGTGTGCAGCACTTTCACATCTAGGTCACGTATACCTGTCAACACGTTCAAGGCCTTGGCCCCTTGCAATATTTTTCTTTTCTGGACAGATATTAGGGAGTTATTTCCAATGGACTTGATATTACTTTTATCTGCTTACTATGGCCATGGGTGTATTATTAGGCCCTAGTTTCATCTGCTTTGCTATGGCCATGGGTGTATTATTAGGCCCTAGTTTCATCTGCTTTGCTATGGCCATGGTGTATTATTAGGCCCTAGTTTCATCTGCTTGCTATGGGTATCAAAGAACTGACTTATATCTTAACATCATGTATAATTTAATATATTAAACACATTCACGAAACGCGTCCAACCCTTATACATTTATCTGTTAAATCATGCATGTCAATAATAATTTTAATAATAATAAAAAAATTTCTTATCCATAAGGAAATTCGTCTTACAATGTGTGCATTACACCAAACAAAACATTTTAACTATAGAAAACTAAAATATACATTCACACCAGACTCACACATGCGAAAAGTTTATATCAGAAAGTTTCCGTTTAATGATTTGATTGCCAGGGGAACAAAAGAGTTCTTGTGTCGCTTGTCTTTTACTATCGGTCTCTTTTATCTCCATTGTGATGGTAAGATCACAAAATCCTGACTAAAAACGCAAAATACCTAGGTGTTATAATAAATGAAAAACTGTCATAGAATCCACATATTGATGAAACTACAAAAAAATCCAACAAAGCATTAGGGTTTATTAAAAGAAATTTCTATAAATCAAATAAGAACATAAAACTAAAATGTTATTTAACCTTGGTTAGGCCAATAATAGAATATGCATCCACCGTTTGGGATCCCTCAACTCAAGAAAACATTAAGAAACTGGAACAAACACAAAATAGAGCAGTGAGATTCATAACAAACGAATATTCACATTTGATTAGAGTAACACCATTAGTAAAATCACTAAATTTAGAAAGCCTTCAGGACAGAAGACTCAAAAGTTAAGTAGCAATTTTACATAAAACACTGAACCATAATCTTCAAATACAAAAACAAAACTTAATAAAATACTCTGAAAGACACAAAAATAAAGGCACATTCCTCGTCCCCTATGCTATGACAAATTTGTACAAATACTCCTTCTTCCCTAGTGCTATTAGAGCATGGAATGGGTTGCCTGAGCTAGCCAGAAAAACCAGTGAATTGGCAGAATTTAAGTCATTGGTTAATATGCATGACTAAATGCATAACGCGTAGGACGTAATCATCTTCTTTTTTTGAAGTAACGTCTGTATTATATAAGATAAGATAAGATGATTCTTAGCGGCCCCCGTCAGGGAAAACGCTGCTATTAGGTTTATGCAAAAGGTCCGTCTGTCACACTCAGATCTCGAAAACTAAAAGAGAAATGAAACAAATTATTTCTCCATATGATGCGGCTTGCAAAGTTTAGGTGCAACGGCTACTCTTTGTTCTCTAAAAAAAAAAACCGTTTAGTTTATAAAACTTAATTATGCAAGTGATTTTATTTATTTTTTATTTAGTGCCCCCATCCGGATTAAAGCCACTTATTTTTTGTGCGTTTTGTCTGTTGGTCGGTCTGTCCGTCATGCTAAGATAAACACTAAAAGCTACTGAAAATCTGATTAAACCTTTAATGTTCCTTCCGAAACATCGTTTTAAGTATCTATAATAGATTTTTCCGAATGTTTTTGTGAAAAACAAATTAGTGCCAATGTTTGCTCTTCTAACTTATATTAACATTTAATTTCCATGCTTAAACGTTGCAAAAACACATGATCAATAATATGTTGTTCCAGTTTTTTAAAAATGTAAATAGCATGTAAATGCTAAATAAAAATCTTTATACTGACTTATATTTCATTAACTATAATGTTGCTCCGGATATTGTTTTATACAAAGGAAATTACGTTAAATGATTGGCTGAAACCGCTAAATTGATTAATATTACACTTATTTTATTTGAAAATACGTCACTATAGTTTAATTATCGATATTAAATTTGTTCCGCATTTTCAGCATTAAACAAATTTATGTCAAATGACTTTTTTTTTTCACAAAATATCGACAATAGGTTTCTCGGGATTTTAAAATAAAGTAATTTACTAGAAACGATTATTGAAAATCACTTTTTAGACTTATTTAACATTCAATTATCTTGCTGGAACAATGCTGCAAATAATCTAACTTTTGTTTCTGAACTAATGCCTGGGGAACTAAATACTTTTTGTGTCCTTTTGTCTTTGCTATCGTTGTCTTGGATCTCTTTTGTGATGGTAAAATCACAAAATCTTGACCCAAAGTGTGATTCGTAGCGGCCCGCGTCAGTGGAAAAGCCGCTATTAGGTTTGTGCAAAATATGCGTCTGTCCGTCTGTCACACTCAGATCTCCCAACGCGCCGAACAACACGGGAGGATCTAAGTCCAAGAAAGTTTAAGAATTGTCTCTAAGTTTAAGTGATTTTACTAATGGTGTAACTCTAATTATATATATATGTTTTTTTTAATGGCTTTTATGTAGCGCTACTTTCATGCTTATTGCGTGCTCAGAGCGTTTTGGTCCAATCTCATTTGTGGACCAGTGAGTGGAGGGGGTATATGGGAGAAGGTTTTTCCATGCTGCCCTTAGGTGCTAAGGAAACACAGCTCTGCTTGAGTCGGGTGTCGAACCTCGATCCCCCTTCACAGGTATCCAAGTTCAAGTTCGACCACGGTATAAATATATGCAGCTTCTCTTATATATATATATATATAGCTTCTCTAGTTAAAGTGTTTCTACAGCTATATGTGTTGTCCAGC
Organism: Biomphalaria pfeifferi; assembly: GCA_030265305.1. Taxonomy (NCBI): domain Eukaryota; kingdom Metazoa; phylum Mollusca; class Gastropoda; family Planorbidae; genus Biomphalaria; species Biomphalaria pfeifferi. Next base: position 5,109,004 of record JASAOG010000011.1, read on the forward strand.
TTGAGACTTTCTCGATTTCTTGTTCAATATCTAGGTGTACATTCATAATCAAACGTTTAACATTGAAGCGAGACGTGTAAGCCGTGTAGCAGTTCTAAAATTAATTCTCGTTTAAAGAGTTTATTGCTCATGACACTTAGTCACTTTCAGGCTAAAAGTGGTTTGACTATAACCAGGAAAAAAGTTGTTTTAAAATCTAATAGAAAAATCTTCAATATTCAGTAAAGATTTCCATCCAGTTACAATGTTAATTAAAGAATAATAAAATATAAAAAAAAATCCTGTTCTATAGTAGCTACTTTTTAAAAACAATTTTATTATAGATTCACTTGACCAACTTATATAGTTAACCATAGACTGAAGGTTTAGTATGACAATGTTCTTTGATATAATAAAAAATGAAACGCGAATCAGATTAGTATGCCGGTGTGAAGAAATCCAAAGTTCCAGTGGCGTAGCTAGGGTGGGGGAGGAGGGAGAAGAATTTCAAAATCCCCCCGGCCCCCACTTGAAAGGGGGCCCATAATGAGTGTTTTTTAAGTATTACGCAAAATACCAGGGGCCCCCAAAAAGGTCAAGCCCCACTAAGGTCATTGTTGTCTTTGTGCCAAGTGTCTATTTTCCCTGTTTTGTATGAACTGTTTTTGTTTAATTTTAAAGAAAGGGAACATTAGCCTAGTGTTGTCGACGGTCGTTGACTTGTAGTACCCAAAACTGCTGGTAGACAACTAGACCGCTGTTGGCGTATTAGATCTTAACAAATAAAGCTTGAAATCCCTTGAGTAACTTCGTCTGCGAACAAAACTAAATAGAACTTTTATTATAATATAGACAAAAATTAAGTGAGTATAAGTTAAAGTAACTGTATTAGACTTAAGTAATAATATTTCTGAACAAAATCTAACTCACTACAATAACACAACCTTTCACTCTCACGTTTTGGAGTCGACTGTCCTAGCTAAGACCAAATGACGACAATGTTAACATTTTGTAAAGGCACCAAGCCATCTTTGAGTTAAGAAGTCAAAACTAAGTAAAGGCACTAAGCCATCTTTGTGTTATGAGTTAAAACTAAGTAAAGACACCAAGCCATCATTGAGTTATGAGTTAAAACTAAGTAAAGACACCAAGCCATCTTTGTGTTATGAGTTAAAACTTTGTAAGGGAACCAAGCCATCCTTGAGTTAAGAAGTCAGAACGGTTCTAGACCGCCAAACATTTTTATTTACCAGTTAGACGGGCACCTGACTTTAGGTGGAGAAAGTAAAAACGTTTAGTCGTTTAGCTGGCGGTTAACCGTTGGCCAAAGAAACAGATAACCTTAATATCATCTGACTTATAGAACGCAAGTTCTGAAAGAGAACTTTATTTTTAATTTACATAAAATGCTTTTTTTTTTTTATTTATAAGTAACTTATTATTAGTCCCAGTATAATTATCTTCACCCATCCCTTAGTCTGATAAACCGTTGGGGCACCACACAAGATTTGTCAACCGTCTTTCTCCATTCCAGTCTGGTTTTTTTTGACTTGGATAGAACCTCTTTCAATGGCAGGCCCGTCCATTCCGAAATCTTGTTTTAATTAAAAAGTATTTAGTAGGGCTAGATTCTCTGACTGTAGTGGTGTGCTGACATATTGTTGAGGTGTGGGGGTCGCCAGTGATGCGAATCAGCTAATCTACTACATAGTTTTTCCCAGACAAGTGTTAGCCTAAATACTTGTGTCATTTGTCAGTCAACTTCCTGACACTTTACACAACTATGTATGTGTGTTGTAGACTTGCTTGTAACTGGTGACCTTAGCAAAAAAAACAACAACTTCATTCTCAGTGGTAAAATAAGTAGTTTGTGAAAGAGAAAATGAGCTTTACAAAACAACAACAAAAGGCCAAATGTCTACTTTTGATCTACTGAATCCCAATTATTTTCTTTAAAAAAAAAATAAATATACTTTTTTCTTATATATTAATAAACCATTTTAAAACAAGTCTTAAAAATCGTGTATTGTGTTTGTACTATGGCAGCGATGCCCAAAGAACGGCCCGTGACGTGGTTCCATCATGCCCGCTGAAACGTCGGCACAAAAAAGTAGAAAATCCCCCCCCCTCCCCTTTTTCAAAAAAGATGAAAATTTATCTTTTTCTTCGTTAGGGCCCTTACTTTTTCTTTGATGGATTGGTACCATGACCTTTAATGATTGCGCGTTTATGAAATGGAACTATGAATGTAGAAACTACCAGAAAAAGTGACTGGATCTTTTTTGTGGAACTCAATAAGAAGCCAACATATTTGTTTTGTAAATAGAGATTGGAGGATCAATGGGAATATTTACCAATAAGAGACACGAAAATAAGTTCGGCGCATTTTCCGTTAAGCTGTTTCCATAAAATTGTAGATTCCCCGCCATTAATAGCAAGGGGGTCTGAAGGAGCGCTAGGAGCTCCCCCAGCGCGGGGCGAAGCCCCGCCGCTAAGCACTATTTCTGGTATTGAAAGCAAACAAAATGCATATTCTGAGGTATCTACACTGCATTGCTCACATTTTAAGAAGAGACATGAAGCCATTTTTAGACGCGTAAAACAAAAGGTAGACTTTGAATATCCCATTAATTAATGTAAGTACTAGATCCAATTGTTTCAAATAGTTTCAGGAGAATTTCGATTTCGCTTTTTGTACCTTTTTGTTGATGTGGCCCGCAACACGCATGTCTAAAGTTAAAATGGCCCGCAGGTCGAATTAGGTTGAACATCACTGTACTCTGGTAATCACAGGTGTAGATGTCATAAAAAGGAACCATGATTTGTATTTTTGTGTAACGTTTAAAGATATAGAAAGCTTACAAGGTAGCATAGTGTTCCATTACTTGATAATATTCTAAGAGTTTTGTATATTTTCTTAGATGCATAAACTTTTTATGGGTAGCAGGAACGTGCATATTTTGTTTCAAAAACTAAGTCTGCACAATTTATGCAATTATCTATACACCTTGTTTAAAAACAAGAATTGGATTTTCGTTTTATTTAACAGCGATGTACAAATATTATTCCACTAAAAGACTGTCTCTCTTTCTCTCTCTTCACCTTCCCCTTTCCCTTTGTCTGTTGAACCGTTAGGACACCACATACGATCCGTTGACTGTCTTTCTCCATTCCTCTATTTTGCATTTGTCTGCCCTTTCTTTTATGTTTTCTTCCCACCGCTTTCTCTGTCTGCCTCTCTTCTTTTTTCTGGTACTTTCATGCTGGTCCTGTTTAAAAATACCAAAGTCTGGCATTTGACCATTACCAAACTACAGACTCTTAAAGGTCGCCTACGATATTATTTTCAGCCTTTACTCCAACACTTAGTATGTATGTGTGTCTTTTACAATATTTGTTTTCATAGAGTGCAACAGATATACATTGCGCATATAGTTTGTTAAATCTATTTAGTGAACAGTTTAATACCAGATCTGTGTGAACTGTAATAGTTGATTGATTGTTTAGCGCGGCTGCCTTCTCTTCCACATTACTTACAGAATACTATCATTTAAGACTTAAAATATGTTTGCAAATTATGTAAAAATCCGCCAAATCCACCAAAGTACATTCAGTAATTCCTCTATTTAAAAATATATAGATCTAACTTTAGACATACACCTTTAAAACATATAACCCAGCGTTATATATATGTATGTATATATATCATGGGCGTAGCCAGGATTTTTTTTCGGGGGGGGGGGTTGGGGGATTTATTTTTCTTCCTCCCCCCCTCGCGAATAAAAATTATATGTATTTATGTGTGTGTGTGTACATAATTTTTATTACATTCTGACCCTTCATTCTTTCAGAAGATGTATATTGTGGCCTAGAATAGGTTCTTCCTGGAGTTAGTGGAAAAATTATTGAGTCCCCGCCATTACTAGCAAGGGGGTCTGGGGGAGCGCTAGGATCTCCCCCAGTGCGGGGCGAAACCCCGCCGCCAAGCACTATTTCTGGTATTGAAAGCCAACAAAATGCATATTCTGAGGTATCTACACTGCATTTTCCTGCTATTAAAAAGTTTTATTTCAAAAACCTAATGTGCTATTCTTACTGACTTAGACCCTCCCGCGCCGTTCGGAGCATTTGACGTCAAGCTGTTTCCATAAAAATATGTCACTGGTAATGTCTGAAGTCTTTTCCTACCTGCCAAGAGGACCTCCATGAATGAATGGCGTCAAGTTGTACTAGGATATCATTGCAACTCTTCTTATGCGTAATTCATTTTGTCGGAGAACATGTCCAGCAAACCTCATGCGTCGCTCTCTCACAATCTTACTAAGGGGTCGACTCCCAGTTCGGCATAGGATTTCCTTGATTTAGACCCGATCTCTATAACTGACTCCTAAAATCTGTCTTAGCCATCTTTGTTGAGCCACATTTAGTGTTTTTCAATTTCGGCAGATGACTATTCACTGCAGTTTATTAATGGAGCCCTGCCACTGGTAAAAATGTGTAACCTCTCTTGAATACGCTCTTGGAATTATGTGACTGTAGTTTGCTTTACATTTTATATCGAAAAGAGAAGTTTTATCGTCAAAATCATCTGTTGAGGGTTTTCCACCTCAAAATGCTCTGTAGGGGGATCTTAAACTCAAAACCATCTGGAGGGGTTTTAAACTTTAAAAAAAGCCATCTGTAGAAGAGGGGTTTAAACTCAAAACCCCCGATTAGATTGGCTACGCTCAAATAATTTTAGTGTGTAATTTGCTTTTTTTTATATTGAAGAGGTATTTTTAGCATCAAACCCCTCTGAATGGGGGTTGAAACTCAAAACCCCTTTTGGCAACGCTCATAGATTTTAGAGTGAGTAATTTGCTTTTTTTAATATTGAAGAGGGGGTTTATCGTAAATTTTAGAGAGGGGTTTTAACTGTGCTCTTGGAATTTGGGGATTTTCGTTTGCATTTTTTTTGTTTTGTTTTATAGAAGAGGGAGAGTTAACTGCTAAAACCCTAGGTAGAGGGTTTAAAACTCAAAACCCTTGGTAGGGGTTTTTAAACTCGAACCCCTCTGGTAGGGGTTTTAAACTCAAAACCCCCTGTTATGGGGTTTTAAACTCAAAACCCCTTTGGTTGTGCTGGGGCAAGTGATGGTTTAGTATTAAAAACTCACCTAAAATAAACAAAATAAAAGCAAAAAATCAGTCATTAAATTCCGACTTCCCCCCTTTGGGGGGGGGGGTTAATTTCGGGGGGGGGGAATTGAACTCAACTCCCCCCCCAGGCTACGCCCATGATATATATATTGGGCGTAGCCGGGGGGGTTCACCACCACCCCCCGAAAAAAATCCTGGATACGCCCATGATATATATATATATATATATATATATATATGTATGTATACAGACACACACATTCTTTTCCTTTGTTTAATTACAGAGTGAAAGCAACATATGATTCTGCCACAAATTTAAAAAATGACGCCCGTCCAGTTAATTATAGCTTGCTTTTTAATACCAGTCTCTGTGACGTCATTGTGTACGGAGTGTGACCCTGACATTCCTTCAAGAGAAACACCAATGGAGTGGTATAGAGAAAACGCTATTCTAGATAAGTCCTGCGGACCGGGAAAGTACATCAACTCCCAGCAGCAATGCGTTCCCTGTTTACAAGGGACATTCATGACAGCAGCCATGGCCAAGACAAAGAAATACATCTTCTGCACGGCCTGCTTAAAGGTTGAGACGCCCGATGTAAGTTTTACTTAATTTAGTTTTAAATAATATTTGAACCTGCCTCCAAGATGTAAATGTTTTTTTTTAACCCATGTAATCCCTTTGTGATACAACATACTTAAAAGGGTTACTTGTTGTCAAATAGTCAACAGCAGCGATACGAGACGTCTTCTCGCGTGCCGTGTCTTTTGGCGCCAGAAGTTCTGAGAAAGTAAAAATAAACCACGGGAAACGTGGTCGAGAGGCTAAGTACGGTTGAACTTGTCTTGTCTTGGCTAACTGTGAAGGGGGCTGGAGGTTGAATACCCGACTCGAGCAGAGTGGTGTTAACTGAGAGCCTAAAGGCAGCACGGAAAACCTTCTCCCAGATACCCCCTCCCCAACTGGTCCACAAATGAGATTTGACCATAGCGCTCTGAGCGTGCTATAAGCATGAAAACAGCGCTATATAAAAGCTATAATTATATTTAACTTTTTATAATAAACATAAGTTTTCACTAAAGTAAAGCACATTGTCCCCCCCCCCCCCCCCCCAAAAAAAAAGTTTTAAATAAAGGCTTTGACTATTTCCTGAATATATATTTCGAACTATGATATGTTTAATTCCTACCTGACATCACAACAATCTTACACCTACCCTGCCCCCATAAATTGAAGCGAAGTGTGCGACGCACAGGCTGTCATTCAACTTTTTTTTTTTACAAAGCTTATATCAACTCTGTCTGTTTGTCTGGTAAAAGTTTGTACGTGCTATTTCTCCCACACCCAATCTCGGATTAAGCTGAAATTGTGCACATTTATTTCTTATACCTGATAACATAAGAACATGATACGTATATAATATCTGTCCTTACCTGTCCTGTCCTTACCTGTGAATTTCTCGTTTCAATGTACACAGATCTAGTTTCTTTCAGTGTTATGTCATGGAATTCAGTATTTCGCTTGACCGTTTCTCTCTTTTCTCCTGATTTTGTACTGTAAACGAAAGTCTGTATAAGATCTGATAATCGTTTAACAATGAGCCTTAGTTTACCTTTTTTTTTTTTTTTTTTTTTTAAGCTTATATCAACTCATTCAGGTTTGCACACCCAATCTCGGATCAAGCTGAAATTCTGAAGTTATTTCTTTTACCTGACAACAATAAAATCAATAAAAAAAAATTAACCAATTAGTTAATCAACTATTGGTAATTATTTTGTTTGGTATATTGAACAAGGGAAAGAAATCGTACTTGACAGATGTGGTGTTATTAGTTGAATTAGTCCACTTCAAAACTCGAGCCCTGAGTGAAATTTTTTGTATGCATTAAAACAAAAAAACCGATTATGTAAACATTCACCAAGATACCCCCTTCTACCTTCCCCCTTTTACAACTGGCCCAGACATGAGATAGGATTATTGCGCATTGAGATAGTTAAACAAAACAATTGGTAAAACTATTGCTAGTTGCACAAATTTATTATGGCTAGATCATTATAATAATAATATATTTATTCTTGATTGATCCAAACTATTTGATACAATTGCATTTATTATAAGATTTTTTTAAAAAGTATTTTATTTGTTTCTCTTGTGTTTTTTTATAGTCAATATTAAGTTGAAGAAACCATAATTTAACAAGGTTACAAAAGACAGTTTGTGTGGAGACACAAACTCAAAATCGGCCCCCGAAGTGGTTCACCCAATATTTTGAGAAAGAACATCCAAATGAAATTATATCAAAGACCAATGAGAGATAAGAATGGAGAAAGAACGTTAACATATCTTCTGTAGTGCTCCAACGGTCCCGCAGATCAAAGGATAGGTAAAAGTGAATGTATAGTTAGATGTAAACCTGGCCTAACTAGTTCCCCTTTCAGACCTTGTGGTCTATAGGGCAGATGATGTAAAGTTCATCTGTTTTTGTGGCCTACGGCTAGCTAACGAGGGTGTCATGTAGCCAGTACAACGACCAACCGCCTTTACTTTTCCCCAACTAATGTCAGGTACCCATTAGAGCTGAGTGGACTCAGAGGCGCCCAAAGATGAAAATCCCAGTCTTCACCAGGATTCGAACCCGGGACCACTGGTTCGGAAGCCAAGCGCTTTAGCGCTCAGCCACCGCGCCTCCTCTGGCCTAATTGATGTCTTATAATTGATCTAATTGCTTAGAAAAGGTCAATCTCTTGTTTGGATCATTACACACATACTTCCATGCGAACGAAAAGTAAAGGAAAAATGAAATCTACAAGATTACTATTCAATTTAAATTAGGTCTAATTTATAATGCATACTAATTAGCTTTTTCTCTTTAAAAAACAGCTTGCATAACTGATTTTAAAAATTAGATTTTTCGCTTTCAGAAAAAAAAAAGTAGCCGTTGCATCAAAACTTTGAATGGTCTAAAATATTGTGATGTCGGATTTTCAATATCTTTTATGGTTTACGAGATCTAAACGGCACAGACGGACAGACATTTCGCACAAAACTAATAGCGTCTTTTCCCCTTTCTGGGGCCGCTAAAAATCCGTTTTTAGTGAACAAGATTTTTTTTTTCTATTATTGTTCTTTTTTTTACAATATTAAAATTCTCACAAGATTTTGTTGTTAAGTCTGTGGCATTTTACGTCTCGAGAGATAATCTTTTCCCTTTGCAAATTCTTATGTGACTAAAGATAGGCTACACAGCTGCAGTCTACAGGTTGGGGCATCTGTAATCACCAGGCGCCGTTGTATTTTCACCCTTCGTTCTACTTCTGGTGTGTATGGCGTCTGCAATCCGGGACCCTTCCTTTATGCTCTCTCTCTCTCTCCATGTGGATCTATCCAGTGTCCCCTTTCCCACTGCTAGTGTCGATTTTGAAGAGCTTCATGTTGTTTTTATGTACATCAGTATACCATAAAAGTTGACGACCAGGGTCTCTCCTGCCTTGTACTTGTGGAAGTCGAAATTATCAGACCTAGATCTAAACATTAAATTATACAAAAAAACAACGCCTTGTTTCAGCTATTTTTTTGAAGTTTTACACGACAATTTTTGTTGTGTTAGAACATCTGTGTGTCCAGTCTAGATATAATATATTGTAGTAACTCCAGTGGCGGACTGAAAGGGTTAATGTGTGTGAGGCCCCCTGATACACACGACTCAGGCCAATCACACTGGTCAACGGGTCAACGGCTGTCGATAGACAAGGGACAGTACTGCTAGTTCACGCAAATATGACCCATGTTGTGGTCATAAGATCCAGAGCCTTCACGGACTAGAGACAATTGTGTAAAAAAGGACAGTTGAGTGCAGGACAGCAAAGCAGTAAAAACTTGTGGTACCTCTAAGTCCTCGAGAATGTAGCTGTACGAGCTAGAAAGACTTGTAATGTTTAGTTAGGCAGTTCTGGTGTGTAGCAAAGCATTTGAAGTTAGTGTAGCCAATTGTGTTAAATTGGCTGTCGATGTCATTGTAATTAAACTGCCACTTTGTTACTTGAAGCTCTTGTCAAGTTCTTGTGTTTGATGTGCTGTTTAGTAGTATTTAGCAGTGTTTGCAGAAGACCTGATAGAGAAGATCGTAACAATATATATAGGTCTGTGGCAGTAACGCAAACGAAGTTATTAAGACATTATTATTTGTTAAACCAAGATGATTAAAGTCCTCATAATCTAGACTCATAGATGAGTCTGTTTAGTGTATGATTAAGAATCTCATCTGCAGGTCACGTAAAAAGTAGCCTACGTCTGTTATAAGTAAACCATTGTGTCTTGTCTAGTTAAATCATAGCTTCCAAGAAGGGACGAGCTGCGTTATTAAGAAAGAGGTCTCAGAATTATTACCCTAATGCTTTTACAAATTATTAGCAATGTACTTGAGCAATCTTTGCTAAGGCCAAAAATCAGAGGACTATTTTTTTTCTTTCAACAGCTTGAAGAGCTAGTGGCTGAATGTAACAGCACGAGAGACGCTGAAATCAGCTGCAGAGCTGACTTTTACCGAGAGCGGAAATGCGAGTGTGAATTGGAATGCTTGCGGTGCTCTATCTGCGGCATCGGCTCCAAGCAGTTTCTGAACTACAAGAAGCGAGACTGCAACCAATTCCAAGACACTGTCTGCTGCGGAGATGCTGAAGACACCCTGGCTGGAGACACGTGTGTTGCTGCCACTTCTGTAGCAACCACTACAACTAAAAGAGTGCCCACCACAACAGCTGCACCAGCTTACACAGACGTTTATGAGCACCAACATGGTGCATCGGGAAATAATAACAGTTCAGCTCAGAGAAATCAATTTCTGTCCAAGTTTTATGTATTTCTGGGAGTATTAACTTTGCTCTTTTTGTAGTCTAAGCCTACAAATAATTTTTATGAATTCTAGTTTGCCTATTTTTCTTCATGATAAAACTAATTTTAAAAATTTTTATAAATGTTGGTTTCTATTACCCCCCCCCCCCCCCGAAAAAAAAAAACGTTCTTTGTAAGTTTGCAGGTAGTAATGAAATAATGGGTACGGCATTAGGGTTTTTACTCCATTTAGAATGTTATCATTGAACTTGGAGTTATCCCCTAAACACTAATGACTATATCAGTTCAGTTTGTACCTGCCTAAATTCTTCTTCTTGTGGAGAAAGCACTGAATAAGATATATACACTAAAAAAAAAAAAACACATACATTTTGTGAAATGGTTTTGATACGGTAGAACATGCTGTGGACAATTTGCTATAAGCATGAGATATACTATTTGATTGGTTTAGTTTGGGATAGTAATGTCTCTGTTACAAATTAGCTTATAAATCCTGATGGAAAATTGATAAGATTTTGGGTGGACATTGATCAATTTATGAAAATAATATCGCATATTCTACAACATTAATTATCAATAATTAAGTATCAACGGTCTTGAATTTTTAAGAGAACGCAGAAAGAGTTCAAGAAAAAAATAAAGGGTCTCAATTATTTCATCTAAGAATAATTCTTGTGTCCACTGTGGATCCTGTATTTAAATTGGTTTTCTATATATAACAAAGTTGTCTACCTTTGCTTGTGCGTTTTTATTTTGTCAGTAGCAGAGGTGTAGCTAGGGTGGGGGGATGGAGGGGGAGAATTTAAAAATTCCCCTGGGCCCCCAAATGAGTGTTTTTTTGTTTTTTTTTACATTAACTATTAAATTTATGCAAAATACACTGGCCCCCAAAAAGGTCAAGCCCCCTGGGCCTCCAAATGATGGCACATTCTTAGCTGCGCCACTGGTCAGTAGTGATCTTTTTGAAAAAATGTTTTTATTATTCACATCTCAAATCATCACTTTTCACTTGGCTTGTGTTAAATTATTAGTTGTTGATTTTTTATGCAACTCAAAACTTTTCGCTTTTATTTTGTCCTTGCTTTGATGCAATCTCCTAGTTATGATGACTTTTTTTTTGTTATATGTGTTCAATATTTTCAGCTATTGCTGTCATCAACCATGTACGTATTTTCTTCTAAAAGTCTCTTTACAAAAATCTGTTGTAAAAATAGGCAGTATGTGTATGATTTGAGTATATATTTCTTTAGTGCTTCGTTTTGTAAGAAAATAGGTGCGCGTACTCAGTGATGAATTGCCTGACTTTTAACTACTATGAAATTAATATTAATTGTTAAAATACAAGAAAGCTTTCAATGTTTTCCCCACATTGAAAGAAAGTGCCAGTATGCCATACCGGTGCGTAACCGTCACAAAAAAAAAGCACTGTATTTCTTAAACTTTTGTTATTAATTTAATGAAATGCATGTTTTAATTATAATAATGAGCCAAAATAGAGTACACCGAATGGCTCCAAACAAAAAAAAAATTTACTTTAATGGGATTGTCGGGTATGTACTCTGTTCGCAGGAATGGATGTATAGATTGTTCGTTGCAGTGCTAAAACTGTTAGATACTTTTACATACGAGACAATTCATTGAAATCTATTTTTAGAACTGGTTTGTAATTGGATTTTTTTCTCCATTGAGTTTTTTGTTTGTCTCTTTCTGCGTGTTTACATTTTGGTAGTAACGTAATCATTACTCATTGTCACATTACAGCTCTACGGCACTATTGATTAGTTGATGTATCACTTCATTTAAGCTATACACATTAATAATTAATTTTAGGTTACCTACAAAATAAGAATCCAATCCAGGTTTCACAGCTTAAAATAATTAATCACTCTATTAAATAACGTATTTCTTTTATTATTTTTTTTTCTCTTTTCTTTTCTACTCTGGTGTTATAGTAGCTTTTAAGTTAAGTTTTTGTAGAAGGAAAAAAAAGAGACACCTGTAGTAATAAGTGTTAATGAGTATTTTTTTTTAATGATTAAACAAATAGGAAGGGTTGAGTGATACTGTGCTACGTGTCCTACACCGTCGTGTCAAATTTGTCAAAATATTTCTGTTTAATATTTGTGTCGTAGGAAAGGTTGCCACCTCCCGAATACTCCACAACTCCACAATAGTTTTCTTCCTCTACTACTTTAGCCAGCCTACTATTGAAACGGAGGGGACTGAAGATTATCTTTTTTTTTAATTCCTTAAATGTTAGTGAAACTCGCTTCTTATTTGTATGGGTTGCAGGGCGTGCAATGATGACGTCACCAAGCAATAACAATTCAAATTATGTTAATGTCCAGGAGATGAAAAGACAAGTTCTGAACCGTGTGGGGCAAGTGAGGGACAAGTGTATGACATGTGTGGGACATAAGCGGACTATGTGTGGGCCATGAGCGGACTATGTGTGGGATATGTGTGGGCCATGAGCGGACTATGTGTGGGACAGGTGCGTAATAAGTGGGGGACAAGTGTGGAACAGCCTCATTGGATGCTTGAGAGAATGAACTTTAAAGACATTTCTCCATGGTGACCACTTCCATAAAAACAATTGGATTGAGATAAACTAGAGTGAGAAATGTAGATGTGTCTTATGTTGGGGCCTATATATTTCCTCACAGAGTTTATATTAAAATGTCAATATCGGACACAAAGTAAAATTCCTTCTATAATCATTCCATACTGGCAGCATGTTTTAAATGTTTCTTTCTTGGTATTTCATTAGAACTCTATTTTATATACACATATTAATTGTCTTATATTGTAAACTATTCTGCAATTATAGTGATGTACTCTCTTTAATAAAATTAATAGATTTTTTCTTGAACATTTTTTTTTAGTTCTGTTTCTGTTCGTTGTTGTTGTTGTTGTTGTTTAGAATGTAAGTATAGTTGATTTATTCAACTCTACTTCCACATTGTCTCCTTACACTGGGCACCGCAAAAATAACAAAAACAACCAAACACATGCGTACCTCAAGTAAGCTATAGTACATAATCAAACGGAAAAAATATACATTCAATGATATAGCTTTTTAAAAAAACATTTGCTCTAATAGGATTCATACTTGTTTTGTTTTTTTTTGTCATTGCACAGTTTATATTAATCTGTTTTTGTTTTTTTACTTTAATCTTTATTAACACTCAAAACACTTTCCTGTTCATATTCCTTCATTTTGGTTCTCTTCCCCTTTCAACATGCAATCGCACCATTTCACTGTAATCAGTTACAACGTCAAGAATATACGTCTGCTTTAGAACGTGAAATAATAGAAGGAAAGCATAAAAACCAATAATTTGTTATTTCTAAAAAGGTGTGTGTTTGTAAAATATTGAGCCTTTCTCTTGCAAATGTATATGTCCAATTCTGTCTTACATGGTAACCAACACTCAATAAACTAAAAGCGATACACATCTTCCGTGACTTGTAAAAGACTGGTAATGGTCATAAATGTAATGGTCATTCATTATTGAAACTCCAGGTGATGGCGATAATCAGCATTAAATTAGGGGATATAACAATTTTCATACGCACCGAAAATTGAAACCTTGAGAGTTAAGTAGAAGATTGCTGAAAGTTGATAAGATAAGATAATTTGTATTGGTCCGATCAAACGGAAATTCAGTTTGACTACAAGTGACCACCTCAGCGTAACTACTGAAACACTAACGCTATACCACAACAAAATGGAGCATATGTTTTTATATTGTTCTTTTATTTATTTATTTTGGTTCTAAATTTAGATTATAATATTCCTTCCACTTGAGAGAGCTATCATAGAAATAATGACCAAAATGTTAACAATTGTGAGACTTTGAAATATGAATCAGATTTCCACTGAAGTAAGGGTAATAAAATGACACATAGAGTTTATCAAAATTTTTCCACAAAATTTAGAGGTATCGATTAAACTTTTAAATGTTTAATTTAAATTTGAAATTTTGATTAAATTGGATGAAATTGTCTTTTGTTTGCCCTGCATTTGAAACTTAGCTTTTAGGCTCATTGTCTCCGCTGTACTGCTATTGCACATTTTTTAAAGAAACAAACAAACATATCATTTTACCTAATTTGTATATCAATAAACTAAACTAAATGTTGGCTACTACATAGTGTATTTGTCATCACTAGTTCATCTAATTATTATTAGAATTATTGCTATTCTTATTAAAATCAATTTAATTGTTATAGCTAATGTGTTAGCGGTTTTTGCCCAAAGCAATGCCAGATCTTGAGATTTAAAACAGAAAAAAATTAATTTCACTGTAGTCTCCCCTTAACAGTGTTTTACCGAGGACCTTCCGTACAATGTTGCAAGTCCCAGCACTAAGCCTCAGTGCAAGGCTATGATGATAACCAAGGGAGGGAAGCAGTACCGTTCTGTGACCAATATAAAAAAATCTTTGTTTTTTTATATTTGGAGCCCCGAAGATGTCTGTAAGGTCAGTTATCACCTGACCACCGCGCCAACCTATTAGATTGATAGTGTTTTTTTTTTAAACTGTTATCATTGTCTAACAAGAAAGGGACAACAGATACAGCGTTGCTTCAGTATTCAAGGATGTCTCCCTTAATTACCACATTAGGAAAGTATTAGGAAAGTATTAAGGAAGTATTTTTTACAAAGCTTACAACTCACTCCTTCTGTATGATAAAAAGTTTGTACACGTTAATTCTCCCACACCCAGTCTCGGATCAAGCTTAAATTTTGCACAATTATTTCTTTTACCTGACAACACAAGAATCAATTTTAAAAATTAACCAATTATTTATTCATCTATTGGTAATAAATTATTTTGTTTGGTATCTCAAATAATAATAGTACTTGACTAAAGTGGTGGTTTAGCTGATCCAAACTCATTGATACATTTAATATAAGCTTTGTTTTTTTTTAAACAGTATATTTGCCTATTTTGCTTGTTTGATTATGTCTTAATCAATGAACTGTTTGATTGCGTGTACAAACACTTGCCGATTTATGTCCCCTACATTCCTGTATTCTATGATTCATGTATGTGATTTAGACAAACTCGATACAGAATGCCTTCAAATTAATCACTCGGTACAAAACAAGTCTGATTGATATCAATGATAACACACAAATCCATAGAGTCATTAAAAGATAGCGAGTTCATACATAACTTGTGGTGTCAAACTTTCTTGACGAGCGGATCAAACAACATTCAGTACATGAACTAAATATACTGAATGTACCTAAACCTTTTTTTTATTCTGTTCTCCTCCCCGTCTTCCCTACTCCAAGCAGTGGCGTCACTAGAGGGGGTGCGGTCCGCACCGGGTGACACCCACCCTAGTGACGCCACTGCTTCAACGCTTTGTAAATGAGATTTTTATGAAACGGAGGCATATCCATAAGTATCAAGCTTTATGGTATACCCGGTGTACAGAATACTGAAGCAGGCCTATTTATATACTAGACCTATATATTTTTAAAGATATTTATTTTTTCGGGGGAGCACTTTTTTTTTCTACAAAGCTTATATCCACTCACTCTGTCAGTCTGCCAATCTGTCTGTCTGGTAAAAAGTATAAACGTTGTTTTTTTCTCCAATTTCCCATTCTCAGATCAAGTTAAAAAACTTTGCACAATTATTCATTGTACCTGACAAGACAAAATTCAATAAAAAAAATTCACCAATTAATTAATTTTTTGTGATTAATTATTTTGTTTGATATTGAAGTTAAGGGGAGTAAATGTAGTTAATTAGAGATGTGGGATGTATGTGGTGGGAAGCGTGGTCGAGAGGCCAAGTGCACTTGAACTTGGCTTAACTTGGCTACCTGATAGGGGGGCTCGAAGCTCGACACCCGACTCGGGCAAAGTTGTGTTTACTGAGCGCCTAAAGGCAGCACGGGAAACCAACTCCTAGATATCCCCTTCCCCCCCCCCCCCCCCCCACTGGTCCATATATGAGATTGGACCAAAAGCGCTCTGAGCATGCTATAAGCATGAAAGTAGCGCTATATATAAAAGCTGTAATAATAATGTATGGATTAAATCCCCTTTATTACGTTTTGACACGTTTTTTTACTCCAACTTCCCATTCTCGAATCAAGTTGAAATTGTGCATGCTTATTCATTGTCGATGATAACACACGAATCAATCCGAAATTAACAAATTAGTTAATCATTTAGTACTAATAAATTAATTTTGTTTTATATAACAGAAAGGGAGCTAAACCCTGTAATTTTCAGATAAATGATAGTAATTAGCGGTTCTTTTCCTTAAATAATTTTTAAAAAATGTCAATCGTAACCTGTCTGTCTTTTCAATCTATCAATCTATTTTTCTTTCTTTCTTTCTTCCTTTCTTTCTTGGAAGTTGAGGTTAATTCAAATATAAAACGCAACATGTTCAAAAGTGCTTCGCGCTTAAGATGCCCTCCAATCAACTTACGCAACAAGTTCCCACTCCGTAACTATTACATCAGATCACTTGCCTATTACAGCGGTCGCATACTCTTAATGAAAGCACAGCATCAGCAATCTTTAGTTGCGTGTCCAATGCAAACTGTTAAAGAAACAGTGTACTTGTGTGGTCCTATACTGTAAATTGGTACACAACGATTAAGATGTGTCTATGCTATAGACCAGTGGTTCCCAAACTGTCACAGAACTGCCGCTGAACTATAGTGCTCCACTAGGCTTGAATAGGTGTTCTACGAACTGCTGAAATAATTAACTAGTAGACCACCACATGAATTAATCTCTCTAAAAAATAAGCCAAGTGTTCCGCTAAATACTCAGAATGTGCGAAGTGTTCCGTTAAGGAAAACGGTTGAGAAACACTGCCATCGACTGTTCCAGCAAGATCATTTCAGTTGTGTGTGTAGAGTAATACCAAATGATCAGTTAAGTTCTTTCTTCACTGTCCGCCTTAATCTGTGTCTGTTTGTCTATTCTGACATTTCCTAGAGGGAAGAGATTGATTGTGCAATTGGAACTGACCTTAACTTAATTTAGTTTACAATAATCCTCACAAAATAGTTCTGCGACATGGTGCAGACTGTTTAGCTATCCTGTAAGATAGACAAATAAAATCATTGAACAGATTTTAAGGTTAGTCACAGATTTTAAATTGAGTATCCCCCCTTCCACAGGGGCGTGCCTTTCATCTTACTAAATGGAGTTACTGGAAAAAAATGTTTTTTAATTTTATTTCTTACTTTACTGACTTTTAGTCTTCTTCTATATGGTGACGAACTACGAAGCAGAGGCGTAGTGAGCAAAATGGGGCAAGGAACCTTATTGCGGTTCCCCCCTTATTTTTAGTGAATATCACATAGGAATATAGGCTGCGTGTGGCGCGTCTCTCTGAGGGTGGCCACCGAAGTATCGTGCCCCTTATCCTCCCACTACGCCTCTGCTACGAAGATATAACTTACGATCTGTTCAAAAGTGTGAGATTAAACCTTTTTAGCTGTTTAGCGATCTCTCAGGCGACCCACTTTTTGGCCTGGAGTAGTAGATGAGTGTGTTCACAGGGTTGGTTGCTAGGTTTAAGAAGAAATGACGTAAAGCACAGAACTCGATGACATCATTTGCTGAAGACAATTAATACTAAATGCACGCAATCTCTAATCTAAACTCTTCGCGACAGCACTTGTACTAGATGTCACACGATATACATGTAGTCAGTACGTAGCAAGGTAGCCGAGGGCCCGGGTGCAATAATATCTAGGTGGGCCCGCCTTCCCCTCAATAAGACTAATTTAGTGTGTCACAAAAAACTGAATGCATTTAGAAAACGACATTCCATTGCAAGTATTGCTCCTTTTCATAAGTAATAATTCATTGAGTTTATTGAGTTACGACTCCATCGAGTAATAGTGTCTTCAATTGCAATGTTTTTTACAACTTCTGAACAGAATTAAGCGAATTAAGGCGTTTCAAATGAATAAACAAATATTTTATGTGTATATTAAAAATTCAAAAAACTACCATTGGTCAGTCTCTAACGATCCCCAATGCAACATAATACGATATACTTGTTGTTAGTATATAAGGAAGTCTCTGTTATTTTGTGTTGCGTTTTTTTTATGTAGAAAAAAGGAAAAAAAAAACATGTTGAGTATTGCGAAAGTTGAATAATTTGCGTGTCAAATTTTTTTATTCGTGCCAATCAGTCGAAATTTCCTTTGTTTGAGATACCAAACAAAATAATTAATAACCAGTAGTTAATTTACTAATTGGTTATATTTTTGTATTGATTCTTGTGTTGTCAAGTAAACGAAATAATTTTGCAAACTTTCAGCTTGATCCGAGTTTGAGTGTCGGAGAAATAACGTGTACAAACTTTTACTAGACAGAGTAAGTTGATATAGGCTTTGTAAAAATGGGACAAGCTGGCAACAATTGTATAATTCATGCGCCGTTCCTCAAGGTACCGTTACACTTATGTCGAGTCCCGCACGGTTAGCTTGGTACAATATATGAAAATGGCGGGGGGATCACGGTGTGCTTCTAGTCCATGTGCCCGAAGTGCCAGATATATCGGAAATAGCAATGTCTTACATAGTCATTGACTTGAACCTCTTCCAGACAGAACGGTTTGTTCAAGCAGGCTTACACGCCTAGAGTTCGAAGAGCCTTCGGCTCAACTCCTTAGACAATCACACGGCAACAATTGTCTCCACCAAGTCCGAGGCTAGCCACCATTACAATAAACCTGATGTCTAGGCAGCCGGTACACAGACTCAGGTTTAACGCTTTGAAGTTAAAAATTTGGTTTAGAATAGGATGTTTTGAGAAGACTTTTAAAGTTATACATTTTAATCACCTTTAAGAAAGTGCAATTATTTACTCCAGTTTGGTGTCATCCTTAAGGGCTCATGTGGGCCCCAACTGGTCATGAGTCATGGGCCCAAACGCAGTACATCCCTTTGCGCTAAGGCTGGCACGCTACAGACTGTGGCTGGTGAGACCTATGTGAGCCCGGTGTGTTTGGCTGCACAATGGGCAGGTTATTCCAGCTGGAGTTAGTGTCATTTGCCTTGCTTTTCTTCTCTGGCGCTTTTCTTCTGCCAGAGCTATTCTCTTTTCCTCAGCAATTTGTGCGACAGTTTTCAAAGCGCGACGACCTTAATGCTCTGTCATGTGCTCTGCTGTCTTCCAGGTGGCTGGGTTTATGCTGAACGCTTTCAGAGAAGCTTTGAGGGTGTCACTAGAGCGTTTTCTCTGTTCGCCTTGTGAACGCTTTCCTTCCCTTAATTGGCCTTAATTTGGCGGTCATCCATTCTGCAGACGTGTCCTGCCCATCGCAGTTGGGACTGCATCAGGATTGTGTGGATGCGTTGCAGACCCGCTCTTTGAAGGACCCGCCCTTCCTCCAACCTTCCTGAAACAGGATATAAATAAACTATAAAAGACCGTGTGCAAATCTTACACATGGGACCTTTTTTTTTTTGATTCACTTTGATGTATGCGTTTGCTGTAGCTTACCATTAAATGCGCCCATTCTATTACATTGGCCCCTTCTATTACATTTTTCAGTACCTTTAGGTTTCATTTACTACTCATATTACTTTAAATTTGGATTTTAAGTTTATTGTTTGATTATTGTTGTGCAACTAACATTACAATGTATGTATGCAGGTTTTAATATTGTCAAAAAACAACAACAACAACAACAATGATTTAAAAAATCAACGCAGTTTTTTTTTTTACACGAAAATTATTAATTTCATGTATAGTACCTCCACCTAAACAGAAACAAGAAAAAGATGAATATCATTCTGTTCTCCATTTAAACCGAACTGCCCTGGCGATCTCCATGAGACTGTGCCAATGTCAAGGTCTCTGGTAGGAATCCGGGACCATCGAGACTACATGTCCCAAGCACACGACCAGGCAGCCCCTCCGTAGTTATACGCATGCATAAAATAGTCATGGGGGGGGGGGATGCACACTATATAGTGAAAAAGACAACAATGTTTATTATAAAAAATTGTATGCTTTATAAAATATAGTCAAAATTTCTCTCGCTAAAATGGTTGTGCCAAAACGTCCCATCCGCCCATACTGTCATTTTTATTTCTGCCCAACAGGATTACATGCACCTATTTTGGGTTACTATTCCATTCGCCCAATAAATCAAATATGCCTGTCTATATGCCCACAAGCGCCCTTACTGTGATTGCGCCCTAACTATGACATGCGCTCTTTACAACTACAAGAACCCTAACCCAACCATGATATGCACCATTACTGTTACGTGCGCCCTATCCATTATATGCGCCCCCTTTATGACAACTCCCCCTTTCCACTTGTGTACAATCAAGACACCTCATTGCTATGATAATACGTGTTATAAAACGCCTGAGGCCAAGACAATCATTACTTTGTATAACAAAACGCGTCCTTCCAAGCACATCCGTGTGACCCATAAAAATGCGCGAACTGAACACACATCGACACACACGAACACACGTAGGAGATGTGTTAGTAATTGCAGGATTTGATTGCATAATAAAAGGTTTGATTACCTTTATCTTTGAAAGACCTTTTCGCCTGCTAACAGGATAGTTAGTAACACCGACTTCTGCTTAGCATATAACTAGACTAGCCTTTTATTAAAAACGAATCTGTTCTGAAAATAGTAACATTGGCATCTTTTTGACTTCTATCTTGCTTTGTACATAACCATAAAGGGAAATAAATAAAATGTATATCTTCGTCTGTCTAGCTTGCCATCGCGGAGATATATATTAAGCAAAGTCTATTATTAATATTATCATGAATTATTCTTTTCCGGCACTGCCAGGGTCAAGCTGCGTTAAATGAAAACATAATTCATTGCACATTATTATTATTATTATTAAAATAAACAAATATTCATTCTCATTCTCTGTCACTGCTTGCGTTATAGACTAACGAAATTCATTGTGGTCCCTTTAACAGTGCTCACGATTGGATTACTTATTACAATGTTCATAAAGATTTATTCAATTCACTTTTTCCAAGAAACGTCTTTTTCCCGGAAACATGTTTCGTCACGTGACAGAATTCGATAATTTCTTTCTTCCATTTACGCAGATCTTCTGTACTAGAGGTGTCCATCGACCAGGAAGTTTTTGTTTACGCATTACTGTGTAGTTGATTAAAGTGCTACTGTACACTTAAAGTGTTTTATATGGGATTCGGTTTCGGTAAGTGCTGATAAGAGGTTATAAGGCTTTCTTATTATCTGATACACTCTAGATCTCTAGTTCAAAACAAGGCATTTGATTGCACTTGATCTAGATATATTATAGTTAATCTAGATCTAGCTCTACTTATTTGTTGTTTTTTTAATAGAGAACTTTAAAGTGCTTACACTTACAGTAATTTAAACTGGTCATTAATTTTGTTTTAGAATAATCGTGTAGATTTTATAAAGACATTTACTCTAGATCTATATCAATACATGTATTAAGTGCGTTCGTTACCTTTAGGGCCGGCTTTAGGCATGGGCAAACTCCTATTTCCTATGTTTGGCCCTGTTACATTGAATGAGATTCCAATGTGTTATAACATAATGGCTGCCTTTTATGCGCTGCGAGCTAGATCAATCTTCACGATGGGTCGAGTTTTAACTGTAGATGGGAATCGAAACCAAGTTCTGATTCGGTTCGATCAGATTTGAGTTCGGTTCGATGACAAGTATGGTTCGGTTCGGTTTCGCCCCTTTCAGCCTGCTAAATGAAGAGTTGCGATTTCTTTTAAGTCAGCTATTATATGCGAAATCGACATCTTTTGTGTCTCTTGTAGTTTGTTATTCAGTTCATTTTGAAATCTTTTCTTCGCGGCACAAGCTAAGAATGCCGCCATATTGATTGTTTTTTTTTATCTCATTGTGCTGTTTGACGTTACGGTCTACAGAAACAGAAATCAGCAGTGAAGCCCCCTATGCGTTGGGAGTATCTGACCGAAACTAGTGACTCATCTGGGTGCATCCATTGCCTTTCGAGACAAAAGGAGCCATATATAGGTAGGATGTGATGTCCCTTTTAAAAGCCGAATCCCACAACCATGAAAGCTTGTTAACTCTTTCTCTCCTCAGTTATTTTTTCCACGTTTTGAAGAATTCTTCATTTTGCTCATGACTATTTCACTACCTTGTTATGATTTGGGCTCCTATGGCGTTGTCGTTTGTTATCAGAAAATGTTTAATTTGGTATAGATTTAAATGGAAATGCATGCTCTTTTTATATAATTCAAAGTCAAGTTTAAAAAATTAAACATTAGTTTAATTTACTGAGGTCAAAATCAACGATTGTATCGTCGTTTAGGAAAGAAAGAGTTAAGTTGAGGCCTTGTTTTTATTGCTCCGACATAAAAGTTTCTGATTCATACCTTATCACACAAAATAGTTGTAGAACATTTCCTCTACTTCATCA
Source organism: Biomphalaria pfeifferi (assembly GCA_030265305.1). Classification (NCBI taxonomy): domain Eukaryota; kingdom Metazoa; phylum Mollusca; class Gastropoda; family Planorbidae; genus Biomphalaria; species Biomphalaria pfeifferi. The sequence goes on from JASAOG010000011.1 coordinate 5,131,418, forward strand.
GCACACTTCCCTTTAGAACAGGGGTTCTCAACCTGTGGGTCGCGACCCTCTTGGGGGTCGATTGACCATTTGCCAGGGGTCGCTTAAAACCATCAAAAATACTTCTGGCATTTTTCCTAATGAATCATCATCATCAAACTCCATTAGAGTGAGGGCTTGAGAGGCTCAAATCCTCTCTTGCAAAAGCTCTGGACAGAAACCCTGCTGTCTTGCTTAGTGCATAAATGTCGCCATACAGGTCGAGAATTTTGGGTTCCCCAGACATGTCGAGACAGAGATCAGCAAGTCTGGGACAGTCAAACAGAATATGAGATACGGTTTCCTCTTCTTCCCTGCAGCGGTGGCACCGTTGAAAGAATAGAAGCATCTTCATGGTGTCTGAGCTGAAACTTTTTTGAACAGGTCTTTGCCAGTGGTGGTCCCATGCACGATCCTCCTAGTAGCTATCTCTTCTGTGATTTTAAAATTTGCTTTTCGTACCTCGAATTAGTACCAAGAGTTGAGCGGAATGTTTGAGACTATAGAAAACATTTTGAACTGTGCTGTTCAATCTCTTAGTTTTAAAGTGAGATTTCTAATTGTCATGCGAAAAAGGCGTCAATTTGAAATGTTTTCTTCGCGGCACAAGCTAAGAATGCCGCCATATTGATGTTTTTTTTATCTCATTATGCTGTTTGACGTTATGATCTACAGAAACAGCCACAAACAGCTCTAAACAAATCAAACATATTGGCTTATTTTCATGCTCCACAGAAAGGTAAAGATCTGTCCAATTTTCTCCTGGTAGTTTCTACATTCAGAGTCTAATTTTCGTGTCTTCGGATATTCCATTTCATTAACGCACTGTCACGCGCCGCTGGGAAAAGGCCTACATTGTCATCGGGCTCTAGGAGGTGTGTTTAATTAAAACAATAAATTATTGAAATAATTTAGTATTGGAGACGTTAAGTCTAGGGGTTTCTAACGCCACCACAGACTAGCGTGCGTTACAGATCGGAAACAAAACATACATGTAGCATACAATTGATAAAAGAATTCCTTTTTGTCAAAAAAGATAAAATAGTTTAATGTAATTAAAATGATTACAAAAGGTGATGAGTATAATCGTACATCCAATTAGCAATACACAAAGTAAGTAGAGATAAATGAGATGGTTAACTCATCATAATGACTGCTGACTGTATAAATGTGTGAGTGCCCTATTGTTCGTATGACTTTTCTGTTAGAATCCTGGGTTCGGTCGATGTCTGAGAAGCTTTTTCATCTGCCTTTGTGCTGTAGACTGTTTTAGTCTGCTAGTATGAGCATCAGCTTGGGAGGTGCCAGCTCCAGCTGAAATACCGTGGTTGAATTAGTAATAGCCGGCTGCTATTAGGTGTCCTCGAAGTGGGAATGACACAAAGGGGTGGGGCAATATCAATGACGATTAGGCAGGCTCCGGGTGCTGAGAATAAACTTCGGGCAAACTTAGAACTCAGTGTTCGCAGATGCCAAGGTTCCTTCCTCCAGCCACAGAGTTAAGGGTAGGAGGTTCAACAGGAACAGGAAGTGTGGGGACTCTGCGACAGGCAGAAATTCCACGTAGCAGGAACCAGTTGGTGTCTCCAGTCACAATCAGGCACAAGGTCCAAATGAACTGAACAAGAGTAAGGGAGCGCACTAAAGAATATTTGTAAATGAACGCCCCTCAACGTTCTAAAATGTGGCGACTGCTCGCGATTGGAGAAGTTTGAGCCTTATAAGTCGCTTGGCCGGAAATAGGACAGCATGTGATAAGTCAAGATAGACTAAGACTGCTTTATTGATCCTTACGGAAATTTGTTGTGATTACAAGGACTCTTTTCTCATATAAAGACAACACAACAGAAAAATACACACAAATACAACAGACAACATAAAGAGTTCATTCAGCGACTACACACAGGTATCTTGGTGCATTTCATGTTTCCTGATCAATGAGTGGCGGTGATAGAGTCTGACCGAGTGAGGTACGAACGAGTTTTTGTACCGCTCTGTTCTTGTTTTGATTGACAGCAGTCGCCCACTTCGCGACGACCTGTCGTAGTTCTGATGGAGCGGGTGGCCGTTGTCTTCCAAGATTTTTTCGATTTTTCTTAGGCACTTTTGTTCAAAAAGCTCCTTTAAATGTGGCAATGTTGTAAGTGTAATTTTAGATGCTTTTTTAATGATTTTTTCTAGACGCAACAGTTTAGATGAGGCGTTGCCTTGCCAACAAGTTATTCCGTATGTTAGCAGACTCTGCATAGTCGCGCGGTAAAATGTCTCAAGGATCTTCTTGCTTAGTTTAAAGCTATTGAGTTTGTATAGAAAAAAGAGTCGCTGGGCTGCCTTCTTTGTCAGAGTTCCAAGGTGGTCTTCCCATGAAAGCTTGTTGTTGATGATAACACCTAGATATTTATATGCCTTTACTTGTTCTATAGATGTAGTGTTTATTTGCAGTTCACGTATAGTATGTTTTTTCTTTCTAAAATCTATTATAAGCTCTTTAGTTTTTGTTACATTCAGTTCTAGAAAGTTGTCGGTGCACCAGTTTGTAAACTCTTCTATCGAGCTTCGATACTGAGTTTCGTCTCCTGAAATAAGACCGACTATGGCAGTATCATCAGCGAATTTAATGAGTTTAACTGAGTCATAGATGCTTCTTATGTCATTAGTGTAAAGAGTGTATAGTACAGGAGAAAGTACACAACCTTGTGGAGCAAGTATAACATCCGGTCAAGATTATGAGAACACCTGGCTAGAGGTCAAGCGTGACGTGCGCTCAGGGTCTAGAGTCTAGACAAAGGGGAAGGGACAGTCTGGCTGCCTCGCAAGATGAAAGAAGCTGAGATTGTCTCGCGCTAGTGATAAAGTCAACAAGGTTGATAGACTTTCCATTACAATATAATGCAGGCTTGCCCAGATGGGCAAACTAGTGAGTAGCAAATGTGGTTTGGCATGCGTACTACGAGAAGTGGAGATAATCCAAGGAACATGATACAAAATTGGTCACCACTGTGGTAGACTCAGTCTGGCAAGAAGAGGAAAAGGTGAGGTTTGGTGGTGAAATCGGAATAACAAATCATTGGGATAAAATAAATAAATGATACTTAATGCTGTGATAAAATTGAGTGACTCTGTCAGCAAGCTTTTGACATTTGACACGCACAAATATTAAACGGTACGGCTCCCTTCGTGTTTGATACCAAAAGAAGACAAACCGAAATGATGCAGGAAAGTTGCAAACACAAATTAAAAACAACTGTCAAATCATCTCGCTGAAAAGTTATTATTCTTGCAAAAATTTTTTTATTCAGTTCGGTTAAGGAAAGGACTGTTCGTTCGGTTCGGTTTGGTTTGTACCGATCAGTTTTAAAGTTCAAGTGAGGTTTGGTTCGTTAGTTTCGTTCGAGTTCGGTTCGTTTTGTTCGAGTTCGGTTCGTTCTGTTCGAGTTCAGTTCGTTTTGTTCGTGTTCGGTTTGTTTCCCATCACTAGTTTGAACCCTCCACGTTTCCATCCCTGACCGTCCATCAGGATGTTTGAACTAAGACGTAGATCTAATAATTAATCACTATTATCTAATCTGATATATTACAGACACTACTTCCACTCTAGATCTAGATCTCATTTTCATAGCTTTTGATTTATATTTCAAATGCATGTCTAAATATTGTGCCGACTCATCGCTAGGCTAAGTTAGGAGGCCGCTGTATTTCAAAATGTTAATAGCTTTAAAAGACTAAATTCTACTTCTAGAGCTAGAATCGAGTAGGAATGAAATAATAACTAGATCTGATCCCAATTTTTAAAAATCTAAATATATATGTGATATTTTTACCCCATATCTCTTATTTTAATGAGATGTAAATAACCTTCGGAGGGAGAGAAATGTGTATTAGGAGTTATTTTTTTTGGTCTTTTTAAAATGGTCACAGTTTTATGCATAAAGTAGTTTACGCACTCGACTACATGTTCGTATACACGTTTTGCTAATGGGAAGAGACGAGACACTAAACCAGTGTTGGACAAACTACGGCCCGCGGGTCAAGTCTTCTTCCCCACCTCTCCCCCCCATACTATATCCATTCCATCCTGCAACCCCTCTCTATTTATTTTTTTTCTCGATGGCAGCTTGAGTTACGCGCCCCCTCTCTCCCCCCCCCCCCCGAGCATAATGATTCAAAAGTTCAGGTAATAACACTTTGATATACCTCAGAAATGAAAACAGAAAAACTACAAACGTATGTTGTTTTTTTTCCACCTAGTTCTGCTTCTGAATGGCCATGTACGTTCAAGTTGTTTTAATACTATACTCATTGCAGATCTTTATACAATTTCTAAACCGCAATAACCCCCCCCCCCCCGCTTCCCATTGGTTTTAATATTCTAGGCCTATAAAAACCTATTGCGGTTTCAAAACCACAGCCAAAGACCTTTTATCTCTTTAAAAAAAATAAATATTTGTAGAGCTACGGAAGCTCAATTGTTTCATAGTTTATTTTGCTTGTTATTTCAATTAAAAAAAAAGCTAATCTGGAGCCTAAAAGAAATCTATTATATTTCTTTAGATAAATAAAAGTAATGTCAAATTTCTTTTATATGCTTTATCTACCTCCCCCCACCCCCCCAAAACAAAAAAAAAAAGGAATTTTTTTTCAAAATTTTAATTAAATTCATTGTAGATATTAGCAGCCGCCTTTTTTCAAAGACCCGAACAAGCAAAATAATCATTTTTAAAAAAGCATATATAATGGAGAAAAAAACTGCACATTAACAGCTATTATCTCAATACTTTAGAAATGAATAAACCGTTTCTATATCAAACAAAATTAATATATTGCCATTTATTAATGAATTAGTTGTTACATATATTATATTTAATCCGTGTATAGTTAGGGATACGATAATGGAAAGTGGACGAAATAACGCGTGCAAGATTTGTATTAGACAGAGTGAGTTGTAAACAACAAAAACAACAACGTTATCATCAGTTGTACACAAGAAATATAGCCATCAATTAAGCTGTTAAATAATTGATTCAAATGAAAATTTTGGAAAGTACGGGTTAAATAATTGATTCAAATGGAAATTTTGGGAAGTACGGGTTAAATAATTAATTCAATTGGGAATTTTGGGAAGTACGGGTTAAATAATTAATTCAATTGGAAATTTTGGGAAGTACGGGTTAAATAATTGATTCAAATGAAAATTTTGGGAAGTATTGGTTAAATAATTGATTCAAATGAAAATTTTGGGAAGTACGGGTTAAATAATTGATTCAAATGAAAATTTTGGGAAGTACAGGTTAAATAATTGATTCAAATGGAAATTTTGGGAAGTATGGGTTAAATAATTAATTCAATTGGAAATTTTGGGAAGTACGGGTTAAATAATTAATTCAATTGGAAATTTTGGGAAGTACGGGTTAAATAATTAATTCAAATGGAAATTTTGGGAAGTACGGGTTAAATAACTAATTCAATTGGAAATTTTGGGAAGTACGGGTTAAATAATTAATTCAATTGGAAATTTTGGGAAGTACGGGTTAAATAATTGATTCAAATGAAAATTTTGGGAAGTATGGGTTAAATAATTGATTCAAATGAAAATTTTGGGAACTACGGGTTAAATAATTGATTCAAATGAAAATTTTGGGAAGTATGGGTTAAATAATTAATTCAATTGGAAATTTTGGGAAGTACGGGTTAAATAATTAATTCAATTGGAAATTTTGGGAAGTACGGGTTAAATAATTAATTCAATTGGAAATTTTGGGAAGTACGTGTTAAATAATTAATTCAATTGGAAATTTTGGGAAGTACATGTTAAATAATTGATTCAAATGGAAATTTTGGGAAGTACTGGTTAAATAAATGATTCAAATGAACATTTTGGGAAGTACTGGTTAAATAATTGATTCAAATGAACATTTTGGGAAGAACGGGTTAAATAATTGATTCAAATGAACATTTTGGAAAGTACGGGTTAAATAAATGATTCAAATGAACATTTTGGGAAGTACTGGTTAAATAATTGATTCAAATGAACATTTTGGGAAGTACGGGTTAAATAATTGATTCAAATGAACATTTTGGAAAGTACGGGTTAAATAATTGATTCAAATGAACATTTTAGTAAGTACGGGTTAAATAATTGATTCAAATGGAAATTTTGGACGCGCAATTAATTTAACCCTTAAAACGCGTGTGGTAGTTTAGTCTCTAAACATCAGAATTGTAATTCCATTGTGTAGGTATCATTTTAAAACAACTCAGCGCTTTAAGGGTTAATGACTGTTTTTTTTTTATATACAATCTCCCACAACGTTTGTAGCACAATTGAGGCTATATTTAGAAGCCTTCAAGCATTACTTAGGACCCTAAACTGAATTTTTTTTTTTTTTTTAACAAAGGTGATCGGTGTATGTTGTACGTTACAGAAATCATTTTACAGAACCAAAGTTATGTCTGATTCATACATGAGTCTCACATATTTATCCCTTTTTGAAATGAAATCAATAGTAAATTTCGTGTTTTTTTAAATGCCTGTCATATGATATAGAATAGGTAGATATAAACTGCATAAATAATTAAATTTTTATTGGGACACGAATGCATTCTAGGGCCCTGACACATTTATTCACCTACCACTCACTTATCAGTAATTTTCCCACTTTCCGTGGAAAAAAAAAATTACCTGTTGTAACAAGCCTTGGGTCTAGAAAAACGAAACCATTTTCACGATCGAAACCACGGCGGTTAAATTTAACCAAAACGATTTATCGTTCGTGATTTCGACAATATATGTTTCTGAAAGCCGACATATCAAATGGTAAACGATTAAATTTCCTTTCGTTTTTAAACCCTTTTTACACTTTTTTTTTAGCGTGATAACTTGATTTTGTAGGCATTGTCTAAAACAATCATATGTAGCTGACATTGGCTGAATACTTTTTTTTTTAATGTGAGCATTTCGTTTTTCAGGATGGGGGGGGTGGGGGGGTGGGGTGTGGGGGGGGAGAGATGGCTGAGTTGTTAAGCGCTTGGATTCTGAAATGAGGTCCTGGGTTCAAATTCTGGGTTCTGAGTCAGATTTTGAATTTAGAGATTTTTATGGCGCCCTCGAGTCCAACCAACTCTAATGAGTACCTAACTTTAGTTGGGGAAAGTTAAGTCGGTTGGTCGTTGTGCTGGCCACATGGCACCCTGCTCGTTAACCGTTGGCCAAAGAAACAGATGACCTTTACATCATCTGCCCTATAGACCACAAGGTCTGAAAGCGGAACTTTACTCTTTTACTTTTGTATTACGATTTTCAGGATAAGAAAAAAAGTCCACCGAGAAGTCCACAAAAGCCTAATAAATACAGCGCCTGTCCTTTTTGCTGCTGAGCTGTTAGCTCTTTTGCAGACTGTGCCAAGGAAAAATAGTGTACAGTTCTCTTCAGTTGTTCAGCACTGCTGTATAGGGTGTTGGTTATGTTGGGCTGTAGTGGTAGTAGGGTCTGCCTAAGGTGGATTAGGAAGGGGCATTCAAAGAGGATATGGTATACGGTTTCACAAAAGTAGACGCAGTGTCCACAAAGGGGGAGTTGTGTGGAATTTATTTAATTAAGATGGTAATTTAACAGAGATGTGTGTCCTGTTCTTAGTTGGAAGATCGTAGATTGCTCTTTGCAGGGGAGGAAAATGTTTTACATGTTTCGGATGTTCCTTCAGAGTTGAAGATAATTACTTTCTAGTCCAAACCTCCCGCAGGACGACGGGGGATGGGAGCGGGCAGGGTTTGAACCCGGGACCATCGATAAATCTGAATGACAGTCTAGCGCGCAAACCGCACGACCAGGCAGCCAGGAAGTTAACATATTGTTCATATTAGCGAAAAGGCCATGACAACGTTTTATCAGGGTCGCATCTGCAGTATTTTTAGTTTTACTATTACTGCCTGGTATGGCAATCCGGACTCTAAAAATAAAAATAAACTCCAGAGAATCCTAAATGCTGCTGCAAAAACAAAACAAATCCCATTTGGGCAGCTGTTTGATAAAAACATTCATAAAAAAGCTAAAAAGGTTCTAGAAAAAAATAATCCTCCTCGATGTCTTTTATTTTGTGATTTCCCCATTACAAAAGAGATATTAGACACCGATAGCAATGATAAACAGACAACAAATATTATTGTTATGATTTTTATTATTATTACGTTTGCATCGATATTGTTATTGTTACAGTAGTAAAGCCGAGGTGGACAATGGTAGTCAAACTGAATAACAATTTGTTTGGACTAATAAACTTATCTTAAGATCCGAAAAGCATCAGAACAGTCACATACTGTAAATAAGACTATTTGTCAAGGCGTAGAGTTTGCGAAAGGAGGGGGGGGGGGGGGATTGAACTGAAACTTGAAATTACGGCCTATCCATTTCATGTAATGGATATTAGAATTCTCTGGTAAAAGAAATGTATTGGGGCCTTTATGTTATTATTGTTATCAATACGGAGAAAAAAAAAAGGAAGGGAGATCAGCCATATTAATATATAGCCTGGACATAGCCGTGTATTGTTATTCTAAAGCAGCGGTTCTCAGCCTTTTAAGCTCGGCGACCCCTTCTTACAATCCCCCACTCTGCCGCGACCCCCCCCCCCTCACACACACATACAGCAATAGAAGAGTAGACAAAAACAATCCCTATTTTCGATGGTCATAGGCGACCCCTGGCAAATTGTCAATCGACCCCCAAGGGGGTCGCGACCCACAGGTTGAGAACCCCTGTTTTAAAGCCTCTTGTGTTTTTCTTGATCTAATGATTTAAAGGTTATTAAAATTATTTTATTTAAATCAAATTAATTTAACGGGAACATGAATACAACAGGAATAGATCGTATGCTGTACTTTCCCGCCAAACCTAATCAGAATAATCAGGAGGTCATAGTTAAGTTAGGCATTCAAGTCAGTCAGTAATCCTCATTTGATTTATTGCTAGTCTTGGGTCCCCAGCTTATGGACCACAGTTTGACAAGGTGGATCAATACCTAGGCATTGTTTATAAACAAAGTGCATTGGCGGCTTTGTTTAATCCAAACTTTGAACGGTGAGCACCGCTGTCCTGTGTAAGTACCAGGAGATTGTCTCTTTTGTGGGAGGAGGGGCAAGGTGGTTAGACAATCACATAGAGGTGGGACACACTTATAACAATATTTGGAAAGGCTCTTGTCAAAGATCGGCAACAGTAATCGACTACCGCCATTGCAGTTTTTATTCGATACTAGCCTTTTTTTTTTAAATTTGTGCCGGCTATCTGCTTTGGCTTTGTTCAGCCTTTAACTACTTGGCATTAACCGTATCGCTATGTTGACTTTATCTATGAGATCGATACCTTGCCTTGATCGAAGATGACCTTCATTGACAACCGTCGATTGTGTCAAAACACGAGGAGGTCAATGTCATTTCCAAAAAAAATCTAATTAGAAATAAATTAAAAGTGCCTAAAGTAACACTATACGTACTAGGACATCAGGACAATGATTTTTGAGCCTATTTAGTAATGTTGCTAGCCTTTGTGTTGGTCCAGACAATCGCGGGCATGCTATTCTAGCTCAAAGTGACGCCCGTGTTGAAACAGTTACGTGAGGGGGTAACGAGGCCTAATGAATAGCAAAACAAAACTCCCGTGGGGGAGTCCACGGGTAGGCGAGAGTTTACCTATTGCACGTAGCGGAGTTGAAAGAGAGCCCTCACGACCCTGTCGATAATTTATGCGCCTTTCCTCAAGGGACCGTTTACACTAATGGCGAGTCCTCCACGGTTAGCTTGGTAGGAAAATGGTGGAGGTTCCCGGTGCACTCGGCCTTCGGCCATGTCTAGCCCATGCGCCCGGGGGTCGGATGTATCGCAAATAGCAATGCTTTAAATAGGCATTGACTTGGATCTCTTCCAGACAGAACTGTGGTTCACACAGGTTTTTTGTTTTTTTTTTTACTGTTTGACGCTCAAACAGGTGTTTTTTCAAACTTAGAGCTCGTAGAGCATTCGGCTCAGCTCTTAGACGATCAAACGGTCCAGACAATGTCCTCTTCAACTATGGTTCATTGAAATAGAATAGACTTACATGACAAAGTCATTTTTCTTGACAACTTACAATATGGCGTCCTTGACCTTGTTTATTTTATCTATTTCAAATTCTCTCTCACAGACTTCCATTACATCGCCACCACATTTCCTCATTTTGCCCTCTTACTAGATCTAAATATTATTGCTTGAGAAATGTAAATTTTAAAAAAAAGTTCCCCTTTCAGACTATGCGGTCTACAGGGCAGATGATGTTAAGGTCATCTCTTTTCTTTGGCCAACGGTTAACGAGCAGGGTTTCAAGCGGCCAGCATAACGATAAACTGCCTATACTTTTCCCAACCAACGTCAGGTACCCATTAGAGTGGGGTGGACTCAGGGGCGCCCTAAAAATTCCCGAAGTTAAATATCCCCAGTCTTCAGTAAGTTTCGAACCCTGGACTTGACCACATTTACGCGAAATGTAAAGCGGATCTTACAAATCAAAAGTGTAATTAAAGAGCAGATTACTCCGATTAACTTTTGGTGTGAAAATCTCCACTCGGGCATGAAACGTGATTATGCCGTCTGGTAATTTATTTTTTTTAAAACCGTGGTTAACGATTTACGCAAGACTGAGTTTCTGAAATTCATTACTGGCAACCACGATATGCAGGATTAGGTGTGAATGAGTTAAAACTTAAATGTTCTATGTTGTCTTATTCCTATACGTTAGATGCGAAGGGACGGCACTGACTCCCCTCTTAGTTATAAATCATTGGTACTGCATTATAGAGTTTGTTTCCCCAGCCCTCCCGCTGATTACTTTAAGCCGGGCCGACAATATGTTTGCCCTTGATATAATAGGGTGGAAGGTGGTAGGAAGTTATTTATCATTGACTGTAGCGTAGAGTGGTAACTACCAACTCTCTTATCAGCTGTGAATTTCCTTTATTTCCAAATGTTTATTCTTCTTGTTCTATAATGAAGGGATTTATTTCTGATTTCATTTTTCTTTCTGCCATGTTTTAAAAATAACTTAATGATCAAAGCACATTTTTAAAATTGTTCTGTATAGAGTCAGTTTAGACACTTTTTATAATAGAACCAAGTCGCTATAAAAATAATAATTTAGATCTCAATCTTTTCGCTCTAGGGAGTCGATAGATGTTTTGCATTTCGTCGCAGGCGGATACAAAAAATGTAAACAATAATATAGAGAGAAACGAGAGAGAGAGACAAGAGAGAGAGAGACAAAGAGAGACAAGAGAGAGAGAGAGACAAGAGAGAGAGAGAGACAAGAGAGAGAGAGACAAGAGTGAGAGACGAGAGAGAGAGACAATAAGAGAGAGACAAGAGAGAGAGAGACAAGAGAGAGAGACAAGAGAGAGACAAGAGTGAGAGACGAGAGAGAGAGACAATAAGAGAGAGACAAGAGAGAGAGAGACAAGAGAGAGAGAGACAAGAGAGAGAGAGACAAGAGAGAGAGAGACAAGAGAGAGAGAGACAAGAGAGAGAGAGACAATAAGAGAGAGACAAGAGAGAGAGAGACAAGAGAGAGAGAGAGAGAGACAAGAGAGAGACAAGAGAGAGAGAGAGACAAGAGAGAGAGAGAGACAAGAGAGAACAAGAGAGAGAGAGAGACAAGAGAGAGAGACAAGAGAGAGAGACAAGAGAGAGAGACAAGAGAGAGAGAGAGACAAGAGAAAGAGACAAGAGAGAGAGACAAGAGAGAGAGAGAGACAAGAGAGAGACAAGAGAGAGAGAGACAAGAGAGAGACAAGAGAGAGAGAGACAAGAGAGAATGATAAGAGAGAGACAAGAGAGAGAGAGAGAGACAAGAGAGAGAGACAAGAGAGAACAAGAGAGAGAGAGAGACAAGAGAGAGAGACAAGAGAGAGAGACAAGAGAGAGAGACAAGAGAGAGAGACAAGAGAGAGAGAGACAAGAGAAAGAGACAAGAGAGAGAGACAAGAGAGAGAGAGAGACAAGAGAAAAAGACAAGAGAGAGACAAGAGAGAGAGAGACAAGAGAGAGAGAGACAAGAGAGAGAGAGACAAGAGAGAGAGAGACAAGAGCGAGAGACGAGAGAGAGAGACAAGAGAGAGAGAAGAGAGAGACAAGAGAGAGAGAGACAATAAGAGAGAGACAAGAGAGAGAGAGAGACAAGAGAGAGATAAGAGAGAGAGAGACAAGAGAGAACAAGAGAGAGAGACAAGAGAGAACAAGAGAGAGAGACAAGAGAGAGAGACAAGAGACGAGAGAGAGACAAGAGAGAAAGAGACAAGAGAGAGAGAGACAAGAGAGAAAGAGACAAGAGAGAGAGAGACAAAAGAGAGAGAGAGAGACGAGTGAGAGAGACAAGAGAGAAGAGTGAGAGAGAGACGAGAGAGAGAGAAGAGTGAGAGAGAGACAAGAGAGAGAGACGAGTGAGAGAGACGAGAGAAAGAAACGAGAGAGAGAGAAGAGTGAGAGAGAGACAAGAGAGAGAGACAAGAGAGAGACGAGTGAGAGAGAGACGAGAGAGAGAGACGATTGAGAGAGAGACGAGAGAGAGAGAGAAGAGTGAGAGAGAGACAAGAGAGAGAGACAAGAGAGAGACGAGTGAGAGAGAGACGAGAGAGAGAGAGACGATTGAGAGAGAGACGAGAGAGAGAGAGACGATTGAGAGAGAGAGACGAGAGAGAGAGAAGAGTGAGAGAGAGACGAGTGAGAGAGAGACGAGAGAGAGAGACAAGAGAGAGAGAGACGAAAGAGAGAGGAGAGAGACAAGAGAGAGAGAGACAAGAGAGAGAGAGAGAGTCGGAGACCGTACCATATAAGCAATGTGTGCTCAACACACTATACACACACACACAAACACACACTGAAGAGACAGTACCAACAAGCAAGGCGTGTTCAACACATTGCATTCGCGACACATCGCTTATTACTAGACTGATACAAGGCTTAGAGTATTAGCCAACAAACGACCCTACATATCCTATCAGATGTCAGCTTTTCTCCGTAAACCAGCGATTCTCATCCTTTCATGATTGCGGACCAATAGAGTATCTTAAATCTCATTCCACTCTTGCGCTCTGTTGCAGCAGGTGTTGTGCTAACACCAGGACCGAATTCAAGGAACTACACAGAACAGCTGCCAAGGGCCTAACCTTCAAAGAAGGTCCTCACAAACTTATAATGTAAAAACAATATAATAATGTAAATACAATCAATATATAAAAAGTACATTAAAAAAAGCTTATAGTTTACAACTATATATCTCAATAATGTAAATTTATTTCCCTTTTTCGATATCAAACCAATTGATTCATTGCCAACAATAACTTGACAAATTGGTTAGTTTTTGTTTAAATTTATTCATGTTTTGTTAGGTACAATAAATAATAATGGAAAGATTCAACTTGATCCGAGAATGGGGTCCTTCATAGACGTGACCATTAAAACGTCGTGTAGACTAAACGCAACATATATATATAAGTCGTTTGAATGTAAATAGACTTTTCATCACATTTTGTTAATATTTGAACGGAGATAGAGATCTACAACTTGTAAATTGAATATTCTACACAGAATGTTTTCTTAAAATTTCTGTTCTATCACAATGACTCTGGTAAGATATGTTATTCTATAACAATTAGTACCATGACGCCATCCGATAAAAGGGGGATACGGTCTGTTTGATTAATTATAAAATTACTGGTTTTAGTATAGCTTTAATGAATTAAGCATGGCTGTGAAATTAATTTCTGTTTCTTAAGCTCTGAATAGGATGTGACGTAACGTCAATCTATAGACACCCTTGGAAATGCGGATATAAAATAAACCCTAAGAGTCATTTATTAATTTCAAGGAAGTGGTGGAGTGGTAAAACGCCTGGCGTTTGACCCAAGAGGTAACGAGCTCTATTCCAAGAGAAGACGGAACACTGGGAGTTTAGATCGTGCACTCTTCTCTAATGGGTAGATGACGAGTTCGAAATTTGGGGAAAGACAGATTTAAAATTCGGGGGGGGGGGGTGTTATGGAGTGTGTGTGTGTGTTTCTATGGTGACGGTGGGAAGATGTTAGTGATGAGTTGTTGAATGATGCAACATAGGTGGCATGGTCGTCATTGGTTTTAGTTAAGACAGACGACTCCAGAATAAATTCCCCTAATCAAAAATTGAATGCAAGTTAATGAGCTTATAGTAAAAAGTAAGTGATCTTGGGGTAGATAATGATAATGTCACGTGACATATCAACGACCAACATCCTTTTCTAACATCTGTGGGTAGCGTGGTCGAGAGGGGCTAAGCACGCTTGAACTTGGCTTGTCATGGTTACCTATGAAGGGGGCTCGAAGTTCGACACCCGACTCGAGCAGAGTCGTGTTTACTGAGCGCCTAAAGGCAGTACGGAAATCCTTCTCCCAGATTGGACCATAGTGCTCCGAGCATGCTATAAGCATGAAAGTAGCGCTATATAAAAGCTATAATAATTAAGTGCTCCTTCTTCCCTAATCCCATTAGAGAATGGAGTGAGTTGCTTGAATCAGCCAGGAAAACCAACGACTTAGCAGAGTTTAAGTCAGTGATTAACATGAATGACTAGACAGACACATGAATTGCATAGGACGTAATTATCTTCTTTTTACAATGAATATATAAGAAGATCTGTGTAGGCCACAAAGTTTTGACCATAGCTACTGCCCAATCTTATTTTACCCTTGGCAAAGGTGTCCTCATCAAATAAGACCTCATTACCACAAGTTGAGTCACAATCGTCCTACAGCGATAGTTAGCCAACACGTGCTAACTTACAACTTAAGAGGCATTCAGATTCATCAATAAGGCATTCTGTTACCTTAATACAAATGTACATGTATATTTTTCAAAGCTACTTGCACTGAATTAAACAAATAAAACAGGCCTGATTGCTATAGTGGTATTAACACTATTCCTTTAATAATGCAGTTGTAAGTCATGTTGTGATTTCAAGTTAAAGATAAAGTAAGATGAAAAAAAAAAGTTCTACCTTTATTTAGCTGATGAATTTTAGTAATAGCGATAAATTCGCCCTTGATAACTAATAAATGTTGGCGCTAAATATGTAGGTCACTACTGGGTCTGTTTTGTTTCCGCCCAGTTTGGTTCTGTGATTGTAACTACCTTGACACCGTATAAAGCTTTGGTTTGAAAAGTCTATTTCTTCTAGGCCTACACTGTTAGAATACGCTCTCCTTTCAGATCTAGCGTCGCTTTACGATCTCTAGGGCAGATGATGTAAAGGTCTATTAAAGTTTCTCACATTCAAATATAACCTCTGGGGTGTTTTTTTTTTTTTTTTTTTTTTTTTTTTGGGGGGGGGGGGGGGGGGGGGAGGGGAGAGGTTTACGAGTTAACAGCAGTTGGCAACATCTGAAGTCTAGCTTACTATACACTATATATTCCGAACTTTGAGGACAAATTAAACTAGATCTGTATATTGGACATTAACAATCTTGACTTCGCCTATTCTCAAAAAGAACGATTCCCAAACTGCGCGTTTGGAATATAATTTTTTTTTTCTTTTAAAATGATTGACCTACATTTAAAAACAGTAAAAATTCCACTTACAGACCTTTCGATCTCTAGGGCAGATGATGTAAGGGTCTTCTGTTTCTATGACATTTAACTAAGGTGCCAGCACAACCACCAACTACCTTTACTTTATCGATTACTGTCCGGTGGGTACTAAAAATCTCTAATTTCAAAATCACAGTCTTCACCAAGATTATAAGCCCAAACTCCCTTAGTTTTCAAACCAAGTGCTTGACCACTTAGCCCCCACATCCCCAGTGACCAACATTATGAGAAAATAAAGACGAAATTAAAAACGTCTCACAAAAGTATTAGCTAAATGTATCAGTAAATATTCTAAATAAGACGAATATCTGCAACAAAAAAAAAACAAGATTACAAAGAGAGTTTGTGTTACACAAACTCAGAGGCGGCCCCCGTCGAAGTCGGATCCCTGGTGGGTCTGCCTATTCGCAAAGAATATTCAAGAGGTAATTTAATTTTGATGGTCAAAAGTAATAATGTTTCAAAGATTCATTTGCCGTTTGTAAAAAATGTTTTTTTTTTTGTTGTTGTTTTACATGTTTCCGGTGTTCCTTCTAAGTTTAAAATAATTCACTTCTCGCTGAACGTTGGAGGATGGCAACAAGCAGTGGATGAACCCTGCTTGGTCGTTCAGTCTGCGTGCTGGACTGTCGTTCGGATTTATTGATGGTTCTTGGTTCAAACCCTGCATGCTCCCGGCCTAGCTAGACTAAAAATCGCCTTCATCAATACGAGCCATTTATCGAGTGTTCATAGACATTGTTGCACCGAGTGCGTTCTTTTAGCATTTAATTTAAAGAATTCATTCATATGACGTCAAAGAAAAAAAAATTCTATTACCTCACAATAGGCTAGTACCGGTACCAAAAAAATGTCTTTATTTACACGAGATATTAAACGAGGGTTCATAGACATTGGTGCACTGAGTTCTAATAGAATTTATTTTAAGAGGATCAAAGCCGCATTATTTTTGCGTTTTGTCTGTCAGTTGGTCTGTCCGTCATCTTAATATAATAAAAAAAAACAACTAAAAGCTATTAAAAATTGATTAACCTTTATTTTACGTTTCAAAACATCGCAATAATTTAGGTATGAACACAATTGATTGAAGTTTATATAATAGATTGTTCCGGATGTTTGTATAAATAGTAAAAGAAAAAGATAAATGTAATACCGTTAATTAAATTTGTTGGATGGTCTCGTATAAAAATTAGAAGAACTACAGCCTTGTGGAGAGATATTCATACTATATTTGGTGTTTGGATGTTGTTTTCCTTAAAAATCGGAACATAATATTAACGATAATTAGATTTTTTTTATGTTTTAGGTAGAAAATTAATTGTACTGTAAGAGAGAAGTGAGTTAAAATATTTTTCAAAAAAATCCGGAATAACATTATTTCGTAACTGAGAAGATTATTTGTTTATTAATTAGAAGAGGGAGTTCAAACAGTTATTTGGCGTTAGTAGATTTTTAAATAAATTCGGAAATTTCTGGCGACGATTTGTAAGTAATATAAGTCGATTTCTTTTCAAAACAAAATCCGGAACATTCTTTATCGATGACTAAACTTTTATGTTATGTTTCAGCAAGAATATTAAATGTCTAAAAAGTGATTTTCAGTAATCAATTCTAGTAAATTACTTTTTTTAAAGCCCCGAACAACCTATTGTCGATATTTTTCAAATTTGTTTAAAGATGAAACTACTGAACAATTTGATATCGATAATCAAATTATAGTGACGCATTGTTAAATAATATACGTGTGATATTAGTCAATTATGCGATTTCAAACAATCGTTAGGCATAAATCATTTTTTATAAAACAATATCCGGAACATTTTTACAATTAATGAAATATTAGTCAGTATAGAGATTTTGATTTAGCATTAATATGATATTTGCATAAAAAAAGGAACGATATTATTGATAATGTGTTTTTGCAACGTTTAAGCATGGAAATTGAATGTAATATAAGTTAGAAGAGCAAGCAAACATTTGTTGGCGTTAATTAGTATTGCAAAAAAATAAATAAATCCGGAACAATCAATTTTAGATACTTACTATTGAGATGTTACGGGAGGAACATTAAAGGGTAAATCAGATTTTCAATAGCTTTTAGATTTGCTTTTTTATCTAATCGTGACGGACAAACCTACCGACAGACAAAACGCACAAAAATAAACCTTTTTTATTCTGATGAGGGCACTAAACAAAAAATAAATAAAATCTGATTTTTTAAAAAAGTTTAAGACATTAGTTTAGCACCATGTCGAGGCCGGTCTCTACGCTACTACACGAAAGTCGCTGCATAAATAGTCCATTTAAAAAAATGTGCGTGATATTTACATACAAAGTGCATTCTTAGCCTTTATAAACAAACAGAAATGTTTTCTTTTAATTTTAGCAGCTAGTTGACCAGAAAAAACACCTTTAATTAATATTTATATTTGTTGTAAACATTTCTAGTGCATTTTATAAAAATATTTGACTGTGTGATACTGAAAATACTCGGCAGTTCGTAATCTTTGTTAGCATATTGTAACATTGCCTCCCTTACATTTACGTTATTGTTTTAGAATTGGTGTATTTTTATGAAAAAATCTCTTGCATAATTAATTTTATAAATTAAACGGTTTGCTTTTAGAAAACCAAAAGTAGCCGTTGCACCTAAACTTTTAAAGCTGCATTTAATGGTGAAATAATATTTTTCATATCTTTTCTAGTTTTTGAGATCTGAGTGTGACAGACGGACATTTTGCACAAACCTAATAGCGGCTTTTTCTGTTTACGGGGGCCGCTAAAAATGAGAATTATGTAGATCAAGCTTGCAAAACATTTTTTCTGGATAAAAATAACACAAAAAAATTCAAAATAATCTATAATTTAAAAAATGTAAGCCGCCTTTGTGGTGTGAACGACGTCATTGCAGGCATGCCATATTCTGTATTTTATGCTCCCTGAGAACGTCCAAAAATTGATTTCAGTAAATTGTTTAGAAAGTGACAGAATCTAAATGAATATCGTGCGACTGTCAAGGGAAAATGCAAAACCAATGATCAGGCTTAGTACTTTTAGCATTGGCGCATAGGCTATTTGTATTTTGGTGAATTGATTCGACGCTACATTAGGCTGCTTTTCAAATAGACCTATAATCCTTTCAGTTCAACATTTGCTTAAGCGCATATTTGCGTGCTCCATTGATCGCACTCGTTGTATGGTTTGATTCGTAGAAAACTTAAATGTATCGTGGTTCCCTTTTTTTAAAAAAAAGATCTAACTCATACCATTCATTGGATTGTTGATGCTTTGAAATGTCACCCAGCTGTTATAGGTTTCGTTGCATCTAAGTGTGTTTGTATCTTTTAATATATGTTTTGTGCCTTTTTTTTTGCGGTTTCTGTAGGGGAAAACCATTATTGGTTTTGTGGTTTTTTGCTGTTCGCGTGACTGTCACGTTTAAATTAAAAAGTAAAAGAGCTTTTGAAAATCGTACTATGACATCGCCTGTATCCTGCCTTTAATTTTTAAATATTTCTCTCTCTCGCTCTCTCTTATATATATGATATATATATATCATGGGCGTAGCCAGGATTTTTTTTCGGGTGGGGTTTTGGGAGGGGCCCCGCCCCCCCCCCCCCCCCCGTGATAAAATATATTTCTATGTATGTATGTGTGTATGTGTATATAATCTTTATTACATTCTGACCCATCATTCTTTTGGAAGACGCTTATTGTGCCCTAGAATAGTTTCTTCCTGGAGTTAGTGGAAAAATTGTAGACTTCCGCCATTGCTAGCAAGGGGGTCTGGGGGAGCGCTAGGAGCACTATTTCTGATATTGAAAGCCATCAAAATGCATATTCTGAGGTATCTACAGTGCATTTTCTTGCTATTAAAAAGTGCTATTCTTACTGACTTACATCCTCCCGCGCCGTTCGGCGCATTTGCCGTCAACCTGTTTCAACAAAAGTCTGTCACTGGTAATGTCTGAAGCCCTGTTCCCATCTGCTCTGAGGACCTCCATGAATGTGTGGCGCTAAGTTGTACTAGGATGTCATCGCAACTCTTCTTATGTGTAATTTATTTTGTCGGAGAACATGTCCCGCAAACCTCATGCGACGCTCTGTCACAATCTTACTAAGGGGTCGACTCCCAGTTTGGCATAGGATTTCCTTGATTTACACCCGATCTCTATAACTGACTCCTAAAATCTGTCTTAGCCATCTTTGTTGGTTTTTCAATTTCGGCAGATGACTATTCACTGCACTTTATTAATTGAGCCCCGCCACTGGTAGAAATGTGTAACCTCTCTTGAATACGCTCTTGGAATTAAGTGACTGTAGTTTGCTTTAGATTTTATATCGAAAAGGGAAGTTTTATCGTCAAAATCATCTGTTGGGGGTTTTAAACAAAAAAATCTCTGGAGTTATGTTTGTTTTAAAGTTCAAAACCCCATTTAGCTACGGTCATAGAATTTAGTATCTGTAGTTTGCTTTAGAATAATATTGAAGATAGAGGTTTTCCACCTCGAAACGCTCTGTAGGGGGATTTTAAACTCAAAACCATCTGGAGGGGTTTTAAAGTTGAAAAATAAGCCATCTGTAGGAAAGGGATCCAATTGTCTTGGCTACGCTCAAATAATTTTAGTGTGTACATTTTTTTTTTTTTATATTGCAGAGGTATTTTTTAGCATCAAACTATCTGAAGGGGGAATTAAAGTCAAAACTCCTTTTGGCAACGCTCATAGCATTTTGAGTGCGTAATTTGCTTACATTGAAGATGTAATTTTTAGCTTCAAACTCCGCTTGCGGGGGTTTTAAACTCAAAATCCCTTTTGCTACGCTCATAGATTTCTGAGTGTGTAATTTTCTTTTTTTTATATTGAAGAGGAATTTTTCTAGCTTCAAACTCCACTGGAGGGGAATTTAAACTCAAAACCCCTTTGAATACACTCATAACATGTTGAGTGTATAATTTGCTTTGTTTTTAATATCAAAGAGGTATTTTTAGCTTCAAACCCCGCTGAAGGGGGGTTGAAATTCAAAACTGAGTCAAAACCCATTTAGCTACGCTCCTAACATTTTAAGTGCGTAATTTGCGTTTTTTTTATACGGGTATTGAAGAGGTATTTTTTACCTTCAAACCCTACTGAAGAGGGAGTGGGGGTTAACTCAAAACCCCTTTGGCTACGCTCGTAGAATTTTGAGTGTAATTTTCTTTTTATATATTGTAGATGGTTTATTGTAAATTTTGGAGGGGGGGTTAAAAATCCAAATCCTCCTTAACTGTGCTCCTGAAATTTGGTGGATTGTTGTTTGCATTTTTTGTTTGTTTTGTGTTATAGAAGAGGGGAATTTAACTGCGAAAACCCCTAGTAGGGGGTTTTAAACTCGAACCTCCCCCTGGTAGGGGGTTTTAAGCTCAAAAAAACCTCCCTGGTAGGGTTTCTAAACTAAAACCTCCCTTGCTGTACTGAGGCAAGTGAAGTTTAGTATTAAAATCTCACCTAGAATAAACAAAATCAAAGCAAAAAATCAATGACTAAATTCCGATCCCCCCCTGCGGGGGGTGGGGATTTCATTTCGGAGGCAGGAGTTAGAACCCCAAAACCCCTCCCCCTGGCTACGCCCATGATATATATAAATATATATATATATATATATATATATATATATATATATATATATATATATATATAATATATATAAAATATATATAATTATATTTGTATAAGCGCAATATAAATATATACACCGCTTCAGATAGTAAGGGGCTATAACTTACAATAGCGAAAAAAAAAAAGGTATCTTTTAAAAAATATCTAACTCATTGCCTTACACATTGTCTGTATCAAAAGCTGCCACCTCCTAGACAATAGCTTTCTAAGTCTTTCTTTTCATGTAGATTAAAGACGATTGACATGCTTACCTGGTAATGGAGCCCACCTTGTGATTTTTTTGTTTGTTTCTACATAACTCTTTGAAGTGTCGAACTATGACCCTTTTATGACCCTGGAAAGGCTTTTACCCCTCGTTTAGGATGAGAGATTGCTTCTTCAGAGACCCTTGTCAGAAAAAAAGGTACTTTGGTAGTTTATATTTACTCACTCTGTCTGTCTGACTGTCTGTCAGGTTTAAATTCTGAACACGTTTTTTTCTACGACTTCCAATTCTCGGATCAAGTTGGCATTTCGTACAATTATAGTCTAGTGAATCTTTATGAAAGTTAACCAGTTAGTAAATCAATTAGTGATAATTAATTTGTTTTCTTGTATATAGAAAAAGGAAATTAAACCTTGCAATATTGAGATATATGAAAGTGATTTTCTCATTACATATGCTTTTTTTTTTTTAAAGTATTGTATTTTATTATTATTATTTTATTTTTGTTTTAGTCTACAGTTTCTTACAGCAGATGACTTAGGTTCAACCATTCTTGCTAGAAATTTTATTGAGCTTTTTGTGAAAATTTAATTAACTTAGCACGCGCTTAATAAGCAGGCGCAAACATCTGTGTGAAAAGGTCTGACAAAGACAGTCCTAGTATTGTTAAACGTTTAAGACTAGAACAAGGTCGACAAATGGTTTATCTCTGGATTGATTGGCCACACAAGTGATCTTTCTTTGTCCTTACGGACCTTTTTTCCCAGCCACACACACACAAACACACACACAAATATTTTATCTTTTGTTAGAGTATTGCCTAGGACTCTAGTCGTAAATTATTATAAAAAATATGTCTTATGTTTTTTACCCTAATAAAAATAGACAAGAACTTCTACCTATCCTTTCTTTGTCCTATTTATATTTAAATACAATTCATGTGCCTCCCTCCCTGTACGGAAGCCTCTCGTACACCGCCGCCCCACCCGCTGTATATTATTCAGTTTGTAGTTTTATTATTATTTTTTGTGTGCAGCATCAGTGGATCCCGGTTCAGAATAGGCGCTCTAAGAGATTCAATTCTAACAAAGAGGGATTGCTTCTTTTTTAACTTTCACGGGTAAACAATTGTTGTTTAGATAGCTTCTTAGGACTTCATTTTGAAGAACGCGAGAAGCATGCACGGGTTTTGACATGTCAAAGGTCAGAGAAGATTATTTACAACAACGAAAACAAACAAACACACAGACAGAGATGATCAAACATCAAGCGATTAGAAAATCGTGGGATTTGAACCTAAAGATGATGACGGGGGTCGGAAAAGAAAATGGGTTGAAGGGAGGCGACTGACGAAATACAAACTTTGAAGTTGTTCTCTTTTATTTCTGCTTAAATGGTAAGAAAAAAAACACGACAACAGAGGACCGGTGCCCGCTAACTCACAATTCAACTGGAAATGTCTTACACAAAACGTGTTTGTAAAAAGGTATCGCACAGTGTGAATGCAAATAATCTTTTCCACACTAACACAGTATGAAGAATGACTTTTTCACAATGACAAAATGACTGACGAATAATATGACACTCTGACTCTTGGACATAGTGACGCACGACACGGACACACTGTCTCATTGACACAGCAAAACAAAGACACATTTGCTCACGGACGGACACATGGGCACACTGAATAACGAAATATTATTGAAAAATATATTTTTTTGACACAATTTTATAATATACTGAGATTTTGGATCCCTGCAGGGAGTCCTTACGTGCGTGTCTGTGACAAATATTCCTTCCATTCACATTGTGTTACACCTTTTTACAAACACATTTCTATAAGACATTTCCAGTTGACTTATGAGGTAATATGATCGGTACATGGTTTCACTCCAAATAAAAAAAAAATAGCAGAGTGGATCTCAATTATTCACTTTGGTTTTTTAATATACATAACTACAAATTCATTTAAATATTTATACATATCTATGAAATATGAAAAAAAAAAATATTATTTTTAAATAGGGGAATTTCGGGTGTCTAAAAACCCGAGGAGTCTGACAGTGCACCCACAATTATACCAAAGTTCCCTAATTGAGAGTTCCCGTTGCTTTGTGTCACAATGATCTGGCATAGTGGGATTTCTTTGAAGCATGTAATCTTTAGTCTCGGATTCTTGGCTTTCGGGATTTCGGAGAACACAGTCCTTAGAGGTCAAGGACATCATTTATCTATTGAAATAGTTGCTACTAGATAGAATCTGTTGTACAACCCAGCGCTTGTTTCTAAACTAGCGAATCTCTTTGTAAATATACATTATTAGTTCATATTAGGTTTCTATAAAGATTATTATTATTAATAATATAGTGCTTGTATACACGTCAAAACACTGGAATCAAAAGCAATATCTGAAACTGATTGAGTTTAAAACACTGAATGAATCACATGGTACATATAACGAACATTTTGTGATAACACAGAAACATAAGACACGACAATGAATAGCATTCAACACGATGAAACAGCGTTCGAAAAAGTCTTCTTTTGGTAATATCTACATATAATATGAATAGGTCAACTAATTCAATAAAATATTAGGGATTAAAAAGAAAATGCGATGGTATGTCTTAGAATTTCGGGTAAACCAAACTTAAAGACTCTCAAGACTGTCAATCAATCATTCAATTAATCGCAAACGTTTCCATGCTGGGGCCTGTCCCATAAACGAATGTGCACCGAATGTGCACCAAACTTCAGGGTGACATGGTCTTATTCATTGTGAAAACAAATCTACGAGTTAAATGGAACCGTTCCTTTGCGGTATTGTTATATCGAAAGCTTAAATGTTGCGGCGTCTAGGACCAATATGACCTCCGTGCCGTGGTTTTGGACAACACGAACGTAGAGTAGGCCTTCAGCGTAGCTTGTGAAATGGAATATAAATTCCCATGAAAACAACTCTTTTTAATGTATATCCATTGTAATGTAAAGACTTTGTAATAAAACTAAAATTAAAATTTAGAAATACAGGAACAGGAGAGGTGGGGGAGGAGGTGCAAGTAAACTGAAACTGACGTGTTTTTATGTCATCTATGTTGTGTTTTGTTTTTAGCGAATTCACAGATATCTTAACGGACGCTATTTTTTTTAAAATATTGATTTAGTCAGAATATTAAAATGATGGAATAAAAGTAAATTGTTTCGTTTTCCAGTCTTTATATTCTATGCCTATTTATATAAATTTACTCCACTACGGTTTAAACGCAACTAAAATACAATCAAGAAATAAAGCAATTCTTAACACTATCATTGTTTTCCGTATTTGTGGCTAAATGGCAGAAACTGTCTGGCTAATTATCAGGGGAGCTTGCATACGTAACCCCACTCTAGCTGAGTTGTGTTTGCCGAGCGCCTTAAAGTACCATGAAACCGTCTCCCAGATAACCTCACATGTCCAAATTTGTACACATGCTCCTTCTTTAAGTCGACATACTGACCACTCTGCTCTTGGGGTGCCTATAAAAGTGGAAAATAAAAATCTATTGTTTAGTTTCAACTTACCTTAAAGCGGCGACCTATAAAAGGGAACTAATTCAGCTTATACCGCCAGCTCAGTCACTTGCAATTTCTTTCCCATGTTCGATACCAAACAAAATAATTAATTACCAAGAGTTAATTAACTAACTGGTTAGTTTTTTCTTTATCTTTATTTTTTACAATAGATTCTTGTGTTGTCAGGTAAAAGAAATAATTGTGCGAAATTTTAGCTTGAGATTTGGGTGTCATGGAAATGGCGTGCACCAACTTTTTTACCAGACAGACAGAGTAGCTATAAGCTCTGTAAACAAACCATGTCACTTATCTAGCTATGACATGTCCTTTAATTAGTACGGGAAAAAAATAGAAGCACATATGGTGAACTTTAAATGTTTATCAAAGCGGCCCCAGATCCGTTTCTTTGTTCCTACGTTTCTCCACCTCTTATGACTTATAATCACAGCCTAAAAATGTTTTTACTGTAATTAATTACTTTATAAAAGTTGTCCTTTTTGGCTATTCACTGACCTAGATTTACTTTTATTGATCTAGGGAGATATTTCTTCCCTACTTTGCTATTAGGAAAAAACAAAATTTTCTTTGAAAACTTCTTTTAGCGAAATAAGATTTCCAATTTTTCTAGAAAATATTCATTTCGCTGTTTATCAAAACTGATCGAGGAAAGGTCTTTCTACTTTCAATTTGAAATTACACTTGGCTATCAGAAAGAATGTTTATATACATATGCTGTATATCGGATAAGCAACGCAATAGACTAGGGTAGACCGAGGTTAATACTGTCGTCAGGATGTGACGTTTCCAACCCTAAACCTTTACGTCATACACATTTTGCCGGCTCTTTCCAGCCATATAACATCGCCATGTTTTTTTTTTTAGATGTTCTATAATTCTTAAGGATTTTTTGTTTTCTTTTTGCCGCAGGATTTTGATTATTTGAGGATCAAATGTATTCCCAAATTAAAATTTAGCATTGGCTCATTCCAGGAAATTTCTTTAGTTCATGTTTAACTGAAGGAAACTTTCATTCAGAAGTTTAAAACTTTTTTTTACGCATATAGCTTGACATCTCAGGGACAGTTAATTGCAGAAACAGAGTTTGTTTTTTCCTTTCCAAGTCAAAATAAATCAGCAATATATTGTACTCTTATTGATAAATCTGCAATATACTGTACGCTTATTGATAAAAGCACAAGTATGATTTTCAATCAAGTTATAGACAATGTTATTTCTCTCTGACATACCTTCATGTTCCATTGTATAAAAGATTCGACCTCGATATTGTTTATATAGACTGACAAGAATACAACGAGTGAACAGTTTCTTGGAGGGATACAAAAGATTTATTTTATTTTCTAAGTTCTTAAACAGGTAAAGCTTTTTTTCTTTTTTAAAGATATAAAACAGAATATAGATTTTAAAAATATATATAAATCTGCGATATTGAATTTGTTCTTTGTACTGTGTCAGAAAGTATTAATGTAGCAAGACACCTTTTGATTCATTCAGACCAAAGACTATTGAATTCAGAGAAACCTTCTTAGAAAGATGTTTTAAAGTGTTCTGTACCTCTTGCACTTGTATGTTACAGTACTAGCACTTGAACTTGACACGTAGTTTGAAATCTAAAATTTTCACTGCAAAAACTCTCCCAGCTTTCTGCACAATTCAAATGATTTAATTTAGCACACAAAAAATTACTTGACTACGCTTTTTCGTTTAAGAGCACTGGGTTGGGAACTATTCTGTATCTATTAGAATTTTATATTTTTATATTAATGGCTCTGTACCTATTAGAATTTTATTTTAATGGCTCTGTACCATTAGAATTTTATTTTAATGGCTCTGTACGTATTAGAATGTTAATTTAATGAGTCTGTACCTGTTAGAATCTTATGTTAAGGTCATTTTCTTTTTCATGGAGCGTCTTGAACATCTTGACGTAGTTAGGAATGGGCCTTACTAATGAAAACTTATTTTTTGTTTTATTTCTAAGGTCTGACGGTTAAGTCGGTAAATCCTTGGCTGGTTCGGGTCCTGGTTGAGACTTTGTGATGTTACTGATGATTTCTGGTGTTAAAATAATGTCCTCGAGTTTGCCCCAATCCCCATTGTTACCTGGCCTAGTCCTTGGCTCTGTTAGCCACGGCTGTCCCTTTTGGCTTAGAAAAATATAAACCTAAGATCAAATGCCCAGTTGATCGCTAGGGGCTTAAGCTGCATAGTTTACTCATTTTACATAAAATTCTCAAAGACAATGAGCACCAAACCATATCTGGCTTGTGACACTGTGCAGTCTGGCCATTGAAATTTTTTCCGCGGTCCGCATTTTATGAGATGATATGCGTCTGATATTTCATTGCCTAGCCCCCCTCTTCCCCCCGTGGAGAAAGAGTTGAGAACCACTGCTCTAAGTCTTTACTAATATCCACCCAGTACACATCTGAGGTAAACGGAAAGGTTTATTTCGTGGCTTTCTGTTGATTAACAACTTAATAGACTCGTGTTTTTTAACAGGTCACTATCTTCACCTCTTTGCATGGTTTATGCTTTGCGTTTGTTCTAAAGCCTTCTATGTCTGTCAGTGTACGTAATTTAGGAAACAAAAAATTGTTATGTCTGCTGCGTACCGCTGACGCATTGCTGTTCATTTTTTTTTACCAAGTTATGTTCTATGAGCCATTCTAAAAAAGAAGGTTTGAGGCTCATTAAAGCTAAGCAGATGGCGCGAGCTTTTTTTTACTTATAAAATTGTTTAAAGATCATCCGAGATTGTGTTGACAAAACTCGGGCAAAGTACAAACTGTTTACAGATCAGGCTGTAATATAAGCACTATCTTCCTCGAATTAACCGCAGCCTTTGATAACTTGCAATAACACAGCCTTCTTCACATATACCGTCAACAAATTCCGCATTGTTTCTTTCTTTAGATGAGTAAAGTTTCCCCTTTCAGACCTTGCGGTCTATAAGGAGGATGGTGTTAAGGTTAGTTGTTTCCTTAGCCAACGGTTAACAAGCAGGGTGTCATGTGGCCAGCACAACGACCAACCGCCCTTACTTTCTCTAACTAAAGTCAGGTACGCATAAGAGTTGGGTGGACTCAAGGGTGCCCTAAAAATCACGAAATTCAATATCCCAGTTTTCACCGAGATTTGAACCCAGTCCCCAGGTTCAGAAGCCAAGTGTTTAACCACTCAGCCCCCGCCTTGTTACAGTTATTTCCCTTTTCAGACTTTTGATGTCTATGGATCAGATGATGTTAAGCTCATATGGGCCTATGATTAATAAAACGATTCTCTACAAGGGCCTTAATTTTCCCCATTTAATGTCTTGTACCTTTTAGAATTGTAGAATCATGTGCTTCCTAAAGTTACTGGAGCTCTTAATTCTAATCTTCATAGGGCTTTGAAACTGAGACCCTTTCTCTCTAATGGCGGGCTCCATAAAATTCCAATACTCCACAGGGATTCAAACTCACAATCCCTTGGTTCGGAATTAAAGTGTTTTATCACTCGGGTACTACATCCCTCTAATCAAGACACCGTTTACAATATATTTAATTAAATTAATTTCATTGTAAAATTTTTAACAAATTTGAAATAAACATTTATTTTTTTTGCAAAGCTTATATCAACTCACTCTGTCCGTCTGCCTATCTGTGTATGTGTCTGTCTGTTTGTCTGGCGGTAACTACTATACTAGCGAAGAGTCTATGAAGAAGGAAGATTGTATAGTTATCTGTTGTTTCTATTTCATGTTTGTGTTCACTAAGCCTAAGACGGCAGTCTATTATAAAGGGGACTTATTCAGCTTATACCATCACTTTAGTCAAGTACTATTTCTTTCCCTTGTTTGAGGTAAAAGAAATAATTGTGCAAAATTTTTGCTTGATCCGAGATTGGGTGCCGGAGAAATGATGTGTACAAACTTTTGGCCAGACAGACAGAGTGAGTTGAAATATAAGCTTTGTAAAAAAAATCGCGAACTTCATAAGATTTTAGAAGAATGAAAAGAAACTTAACGTTTACAGCAGGAGTTTGACCGAGACCATTCCTTATAGCAGAGGCGTAGTGCCTAAGTGGTAAAGCGTTTGGCTTCCGAGTCCCGAGTTAGAATCCTGGTGAATATTGTTTGTTTTTTTTAATTTCGGGATTTTTAGGGCGCCTCTGAGTCCACCCAGCTCTTGTGGGTACCTGAAATTTGTTGGGGATAAGTAGAGGCGGATGGTCGTTGTGCTGACGCCCTCGTTAACTGTGAACCACAGAAACAAGTGACCTTTACATCATCCGCCCCATAGACGGCATGTTCTGAAAGGACAACTATTCGCTATAGTAGGCCTTAACACTGACCTGCGACGTCGCAACTTGTGGGTTGTTGTGTAGACCAGTGGTTCCCAAACTTTTTTGTCTCATAGACCCCTTGCCATGTTTTCCAGTTTTTCCTTAGACCCCCTGAATTTTTTTTAAATTCATTAATATCAAATGTGTTTTTCTTGCAGATATGTATGTACATTGATGATATTCAAATTAAAATGAAGCAAAAAAAAATTAATATGCATGACATGAATTGACTAATAAAATAAAAAAAACTATTGGTGAAAAAGTTTGATAATAAAATTTTCATATTGAGCTTCAATTTAGGTTTAACGTTATACCTTCTCGACTAGATAATGTTTGACAAAGTTAAATTTGGAAAATCAAAAAAAAAATCATGCTGTCTAATGCATGCTACATTAATTTAATCCTCCCAAGAAGCACTAGATTATGACTTCGTTTTGACAAAATCTAGGTTATCACCTTGAAGCAGCAAATTAACCACATTAAATTATGAAACAAGTCTGTTAAATATGTCCATTTCCCGCTTATTTTTTTGGTCTTAAAATTAGATCTTTAGCACCCAAGAACTCAAATATTGTCACTCTGTTTAAGTCACACATAAGCCTTTTGACAACTATCATACTTCAGTGTTATGGAGCCATTGATCAAAAAGTAGATCTTTATGATTTCTTGATTCATAACAAAACGAAAAATATGATAGTAATAACACACTATATTATCACTATATTGTAGCAACGAGGAATTTTTATTATGATATCAGATATAGGCAGGGCTTTTTTTTTTTGTGATGGTACACACCGCTATGGCATACCGGCACCTTTTTGAAATTTTTTTTATTTTTGTCGTATTTTAACGTATATTATTAATTTTTAGTAGTTAAAAGTTAGACAATCAACTACTGAGTACCGGCACCTACTTTTTTTTTACAAAAAAAGCACTGGATATAGGATTGTGTAAAACAGGTTGCAAAACCTCTTCAATGGCTGGCAAAGTCTATTTTTTACCTACAGTGTGCAGTTTTCTAGAGTTTGATAAAGTGAAGTATTGTTAAATGTTCTCAAACCTCTTCTCTTTTGTGATGTTCAATCAAACATTTCAAATCTTAATCTATTATATCATGTTGGCGTTGCCTCAAAGGATTTCCAGATTTAATGGTTTCATAGCGACATAACTTTAAACTTTATTGCATAAAAAGCACAAATGCATTTGCTTGTTTCACAAGGACAAAATGAAGCCAAAGTTCTAATAACCAATGGACTTTCTACAATTCTTTTCAGACTCGGTCATGTACAAGATTAAATACTTTCATACAGACAAAATTAAGCTAATTAAAATAGGATGTTAAAATTGTAAAAATAAAATCATTAGACTAACAAGGCTAAAATTCAAAGGATTAACTAAGGTACCAATCGTTAATAGAAAATGAAATTTAAAGTTAAGACATGCTTAAATGAGATCCACTATCGTAGACCCCCATTTACAGGTCATAGACCCCCAATTAATATTTTCACCTCCGTAGACCCCTGGGGGTCTATATGGAATACTTTGGGAATCACTGGTGTAGACCAATAGCTTGTTGCCACGTCTTACAGACCGTTGGGAGACGTTTCAGCGAGGACGTTATAATCTTCATTTACTATGGAAAAACCTTGTCTTGGACGGCAAAGACTCTCAAAATGTGCATCTGATGAGAAGTCCAAAACGTTGCTTCCTTATTGACGAAGGGACATCTCTATTTTTAAAATTCAAATATTGTATTGGAATGAATTGGACTATGATAAAGCTACTGACGCGTATTTATAAATGTCAAAATATCTTTAAAGTGACGTTTTAGCTAATCCATTCAGCAGCAGGCTGCGGTAGACACTGAAGGAATGACCTAGTCTCGAAACGATGACCTAGCTTTGAAAGGATGACCCAGCCTTGAATGGGTGACCTAGGCTTGAATGTTTGACCTAGACTTGAACCGATGACTTAGCCTTGAACCGATGACCTAGCCTTGAAAGGATGACCTAGCCTTGAAAGGATGACCTAGCCTTGTAAGGATGACCTAGCCTTGAAAGGATGACCTAGCCTTGAAAGGATGACCTAGCATTGAATCATATTTAATTTTTAAAAAATGCAAATAGAATGACTTCATACACGCAGTACTAGAGAAAGGAACAAATAACTTGTTATCCCAAGTTCCGTTTGCAGTGTCTAGGATTGACAAATGTCGGGGAAAAAAAGTGTGAAAGAGAACGCGAGCATGATAGCGAGGTTCATTTGATTGATTCCGTTGGTTCTTTTTAACCAACTATAAGTTTGACTTAACAATTTTTTTTTTCAATATTGCGATTCAAACTTATGTGATTATTCTTGATTGGGTTTATTCAATAAAAGTACAGTTGATTCCTGATTGTCAGAGACATGATAATCTGACAGAGGCGCCAATGAAAATTCATGTATTAGTAATAATATAATAATATATATAATAATAATATATATATATATAGTAATAATATATGCTATGTAACGTTAATATTTGAATGTAGGAAGGCTTATATTGTAATTTAGTTCAGTAGGTTAAAGGCTGAAATCTTGTGACAGACTTTTTTTCTTGACACAAACGTGAAAGTACAAAGTACAGTTCCCTTTTCAGACTTTGCAGTGGCGTAGCTAGGGTGGGAGAGGAGGGGGGATAATTTGAAAATTCACCCGGGCCCCCACATGAGGGGGCCACTAAATGAGAATTTTTTACATTAAAAATTACATATTACGCAAAATGAAGGGACGCCAAAGAGGTCAAGCCTCCCAGGGCCCCCAAACGATGGAAAATTCCTAGCTACGCCCCTGAGACCTTGTGATCTATAGGGGAGATGATGTTAAAATCATCTGTATCTTTTGCCAACGGTTTACGAGCAGGGTGTCATGTGGCCAGCACAACGACTATTTGCCTTTACTTTCCCCAGCTAATGTCAGGTACCCATTAGAGTTGGATGGACTTAGGGGCATCCTGAAAATCCTTGATGGATGCCTGGTCGTGCGGTTTGCGCGCTGGACTGTCGTTCATATTTATCAATGGTCCCAGGTTCAAACTCTGCCCGCTCCCATCCCCCCCGTCGTACTGCGGGAGGTTTGGACTAGGAAGTAATTAACTTCAACTCTGAAGGAACATTCGAAACATGTCAAACGAACAAATCTCCAAACTATTCTCCAAACTATTCTCCAAACTATTCTCCAAACTATTCTCCAAACTATTCTCCAAACTAATTCTCTGTTGTTGTTTCTTTCAGAAATTAAATCCTGCTATTGAAGTTTATATTGTTATTTGAATATAAAACTTTATCATATTGACATCTGCATTCTCATATTGTGTGTTTCTATGTTGATGGCTTGGATAGTAATTAGGTTCTAGATAACCTTTTCACACATACTGTCACAGCCTGGTTATCGTTACAGGTCTGGACGGTCTTGAGCTGGTCTGCCTTTGTGTGTTGTAGTTACCTCTTCTGGTACCACTATAAAGTTCTTTGCCTTACTAACTAAATACCTTCTCACACGCACTATATTTGCTGGTGCGCAAGAACACTATCATGCTGAACTCTACGACCACAACATTCAGAATCATAAATAGACGCAGGGTCAGCAGACAAGGTTTTATTACATGTAAAATAATTCATAAAAGATATTGGCAAGTCCAGCCATCAAGAAATATACACAAAACATAGTACATTACAATCCAATGGAATACTTTAGATATCACACATGCTCCTTGCTCCCAGGAGTCCAAAAATCAAACTTAATATCTATACATTACTACACTGGACAAGATATCCATAGTATTCCTCTCTCTACGACAGCCCAAGATCAACTGAGGTGTCCACCTCGTGGTCAGTCCCCGACCAGGAAAAATCTCGTGCTAACTGCACGGAATAGTTCAGTGACTACTAGTCACCAAATATTACAGGGGTTCTAAAACTGATATATGACACATACACACACATACACACGAATATTCAGAAAAAAACACGTGACCTTAAATTGGACGTTTTCACTTCTGCGAATTGTTTCTACAGAGAACAAAATCCGGATTTCACAAGAAGCCGATTTCCTAAGAAAGTGTACATTTGCTAAACCATTTCTATAAAAAAAAATAAATGCTTGGGCGAGGATGGGGAAAGTTACAGGTATTTTTCAGTTCATTCAAAAAAAAAAAAAAAAAAAAAAGGAAGTAAAGAAAATCCTAAACCGATTCTAATTATATTCTAATTGTATTATTTGTTTAAATCATAAGTATGTTAATTATATCATTGACTTATGATACAGGGAAAACAAAAGTTACACGTAGTACCATAACCTGACACAAGTGATCGGGAAACCCGGACTGCTGATAAAGATGAAAAGTCTAAATGTTGGGGACATTGTTGTTGCGAAATCTAAGTCTTTCTGTCAGACGCCAATTAGTTGTTTTTTGTTTTTTTTAAATATTGTGCGCTTGTTGCTTTGCCTAATTAAGCCAGACCAGAAGACGTGTTCTGAATTTTCTCGACTTTCTGTTCTCTTAATCCCTATTTATGGCATGAAGCTACTTGAGACATCGACTTGGAGTTTCGTTGTTCCTTTGGGTGTTTTGGGGTAATTTCGTTGTGCTGTCGAGTTTCTGTTCCTATTATTACAGTCTATGACGTAAAATGAATTAAAACAACCCCTGGGTATTTTTTTTTTGGGGGGGGGGGGGCATTTTTTTTTAAATTTCAATTCGACAATCTTTTTTTTTTTCTTGAGAACCGTTATCTGCGTGTCTAAGTTCTGTGTGTATTTATGCTGTATGAGATATATTGGTCTTATAATATAACTTTTAGGATTTTTCTATGTAAAGAGTGTGAGCGAGGCAGAGAGAGAGAAACAGAGACACTGAGAGAGAGAGAGATGGAGAGATAGAGAGAGTGAAAGGCAGAGAGAGACACATACAGGGGCGAAGGTAGGAATTTTACATCATTTGGGTGCACGGGGGCTTGACCACTTTGAACGTAGCATTTTACGTAATATTTGATATTAAAAAAACACTCATTTGGGGCCCCTTTAAATTGGGACCCGGGGGGATTTTCAAATTCTTCCCCCTCCTCCCCCCACCCTAGCTACGCTTCTGGACACATGGAGAGACAGAGAAAGAAGCAGAGACACAAGGAGAGAGGCACGAAGAGAGAGAGAGAGTGGAGAAGGAGAGGCAGAAATAATTTGTAATGTATTTTGATATATGGCTGTAAATGTGGAGATAGGCTAATGTATTGTACTATGAATTATTTCTCAAAATATATTTTGCTTGTCTTATCTTGAATCTATGTTCTAAAAAAAGGGGGCGAAGGGCCTGCACATTTATTCTTGAAGGTTTGCAACTGCTGGTCTAGCAGGAGTTCTTTTTCGAGCCGGTCTCAAAATAACCTTAAGTCTATGGGGTCGGTAATACTACCGATTATGAACGATTTGAATTGACTTGTTTAATTATGGAGCTTATTCATTGTAAGATGTGGTTGTGACCCAGTTACTTATTTTAACACAAGGTCTTATTGTAAAGCCTCAAATGTAAATAGATTTTTTTTTCCTTCTGTTGACGTTTGAAAAAAAATATATATAAAAAGAAAACAATAATAGACCACTCGCAATTAAGCATTTTTTTTTTACATGTGGAGTCTTTGAACAATAATCTGAGAACCGTTTCGATGCTGAAGATAAACGGGCTTGCTAAAGCGAGCAGAAACTGGCAAAGGGGGGGGGGGGGGGGGAAATACACGGTTGACTGTTGACATGACATAATGATGTTTCGACGGGGAAACCCTCATGGGGAACTATCCAAAACTATAAATAGATACAATGGTATCTGAAAGTTAACGTTCTTATTTAGATTTCCTCGGAAATTGCCTGCTAGAGAAAAATAATAAAAAAATATATCTAGGTCACGCGTGAGACATGTTTTTTGCACATATGCTTCTCCAAAGCATGTGTCAGTTTTGGTTTCAGTGTGTTAGAGACTGCTGAATGTATGTTATTGAGG
The DNA here is from genome assembly GCA_030265305.1 of Biomphalaria pfeifferi. Classification (NCBI taxonomy): domain Eukaryota; kingdom Metazoa; phylum Mollusca; class Gastropoda; family Planorbidae; genus Biomphalaria; species Biomphalaria pfeifferi. Next base: position 5,166,862 of record JASAOG010000011.1, read on the forward strand.
GCATGTCTGCTTGCAAGGTAGAACGTCCTATATTCCAAAAGGAAAATAAATTGACAGACTTTTACAATAAATGGTGATAGATGTTATTGGCTCCTCAACTGTAAAACTCCAGTTTGAATTTCTTGTGTTGACTAGGATTTGTTATTTGGATTGACTCTATCTTTGAATTCATAGACTCTGTGAGTGTCGATTGAACTGGTGAGTAAGGCCATTGTGCTAACAATGTAACACTCTCGTAGTTCTAAGAATGTCTAGATTCAAGAATGGCTTATGAAATTATTGCAAGAAATTGATCCATGTAAATATGGATACACGAAAATCTTCTAGTGTTTTTTCTTCTTCGTTGTGCTTTTATGATGTAAAGTCTCTCCAGAGAATAGTATAAGAGAGTATTATTGCAACTATATCATACTAAGTGTGCCCTTATCTCCGGCATTCTCCATGTTACTATTACATACTAAGTGTGCTCTGGTCTTGATGCTACTATAAGATGCAAGCTCTCGGATTCAATTTGTTTTGCGACTGTGGGCGATGGTTGTGTCCCTTAAAAGAAAACAGCTTGCATTAATCTCAAATGAAAAAAAAATCAAGATGCGAACTTTAGCCTTTCAGTTGGCAGGAAAGTTGTTTACCATACGCAGATTCATGTATCAATCTGTAATGGTATACATTATAATATCCCCAAGGACATGTGTTTGTATTTGTGCAAATTCTGTGGCCTTGCATTGCTCGATCTTTTCCGGTTATAACTTAAACAAGTACAATAAACAGGAGGGAAAAAAGTTTTATTTGATATTACAAGAAATTAAACAATTTTTTAACTACAAGTCCACGATGTTTAATATCTAATCAGGTTTTGTACGAAGTTTAAGGAAGATGGCATGATTGTGCTGGTCTTTGTCAATAACATGCCGCTTTTCTGACGCATTCGCCTTTCTTTTTGGAAACTTTTATTTGAATATCAGGTGCTGATTAAGTGGCTGAAATTTCAGTGTTCCTGATGTTACTTTCGAAATTCAACTGTTGTCAATGCCAGTAAGAATAAGCTGGCCTCTGTAAAGATGTTTGTTATAACAAAACACTATTTTCAATAACTAAAAAAAAAGCTCCATGATAGACACCAACATAAACTTGTACTCAGCAAAGTAATATGACAAACTATCTCTCTTACTGTATCCATTGTCTCTCTTTCTCTCTCTCTCTCTTTTTTTTCCACTTTCACTGTCTCATTCACGCTTTTCTTCTTTCACTCTTTCTCTCTCCCTCTCTTTTTCCCTCTCTTTCTTTCTCACTCTCTCTCTCGTCCATGCATGCCAACTTAATCTATCCTACGACGCACACACATATATATATATACACACATACACACCAAAACCTTAAAAAATTCTCTTCATCGGTTAGAATTCGTTTTCGGATTGCCTACTTCACACGATTGCCTACTTCACACGATTGCCTACTTCACATGATTGCCTATTACACATGATTGCCTACTTCACGGATCGCCTACTTCACGGATCGCCTACTTCTCATGATTGCCTACTTCACATGATTGCCTACTTCACACGATCACCTACTTCACACGATCACCTACTTCACATGATTGCCTACTTCACACGATTGCCTACTTCACACGATTGCCTACTTCACACGATTACCTGCTTCATATGATTGCCTACTTCACACGATTGCCTACTTCACACGATTACCTACTTCATATGATTGCCTACTTCGCATGATTGTCTACTTCACACAATTACCAACTTCACATGATTGCCAACTTCACATGATTGCCTACTTCACATGATTGCCTACTTCACATGATTGCCTACTTCATATGATTGCCTACCCCACATGATTGCCTTCGCCACATGATTATCTTGATAGGTCGATCTGGTACATTCAACTATCCAAGATGTGGAGTCTACATACTCTACTTGTAATTTAACTATTAGCACAACACCAAGTAACTTGATCATGATATATGCACTTGGAGTTAAGAATAAAAAACAAAATCTGCCTGTTAGCATTGACAATTTAAAAACGTCCCTTCCAGGAACAAAGGCTATGAAGCGTGAAGTTAGACATGAGATCACATAATTTAAGCTATTTATAGTTAACATAAGCAGTCAGTGCGAGTCTGACCTATAAATAAGTTACTTGGAAAAATACTTTAAAAAAACAAACACACTGGCTTACATCTCGAAATAATAATGGCACACTAATGGGAATAATTGCAACAAATTTTTAGCGACTCAAAAAAGTTTAACCAAATACTTATCTTATTTTTTCTTATATAATACAGACGTTACTTCCAAAAAGAAGATGATTTCGTCCTACGCGTCATGCATTCAGTAATGCATACTAACCAATGACTTAAATTCTGCCAAGTCACTGGTTTTCCTGGCTAGCTCAGGCAACCCATTCCATGCTCTAATAGCACTAGGGAAGAAGGAGTATTTGTACACGTTTGTCCTAGCATAAGGGATGAGGAATGTGCCTTTATCTTTGTGTCTTTCTGAGTATTTTATTAAATTTTGTTTTTGTATTTGAAGATTATTAGATTGAAATATTACAGTCAATAGATTGCATTGTAATCCATCAAAGAAAAAGTGAGAGTTCTAACATACAGAAAATACATTATTCAATATTTTTATTTATTTTCTACATTTTTTACCGATGTTTTGGCGGGCCGGTCAGAACCACGTCGCTGGCCGTGTCTGACCCGCGGGCCTTAGTTTGGGCATCACTGGTCTAGATATATTGCAAATGTCATTACATGACCAATATAAACTACGCTTAATACAAGCTTTTGTTTTCTAAAAAAAAAAGTATTTTTTCATATTTTCTTGTAAAATCAACAAAATTGCGTATTAGTGTTTTTAAAGTATTTTAGACATTTTTTTCATTCAACTGTTATAGACAATACTTGTTGAAACAATGCTGCTACCAGCTTTTTGTTGGCTTAACAGCTATTTTTGTTTTATCGGTAAGATGTCGGACAGTGCTTCTAACGGCTAGATGTTGGTCAATGTTCGAACGGCTAGGTCTTGCTTCTACAGACGGCTGTTTATTAGACAGTGCTCTTATCGACTTTAGGCTATTTGTTAATACAGTTTTTCTACCAGCTATCTTTTTAGACAGTGCTTCTAATGGTAATATGTTGGTCAGTGATTCTACCGGCTACATGTTGGTCAGTTCTTCTACCGGCTGGCTACATGTTGGTCAGTGCTTCTACCTGCAATATGTTGGCCAGTGCTTCTACCGGCTGGCTTCATGTTGGTCAGTGCTTCTACCGGCTGGCTACATGTTGGTCAGTGCTTCTACCGGCAATATGTTGGCCAGTGCTTCTACCGGCTGGCTACATGTTGGTCAGTGCTTCTACCGGCTGGCTACATGTTGGTCAGTGCTTCTACCGGCTGGCTACATGTTGGTCAGTGCTTCTACCGGCAATATGTTGGCCAGTGCTTCTACCGGCTGGCTACATGTTGGTCAGTGCTTCTACCGGCAATATGTTGGCCAGTGCTTCTACCGGCTGGCTTCATGTTGGTCAGTGCTTCTACCGGCAATATGTTGGCCAGTGCTTCTACCGGCTGGCTTCATGTTGGTCAGTGCTTCTACCGGCAATATGTTGGCCAGTGCTTCTACCGGCTGGCTACATGTTGGTCAGTGCTTCTACCGGCTGGCTACATGTTGGCCAGTGCTTCTACCGGCTGGCTTCATGTTGGTCAGTGCTTCTACCGGCAATATGTTGGCCAGTGCTTCTACCGGCTGGCTTCATGTTGGTCAGTGCTTCTACCGGCAATATGTTGGCCAGTGCTTCTACCGGCTGGCTACATGTTGGTCAGTGCTTCTACCGGCTGGCTACATGTTGGCCAGTGCTTCTACCGGCTGGCTTCATGTTGGTCAGTGTTTCTACCGGCAATATGTTGGCCAGTGCTTCTACCGGCTGGCTACATGTTGGTCAGTGCTTCTACCGGCAATATGTTGGCCAGTGCTTCTACCGGCTGGCTACATGTTGGTCAGTGCTTCTACCGGCAATATGTTGGCCAGTGCTTCTACCGGCTGGCTACATGTTGGTCAGTGCTTCTACCGGCAATATGTTGGCCAGTGCTTCTACCGGCTGGCTTCATGTTGGTCAGTGCTTCTACCGGCAATATGTTGGCCAGTGCTTTTACCGGCTGGCTACATGTTGGTCAGTGCTTCTACCGGCTGGCTACATGTTGGTCAGTGCTTCTACCGGCTGGCTACATGTTGGTCAGTGCTTCTACCGGCAATATGTTGGCCAGTGCTTCTACCGGCTGGCTTCATGTTGGTCAGTGCTTCTACCGGCAATATGTTGGCCAGTGCTTCTACCGGCTGGCTACATGTTGGTCAGTGCTTCTACCGGCTGGCTACATGTTGGTCAGTGCTTCTACCGGCTGGCTACATGTTGGTCAGTGCTTCTACCGGCTGGCTACATGTTGGTCAGTGCTTCTACCGGCAATATGTTGGCCAGTGCTTCTACCGGCTGGCTACATGTTGGTCAGTGCTTCTACCGGCAATATGTTGGCCAGTGCTTCTACCGGCTGGCTACATGTTGGTCAGTGCTTCTACCGGCAATATGTTGGCCAGTGCTTCTACCGGCTGGCTACATGTTGGTCAGTGCTTCTATTGCGTCTACAGGCTATTTGTTAGTATTGCTACAGGCTAGTCAATCGTTGTTTCTTTTGTGTTTTTTTTGTTGTTTTTGAGCTGTGCTTCTACCGGCTAGTTGTTTGACAGTGCTCGTGGGTTAGTGCGTGTACCGGCTTGGACAGTGCTTCTATAGTTATGCAGATAATCCCGCACCCTATCTGGTGGAACAATACTGCTAAATGTATTCTGTTTACAGTGGCGTAGCTGGGGGGGGGGGGTTGAGAATTTTAAAATCCTCTCGGGCCCCTCTTGAGGAAGGCCACAAATGAGTGTTCGAAAATTTATTTTTACATAAAATACTAAATAATACGACATTATCTCATCTCATAATGTCAAATGTCAAAATGCATTGTCCCCTAAAGAGATCAAGCACCCCCCCGGCGCCCCTAAATGATGGCCAATAACAAGCTACGCCTCTGTCTGTTTAAATGTTGGAGTACTCAACTAAAACAAACTGTTATCCATACACAGCTACGTTTGTACACTAATGTAGACATCACACAGGCGTCTGTTTATCAGCGTGTATCACTAACACAGATATAAACTGCTTTGTCTGGTGCAGCGTTCATTCATAGGGACGGTTTAAGGACACGCAAAGTCTGTCAACAGAACACAAAGATAGTGACGTAGCGCCCAGGGTGCGTGATATATCTAGGTCACAGCGCTTTGAGCTGAAAGGTCACCCAAAATGACTTGGGAAATACTAGGATGGAGAAGGCTGTACTGTCTATAAAAAAATGTAGGTCACTTCGCGTTGCGCAGTAATGTCACCCATAATGACTGGGGAAATACTAGCATGGAGAAGGCTGTACCCGTCTAGCGTTGGCATAGCAAACTATTTCACTCACTCGTGTTGCTAAAAAATATAAATTCGAAGCACGTTATGGTAGCTGCAAAACATAAAACACTAAACCATAATTTTCAAGTGTGAAAACAAAACCTTATTCTTCTGTCTGAATGGACCTCATTCACCAATCAATCGTAAACTAACAATATTTAGCCACGTGGTGCTCTATCTCTTCTATATAATTTACGATCTCCTGTTTAATTCATGATGGTTGTCACGTGACAGTTTTATTTCATTGTTTTATCATTAAGATCACGTGACTAAATGTTGTTTGTTTACGATTGGTGAATGAGGTCCATTGATTTTACTAAATGTGTTACTCTAGTCGAATGTGAACATTCTTTTTGATAGCTCTCACTGCTCTTTTCAGTATTTGTTCTAGTTTATTTCTGTTGATTTGAGGGATCCCAAACAGAGGATGCATATTCTAATATTGGCCTAACTAAAGATTATAGATTCTTGCAGAGAGAGGAAGGGGGAGAGAGAGAGAGAGAGAGAAAGCGACAGAGCAAATATCTATCTTTCTATACAAATGCCCCAGGACCCACATTTGAGACCAAACGGAAATCTAGTGCCGGACAGGAGTAGACGGTGGCCAACTTCGACCACCGGAAGACGTTTTTTTTATACGCTGGATTTCGCAAAATATGTAGAGCACAGCTAGGACTGCGTAGCCAGCTTTTCTTTTTTACAAAACTTATTTCACCTCATTCTGTCTGTCTGTCTGTCTGGTCAAAAGTTTCTACACGTTATTTCTTCCAAACACACAATCTCTGATTAAGCTGAAATTTCGCACAATTATTTCTTTTATCTGAATACACAAGAATCAATTTTAAAATGTACCAATTAATTAATTAACAATTGGTAATTAATTATTTTGTTTGTTATCTCGAACAAGGGAAAGAAATAGTACTTGACTGAGCTGAGTTAGTTTCCTTTTATAGGTCGCCACTCTAAATATAGCTATACAATTTTCTTTAGTTATAAGAACCTCGCTAGCAGAGTGGTTAGCGCGTCTGCCCGACGAGGCAGGTGGTTCCTTTTTTTTAAATGTATGCTTTTACGGTAAAATCTACTGATGTCCCTTTCTTTCCCCCCGCCCGCCTCCTATTTTCCCAACCGGTCCAGATAAGTGATGAGTGCATTGAGAAAGCTAAAAGCATAAAACTAACGCTAGACAAAAAGAAAATGGTAAAAAATATTATTCATAGCAGCATGCTTATTGCTGTTGGTCAAGATCTATCACACTTGTCATTACACCGCTGATCCATATCAATTGAAAACAATTACGCTTCTTTGGGTTTTTCTTGTTTAAATCTTCGGACTCGAGCACACGCCTTAAAGAGAGATAATAGATGAATAATAGAAACATGGATAGACACTTCTACACTTTAACGCTTTGACATGTCTCTATTTTTATTTATTTATTTATTTATTTTCCTTTGCAGGTATTGCAACGGGAATTCCCTGTTATCATATTTTAGAATGTAAACGGAAAAACCCGCTAGCAGCGGCAAGAATATATAATGAATTTTGTGAAGAGACTAGTCTACCGGTGAAATCGGATAAAAAGTGTGCTACACATGTGCTACCGAAGCCATATGACTTCCAGGAATCATTTCCTCTGTGTCTATGACAATTTAGAAAGAAGAATGCTAGGCAAGCTGCTCTTTTTGTGCCTGATATGTGTGGTCGTTGCATTTCCTGCCTCCGATTGCAGTTGGTGCGATGCCCCTGATCTGACGTCGTCGTCCCATTTGGGCATCGCCCTTGACTGTGGAGAGAATGAATTCTATAACGCCAAACTACAACGTTGTTCGTACTGTACCCAGTTTGACAGCGAGGTGGGTATCTAACTAGATCACTTTCATCCAATAGTTTTAGAATTTTGGCTTCCAATAGTTTGAGAATTTTTGCTTTAAATAGTTTGAGAATTTTGGCTAGAGACATACTGCCAAGAGACCAGAATGAGTCTTCAAATTCTGTGCTTGTCATCTTTATTGAGGCTCTCTTTATCACCCACTAGTTTAATTTAATCTAACCCCTTTTTAAAAATATATAACTGTTGATGTAAAGGTCATCTGTTTCTATGCCCCACGGTTAACGAGGGTGCCATGTGGTCAGAACAACGATCAACTGCCTTTTCCCAACTAATATCAGGTAACCAGTATATTGGATCAGTTACTTATTTGGACCGAATGTTAAGTACCAGAACAAATCCTATTCTATAGTCGAATCCGGAGAATTGGACCAGGCGGTTGTTAGGCCCAAAACAATGGCGTCCCGATGTGATCCTATTAACAGGATTTCACATTATTGGTTCTAATGACTTTACACAACTTTTAAAGTTTAAGAATAGCAAAAATTTCTTTTAAAATTTTGATTCATGGAATTCGACACTTAGATTATAATAATATCTTAGTGATTAGAAAAAGTATTTACATTATTGGACAGAATACATAATAATAAATATGCAATCGCTTCTCTTTCAGGTGATTGTGTTCATGGGATGTAATAAAACCCACGACCACATCTTACAGTGCAGAGAGAAACAGAAGTATATAACCTTTCAACCAGCAGACGAATGCTCTTGTCGCGCCGTGTGCGAATTCTGTGATACTTGCGGGTTAGGTAAAAACTTGTACCAGTCATTCGAAAAACGAAATTGTGGCGACTACACCAACACGGTGTGCTGCAACAAAGAGGATGATGTAGTGGTTGATGGAACAAAATGCGTGAGTCCCAACGACCTGACGACCACCACCACAACAGCAGCGCACACACACAAGGTAGGAGCTACTGGTCTTCAATCAGGTAATGTCAATGCAGCGTCGAAACCTGTACGGACAGGCCTCGTTTTGATGTTGACGTTTGGTTATTCAATGCAGAAATTATGGACCCTTATATAGACCCGTAAAAAACTGAAGTAGCGATTGTTTGAAGTTGCATTGTGTGCATTCCTGTTTAGCTGATGTGGGCTACTACACACAGTAGTATTAAGGCTGTGGCCTTCTAGTTTACATTGTGAGAGGAACAGAGCCATCAAGCTTACCGTGACTGCGTGCCAAAACACAAACCACTCTTTGTTTTAATCGCCGGTCAAATGTCTACAGCCAGCATTGACTATTGACACACAATCAATGCGTTGGTTAATACGGCGAGGCTTCGACGTGACACGATCACGTGATCAGTTAAATATGAATAAAACTGAGGCTGTGAAAACTGAAGGAGTGATCCCACGTGATCCCAAACTTCCCTATCATTTGACACGAGCGGGAAATTCGGTTCTGCAGCCTACAGGACAACCATGACAACGCTTTCATTGGAATGAGCAGATATAGATATAGGAAAGATGTATACATTTTCAAAATGAATGGTTGTAAAACAAACAAACAAACAAACTATGTGTGATACAAGTCGACTGGCTCCTTCAGATCATTTGTGTTTAGTTAGGGCTCTGCCTAGCCCTCGAAATCATGGATTGTATGTGTTCCTAATACTAAATTATATCCTCCTGAAATCATCATGTCATCATTTTTTTGTCTTGCCAATCTCCTATGTTACGAGACAAATTCTTGCATATATCTATTACTGTTGATAAAGCTCGGAGCTCAACAGAAAGATATTTTAACTCACGAATATTGGTTATTGTCACAGTCTCAGTTGACATTTCCTGATTTAATGTTCACCTCAGGCTAAGAGGTTAAAAGACCACTGGCATCAACTGCCCCAAAGTTACTACCTAACTGAAATTACTACTCGACTTTTCTAAGTCGCTACTGTCCGTCCCGGACCAAAATATAGTGCTTGACTACCCGGTCCAAAGGATACTGAAGTCAACTTTGTTCATTCTACTTCCTGTTTTCTACATCAGGAATTCCACGTGTCTTTTAAACGTCTTAACATGACGTGAACATTAAATCATGTTAGAGATAGTTTAATAGATAACTCGATAAAGATTTTTAAATAAAGCCTCTGTTTTGTTACGGTACATTGTGCTCATTTCAAATATCTTTTTTTTTCTTTTTGCTTCTGTGTTAGTTTTGTACAAGTTATTACATTTTTTTGTTTTGCAGTTTTGTTTTTGCAATAACAATATGCATCTTGCCATCTATATAAGGAAAAAAGTGTTTACATTGTGATGTACATCATTCTTTCTCTTAGTTTTGTGGCAATGCTTTAAAAACCATCTATCTGCTGCCATGTCTTTCAGCTTTTCTTTCTGTCTGACTTTCCGTCTGTCCATCCATTCATAATTTTTTTTCAATTTAAATTTCCAATTGTTTGGGGTAAGAAGAAGGAAAGTGGAAGATTCAAATCAGGGATTTTATTTTTTTTGTTGTCATTTTAATTGCATATACCTATTTTTTTAATGCCAGCATGTCTGTAGCTCACTTGGTCACCAGTCATTGTGATTCCACTTGATTTTTGGTCGTCCCTTCTTTTCAAGAGTTTTCTGACGAGAGGAACTCTGGGATCTTCGTGTTCCGTTCATCTAACTCAGTGATTCTCAAACGTTGGATTGTGCCCCCTAGTAGCACAAAGTGCTGTGATTCAACTGAGGAGAAGGAGGCTGTCTTTTGTTTTTTTTTTCATTATGGCAATGTCCATTTTTGAATAATAATTCAGATAAAACGATATTTTTTTCATTATGGCAATGTCCATTTTTGAATAATAATTCAGATAAAACGACATTTTTTAAAACCAATTTTCTGTTGGACCGTTGGAGCACCACATAAACTTTGTCGACCGTCTTTCTCCATTCCTCCCTGTCTTTTGCCTTGGATAGAACCGCTTTCAATGACAGGCCCTTCCATTCTTTACTGTTGTCTTCCCATCGCTTTCTCTCTCTGCTTCTTTTTTTTTCCTGGTAATGTTCCCTGAAGGAAGGTCTTTGCGAGCCTCGAAGACCTTGCATTTTGGCCATAGAGTTTTATTTTGCGTTTTTTGACAGTAGCTCATCATAGGGTCCAATCGCTTAACTAACCCTAATCTTGGTTTAGGATGCGTTTACAAATGTTTTAGAAATCCTAAAGGTTTACTGGGGCTAGGGTTTTGAGAAACATTCTCCCTTCGCTCAACAGTTTAGGATCTTCACTTACTTCCCTTGTGCCTGGAGAATGAATTTCGGAAGATCAGGGCTCAGAAAAACGCTTTGGCGTAAGGGTTCATCAGATGGCATCCAAAATTCTTTTCTCTTTGCACGCCTCAGAGGCAACGAGAGTAGAGACAACAAAACTATTTTAGTTTTGGCAGACATTTATGACAAGATACATTTTTTTTTTCAGGGTTCACATTTCTATTTATGTCTAAAGCACATCAAATTGTAAATCTTATCTGCTACACAACATTATCATCCTTAGATAGATCTATATTGTCTCACATCATGTCATGGTCAAGTTTAAATGGCTTCAGTTTGTATGGGTATATGCTTTTATATTGTAACCACTGATAACCTTTTGTAAGATATATGGTTCACATACTATTGGATATTTGTTTACATTCTCAATTTCGTTTGCATAGGTCCCCATACATTTAAGAAGAAGAAGAAACACGTTTCACGGGCGGAAGATATGCATAATATATTTATTTACACATATGATTTGTTATAACATTTTAAAAAAGGATTACATCATACTAATGAAAGGTGCGCATAATAGGACGTAGACTTTGTTACTATCTAAACACAAATTGCAATGTTTTTTGTGTTTTTTGAGATACTTATAATAAGTATGATATATCTGGTGTTCAATTCAACTCCTTCTAAAAACATAGCATGGGTTAAAACTCTTTGCCTTTTGTCTGGGCATATACTTTAGTTATCCATAGAGTCGCTGTTACTTAAAGGAAATACTTATAATAAGTGTGATATATCTGGTGTTCAATTCGACTCCTTCTAAAAACTCTTTGCCTTTTGTCTGGGCATATACTCTAATGATCTACAGTGTCTCTCTTTTTTTTATATTCTATTTTACCATAAATGTGTAAGATCTATTGTCCTTTTTTTGTCTAAAAAGCCACAAAGTCTGGAACATTGATATCTTACCCTTTTTTTTTTCTTTTTTAAAACATGTCATTCCTACCCCATGGGTTATGGAATGTGGGTTTCCAAGGGGATGATGAAGAAAGGAGCATTAATTGTCAGCCTTGTAGAATGATGGAAGATAAGCTGCTCTGTCATAATCTATGTGTAAGAATGGGAGACGACCCGAGAGTTTAAGGACGTGTTTTTATAAGGAGTTAATATTTATTTATAATATTAGTTTATTTCGTCTCATCCCAAGTTATATTCATCTATATGGTAATATGTATTGAGCTTTGTTCGTAAAAAAGAAGTTTATTCAAGTTCTATAATTTTTAAATATTATTATACATTTTACATCGGTATAGTTGTTTAGTTCCATAAGTCAAACCGATCTACCCTCCCTCCACGTATATATATATATATACATACTATATAAGGCAAGTTTTAATTGTGTCCTGCGTCGGGTTGAGAACTCTCCCACTACAAAGACCACATTAGAATCCTGGAAAATTGAGCACTAGTTGCTTGCATAAACTGTAGAGTATTGAACAAATATTGATAACAATGTGCTTCAGTATATCTTAAGCTTGCAACACTAAAATGTCTGTTATATTTCTTTAAATTCATATGTAATACTCTATAAGACATTTTGACAACTTTGGTGATATTTATGTAATATTGTTATTAATTTGTTATTGTTGTTGATTTATTGATATACTTGCAAAGAGCTCAAAGTATAAAACAAAAAAGTATTCTTAGCTTAGTTATCTTAGTTATCTTTAGTGCACTATTGATACCCATTAGTTTTGGGGACAACAAAAAAAAAACTTGGATCAGAAAGGGGCATTGTTTAAAAGCATTAGATAATTTTTTTTTTTTTCAATTTAACAAAAACAAAATATGCAAACAAACTTATCCCTTATATTAAACTTTTATTCAGTGATTTGAGTTAGAGAAATTATAAAGTTCATAAGTACTATCGAAGATTATTTACTTACTTTGGATTGTTTGGGCCAAAAATGCACATTAGGTGACGAAAAGTCACTCTTGTCTCTCTATCTTTAATTGACTCTCTGTTGTATTCTTTCCCCATGTTCTCTCTCTCTCTCTCTCTCTGTTTTGCACTGTTTCTACGTCTGTTTCTTGATCTCCGTACTTTCCGTTGATGTAATTGTTAATGGCTAAGATGTTAATCAACGTTTTGTTTTATTCTGATGTGCTTAAACATTAATAAACAAGTGTACCTTTTTTTTTTTTTTTTTTTTTTTTTTTGTAGTCATTTGTAGAAATGTCAGTTTTAAAAACAAATGTCACTACCAGATCATGTCTGAAAAGTTGTGATTATTAGCGGCATTTTTTTTGGTTCTATTTTGGATGTTGGTCTCTTTAACCTAGGAATGATTCATTTGTATAGAGAAAATGCATTTTTTTAAAAATCGTTAATTAGTATCATGTTTTTTATTTCGTCCGCAAGTACCGCAAGAGAAATCTGAATCAGTTGATGTGAAGGTATAAGAGATTGAAGGATGTCTGTACGACTTGTAGCTTATAAAATCATGATGTTTGCATTGAGTGCTCACTACATTTTTTTTTTTTTTTTGAAATCACGTAAAATGTGTTTCTCTTTTCTTTTTATGACTGTTTATTTTTTTATAAACAGACAAGCAAAAGACTGAGGGCCTAGCTTACAAACCCTTTAGTCTAAGTCCCTCGATATGGGGCTTTCAAGACTCTTGGGAATAGTGGCGTATCGATCGAAACTTACGCCATGGGCATGACATGGCATCAGCGCCCCCCCCCCCCCTTCTTAAGAAACACACATCTTTTTATATACACTTAATCAATTTAGGGATACACGTGTTCTTTCTTTCCTAGGGTCAGTAGTGCGGGTTGCTTGAATCAGCCAGGAAAACCATTGGCTTAGTATAGTTTAAACCTTATGAGCATGCCTAAGTAGATGACTTCATGGACGCGCGTAGGAACTAATTATCTTTTTTTTAAGGGACTACAACAATTTAATATATATATATATATATAATGTCGTCCATCTTGAGTCATATAACGACTATGGATAATCTCGTTTAGCAATTCTTCTTCTGGCCATATTATGGAGAGGCATCACACATAAAATATGAAATAGCGCCTGAATTGGTTTAGGGGGATACAGTCTTTTTCAAGTTTGATTCATTTATCTTTGTCGACTGTGATCGCTGCTATCTCGAGCTATCCAGCTGTTTGTCTTTCTACCATTTCTATCCTAACAATGCTGTGAATTCCTAAGTTTTTTTTTATTATCTATGTTCTTATCTTATAAAATACAGACGTTACTTCAAAAAGATGATTAAGTCCAACGCGTGTCCCCAGGTCAATCTAGTCATGCATGTTAATCACAGACTCTGCCAAGTCACTGGTTTTCCTGGCTGATTCAGGCAGCCCATTCCATGCTCTAAATGAACTATGTAAGAAGGAGTATTTGAACAAATATGTCTTAGCATGTGGAACAAGAAATGTGCCTTCATGTTTATGTCTTTCTGAGTATTTTATTACGTATTGTATTTGAGCCCTATGGACATGACATTTTATCAGCGCCCTCCCCCATGTCTTTTAGAACCCTTTCCAATACATTCGCATGACAAAATTTGACATTTCTATCTCTTTTGACTATGTTCCAAATACATTCCAATGACAAAATTAAATTATGTTCCAAATACATTCCAATGACAAAATTGGACATTTCTATCTCTTTTGACTTCGTTGTAACAGGGCATGGTTAGAAATAAGAATCTCACAAAATTCTTATATGCTTTTTACAATTTTAAAGCTCATCAGTACCTCCATATTCTATAAATTATATTTACCAAAGAAAAAGTTTGCTATTTTCGACTTGCAGCAATTGATAAAGACTCAGTAGACATTGATATTTAAAAGGTAAACAAAAAAATCAAAGCAGTGATAAGTTAGTTACATTTAAGCCTATACATAAGGTAGACGCGTTAAAGTAAAAAAAACACAACAACATCACATTGCCATTCAGTATGTCACGATAGTCTGCAAGGAAACTCAAACCAGAAATCGATTTTTCTACTGTACTCTACGGTCATTGTCTTAACAGACTATAACAACACCTCTTGGAATACGTACGTGCACACACAAAACATGAATAGTGCTCACTGATCACGAGATAAAGAATATATCAATAACTGATTCTGTCCTGCACTCACACTTAACTAAAGGGGTGGGTGGAGGCGATTGATTAGGTTTCGATTTCAATATAGTCTTTCTATGAAGAGCATCAATTCTAAGAATTAAAACATCGGTTTCGAATTGATGACGTCAGTAAAATGGAGTTTGCGTATACTTACTTGGAGATTGCATTTAGACTATTGAGCTGGCTTAAAGAAACACTAGAGGGGGTGGGGAAACTAAGGATAAATAATGTGTATTGCTGAATCCCTTAAAAGACAAGAGACCATAAATACACTCTATTCTCCCTGACCTACTTGGTATAATGTAAGAATAGAGATCTACTCCCCAGTGACCTGCCTGCTTCAATATTTACTTGGACTAGCTGCTTGCCTTGAAAAACGATTTGTAACAAAAGATTTATTAGTTTTTATTTTTACTGTTTGTTCAACTTTTGTCATTGCTGATAAAAAGTAACACATTATGGCAGCACCTCGTTTGAGTTTATCAGTGACGTAGCTAGGAATTAGCCATTATTTGAGGTCCCTGTGTGCTTGACCTCTCTAGGGGCCCCTGCATTTTGACAATCGATATCATGACAATAGATAATGGCGTAATAATTAAGATTTAATGTAAAAAAATATTTTGAACACTTATTTGGTGGCCCGGGCGATTTTCAAATTCTCCCCCCATCCACTTTATAGCTACGCCACTGGCTCCAAAGAAGATAGCGAGAAAGAACACATCTCTTCTTTATACCATTCTCTGACTTAGAAAAAGGCAAAATGTTCATTCAAAAATCCTTCTTTAAGAAACAAAGCTTATCTAATGAAAACAATTTCGCACTTAGAACTATATCTCTCGATAATGTAGACGTTATTTCCCTTATATGATTATGATATCCACCAAAATAATCATTACCAATAATTGATCGGTCAAGGAACAATAAATAATTGTTTAACTCTTTCCTAACTGACGATACCAGCGTTGATTCCACCAGAATGTGGTAAATAATTACGGAGTGAAAGAGTTAAAGTTTCAACTTGATCCGAGAATGTGTGTGAGGAAAAAAAGTGTACGCATTTTTTATATGACAGACAGACAGACATAAGCTCTGGAATAATGTATACAGAACATAGTCCATCGAACAAGACATTGTTTTAAAGAGTAATTGTTGTTGGCCTCCTTCAGTCGTAGGACGACTGTGGTTCATCTCGCACACTTTTTCACATGACTTTGGAGTGGAGCCCTATTTCGGAGAGACACTCCCGTCCACATATACCGCAGTTTAAGGTGGCTTTCGCTTTGGTGGTAGAGGTAGAGGAACCGGCCTTTTTTCGTATGGTATGCTTTTCTTCCAGAGCTGAGGCCCACGTTTTTTCATTGTCCATAGCTTTCTTGGTCACGTCTCTCTCCATCTAGTGCGGTCTAGAGCTATGTCTTCCCAATAGCCAGTATCAATGTTCAGTGTTTTAGGTCCCGTTTTATTACGTGAGTGATTAGTGTGTTTTTTTTTACAATGCTTATCTCAAATCACTCAGTCTAGTAAAAAGTTTGCACACGTTATTTCTCCCACAGCCATTGCAAAATTATTCATTGGCCATTATTGGCATAGACAATACATGAATCAATAACAAAAAAAGAGTTCCCAGCTAGTCAATAATGTACTGGTAATTATGACTTATCTTCTGCTTTTCAGATCTTATTCGAAATATTTCAGAAGCTCTATATTTTTTTACCTGGGCTCTTTTTTTCGTATTACATCATGTAAATGCTTACATAATACTTTGACCCACCTTTTTTTTTTTTTGCACTGTCAATAAAACTTCTTGCATTTCAACTCCCCCCCCCCTTTTTTTTTTTAGGGCATTGTATTATATAGTATCTGTTGCTTTCAATTGGAACGGCCCGCTTTACGCTCCCCCCACCCCACACACACACACTCACTTCTAGCCTGTGAACCCTATTATACTTTTCTCTACGTACCTGCCCCCCCCCCTTTTTTTTCCTCTTCAAAACACTTAAATTTTAGTACCTAATGCATCTTATTGGCAAGGCCCGCTTTATAACGCTATCCCTTCCAAACACATATTTTTTTTGCCCAAGAATTTTGATTACCAGTTTCATTTTTTTCCGCCTCCACACACTGTGACTCTACGCCTTACAAAATAGTCCTACATAAAATACATTCTTTGACTTTTCCACTTTTATTGAACTATTTTAAAGTCTCACAGATGTTTTCAAACACCATCCGTTTGTAATCAAGTGTTGAAATTAATACGCGTATCGAGGTTATATATTCCCATCCACCACCATGTAGATCGAATTATTATCATAAAATTGTGCCAAAAAACGCTATTTAAAAAAAAGTTTTTAAAGTTGTCGTGCGATTTGAACCCTTAACCCTCAAATTTAAAGTTTAATGCCCTAAGTACTGAGCTAAACGAGTTTTATTAGTAATGTATCAGCAAATGGCGCACAAAAAGTAAAGGTCTTAAAAACGGAGATATAATCTGGTACTTTTCAACTTGTTATCTTTTTAAAAAAAAAATGTTGATTCGAAATAGGGAATAAAAAAATCGTTTTTGGTAAATTTAACTGCAGCGGTTTGGATCAAGAAAATATCTTAATTGTCGTAGACCAAAGGTTAGTTGTAACAGGTTTTCATTTTCGTATTTTCGTTGTCCACTGCAAGTGGGAGATATGACTTTATTCCACAAGTCTAAAAAACACCAACACAAAAAAGAACATTGCCATTAACTCTTTCTCTCCGTAATTATTTACTACATCCATGTGGGATCAACGTTGGTATCGTCAGTTAGGAGAGAAAGAGTTAAGCAGCAAACTAAAAATATTTCTTTCTTTTTTACGTACAATAAAGTAATTTTGATTTTTACAAGACTCCCGTTCTAAAAAGTGAATAGATAAATCAGTTGACAGTACGATAGTGTTACGGGATATGCAGTGGGGGGGGGGGGGGGGGGGGGAAACAAACCCGCCTCAACATGTAACCCTCGAAACTTAACTGTGTAAAGCGAAACACCGGCCTGGAGTCAGGTTTCTGTTTGCATAAAGACTTAATCAATAACCAGATCTAGTACTTTGAGACTAGATCTTATTAATGAAAGATCTAGAGCGGTACATTGTAAAACTATTTAGGTCCTGCTCTGCTTAATCTGTCATTGGACAGTGTGGCGCGTCAGTATTATTTCAAAGCTTGGATCTACTTACTCTGTGTGTCTGTCTGTCAGTCTATCTGTATACACTTTATTTCTACCACACCCATTCTCGGAACAAGTTGAAACTTCGCACAATAATTCATTTACAAAGACTAGACATGAATCAATAAAGAAGTAGCCTATTAAATAGTATATTGCTGTTATTAATTATTTTGTTTACTAGCAACTATGAAAAAGTAATACTTCAGTATTCATATATGGTTAAATTTGTTGGGTTTAGTCGCTTGAGATAGTTGTTAGCTTAATTTCTCCATCACGCATTTTCCCATCAAGTGGATACTTTAAACTATTATTTATTCTACCTTATGTAACACGAATCAATAAACAAATATGCTCAATTAGTCAATTAATTATTGGTAATTAATTATTTTGTTATTTACATTGAATAGAGGAAATAACTTGTACATTATTGGGTTAGGTTTAAAGACGGAGTTCTTCCCCTTATGATAAGTTTTTATATATTTTTCTTGTATTTATGGTCAGCGCTGGCTAGAAATGTAGCAGTGGCAGGGTAGCTATTAGTAGGTCTGGTCTGACAGAGCATAAACTCTGACAGACGGAAACTGAGGCCGTTTGCTGCTAGTCCTTGAAAAATTCAAGCTTTTACTCAAGCAAGGTGAAATTTCAGATAGCGTTCAACTGTGCTGTCATAACGAATGTAATGGGTCTGTCAGACTTCTCCGATTTTGTTTTTTTTTAATTCTTGAGATTCTATTGAACTTAAGGTTCTAAAAATGTTGAAAAATTGAGAAAACCGTTAGCTATTCTACTTTTGTACAATCCATGATTAAAAGTTTCACTTTCAGACTCAGCGATCTATGGGGCAGATGATGTTGTCATCTGTTTCTAAGCCAACGGTTAATGAGTAGGGTGTCATGCGGCCAGCACAACGACCAATTGCCTTTACTTTCCCTAAATAAAGTCAGGTACCCATTAGAGTTGGGTGGACTCAAAGGCGCCATAAAAATCCCAAAATTCATAATCCCAGTCCTTAACACAAGACCCCAGGTTCGGAAGCCACCTAGCCCCCACTCCCAATCAATGATATCTCTACGTATTGGTTAGTTGCCTGGGTCCTTTGACAAGTTCACTCTCCTTTTGTTATTCAGACAATATGATAGAATGGTGTAGTAACTTTGCGATTTGTAGAGTTGAAAGTCAAAAAGTATTAAATCGTAAAATGGGTAGTTAAAGAATAGTATGCATAAAATGGTATACTATAAAGTGTATGAGATTTAGTCCCCTCCCTCCCCCCCCCCCATAATGGCACAACTAAATCATGAAGTCATTCATAAAGATTGTACATATATATATATACATATTCGATTTTCGATTAGCATTATGCGATACTTCCACTCTGGACCCCTCCACTTAATGAGGTTGTGACCGAGCGTCGCATAAGGTTGCGGGACATGTTCTCTGACAAAATGAATTACGCATACCAAGATTTTCAATGACATGGAGGCCAATAGGAGGAAAGCGTAAACAGGGACGTCCTCGTAAATTTGGCGCCACACTTTCTTGGAGGACCTCATAGCAGTGGACACCAGTTGGGAAGAGGCTTCAGGATTTACCTTTTACCTCTCCCTTAGTATGCTTGACCGTTGGGGCACCACGAAAGATTCGTCCACCGTCCTTCTCCATTCCTCTCAGTCCTTTGTCTTAGTTAGAACCTCATTTAATGGCATTATAGTCCATTTTTTTTATATTGTCCTCCCATCGCTTTCTATGTCTACATCTTCTTCTTTTCCCTGGTACTGTTCCCTGAAGGAAGGTCATAGCGAAGAAAGTAGCAGTGACATATCTTTATGGAGACAGCTAGCCGCCCAATGCGCCGAACGGAGCGGCAGAATCTAAGTCCTGAGTAAGATATCTGCTCGAGTTCTGTCAATTTACACTCAACGGGGAGCCCTAACATGACTCAACAGGTGGACCCATAAGGTCACTAAGAGCGCGCAGTGGAAACTCGAACTGAGTTCTCCATCGAAGACCTGGATTTGTATATCGTGCCTCAGGGTGTGACTGATGGGCCTGAAGCCGGCATGTACGGCTACGTACTAGAAACGCTAATTATATATCTACTTATCTGTTTATCAAATGAACAGATATAATTATCCACTGATCCATATATCGTATCGTATAGCACTCAAATACAGCTACCATATCTTGAAGAGCTTTTTCAAGAAAGATGCATTTCCAAAACATTCACGATTCTTAAAGACAACCTGCACCCATTAAACCACTGTTACATAAGATCTGAACGAAGTGGTCGTCTCCTTTCCATTAGGACTAAAACAGAAAGATTTAAAAACTCCTTTATCCCACTTTCGGTCAGATACAAGATCAGCTCTCGTCATCGAGAAGTACATAGAAGTCAAACTCATAAAGCGCTGGTTGTGAATGTGCATGTGTTTGGTGAGTGAATGTTGTTCAAATTTTCATCCATATTGTTTGTGTAAAGTAGTTACGCTGAGGTTGTCAATTGTAGTCAAACAGAATTTCCTTTTGATTGGATCAATAAAATTATCTTATCTCTTATCTCTTATAGTTATCGTCACTACTGTGACTTTGAGATTAGAGATATAAATATCTATTCTTTTCAATTCTCCCATTCTCCTTCTTAACAGTTAAAAACCAGTTTGGTTCACCTTAAATGGGGGCGCAGAGTGGCTAAGCGCTTGGCTTCCTAGCCTGGGCATCTGGGTTCAAATCTCTGCGAAGACTGCGATTTTGAATTTTAGGATTATTAGGGCGCCCCTGAGTCCACCCATCTCTAATGGGTACCTGACTTTTATTTAAGGAAAGTAAAGGCGATTGGTCGTTGTGCTGGCCACGTGACACCCTGCTCGTTAAACGTTGGCCATAGAAACAGATGTCCTTAACATCGTCTGCCCCATAGATCGTAAGGTCTGAAATGGAAACCTTACTATCTTTCGTTTAGACTTTAAAAAATTATTTTATAAATATGTGTACATTTATTTATTTATATTTAATTTAGGTTTTCAAATGAAATCGAAGAAAACCTTTGTAATTAAATAAAAATAACAGACAAACAATGAGAGTACGGTACGTTTGTTTTAGACTTGAAGTTCACACATACAAAAATTAAATACTAAATGAGTACAGAGAGGTAAAGACGCAACTGCATAACACTTTATCTCATTCCAATTTCATCAATTCATTCTCTCTCTACAGCCAGCAGTGATAATAATTTTTCCTTCAGCTGTCATGGCTTTAAGTGCAGAAGTCACGAAAAGAACAAAGTTCAACTCGTAGACTGAAACATGGCCTAAAAAACGAAAAATAATCGTGTCAACTTTCAGTGGCGTATATAGAGTGTGAGGGGAGAATTTGAAAATCCCCCCGGGCCCCCTTCCCCAAATGAGTGTTCGAAACTTTTTAAAAATTAAATATTACGCAAAACGCAGGGGCCCCCAAAGAGGTCAAGCCCCCCAAATAATGTCCGATTCCTAGCTACGCCGCTGTCAACTTTGTATGAATAGTGTGATTATTTGTTTTTTCTTTCAAAAGACTGGAAGATTTTTTTTGACAGGAATTTTTTTTTCAATCTATTGCATGTATATTTACGTCAAGTGTGTGTGTGTGTCTGATCTTGTAGAAAAGAAAATTTGTGTGTCTGACAGTGTGTGTGTGTGTATGAATGAGCGTGTGGAAGACCTGGATCTGACTCTGATTGTCCTTGTTAAAGCCTTGTTTCCATTCATTTATTTTGTATAAGCGAAACTTTCGTTGAACAGTTCAAAATAGTTCACGTGTCTTTGTAGTTATTTATCTTGGAAAAGGGTTAGGGTTAGGTTGAGGTAGGCTCAAAGTTACCTTTTTTTATTTAACTTACTATTCAAGTAGTTATTCCTAAACAGTTTTACAAGGTGGCTGCAGGTTCAAATCCGAATGTATTCATTATATGATCAATACAAATTTTCATTTAAATGTAAATATATTAGAGAACTAATCTACCCATTTATAAACCACAATTTATATAATGTTAAACTTGTTAATGAGATTCTTTATTGTTTTTTCGCAATAAAGAAATTGTGTGAATGAGTTAAACTAAAATGAATAACTCCACATTTACAGATATGTATAAAAAACTGTAAGAATTGTTTCCCCTTTTGGACATCAAACTGTATAAATTAATTACTATTCAATTAACTAATTGGTAAATTTTTTAAATTAAATTCCTGTGTTGCCTTCGACAAAAAATAATTGTGGAAAGTTTTAACTTGATCCAAGAACGGAACGTGGAAGAAATAGCGTGTTGAAATTTTGTACCAGACAGACAGAGTGAGTTGATCCAAGCTTTGTTAAAAGTTGTCATGCTACGACATCATTCTTGAAACTTTGAAAAACTGTGTGACTTATGAATGCGTCTTTTGTAGTTAATTATTTTGTTTGGTACCAACAAGGGAAATGTATCCTTCATTATTAACAGATATGGCTAAATATGTGGGGTTGTAGTCCCCGTTATTTCTCCTAAACTCACTTTCGGATCAAGTTGAAACTTTCCACAATTATTTATTGTACATAAAAAAAAAAACATGAATCTATTGCGAAATTAACCAAGTAGTCAATTAATTATGAGTTAATTAAGCGTGGATGTACATTTGTTTTTCTAGTTATAATGTTTTGTTTGGTGTAATGCACAAACTGTAAGACAAATTTCCTTACGGATAATAAATATTATTATTATTAATTATTGGGAATTTTTTTTTTTGTTTGATATTAAAAAGAGAAATAAAATTTACATTTTTGAGATATATTATTGTAAATGTGGAGTTCTTCTACTAAGATGAGCTTTGTTTTTTCAAAAATGTATCTTCTATATATTGCTTATTTTTTTCTTTTCTTTTGAAACTTATTGTTGTTACATTTATATAATACTAATGCTCGTTAACTATTTTTAGTTTTAAGTCGGTACGAAGTGATTACACGAACGTACAATTCAAGTAGATAAGCCTTTAAAAAAAAGTAAATCCTACCATGGTAAAAGAAACATTATTTTCTTCTCTGTTTTGTTCCCCTCCCCACTTCCCTCCATGACATGATACCCTTCGTTGGTTTCCATTTTACATGAAACATAAACAAGGATCTCCCATGATATGTGTTATTGACATGACTGACCTAATTAAATTAGGAAAAGCCCACTACAGACCAAGTAGAGACCATCTGTACAGATCTCAGACCATAATTGATATACTGGAGAAGGTATGATAATATTGCAGACATAATCGATTTCAGGATTTCGAATTATACCGTAATTCTAAAAACATAAAAATTCGAGTCGAATTCCATCTTTTTGTTTTCTTTATAATTTGATTCTTTGAAATGTAATTATCATCTACATAAGTAAATAAGTTAAAAGGTTTTTTTGTTGTCTTGATTATAAAAGATACAGACTAAGAGATGAAACCTAAATAAAAAGCGCTAATTAAAAATATAAACTATTTAAGGTACACCAGTCACCTACAGGATGGCTGCCTGGTCGTGCGGTTTGCGCGCTGGACTGTCGTTCGGATTTATCGACGGTCGAGGGTTCAAACCCTGCCCGCTCCCATCCCCCGTCGTCCTGCGGGAGGTTTGGACTAGGAAGTAAACTATCTCCAACTCTGAAGGAACATCCGAAACATGTAAAACAAACAAACAAACACGCCCAGACGAGGACAGAAAGGAGACATACCTTTAACAAATAAACTAAAAAATAATTGGTCTGAAGTTAACATTACAAACTGGGCTTACAATTAATTTGATGAAACAACGTTAGTAAACCAAAGGCTGTAACAGAACTAACATTTCCCAAGCTGTTATAGCAAAGTAGTTCCTCTTGCATGACTACCAGCAGAAAATTTTCTTGAACTAATGGGGAGATGAATCGTCATAGTAAGCCTGACCACAGACCTGGGGGAGACCAATAGCTTGTTGTTCAGGCCTACTACGACGATTGCGTCTCTCTTGCAGGCCCCGAGTCAATGAAGAGTATTTCTTTCTGTTGTCTACTTTGCGTTGAACAACGAAGTTTTTTTTATGTTAGCTACAGAACTCACAGATCTTTTTAAGTTCTGAGTAACAGGTTTCTTTTGAGCAGTTTTGACAATAACAACATATTATAAAAGCACTTGTTCATGAAGCCATGAAAGGGAATGTCTTAAAATGTCTTGATTATAAGAATATATTATAAGAACACATGCTCGTAAAGTCTTGAAGGAGGATGTCGTAAAATGTTTTAATTATAAGAACACATGTTCGTAAAGTCTTGAAGGGGGATGTCGTAAAATGTTTTAATTATAAGAACACATGCTCGTAAAGTCTTGAAGGAGGATGTCGTAAAATGTTTTAATTATAAGAACACATGTTCGTAAAGTCTTGAAGGAGGATGTCTTAAAATGTTTTAATTATAAGAACATGTTCGTAAAGACTTGAGGGAGAATGTCGCAAAACGTATAACCTGATCCAAGTCTGAGTAAGTTCGTGTGTTCAAACCTAAAGATATGAAGAATAACTGAATACCTGAAAGAAGGAGGACGTGATCCCCCCCCCCCCCCCCCAAAAAAAAAAGGAGGGCATATATTCCTTTTTCTGGACGTCTGGTAACTCTAAAAATATGATAAAACTTATAGATCATTATTATTGCTTTCGTTGGCGTCAACAGGTCAATGCTTTCTGGTCGTATTTCCTGTCTAAATAATCTCTTTGAATTAAACACATCTCAGCTGGAGTCCTATCTCGAATTTTTTATTTTGGTCTGCATCGGAATTCGAACTCACCCCCCCCCCCCCCCCCCATCCTTAGATGGCCCAGCAGTTTAGGCATCATCGGACAAAATTTAAAATTTTTGTTTTCACACAATCAATAGTAAGAAACCTTTACCTTTAGCTAACGCTAAGTCTGTTGGACCGTTGTAGCACCATGCAAGATTAGTCGACCGTCCTTCTCCATTCCTCTCTTCCCTTCGCCCTAGACAGAACCTCCCTCAATGGCAGGCCCGTCCATTCTTTTATGTTGTCTTCCCATAGTTTTCTCTGCCTCTACTTCTTTTTCCTGGTACTGTTCCCTGAAGGCTTTGTGAGCCCCGAAGACCTTGTAATATGGTCATAGATTTTTAGCTTGCGTTTTTTTTACGATTGTACGCAGAAGCCCTGTCTTTAAATGCTAAACAGACCTTTTTTTGGACGAAAAATTCTGCAAAAGATTGAACATTATAATTGAACAAACTATTCTCTACCATTCTTTAAAATTCAGGATAATATCATAGCTATACATTTAAATATGAAAGTCTATTGTTTTTAATTGTAAAAAAAAATCAAGTCAATAATTAATTGTTTAAGTTGAACTTTGCGTTTTACTAACGTCTGAGTAGTAGCAAAAGTTAATATAAGTTAACAAAGTAAACCATTTCAAAATGTCACGACTTTTCTCTGATGACACGAACTTGTATGTGTTTGTCCCAGCTAAGCAAACATGAAAGGTATTTTTTTTTATTTGAGTCTAATGAACTCTAATTGTTTCATATCACTTGACTTGCTGATCCTTTTCTTTGAAGCAGTATGTCCCCTAATCAAATTCTTAATCTTTGCCTGCGATAGTACGTACAATAAAAAGGTGCGAGCGAGGATTGAAATTGATTCATATATTTACAGACCAGATAATAACAATGAATGCTTACAAGTATCCTTCTGTACAGAAAACTTGTTTGTTTTTGCCTCCGGATATGAAATAAGAAACATTCGCGTATATTCGAAGTTCTTAAAAGTCTTCTCGTTTTTGCATATTGTAACTTTTCTTGTTGTTTCTCTTAAGACACGCTGTGTTTACAAATCGGGTTGTACCTCTGTGTGTGTTTGGCTTGTTATCTTTGAACTATAGGTTATACGATAAACTTTCGATTCCAAACAATGTCAAGGACGCTACGTTAAAAGATCACAGCTGCCAACTAAACAATAATCTTGTCCTACAGGAGAAAATGATATTTGCTAATACAGGTTTTAAAGACAACAAGGTTACAAAGACAGTTTGTGCGGAAACACAAACTCACAATCGCTACCCGAAGTGGTCCACTCGGGGAGATAAACAGGCAGGTTTCAATATTTTTAGCATGAAGATCAGAAACTATGAACTACAAACTATCAACAACAACAACAACCAATATCTCCGCCTTTACGAGGAGACGTGCAAGTTTCGAAAGTGTTGCGGATAATATTATCTCTTTAGTCCGAATGACGACATGATGCCACAGGATACATATTTGTTAATGTTATTTTTATTCCATTGTTAATATTCATATGTATTCATTGAGCTTAGAGTTATGAGATGTGGTTCAATGTAAACCTGGCCTAAATGAGCTAATCGAATTATTGATTTAATTGTTTTGTATAGGGCCAATCTCTCTTTCAAGGTCTCAGGGATCTAAATGGGACGGACGGGCGGACAGATAAACTACATAAAACTAATGTATATATATATCTATACTATAAAGCAGAAAGTAAGGCGTATGTATGTGTCTTGTATATATATATATATATATATATATATATATATCATAGCCTTAATTTCTGATTTATAGTATTATATTTATAAATATATAAATAGCCAAATAGCTATTTATTGCTATCAGCCATAGATGAAAATTTCATATTTTGACTAAACTATTTTTAGTGTGAGCTTTGTGTGTGTGTGTGTATATATATGTTTATGTGTATTCATGTTTGGGATACATCATAACAAGAAATATATTTGTGACCCTGTGCCATTTTCACGCATGCCAATGAAATATTCTTTCTTGTATTTGTAAATCTTTATCTGATCGTTGAATTTGTGAAATAAAAGAATAAATAGAATGTGTAAAAACGAGTCGGATATGTCAGCGTGAACCTCGGAGTGGGGAACATTTTTAGTTGAGATGATTAGCGATGAAACTGAAACAAAGTTATATATAAATCTACACATTCATAATTCATTCCTGAAGGTAAACAGATCTAATCCAGTAGGATACAAAATCAAATCTTCGTTACAAACACGACATATCAAATTTATGTCACGCGAGAATTGGACGGTGTAGTGGAGAAAGAACGCAAAGGTTCACCTATGGACCTGAACATATTTAACTCTTTCTCTCCTAATTGACGATACCATCGTCTGTTCGACCTCATTTAATTAAATTAATGTTTTGATTTGTGTTCTCTAACAAGAGCAGGCATTCCCCTTTAACTCTAGACGAAATCAAACACTTTCTGATTGCAAACGAAAATGTTATTCAAGCTAAATCATAACAGGGTATAAAAAAAATACTAATGAGCAGAATGAAGAATTCCGTCGGAACGTGGAAAATAATTAAGAAGAGAAAGAGTTAAACCGTTCATTAGCTTGTGTGCCTGACGGTTAACTAAGAAGCTGTGTAGCGGGCACAAGGACCTTTGCTTTCCAGACATAATATTAAGTTTGCTCTAGTTAAATAACCTCTTTCATCATGCCCTGGAGGAATAAGGAAGGTAGCCAGAAGCAACACATGACAAAGTTAAGCAAATGTAAAAAATATAGAAGATTTGTTAAATGGAAGGAGACAAAACATGTTTGTTTAATGATGGTGGTGCTGGAGAATTTCAATATTAGGTTATAAAGGTTTAAACTTCATTTTGGCTATTTTGTATATATAGGAAGGGTGGCCAAGTGCTAAACGGCTTGGATTCCGAACCGAGGCTTCCCGGGTGAAGACTGGGATTTTTATTTCGGGAACTTTAGGGCACCTATGAGTCCACCCAGTTCTAATGGGTGCCTGAAATTGGTTGGGGAAAAGTAAAGGCGTTTGGTCGTTGTGCTGGCCGTATGACACTCTCACTAGCCGTGGACCACATAAACGGATGACCTTTACATCATCTGCCCTATTGATTGCAAGATCGCAGCATAAAGAGTCGAGTTGTTTCCCATCAAAAATGTAATGTAGAAATCTTACTATGGTATTAAATTCGGAAAGTCCAAAATTTATTCAGCAAAGTACTGTGAAACTATGGGAAAGTTTTATGTTTGTGTGTGTGTGTGTGTGTTTTTAATCACAAAGTAACGAGTTTCACTGTGTCACTGAGTTACTTGTGGTCCCGAGGTCTAATTTTTTTCCACCTAACCATTTCCATTGAGAATATTTGAATCCTTTTTTCCCCATAAAATACTGGAACCACAGAATTCTATTTTGAAAGCCGCGCATATCACGTTCAAATCAGTGTGAAGGTCACGCCTGGGAAATTTCGTCATTCCTAACAGGGGCTCTCAAAAAGTAGGTTAAATAATATGTTGGAATCAATAACGATATATTATGGAAGGGTGGGGGGGGGGGGGGGGGACGAGGTTCCCAAATCAGTTTTCATCTTTCATTTAACATTTTGTTTACGAGTAGGGTAATGTAAAGTAAGGGAATTTCCCAGGGCGTATTTTTGTGTATGACATCTTGGCATAAAAAGAATATGAAGGTCACAGTCGAGAAGAATGAGATTCTAGTTCAGCCATATATTTAGAGAGAGCATGGCATAAAGCAGGGGTGGGTGCTTTCTCCAACAATATTTGCTTTTTTTTTCTTTTGATTTAGTACCCTATACCATGAGGCGACGTCTTCGTGATGGCAGCTACATCAAGTTCCGCACTAAAGGTAGCGTATTTAACTTACCACACTGCCATAATAAAATTAAAGAGATAATTGCAATCTTCTGGAGTACACAAAGCAGGAGTTTCAACTTCCCACCAATGAATTGGGTGAGTCTGCTGCCTCGTTTTGATTGTGTATCAATCTCAGTTAAATGGTGGCCATGCTCTAGAAGTCCCCGTAGGGAGCTAACACTGCTTTTCACAAATAGGCGTAAGTGGTCATATCCTTAACGCTGTCGATAACCTCACGTACGTGGGCAGCATAATGTCCAACAATGCCTCACTGTCTAAAGAAATAGATAACAGTCTGGCTGAGGCTACAAATAGATAACCGTCTGTCTAAGGCTACAAATAGATAACCGTCTGGCTGAGGCTACAAATAGATAACCGTCTGTCTAAGGCTACAAATAGATAACCGTCTGGCTAAGGCTACAAATAGATAACCGTCAGTCTAAGGCTTCAAATAGATAACCGTCTAGCTAAGGCATTTGGTTAAATAAGAGTTTGGATCAATAGGTTTCTTCGCTTACCAACGAAAATCAATGTTTACAAAGCAGCGGGTGTCACCACAATTTTAAATCTCTTCAACCTACTCTACAGGACTAGAGCTCCTCAAAAACATCCTTCACTCTATAATTGGATTTTGCTGGCAAGACTACAGCACAAATAATTATGTTTTGCTAGAGGTTGGTGTGGACAGTATAGAAGATCGCTGAGCACACAATTGAGACTCAAAAGAAGGGCTCTTGTTGAGACAGCAGACGACATGAACGCAACCTAAGTAGACACCCTCTCCTCCTCCCGCTCCCGCGAACAACGGCTTTATAAAAATTCACGAGTTGCATCTGTGATTGCATGGTCTTGTAAAACACTGCAGCCTATATGTCCTGCAATGATGCACGTGTCTGAAATGCATACGGCCCTACAACGCTAAAAGGATGAGCATCACTGATATTGGATATTTTGGCTTCAAGAACACAAAAGGAGGTCAAGGACATTTAAGCTCGCTTGCACATAGAATCTCTACAATTTCCTAGCATGCACCCCGTAACTCAGAGACTAAAAAAAAAATTAAATTCGAAAATTACCATTTCTCTTGTTCAACAAACGAAGAAAGTAAACAATACGTTCACCTTATCACACAACACCTACCCACCCCCCACCTTCCGTTTCACCAGACTGATTTGTCATTTAACATACACAACATCGATATCAGTGTCACACCGACGTGCTTATCAACTGAGGACTTTACAGTCAAATTGATTTCGTCCTTTTACTGTTATTTGGTCGTGTGGTTTGCGCGCTGGACTGTCGTTTGGATTTATCGATGGTCCCGGGTTCAAACCCTGCCCGCTCCCATCCCCCGTCGTCCTGCGGGAGGTTTGGACTAGGAAGTAAACTATCTTCAACTCTGAAGGAACATCCGAAAAATGTAAAACATTTTAAAACATTTTTTTCTACAAAGCTTCAATCAACTCGCTCTGCCTGGTACAATTTTTGAACACGTTATTTCTCCCACAGCCGTTCTCGGATTAAGCTTGGATTAATTTTCCTAGTGTATCAAATAAAATAACTAATTACAACTAATCAATTAAGTAATTGGTAAAATATTGTTTTTATTGATTAATGTTATGTTGGGTACAATAAATAGTTGTGGGTAGTTTCATCTTTACACATCAGATCCATATATTTTTCTTCCATATGAGGATTTCATAGGCCAGTGTCTTGTTAGGACCTCTCGATACAGTATACAGCTTTGGAGGACATTGTCTGCATTCTCTGGTGATGCACCGTGAGATTGTCAAAAGAGTGGAGCCGAAGGCTCTTCGAACTCAAGGCGTATAACCCTGCTTGAACATATCGCAGTCTGGAAGAGGTCCAAGTCAACGTCTATGTTGTTGTTGGCCTCTTTCAGTCGTAGGACGACTCTGGTTCTCGCACACTTCTTCATATGGCTGTGGAGCCCTATTTTTGGAGAGACACTCCCGTCCATAAATATTGCAGGTCAAGGTGGCTTTCGCTTCGTTGGTAGAGGAGCTGGCCATTTTGTACTTTTTTATCCAGAACTGAGGCCACTGTTCTTTCGTTGTCCATAGCTTTCTTGGACACAGTCTCTCTCCATCTGGTGCGGTCTAGAGCTATGTCTTCCCAATGGCCAGTAATGATGTTCACTGATTTGAGGTCCCGTTTTATTACATCTATGTAACGGAGGTGGAGGCGACCAGTTTTTCCTGAGCTATTGCTATTTTTGATGTATCAGGCACTCCGAATAAATGGCCGAAGGCCGAGCACACCATTTTCCTATGTTTTACCAAGCTAACACTCGCCATTAGTGTAATGGTCTCTTGAGGAAATGGATTATCGACAGGGACATGGAAGCTTTCTTTCAACTATTCACAGTGCAATGGGAAATCTCTCGCATTCCCTTGGACACTCCCACTGGAGTTTTGTTTTGCTATTCATTCAGCCTAATCACTTCCTATAGTGATCGTTTCCACCCCGAGTGCCACGTTGAGGCACGTCTTTAAGCTTTCGAACATGTTGTCTCAAAAATCATGCGTTGGTCATGTCGGGATAGCTTATAATAGCATCGTGTCTCTTGACATTGGAACGAGACCTGGTCCATTTCTCGATTATTCTACTCTCTATCAATTTCTTCATTTCTTCTGTCATTTTCATTGGTTCGTTCATTCTTCCATCTTTGTCCAGTATTTTTGCTTTTTCAATGCCTTCAATTTCAATGTGTGCTTTCCAGTGTGTAAGTGGTTAGTGTAATAGATTTTAGGAATAATAAAGGCCATCTTGCAGATACATAACCAAACTGTAGAACAAGTACAAGAATATAAATACCTAGGTACAACCATCTAAAACAAACTGAAATGGAGTGAACACTGTCAAAATCTTTACACCAAACTTCACCAACGTCTTTTCTATCCTAGAAAGCTAAGAAAAATTTAACATCGACAAAACAATCATTAAACCTTTCTATACAGCAACCACCTGCAGTCTAATTAGCTTTGCGATCACCTGCTGGTAAAGTAATACTTCAGTGGCACAAAGACTTCGACTAAATAGACTAATTATAAAAGCATCGTATATCACTCGAACACAGCTAACATCTCTTGAAGAGCTTTTTCATGAAAGATGCCTTTCCAAAACACTCACCATTCTTAAAGATAACCTGCACCCATTAAACCACTGTTACATAAGATCTGAAAGAAGTGGTCGTCTCCTTTCCATTAGGACTAAAAACTCCTTCATCCCACTTTCGGTCAGAGTGTTACAAGATCATCTGCCGTCATCGACAAGTACATAGAAGTCAAATTCATTAAAGCGCTGGCTGTGAGTGTGTATGTTTTCGTGTGCGAATGTTTTTCGAATTTTTCATCTATACTGTTATTGTACAGTAGTTACGCTGAGGTTGTCAATTGTAGTCAAACTGAATTTCCTTTTGATTGGATCAATAAAAATTATCTTATCTATCTTATCTTACACGTATAATTCCTCCCCTTGTGCTGTGAATTTGTGTAAGACTAATTAGCCTTGAAGAACAGTTTCCTTGTTGTAGTTGTTTAGGTTTACCAGGATTGACTCGAAAATGGGAAATTTCCTGAAAAAAATGGTAATGAACGGGAAATTCCGATGTTTTGTAATAAATGATAATTTTAAAAAAGTTTTGTGGTATTCTGGATCTAGTGTTTCCTTTATTGAACATCAATCGCATTTTCATTTATTTTTTTTTTATTTTTTTTAGCGATGCCATGGTTACCTCACTTTCAATTATTTCTAGATCCAAGTTTTCTGTTTGAGCGCGACTTCCTGTCCAACAGGGACAAGGTATTCATAAGGTCAGAGATATTTGCTTTCTTCAGGCTTGTCTTTCTTCCGCCATTTTTAAAAGTCACTAAATGTATGAGCTGGCGCGGGAGGATCAAGAATTGAAAGTCTTTGCCGTGATATCTGAGTTTAGTTGGATGTAGGGATGTAAACAGATTTATTTGGGTTACATATTGTTTGACCTATGGCCTCTTTCACGAAGCGGCTATTTATCATGTCATAGAAATGAGATGAATGGCTGGGTATTACCTATGGTCGGAGCGATGTCGCCCACAAAGCTGTGTTCCCCCTCAGCTAATGTATCGGAACAAAGGGCAAGTGCCGATACAGTTTTGGATCAGCGTCATTGCAGACTCTACCAGGGTGTGGCACTGTGTGCTACAAACTGACCAAGGGTCGTCGGCTCCAGATTTCTCCGACGTCTTTCCCATGTTTGGGTATAACTGCAAGGTAGCAGAGGTTTGAACTCAGTTCACATGTTTGGGTATAACTGCAAGGTAGCAGAGGTTTGAACTCAGTTCCCATGTTTGGGTATAACTGCAAGGTAGCAGAGGTTTGAACTCAGTTCCCATGTTTGGGTATAACTGCAAGGTAGCAGAGGTTTGAATTCCTGC
Organism: Biomphalaria pfeifferi; assembly: GCA_030265305.1. Lineage (NCBI taxonomy): Eukaryota > Metazoa > Mollusca > Gastropoda > Planorbidae > Biomphalaria > Biomphalaria pfeifferi. Next base: position 5,199,928 of record JASAOG010000011.1, read on the forward strand.
CCAGGTTTATGTACCAGTTACTCGCCTTTTCCGGGAAAAAAAAGTAGAGTGGTATTAGTATATAGGGCAGATGATGTAAAGGTTATTTGTTTCTGTGGCCTTCAGTTAACAATGGTGTCATGTGGCCAGCACAACGTCCAACTGCCTTTACTTTTCCCCAACAAATGTCAGGTGCCTATTAAAGCTTGGTGGACTCAGAGGTGCCAAAGATCCCGAAATTAAAAATCCCAGTCTTCACCAGGATTTGGAAGTCAAGCACTTTACTACTCAGCCACCGCGCCTCCTCAATTCGTTTTTCTGGTCATGTGGCCCGCAACACGAATGTCGGATATTGAATTGGCCAGCAGGCTGAATTAGAGCATCACTGCCTTAGAGTTATCGTTTCAGACGAAGGGAGAAAACTTAAACTACGGCCAGAACTGCACAGTCCACAGCAGCACTGGCAAAGCTCAAAACAATATGGAAAGACAAAAGCATAGCCCTAGACACTAAAATCAGATTAATGTTCTCCTTGGTCATGGCCACGTGCTTGTGTGCTTGCTAATCTTGGGTGCGAACTAGAGATGAGGACCCTGCAATTGACTTGAAATGGCGTGAAAGGATCCTACAAAGACCGCATCACAAATGAAATTCAGAACATAATTCATATTTATGAGTTAATTTTCAACTGTGGACGCCAGAAGATGAATAAACAGGTTTAGAATCCTAAGATGTCTTGCTTTCTAGTTCTGTGACATTTCGTATGAATTCTAATTCCAGAAGCTTTGCTGAATTTCTTCCATTTTATTTTTTACATTAATCTTATTTAGCCAAAATGAGGTCTAAAGTCCTTCACATTTCTACTAGTTAAGAAACGGCGGTATTAATTTGGAACGCTTCGTTAGCCCGTTCTTTTTTTTTTACAAAGTTTATATCAACTCAGTCTGTCTGTCTGTCTGTCTGTCTGCTCAAAAGTTTGTTCCCTTTATTTCTCCGACACCCAATCTCGGATTGAGCTGAAATTTCGCACAATCATTTCTTATACCTGACAACACAAGAATAAAAAAAAAAACAAAAAAAACAACGATTAGTTAATTAACTATTGGTAATTTATTGTTTTGTTTGGTATCTTGAACAAGGGAAAAAAATCGAACTTAACAGAAACAGATGTTATCGTATACGCTGAATAAGCCCCCTATGAGGAAAAAACAAAAACAAAAAACGATAGTTCACTAGATACTCCCTTTATTCCCCCCCCCCCCCCTGTTCACAACTGGTCCAGACAAATGATAGGATCATTGCGCATTGAGAAAGCTAAAAGCTAAACAAAACATTTCTATCGCAAAGATTTATAAGTCTAGGTCAAACTTATATGAAATTACATGACTGATCTAAACTAATTTATACAATTACACTTCTTGCCCTGCTCTCAGGGACTAATTTCCATACGGACAATAAAAATTATTATTATTAATATTATTATTATTATTATTATTATATGCTTGTATTTGGTTGCGTCTGTATAGCATGCTCAGTCTGATCTCTTTTGTGGACCAGTTCGGAGGGGGGGGGGGGGGGAAATGTGGAGAAATACTTTCGAACCTTATTTAGGCGCTCAGTAAACATTCTTAGCTCGAGTCAGATTTGAACTCAACTCCTTTTGATAGGTAGCCAAATTGTTGTTGTTTTTTTTCCCTCAGCCACACATTCCAAGTACCCAACAAATCACTTTGACATAACGAAAGTTCATTACTTGCGTTTTCTTGTTCGATTATATATTTTTTAAATCTTCCCACAACATACAACAAGAGATTTGAAAGAGTTAACAGGAATACGATCTCTTAGTAAGTCAGTTACTTCAACATCAAAGGTAATCCAGTCCGACTCACTGTCCTTTCAATATATGGTATATGCAATAAAGGTACTAGGTCGTCTGTCGCTAATGACTCACTATCTCAGTAATCCAACTAAACCCTAATCTAAATTACGTCGCGTTCACAGTCCGTCATTTCTAGTGCGTTTATCCGGATTTGACGGAGACCATCCATAACAGAAGGCCTAAACACTGACCTGCAACGTCACAACCTGTGTGCAGTTTTGAGCAATAGCTTGTTGCTACGTCGTACAGACTTGTGACTTGATCTTGGATTTGACGCCGAAGAACGTGTACCCAGTATAGAAATATTCCTCATCTGATGAAGTGATAGATTTAGGAAATATCCCCCCACCCGTCAAGGCAAGATCAATAACGCCAGACAAACATTTTTAATTCGATATTATGTTGAGAAATTATTTTAAAGAATTAAATCAACAAATTAAAAGTACAATTGTTCAGATTTTAAATTACGTTCGTTTTGTTATGTCTGAGGTAACCTAAGCATTAAAATACTGCAGACAAAGTGTCGCCAATATACTGATAATTAATTATAAATTTTCGTACAATAGTGCAAACTATAAGTGGCAAACTTTTTTGGTGTATCCGGTGTACAAAGTGTAAGCTATATTTTTAGTTAAAGGTACATGATATTGCTTGATTTGAATTATAGATGAAAAGTTATTATTATGTGAAAGAACAAACAATATTTTACGGAATTCAAACCTTAAGGAAAGGAAATTAGAGTTTTATTATTGAAAGGGTCAGTGTCTATAACATTTGTGATGTGAGCAAGATGCTTCTGATTTTATACATCTTCTTTCTGGAGAACAGTATAAGGACGACGGCGCTTTGCCCAGTAAACTATTTCATAAAGGAAGTGGTCAAAGAGACTTGCGAATCGTACCAGAAGGGCATGTGGCAAGTAAGATATGTGTTATAAATTAATTAGGACTAGATTTTGTAATTAGCTCTGTGCCTTTAACTTTGTGTCTTTCAGAGGCCATCTGATGCCATCTACTCTCCTCTATGCCAGTGAGGGAAAAATGGCATTATTCCTCATTCCAAATGCTAGGACGATTTTGTACAAGTGCTCCTTTTTCCCAAGTGTTATTAGAACATGGAATGGGTTGCCTGAGGCAGCCAGGAAAACCAGTGACTTGGCAGAATTTAAGTCATTGGTTTGCCTATATCACTAGATGCACAACGCGTAGGACGTAATCATCTTCTTTTTTGAAGTAACGTCTGTATTTTATAAGATAAGAAAGACAAAGTTGGAGAGCTCTCATGAAGTTCGCCCAAAGGAAACTTATAATAGATGTGAAAACTGGAATTGATATTACAAAATATGCAGGTCGCAACAGTGAAACACTGCACTCGTCCTTAATCTTCGGAATCGTAGGCATCACCATTATAACAATGTGTATACGCATGTGAATGAATGTGTTTATATGTAATTGGTGTATGTGTGAATTTCTATGTATAATGTGTATGTAGTGATATGTACCTGCTTTTGTTCTTAGTTAGCTGGTCAGATACCTATTAATTTTTGATATGCTAACTTTTGTCTTTTTTTTCGGAGTTCAATTATCTATCATATATGATGATTTCAGCTATTAAGTAATGTTATAACCTTGCTCCCGCGATGACACTGATGGTGCACACCAGCACACCGTTCGTCTCGAAGAACAGACGACATATTGATTGGAAAGCTACCTGTGAACTGTTTTGAGGACCTGGAGCGACACTGTGGAGTGTGTCGGTAGTCCTACTAATGTTAAGGTAGAAAAGGACTTGTAGATCTAAAGACAAGATTCTCTGTGACTTAATAGCTAAAGTCCATGTCTCACTGTGTATTTTATAACTGTAAATAAATATATCTTCTATTATAACCTCCTTTTGTTGAGTGTTTGCTTTAGATGTACTCTAGTATTATAGATTTGCTATTTAGTCATTACGGTTTTTATTATTGAGTAATTAATGTTTGTATTTTAATTTGTAGCATACTATTGTCGACATCTAAACAAAAGATGATGTTAGCTACTAGATCTATTTAACTAATGGATATTCTACCATTTATTATACAGGTTACCGCCTACTTCTATGCTGTTATCCACGGGATTTATTCAAGTAAAAATGGTAAAGTCCACGTCGTCAGCTACATAAAACATCCTTTCATACAACTCTTTCTTCCATTAGTCAGCCTCTAATCTATTTCTGTTCTGAGTTTTAATGTACCTACTGAGTCAGTACAATATTGTATAACATTCAGTCGTGACGCCTGCGTCCTCGAAAATCTCCATCACATTGTTTGGTTCTCTTCTTTGTTGTGCTAATGCAACCAACATTATTGCATTCTTACTTTTACATTTACCTATCCCTTAGTCTGTTGGACCGTTGGGGCACCACACAAGATTTGTGGACCGTCCTTCTCCTTCCCTCTCTATCTTTTGCCCTAGCCAGGACCTCCTTCAATGGCAGGCCCGTCGATTCTTTGATGTTGTCTTCCCATCGTTATCTCTGTCTGACTCTTCTTCTTTTCCCTGAAGAAATGTTTTTGCGAGGCCTGAAGACTTTGTACTATGGCCATAGATTTTTAGCTTGCGTTTTTTTTTACGATAGTTAGCAGGTCAACATGGGGTCCAATCGCTGCAGTAACCTTATCACTAATCTCTTGGTTTGCGGTCTTTAAACGTGATACCTAGAATCCTTCTGTATCTCAATTCCATTGCTCGGATCCTCCTCTCTAGGTCTGTAGCCAGCGTCCAAGACTCGCTAAGTATATAAGAATGTGGCCATGAATTAAATAATCCAATTTGAACAAAAAATCTCACGCTGTTCTTTTTGCAAATCTTAACGCTGCGATGACAACGCTCATGAGGACCTCGTAAGACTCAAATCATCATGTCACGCTAAAGCCTCTAGGAAAGCAATAAACCAAAGGGAAAAAAACGAATAAAGATGGAGGCAAGTCAAGACCGATCAGTAGTGTGCACCATTGGCTTCGTGTCAGTGAAGGAAACAACAGCCAACAAAATTTGAATGCATTTAGATCCCCCCCTCCCCCTTTGCGGTTTTACGTGTCTAATTATCTCAACCAATTGCTAGTACAGGCTAAGAGGATGCGGCTTTTCATATCGAAATTAATTCTGTAAAGTCAAAAGCCATCACCTATCGGAAAACAGCAAATCAGCTATGAAATATTCTGAATAACATGATGTTTCTAATAGTACCCAATGAATATTCGCAATGATGATTAAATTACCTACAATGGTATAGTAAAGTACCCCTAACTAGGGTGTCATGTGGCCAGCACAACGAACAACCGCCTTTACTTTTCCAAAACTAATGCCAGGTTCCCATTACAGTCTTCACCAGGATTCAAATTCTGGAACCCCCCCCCCCCCGGCGGTTCGGAAGCCAAGCGCCCTACCGCCCATCACGCCTCCATAAAATTACCTTACTGCAACAATTTTATTTCCATACTTCTTATTTGACAACAGCGAGAAATAGGAGAAGACTCAGGCTTGCCTAACAGCCATAAATCCAGAGTAGGACTAGACAAGTGCTTCAATATTTACTCAGAGGGAGAGAAAAAAAAAAAGGAGAATATAGTTATTATTATTGATTCAAGAGTTTTATAAATTAATTTCAGGAATTTTTTTCGCATCGTCTTTTAAGTCTAGATCTAAAAGCCTATCATTGGAATATTATAAAGTGTAGTAGGCTACATTCGCGTAAGATTCTTTCTCGGGTAGGGGACGGGGTAGTGGCGTAGCTAGCAATGTGCGAATGGTGCGGGCGGCACAAAACAAGTGGTGGGGGGCATCAAACTGAGGACAAACTTTCTCAGTAAAACTACACATTGTAATTACATTAATAAAAACAAACACATTTATTTGTTTTGGTAATTTTTTTATGTCGTATATTCTTTCTTAAATTAAATAAAATGTAATCTGTAGACTAACTTGAATCAAATTGTATCAGATTTGTTTAAATCTCTGAAGGCAACGCACTTTAACACTGGTTATGGGCAAGTTTGTAATGGTGTGTTTTTTTTTAATTACTAATTAGTAATTATCCAATCTCTTTTTTGTAGACCAGTGGGAAAGGGCGTCTCTGAGAAAGGTTTTCCAACCGCTCAGCAAACGCAGCCAAGCGGTTTTACTTTCTCAGCCACACATCACTTGCTTGGAGGGAAACAAGTTTGTCTGTGACTAGGCAACAATAATGACAGCAAAGCTCAAGATTTAAATAAGAAAGAGGGGAAAATGTGGAGAGATTTTCTGTAGAGAATCTTGGACATCAAGCGTTTTTTCTTAAAGCAGAATCTGGTGGCACTCCGTGGGCATCGCAAACCCTAACCCTAACCCCAAACGAGTAAAAAATCAAATAAATATCCTGGAGTGAAATTACTTATCCAAGTACGACCCATTCCTAATAGACCGAATACGTCCATGTCCCAACATAATAAAAACGAATTTATTATAATATAAGCGCTCACGAAAACGAAACAAAAATCATACAGAAAGTTTAAAAAGCAAATATTTCTCGATTATTTTCCACTGTACACTTAGCACCTAAAATCTGGATCAAAATTGTATGGTACATTGCCATGCAGAGCCTCAAAGAAGTATTGGCCACAAGAAAAAATTGCCAAGCGAAAAAAAGATGAAGAAAGATTTTCTATCAACACATATGAAAGAGCTACTGATAGAAATATTTTCCTTGTACCGTATTGTTCATAGAATAAAAACCAAACAAGAACAACGATATGATAAATACGAATTTCAATCGCCTTTATTGAATCCTCAGATGGAAATCAATCCCAGCTCTCCCAGCGACAAAGACAAAAACGAATTTTGTCTGGGAGCTTCAGGTATTTTGTCGCAGTTTCTCCAGAAGTCTCCAAACTGTCAAAACAAGAATCTATTGAGCTTCAGAGTTTTATAAAGAAAAAATATATTAGTCCTCGAATATTGCCATCTTTATTCGAATGTATATTTTACTACTGTGGTAAGTGTGGCTACATGCTAGCGAAGTTTATTCAAACTTACTTTGATGAAGAAATACTTACAATCGACGATGATGAATCTATGACTTACTAATTTGGCTATTTCGTCTATTTACTAATTAGTGGAAAAAAACTGGTTTCGATAAAATTATCAATAGCTTGACGGCACGTGAGATTCATTTGTATTATCTTTTTCTTTTGTAAAATCGATTCTTTACGAAATGCTTAAATAATGACTACACTGCTAATTTAAAACTTTTTAGAGGGCACTATGAGGAACTGCCGCACAGAGCATCAAAGACCCTAGCTACGCCACTGGGGCAGGATTAAAATGTTCCATTGTTTTTGATTCTACATTCATAAGTAATTAAGAGAAAAACAAATAACTCTATAAGCTGTATAAAGGAGGTATTGTCTTCTTTTTAAATCAATAAAACATTTTTATAAAATTTAATTTTTTACAGTTTTTTTTTTTTTGTTATTAGCGATATTTTCATCTCGTTGTGTTATATGTCTTTGTTATTTGCACTTTATGAAGTACCGGATACAGTACTGTTTTTTTACTTTTTATATGATCTCTCTTCAAACGTCGAAAATTATTTTGAATTTCTGGAAAAAAAACTAAACAAAAAGGATGTCATAAAAGTGGCATTAAGACTAAGTACTTTTGGCACAATGACTTCCCTGTGATATGCACATGATGCTTACTTAGACACATGTTTGGTCAGTCTATAATGGTGTAGCTAATGACAGAGCTGTCCTTGAAAGTGGTGGGGTCCAAGGTTAGGACATTCCGTTTAAACGTTTCGGATGTTCCTTCAAAATTGAAAGTTATTACCTCTTAGCCTTGGCCTCCCGTCCTCAGGGGAAGGAGGCGGGCAGAGCTCTGACCTAGGACATCGAGAGGAAAGCCTATTGCATATGGTTCGACCATCAAAGGTAGTGTAACATTCTAGATGTAAATCCAGTGCCAAAGTCTGGCGTACTTCGGGCACCTGTGAAAAGAAAACTTTAGAAACTTGAATAATTTAATATCTCAAAGCTTAAACGTATAATAAATAAGCGCACGAAATACTTCAGTTATAAAGGCACAATAGAAATGAATTGAAATAACAACTTCAAATAACCCGCACAACAAATAACTGACACAAATTTCTAGTTTCCCTTATTTATAGTTTTGTTTTTGGACCATCCAGATTTTACATAATGTGACAACTGTTTATTGTTGGCGTCTACGACAAGCTCTGTTGTTGTTTTTTTCGATCTCAGCAGTGTGTCAAAAAATAACTTCCGTTGTCAATAGCCACGTCTGACGTGTCTAAGTTAACCAGATACATTGTACGGATCGTAAATCGAAGAGTTTTTTGTTTCAATTGGGTGAAAGGATCGAGATGGAACAAATATTATATAACTTTTTATCCGTGAGTCCATCCGTCCGTTTTTTTTTATCTATCTCTGTACAAAAAAATATACATGTCGTTCTAAAAACATAAGATGGAGAATATCAAATCGTTTTTTTTCCATAAATAAAACATAAATACTATACTATAAATACTATAAAAGATAACAGTTATAATAGCTATTAGTAACAATGAGAGTTTGACTGTATCAGAGAATAATCATCTTGTACTACAAATGGGAATCAATAGACAATAGAAAAAAAATACCTTAAAAAATAAAGCTTATTAAAGGGGGAAAAACGATGATTACTGCCTTTTATCAGAAAATTACTGGGTTTAGCTCCCTTTCTGCTATTATAAAACAAAATTAAGTAGTACTAAATGATTAACTAATTGAATAATTTGTGGATTGATTCGTGTATTGTCATCGACTATGAATAATTATGCACAATTTCAAATTCATCCGAGAATGGGAAGTGAGAGAAAAAGTGTGAAAACGTATAAGCTTTGTGACTAGGAAACCTTATTCAGAGCTTACAGATGATGTAGACCTACATGTCATCTGTTTGTTAACGAAGGTGTCATGTGACCAGCACAACGACCAATAGCCTTGAGTTCCCCAATGTACGTCAGAGGGCGTTAGGGATTCAATCTCGAGACCATTCGTTTCGGAAGCCAACCGCTTTTAAACTCTGCCACCATGCCTCTTAGCACAATTAGAAAATACTTTAAAACAAATGGAACATTTTAAAAAGTGATTGACTACTTTGTTTATGTTTCTTCCTCTTCAGATTCCATGCGGCAATGGAAAGCAAAAAGTGATCATAAATCACAGTGACTATTGCTGCGTCTCTTGCTCGCCATGTGACGTGTGCGGTCTTGGAGTTTTCTTGTACCATGACTTTGAGGGCCGCGCCTGCGGCTGGAACTCTAACGTCATCTGCTGCGAGGAGGAGAACATGGACGTCTCAAATGACCACTGCGTCCAAAGGACCACTCCGTCACCCAGCATCATATTGACCTCAACGCTTTCGTTTGCGCTGGAGGCAAAGACGACAAAAGAGCTGATGTTGCGAAATCGTCAAGAAGCTGAACTATCCTTCATTAATACATGTAACAAGTGTAGAGCATCGGTTTTCTGTATCAGTGTCGTTATTGTTATCCATCATTTGTTTGCACATCATTAAAAGACACTTTACCCAAGAAGTTACAATTTGCCATCATTCGATTTAAAATGTAATATCGTCTTGTGAACGGCATGTCAATGACTGCAATCCCTATCATTAGCTTGCACTCTCTACATGTATGGCTGAAGGTCGGAATGAAAGAGTTATTTTTAATTTCGAACACGGCTCTAACATTTGTTCCTAGAAATGTGACCATTTATGTAGTCATTTGGGAAAAATTCGTCGTACGACGAGAGGTATGGCTTGACAGTTGCACGTTTTCAGAACTATGTAGTCATTTTTAAAATTAGTTTTGGCTCAGGTCTTTTTTATCAATAAAAATTTTCCGAATGACCTCAAAAAAAAAAAAAGATTTTTTTAGAACACATTACGTCTCACGGCTTCAGTAGAAAGACTTTGCAGTAATGAAAAATTACAAAAAATAAATAGAATGAGAAATGATAGACCACAATCAGTTTTATAAGATAGGAACTTATTTGCACAATTATTGTTTACATTATTAAGATAGAAATTAATTTTTTACAATTCTTTGTTTACATTGCTTTTAGTTCAATGCTTCTATGTTCTAGCAGCTACGATCTTGGAAGCACTCTGTAATGCTCTATATTTATGAATAGAAAGGGAAAGGGAATGAATTCTTATTTTTCGGCCAACAACTAATATGAATTTTTTTTTTCCTCTATAAGAACTGACCAAGTATGCGTGGAATACAATAAAAGTCAACCATTCACTCAACCCACACGAGTTCTTTCTGCATTAATCTCTATGTAGTTTTTTTAATCTTAAATTTTTGTTCCATGCCAGCTACTATAGAGTGGCGTCATTGGCGTGATATATCATCTATTCTTCTTCAGCCTACATCAACTGTCACCGTTTGATGGGCTGCCAGATACATTACACATGTAACCATGCAAAAATAGTCTTAGGAATATATAAGTTCCTGTAATGCTGGCTCACCACAGAATACTTGATCTGTAACTTTTGAACCTCAATGGGCAATGGACTTTCTTAAAAAAAAAGTGTTTCTTCATTTGTAAAGATGTTAGTAATTATGACCTCTTAAACTAAAGTGTAGTTTTTTTTTATATCTTATGTCACAGTCAAGAATTTGAAAACCTATCTACTTGTTTTATTGCGGTATAATATATTAGCCTATTATCAAATGTTATACATATTATGTAAGTAATAACTAGCTTGCCACAGACACACTCGATAATCTCAGTTATATATATATATATATATATATATATATATAGAGAGAGAGAGAGAGAGAGAGACAGAGAGAGGCAGAGAGAAACAGAGAGAAAGAGAGAGAGAGAGTGAGAGAGTCAATATTAACTGTGATCATTATTGCATTTCGCTAATTGCTATTTCACTAAAGGCTTGTACATTTTACATAGTTTACATGTGTGTGTTTTATACTTTCACTAATAATTAGTAAGAAAGACAATAAAAATACTTTTAAAAAGTCAATACCTCCTCTATGCAACTTATTGTTTTTGAATGTTAGATTTAAAAAAAACAACAGTTGAGCATTAGGATGAGGGGGAGACAGGAAAGAATCCTTAGGCTTGACATCGTGACGCAAACATTGGTGAGGTGACGTCATTGCCTTTGTCTCCCGTTCTTATGCGGCACAGAAAGTCTTATAATTCAATTATGTCCCTTTATGCCAAAACGAGTAAGCTTCTTGTATGAGGGGCTTGTAAGCTTCTGGCTGGCTACCTACCTAGGAGAAGGAAAACTCTTTAGTTCCAACCTCTGCTGTATTGGGGCTATAGCCATACACAGGAAAGGCTTCGGGAGTCAACCTTATGGAAAAACTCAGGAGCCGGCGACAGTTTGGCGGCCTGCAGCACACAGTATGACGTCGGTGAGCCTAATCTGTATCGGGTAACTGCTGTTTCTTTGGATACATTAGCTGCGTAGACAGTATCGGGTACCTGCTGTTTCTTTGGATACATTAGCTACGTAGAGAGTATCGGGTAACTGCTGTTTCTTTGGATACATTAGCTGCGTAGTCAGTATCGGGTACCTGCTGTTTCTTTAGACACATTAGCTTCGTAGAGAGTATCGGGTACCTGCTGTTTCTTTGGACACATTAGCTGCGTAGCGAGTAGGGAACGGCTGTGCTTGGCGATAACTTTGCGGCCATAGCTGATGTCTTTCTTCTAATTTTTAAAATGATGATCCATCGTCATGGGCAACAAGTCTAATTTCTACCGCTCCAGCACGTCCGGCGTTTTTGGCGAGTCTTGTGCCAATTTCATTGTCATTTGAAAATATTGTTTCAACGATAGACATTAAAACATGTACAATAGGAATTCATTTGCTGATCTGTCACCTGGTAAACTGATCTGTCACCTGGTAAACTGATCTGTCACCTGGTAAACTGATCTGTCACCTGGTAAACTGATCTGTCACCTGGTAAACTGATCTGTCACCTGGTAAACTGATCTGTCACCTGGTAAACTGATCTGTCACCTGGTAAACTGATCTGTCACCTGGTAACCTGATCTGTCACCTGGTAAACTGATCTGTCACCTGGTAAACTGATCTGTCACCTGGTAAACTGATCTGTCACCTGGTAAACTGATCTGTCACCTGTTAAACGCACCAACAAAAACATTTAGCATAATGTCTCTTGGAATTTTTGGGCTTCCATAGAAAATAAAGACATTTATTTGCAAAAGAATCCCAATTTCAAGGACAAAATAGTCTTTGTCTTTCCCAAGAACTCTTTTATTTTTTAAACTTTCTTTTTCATAAGGAATTTCGAGAGTCTAATGACCTTTTCTTTTCCAGTGATTTTTTGTACTTACATCAATATCTTATACACAACACAAAGGACAAAGAAATTTCTATAAATCAAATAAGAACATAAAAACTAAAAAATGTTATTTAACCTTGGTTAGGCCAATAATAGAATATGCATCCTCCGTTTGGGACCCCTCAACTCAAGAAAAACATTAAGAAACTGGAACATACACAAAATAGAGCAGTGAGATTCATAACAAATGAATATTCACATTTTGACTAGAGTAACACCCTTAGTAAAAATCACTAAATTTAGAAAGCTTTCAGGACAGAAGACTCAAAAGTAAAAGTAGCAATTATACATAAAAACACTGAACCATAATCTTCAAATACAGATACAAAATTTAATAAAATACTCAGAAAAGACACAAAGGTAAAGGCACATTCCTCGTCCCATATGCTAGGACAAATTTGTACAAATACTCCTTCTTCTCTAGCGCTATTAGAGCATGCAATGGGTTGCCTGAGCTAGCCAGGAAAACCAGTGACTTGGCAGAATTCAAGTCATTGGTTAATATGCATGACTGAATGCATGACGCGTAGGACGTAATCATCATCTTTTTTGAAGTAACGTCTGTATTATATAAGATAAGATAAGATAAGACAACAAAACAGTATGACGAAGACTTCTTAGGGCGCAGTCGTTCTAACAGAATGTCTGTAATTTCAAATTCACCGGGGACATAATTTATTATGTCATAATTAAGTGTTCCACAATCGTCGGAGCCAAAAGTTTCGATTTAATGCACTTTTTTTTTGTTCAGTTGAAGATTACATTGCCAAAAAACACACAAGAAGAAACCGTAAATTTCATGTTAATAATAGTCTTTTTTTATTTTAGTTTAATTCGGTTCATATCTCAATCGATTGCAATCACACATAATACAAGAATGTGAATGTTAACGGATCAGCGCCTAGACTATGCAACTCTGTCAAGGAGACATTATCGAGGAGTGAGATCGTCCATGATCATTTATATTGTACTTCTGCCGCTTATCGTAACAGAGTTTTGCATAAATTAAATATATGTATAAAATTTACTTGTAAGAATAAAGGCGCCAGCTGAAATGAATGCAAAAATTTGAAAGAAAAAATATTAATGCTTATATATATATACATATATATATGTATGTAAATAGCAAGGCCTGACTTAACCAATGTGGGGCCTTGTGCGAAACGGATTTTGCGGGGCCAAGTTTGGGTAGGTGAGCGCACAGTAAGTGAAATTTAAGAGTTTGTATTAGAAAATAAATTCGTCTATGCATTTTATTCATTCTTTACTACGTACAGAATTACTTTACGAGCCTTGCGTATAGCAAAGTCATACATTACATCATAATAATTCTGTTTCCTACATAGATTACGCTCAATAGCAAGAATTACCAAATGTTTCAATCTATCTTTGAGAATTGTTGACCTTAAGTAATTTTTAATTAGTTTGAGGCGCGAGAAGCTTTTTTCACCAGACTCCACAATTACGCTAATGCATAATGCCGTTTTTACTTATACAATACTTATTGTATTTAGTAGTAAACATGACATTTAGCATGACATTTAGCATATAATAACAGTAGTGCTTAGATAACAAAGTTAGTCAGAGCTGAAGGGGGGGAGGACAATATGCCGAAACGTAAAAAAGCCCCAAGAAGGATTCGAACCAAGGACCTAGACCCTGCGCCATTGCCTAGCAGCGACCAGTGACCAGTGTAACATCTTTGGCAATAGATCTTTCCAGTGAGTAGTATCCACTTGATTCCGTATCACCACCCAGGGTCACGTGATCACGCCCCCACCCCATAGCCCGCTCATGTTGGGAAGGGGCGTTTCTAAGTGATATGAATGTCTTGGAAACAGATGTAAGGCATATCAAATGACCTCACATCTCTCCCTTAAAATTGTGCAATTTATTTAAAACCTATCGTACTCTAATAATAACATATTTTGCTATTTCTTCTGTAAAAAAATACAACAAAATGAAATTTACGACTCGTAATCCCGTGCGAGCCCCCCGCCAATCGAAGGCCTTAGGTGGCTGCCATGCTCTATACTAGTCTATACGTTTTTCTGCAGATGTGTAACGCTATACATGCGTTAACTCTAAGAATCCTGACTACAGGACATTCCAACAACCTCTTTCGAAAAGCAAGCGAAGAGTTTGCTGCTTGTTAACATAAAATTCGTCGTATTGTAACAAGTGGTGGGAAAGGGGAAGTCATAATGTAACCAAAAAAAAAAAAAAGGGTTTAAGTCAGCATCACGAATAAAGAGATTAGAAACAAGATCACAGAGATCATACGATGACCACAATCCATTGTCGAAAAGCGCAAACTGAAACTTTATGGCTGTATGACCCATATCACAAGGTCCTCAGGGCTCGAAAAGACCTTCCTTAAGGTAACATTCGAAAGGATTTTACTTGATCGGATCGACTCGTCATTAAAAGAAATGGCCAGTTATGGGGATTGAACCAACGACATTCGCGTTATTGGCGCAACTCTTGCTGCTAGTTCCTGGAATTTCCAATCACCCAACCATTTCATTCTTACTTTTTTCTGAACTTAAGAAGAGCGCTTAAGTTAATAGTAAAACAAAATGTCTTATTTGTTATCGCGTTCACACTTGACTATTGATCAATAAACTAAAATAAATGGACTTACACTTAGATCGATAATCTTAAAATATGCTTTATTGGTCAACATCGTAACTTACTGTTCTGTTTTTTTAATTGTGCTCTTTAAAAATAAATTAAAATGGCAAATGTCGAGTCGAGTGTCGTAGTCTAAAAAAAAAACAACAACTAATTATTCTAATTATATTATCTTGTAACAATTTTTTTTTAGAAAGGAGTAATATATAACTCAATGTCGTAACTTGAAAAAATGTATATTGTTGCTTCTTAACATTATATGACATGATCTATGATGAAAAATTGTTAAGGAGCGCAGTATGGCTGGAGAATAGGCGCAGGGTCGGTGGCGTTGGGTACTCGTGCGTTTATCAAGGCCTGGGCCTGGCTGCACCCGTTGGCGTCTAAGCCACAGATGTCTTTCAGGACCAACAGTAGAAAATTCACCAGCTCGTACAGGCCTGGGACGTTGTTGCTAATGCTGTAGACGAAGGGGGGGTCGTCCAGGACGTCCTGGAAAAAGCTGATGAAGCTCTGTTTTCCCTCCGTGGAGCAGACCTTTAGAATGCCTCTGAGGTAGGCCAGGTTGCTGGGGGTGTTATCGAACGGGGGGCTCACGTCGGAGTTAGTCAGGGCCAAGTAAATCAAGGAGTCCAGGTAGTTGGAGAAGCCGGTGATACTGGAGACATTCGTCTGATGGCCGTACAAGCAAAGAGGGGGTGCCTCTGGGTTTTCAGGGAACACTGGATTGTAACTGCTGTTAATGTTGATAAAAAATCCTAAAAAAAAAGTATATAACAAACAATAGAAAAAAGATTACTTTTTAGGATCAAGGCTAATCTAAGGTGAAATAACCGCTAATTATGCCAGTTATCTGAAAATTACAGGGATTAGCTCCCATTCTGTTATCTAAACAAAATTAAATAATTAGTACTAAATGATTGACAAACTGGTTAATTTTTGCATTGATTCGTGTATTGTAATCAACTTTTAATAATTATGCAAAACATCAACTAAATCCGAGAATGGGAAGTGGGAGAAGAATGTGTCAAAATGTAATAAGAGGACTAAATCCATATATATATATATATATATATATATATATATATATATATATATATATATATTTATATTTATATATATTTATATATATATATATATATCCACATCAAGTACGATTTCTTTCCTATCAAGTATGATTTTTCCCCTTGTTCAAGATACCAAACAAAAAATTAATCCCCAACAATTAATTAATTAATTGTTTAATTTTTGTATACATTCATGTCTTCTCAGGCTCTTTGAATAATTGTGCAAAGTTGTAACTTATGCGAGAATGGGAAATGGGAGGAAAACATGTTCCACCTTTTTACAATGATGACAGACACACGGAGTGAGTTGATATAAGCTTTGGGCTATTTACAAGAGCGCTTATGCATTTGTGACAAATAATCATGGAATACATTTTTTTATCAAACCAATACTCTTCAATGTTGAAGTTCTAAGCTTGTAATTCAATGGGCAGAAAGTATAATGTTCATCTTTTTGTATGGCTGAAGTTTGTAATACAAATACTTACTGCCTCTCAGTTATGTTGGGACCCTAAATAGCCTGTAAACGTCTGGATGCTGTTAAGAGACTCATCGATATATCTAAATAGTAATACCTTTCAGCTTACCTGGAGTTGCTTGTGGAGGCTTGGGGTTGTAGGGCCTGATGCCGATAACAACGCCGCAACAATAAGCTTCGACCTTGAAGATATTCGGGCGGATCCTAATGAAGTCCAGCTCACAGAAGGCTGTCCTAATGTTTCGTGACATAATGAATGGAGTGTCAGATCTGGATTGGAACCAGTACACAAATGCTCCCTCGAACAAGTAGTAGGCGTCAAACACATACACATCTGAAATAGAAACATATTCAGTCATGTGAGAGTTAATGCACTTTCAACAGGCTGTTATCTCAACTGCTGAAATAGAAACATTCAGTCATGTGAGAGATAATGCACTTTCAACAGGCTGTTATCTTAACTGCTGAAATAGATACATATTCATTCATGTAAAGAGATAATGCAATTTCAACAGGCTGTGATCTCAACTGCTGAAATATTTGTAGCACAGGGCCCGAAATATCTTTCAATTCACTTCATAGCCAGAACACATACAGTAGGAATGGGGGGTTGCTAGGTTGTTATGAAGTGTGTGTGTTTCTATGGTGACGGTGGGACGAGGTTAGCGATTGGTTGTGAATGATGCAAGATAAGTGGCATTGTCTTCAGCTGTATCGGTAGGACAGACGACACCAGAACGCCAGACTATTGCTATGAGTTAGATTTTGTTCAAAATACCAATTTGTGTCATTACTTTCATTTCAAGCTGATTTGTTGTCTATATTGTAATAAAAGTTTGTTTTGTTTTTTTGCATTGCTCATAAAGAAGTTACTCATGTTATTTCAAGTTTTATAAGTTCAGATATTATACGCCTACAGCGGTTTAGTTGTCTACCAGCAATTCGATGGTACAAGTCGATGACTGTCAACAATACATGTAAACGTTAATGCACTTTCAATAGATTTTGTTCCCTACTATGATGTCAACTGCTGAAATAAATGCAGCCTAGCACTCGAAATAGCTGTATATTCACTTCATGGTTATGAGCGCACATACAGTATGGGGTTGATAGGTATCTATGACGTTATTAAGGCCATATCTCGTGAACAGAACAGCTGTGTGGTCGTGTGGTAGGCACTTTGAGCTGTCATCACGATTATTCTGAGTGCCACACTAGGATGATATCCTGCAGGAGGTTTAGGTTTGAACTTAATCCTCTTCATTTCTGAGGTATTCTTATAAACAGAGGATAGCTTTGCACAATCGCCTACATTAACCATTTGCATAAAACAAAAACACCACATTGGGCTGATATCAATATTTTATTGAGTTCGTTCACAAAGTCTACATATTCGTTTGCTTATATTTCCATTGATCGCTTACTTTAATTACTAGTTAAAGTCCCCTTTCAGACCTTGTTATGTATAAGGCAGATGATGTGAAGATTATCTGTTTCTGTGGCCCACAGTTAATTAGAGTGTCATGTGACCAGCACAACGACCAACTACCTCTACTTTTTTTCAAATCTAATGTCAGGTGCCATTTAGAGATGGGTAGACTCAGAGGTGCTCAAAGATCCCGTAATTAAAAATTTCAGTCTTCACCAGGATTTTAACACGGGACACCCGGTTCGTATGCCAAGCGCTCAGTCACCACGCCTACCCTACTTTAACTACTATAGATGTCTTACTTGAATGGTAGAATAGATCATTACACACCTTTATATAGCTTACTTATATTGCTCTAGTTCGCTTACTTGGACTACTATAGTTTGCGGTTTTAATGACGGAAGCCACGATTTTCATGACTAGTGTGGATCTTTTATCTCCTGAGACTTGAGTTAAATTTATCTGTAAAAGAAACAACAAAGACTATTACATATGTTATAAATGTATTAAGACCTTAACTTCTATATGAAATTTGTTTTTAGGCAGCGGCCGAAAGGGAAAAACCACTATCAGATATTGGTAGTCTGTCTGTCCGTCTGACTGTCTGTGTCATTATGATATCAAAAAACTATAACTGAGAAAAAGACCCGATCTCTCAATATATTGTTAAGTGCGAAAATTAGTTTGAAAAGCCAACCTTTTTTTTTTAATTATTATTATTAAATATGCACACACACACAAAAAAAAAAAAAAAAGTTTTTTCCCTAATATATGCTATTTTGTTTAGAAAAGGAGACATATACGCTATATTTCGTAAACAAAATAAAACATGGTGGAAATTTGGTAATGAATTAATGTTTATTTTTCTCGTTGTTTTGTTTTTCTTATAACAATTTTCGCTTGTATATTAATATAAGTTATCAAAATACTACCCTACGATTAATTAAAAGATATGGAAGATGAAGCACTATTTTGTATATAGGGCGATGTATCTATATATAGGCAGGTCTAAGTAAGTATATGAATTCTCCATAAAGAAATTGTAACGAAATCATCATAGTGCATATCGGAGAAGTAGTTGTGTACCTGGACTTCCGTGACGTACATCTTGCCCATGATTCTGTTCAGGTAGGTCCATACTTTGACATAGCATTGGCCGTCTCCTTCTGCTTTGCGGTCAGTTATAAAGTCAGCAGCTAAGACATCGCCAATTAGTTTTTCCGAGTAATGTCTGTTGTAAAAAACATCCACTCGAGGGTCATTCCTTATCCTAAAAACAAATGGACATTTCGTTAACGTTAGTAGCTGACAGGCTGCCTGGTCGTGTGGTTTGCGCGCTGGACTGTCGTTTGGATTTATCGATGGTCCCGGGT
This sequence comes from Biomphalaria pfeifferi, assembly GCA_030265305.1. NCBI lineage: Eukaryota > Metazoa > Mollusca > Gastropoda > Planorbidae > Biomphalaria > Biomphalaria pfeifferi. Next base: position 5,219,192 of record JASAOG010000011.1, read on the forward strand.
TCAAACCCTGCCCGCTCCCATCCCCCGTCGTCCTTCGGGAGGTTTAGACTAGGAAGTAAACTATCTTCAACTCTGAAGGAACATCCGAAACATGTGAAATATTTTACAAAACAAAACAAAACATTTTACAATGTGTGGAAGAAATTCGAAATTGCCCTATCTTCATTTCCCCAGCCCCACGGTCAAAGGTCAAGCGCAAACTACTCTTATTGCTTATGTACAGTATACAAGACCGTGTGCAGTCTTTTATCATTGACTTAATTATTTATAACCACTTCAATGATTAAGACTGAGTCGGGGATATTTGACATAACAAAGTAGGCGTAACTCTTGATTAAAGATCAGATGCTACCTTCACAACAATTTGTATACATCACCATGATCAAAATCCAATTTCATTGGAGCATTAGCTCTGTGGTAATGAGGAGCTCGTGTATGTGTTTTTAAAAGCGATAGAGCACAATAGTTCTAGTCAAGTCGTTAGAACAACAAAGATGATTTGAAAAGTAAGGAAGGACTAGAAAGCAATTCAAGTGGTCGAAACTTAGTTCTGTTGGATTTTTTCGTGCCATAAAATACCTTGTTATAATATCAACTCACCCTGTCTGTCAGTCTGTCTGGTAAAAAGTTTTTACCCGTTATTCCTCCCACTCACATTCTCAGATCAAATTGAAACTTTGCACAATTATTCACTGGCGCAGACAATACATGGACCAATAAGAAAAAAAACATTATTCAATTAATTGCTGGTTATTAATCATTCGTTTTGATATCAACAAGGGAAATAGATCCTTTAGTTTTCAGAGATATGGCTAAATATGTCGGGGTTTCGTTTTTGTTTTTTGATTAATCGTACACGTTATTTCTCGGATCACGTTAAAACTTTAATTAATTATTTATTGTACCTAACAAAACATCAGTCCATTAAAAAAAAATAACCAAGTAGTGAATTAGTTCAGATCGGGTCTCAAACAAGAAATCTTATGCCGAACTTAGTAAGGTTGTGACAGAGAGTCGCATGAGGTTTGCGGGACATGTTCTCCGACAAAATGAACTTCGCATCTCAAGAGTTGCGATGACATGGAGGCCAATACGAGGAAAGCGCAAACAGGGCGCCACACCTTCATGGAGGACCTCAGAACAGTGAACACTAGGTGGGAGGAGGCTTCAGACATTGCCAGTGACAGATCTTTGTGGAGACAGCTTGAGGCCCAATGCGCCGAACGGCGCGGGAGGACCTAAGTCTAAGTAAGTAGGTCAATTAGTTATTGGTAGTTAATTATTTTGTTTGATATCGAAAAATGTAAATAACTTCATTTATATAGTTCTAAGTAAGGAGTTATTACCCATCAATAAATTTTGTTTTTTAAAAAGGACTTTTTTGATATCTTGCTTGTTTTCTACATAGACGTAGTCCTGAATCAAGGATTCATCTGATTCGGAACAAAGCTATTAATACATTTACCTGCCAGGTAAGGAAAAAAAAAAAGGAAAACGAACTTCAAACATACGAAAACTTACGAAAACTTACGAAAACTTACGAGCATTCAGTTGCATTCTTTTCAAAGCACATAAAGATCGGTTCTCCTTCATAGCCATCCTTGCACTGGCAAATGTTGTCTACACAGTTTGTGTTGCAGCCACATATCTGACACTCTTGGCTCTCCGAATTATTTCTCTGCAGAGCGGATGATAATTATATATTTATCGTGTTTATAATATTCATAGTATTTATAGTATTTAATGACATGACAGAGCATCATGGCGTCGCGCTGTGAAAACTGGCGGTCAAGTTCGCTGAAGGAAAGAGAACAGCGCTGGCAGAAGAAAAACACCAGAGAAGAAAAGCAAGGCCAGCGACAATAGCTCCAGCTGGAATAATCTGCCCAGTGTGCAGCCGAACATTCCAGGCTCACATAGGTCTCACCAGCCACATGAGGAGGCATAAAACCCCAGTGCAAAGCCCTCAGCCCCCTGGATAACAAAGTGATAATCATCGAACCACGAAGGACGAGCTATATATATATATATATATAGTATTTAATGTATTTATTTATAGTATTTATAGTATTCAATGTATTTATTTATAGTATTTATAGTATTCAATGTATTTATTTATAGTATTTATAGTATTCAATGTATTTATTTATAGTATTTATTTATAGTATTTATAGTATTTATAGTATTCTATGTTATCGTGTATTATATCTATTCATCCTATTAGGGGTCATAATAATAATGCTTATCTCTGTTTTGAGAGAGCAATGTTGACAAGGTGTGAGTGTGATGTGTGCATGTGTTTCTATGGTGACGGTGGGAAGAGATTAGCGATTGATTGTGAATGATGCAAGATAAGCGGCTTTGTCGTCAGCGGTCTTAGGTAGTACAGTCGACTCCAGATTGCCAGAGTTGAAAGACGTGTTTTTGTAGTGAGTTAGATTTTGTTCAAAATACTTTTCTTTTTAAATATTTTAACTAAAGTCTACAACATTGATTTCATTTCATTCCATCAAGTTGATTTTGTCTAAATTGTTATAGAAGTTATATATAGTATTGTTCTCACAGAAGTTAATTAAGTTATTTCAAGTTTTATAAGGTATTATGTAATACCCCAACAGTGGCATCTTATATAATACAGAGGTTACTTTAAAAAAGAAGATGATTACGTCCTACGCGTCATGCATTCGGTCATACATATTTTTAACCAATGACTTAAATTCTGTCAAATCACTGGTTTTCCTGGCTAGCTCAGGCAACCCATTCCATGCTCTAATAGCACTAGGGAAGAAGGAGTATTTGTACAAATTTGTCCTAGCATATGGGACCAGGAATGTGCCTTTACCTTTGTGTCTTTCTGAGTATTTTATTAAATTTTGTTTTTGTATTTTAAGATTATGGTTTAGTGTTTTATGTATAATTGCTACTTTACTTTTGAGTCTTCTGTCCTGAAGGCTTTCTAAATTTAGTGATTAAACTTAAGGTGTTACTCTAGTCAAATGTGAATATTTGTTTGTTATGAATCTCACTGCTCTATTTTTTGTCTGTTGCAGTTTCTTAATGTTTTCTTGAGTTGAGGTGTCCCAAACGGAGGATGCATATTCTATATTGGCCTAACCAAGGTTAAATAACATTTTAGTTTTATGTTCTTATTTGATTTATAGAAATTTCTATTAAGAAACCCTAATGCTTTTTTTTATTTTTTTATAGTTTGTCAAGATAGGGATTCCATGACAGTTTTTCATTTATTATAACACCTAGGTATTTTGCGTTTTTAGTTTGTAACTGGTTTACCATGAATAAGATAAGTGGAATTAATTTGTTTTAGTTTTTTGTTACTCTTAACAACTGACATTTTTCTGGGTGGAAAGACATGCTCCAATTTGATTCCCATTTCTGTAATTCATCTAATTCTCTTTGTAAAATGTCTGTGTCTTGTGTTGTTTGTATTGTTCTATATATTATGCAATCATCTGCGAATAATCTGACTTTTGTTCCTGAACTAATGCAATTTGGTAAATCGTTTATGTAAATTAAAAATAGTAGTGGACCTAACACTGTTCCTTGAGGTACGCCTGTCTACCAGCCACCAGCAGTTTAGTGCTTAAACATAAAAACCGTCCACCGTCCATAATCAGAAAGTGGCTAGGTTTGTTTTTTTGTTTTTGTTTTTGTTTTTTGGTTTAGTATTGTTTGACTTGATTTCTACAAATTGGACCGTACATTGTTATTACGTTTCTACGTTTCATGGTTGAATTGAAATGTACGTACGTCGAAGGCAATAGTCACAAAGATCAACGATGCAAGATAGACTAGTAACGCTGTGACCTTCATGGTGACTGTTTCACGACTGCTGAACAGAAGAATCAGAAAGCATCATTAAAACGTAAGCAAATGACCTCAAAAGCAAAACCATTTAACTTTAATGTTAACTAGTTTTTCCCCCATAGACAGCAGTAACAGGAGGGTGAAAGAGAGGAAAGTGAAATCAATGACATATCATTTCGCTTGACTTTCTTGGATGATTTAAAAACAGTAACCGACAGTTAGTGAAGGCAGGTAGCTGAGCTCTAAAGCGCTTGTCTTCCGAACTGGGGGTCCGAAGTTCGAATCCTGGTGAATACTTTGATTTTTTATTTCGGTATCTTTGGGCGCCTCTGAGTACAGCGAGATCTAATGGGTACCTGACATTAGTTGTGGAAAAGTTAAGGCGATTGGTCGTTGTGCTGGCCACATGACACCCTCAAACAAAAAACATCATCTGCAAGATCGCAAGGAACTTTACACACACTAGATTGGAAAAGGCAGTAGACCACACTGTTTACCCCATATTGGTGAAGACAGATTACCGCCCCATTGCGCAAAAAGACTCTAAGTAACTAATTAGCTTTTAAAATTAACTTTTTTTTTTAAAGCATCTGTGAATCATTTGCATAATTCACGGGTTATAAGTAGGTAAGGGGGGAGCGTTAAAATTCGGGCCGCTTTATTGTAAATGTTAAGAAAAAGAAGGAGAGTCTCAGACCAAAATAAACAATAATAGCACAGGAGCAAATATTAGTAAGATAACATCTATTTGCTAAATTCCGGCAAACTTATATGAAAACTGATTCCCGTTCTTCACTGCGGTTGAATTAGTTGGTATATGTTTATTTTCCCCGAAACACGTTTTCATCCTTCAATAAAACGGCCTAAGTTACAATGCTCTACCATCACCAACACAATTTTCTGGTCCTTAATATTCTTTAAGTCCCTTTTTGTATCTGTTATCTGAAATCCCTTATATTTATGCACAAATACTTCTTGTGCCGGATTATAAAAGATGTAAAACTAAAAAAAAAATATATAAAAAATTTTGTCAAAGACAAAGCTTATCTAAGTGGAAGAACTTTAACCTTACTACTACATCAGTCAATAATGTAGAATTCATTTCCCTTATACGATATAAAAACATTAACAATAATTAACTTGACTAAATGATTCATTTGTAAATTGATCCATGCTTTGTTAGGTGCAACAAAAATTGTTTAAAGTATCCACTAGATCTGAGAATGAGTGTGGGAGAAATAACGTTGACCATTATCTAACAACAAATATAGCTATATCTGTAAATACTGAAGGATTTATTTCCCTTATTGGAATCAAACAAAATTACTAATTATCAGTTATCCATTCATTAATTCATTTTTTCTAAATTGATTCATGTCTTGTCTACGCCGATCAATAATTGTGCAAAGTTTAAACCTGATCTGAGTTTTGGTGTGGGAGAAATGACGTGTTAAAACTTTATACCAGACAGACAGAAAGACAAGCAGACAGACAGACAGGGTGAGTTGATATAATATTTGTAATAAAGGAGGAGTGGTTAATAAAACTATATGATACATTATAGCAAACTTACCTTAGCTTATATCCAGGAGTTCTTTCAGTCTAATGTTTCTTTTTTACTTTATATAGACAGGTGCCCCCTTGGTTAGGGAGGTACCCAACAAATGATAAATAAAAATGAAGGACCAAAGAGTGAGTGACAGGACTTACCAATAACGTGATCTAGATAAAGACGGGGTTTTTTTTATGTTTAAAATTTCAACTTTCGATTTTAAGAGTTCAAAGATTTGATACATCAAGGGATAGTGTTATGAGGTTAGCACACACACGATAAAACATGTTGCAATTATGTATGAAGTTTGTTCAATATGCTAATCATGCTTCATTGCTTGTTTCTTAGTTGCGATCCTCAGCAAGTGGGTTGATTAAAAATAAAGCTATCAGTTATCAATCTCTATATATGTTACTGTAGTCCAAGAACTAGACGAACACAAAATTCGTTTTAAGTCAAAAGCATTTCTGAACTTTTTTCCAGTGCAGCATGGAGGTGGACGGGCTGAGGCGATCGCCCGAGCATGCCCCCCAGACACCCCCTCAAACAACTTATAATCTGTCCCTCAAGTGCTTGTAGGCTTACTTTGGTAATCAGGTAGGTCAACCCAATTATTCACAAAAAAAGCTGAAAATTCGCAAAAAAAAATAATAATAATAATAATAAAAAAATAGAGTACATTTTAAGAATGTAAAAGATATAAATCTAGATGCAATTGTGTCATTTTTGGCGGACAGCACTTCATTTAAGACAATTAGTTGTAATTAAAATCTAAATATTTTGTTAATTAGGTCTTGACAACAAAAAAATATGAGAAATCTACATGCAGTGAGGGACATACCTTAAGGACATTTATCTGGCCGAAATAAGTTGGACATCAATGAACTGCACAATTATATCTCATTATTTTCTCCTGTAAACATAAGTTTGAAGTAAAATTATTGAATGTCCTTCTTCTCTACAAGCCTATAATTTTAAATCTACTAGACATATAGTTTAACCTGTATTATATAAGATAAAATAAGAACCTATTAACTATAATATAAACGTAAAATGCCACTCAATCACTGTCTTATTTATATGTCTATATGTTCTGGTGGTAACATTTGTAAAAGTTGTTAAGGTTTATCTGTGTGCCTGTAAATCAGGATGATGTGTAGCTCTAAGTGAATCGACGGCTGAACGTCTTATGAAATTCGTGGGACAAATTCTTTGCAGGCAAGACGAAATACGTTTATACGCAGTGGCTGGGTGGTTAAGTGCCTTGCTTCCGAGTGTCCCCGGGCTCGAATCCTGGTGAAGACTGGGATTTTTTAAAATTCTGACATTAGTTTGGGAAAAGTAAAGGCGGTTGGTCATTGTGCTGGCCACATGATACCCTCGTTAATCGTGGGCCACAGAGATATCGTCTGGCCTATAAACCGCATGGTCAGAAAGGAGAACTTTACTTTTACTTAGTGTTATAACATCAAAGCCGGAAAAATAGAAAAAAAACAAAGCCGACTAGGTTGCCGGTAGCTGGGTGTCACATCTAGTTAGAAGACCTGAAATTCCGTGGACATGAAGGCTTTGGATGTCGTCTAAGACCGATTTTCTATGGAGAGAGCCTACCGCCCTATGCGCTAAACGGTGCTGGAGGACCTATGTAAATCTAAGTAGCACTGGCTACAGTTTATGGAACCGGTATAATTAGAATTGGGGTCGCAGTGGCTGAGTGGTTAACGCTTGGCTTCATAACCTGGGTTCCTGGATTCGAATCCCTGTGAAAACTGGGATTTTTTACTTTGGAGATTTTTAGGGCATTTATTTCTCTGTTTCTATATCGCACAGAATAATTATTTACTAATAATTAGTTAACTGCTAATATTTATTTAACGTCTAATAATTAATTAATTATTAATAATTAATTAACTAATAGGCTAAATCCTAGATATAATAATATTTTGTTAGGAACAAGAAGTAATTGTGTAAGGATTCAACTTGATCCGAGAATGGGTGTGGGAGTATTAACGAGTGCGTAGCCTAAATTTTACCAGACAGACAGAAATAAACTTGTAAAAAAGCGCACTTTTTACAGATGAACAATATTAAATTTTGCCACAGATTTTTTTTAGAGTGCATATTACAGATAGCTAAAAAATGCACTAACAATAATTCCCCGCCACATTCCCCTGTCCATTATTCTTTTGTAACGATGGGGTATCACTCATGTTCAGTTGACCATCTCTCCATTTTTCTCTGTAGTTTGTCAGGATTAGAGACGCTTTCAAAGGCAGGCATATCCGTTCCTAATCTTATTCTTATTCTTGTCTACATCTCCTTGCAGACAGGTCTTGGCAAGCCTAGTGGATCTCATGATATGGCGGTACATACTTACTCTTGTTTTTTTTTTTTTTTGTTTTTTTACCATGGTTAGAAGGTCATCAGGGACCCAATCGTAATTGTGATCTTGCTTTGATTTACTTATTTGTGAGATGCGATTTTTGTAGAAGATACCTAGAATCCTTCTGTAGCATTCTGAGGCCATGGTTAGGATCCTCCTCTCTAGAGATACTGCTTATGATTCGTTATGGCCTTTTTCAACAATGAAATGAAATTAATTCCCTAGGCATTATCTATAGTCGGAACGATGTCACCCACACATCAGTTCCCCCCTCTCCACGCAGCTGATGTATCGAAAGGAACGGTAGTGCCGATAAAGTTTAGGGTCACGGGCGTCGCAGGTTCTGCCAGAGTGTAGCACTGGGTGCATCAAACTGCCTTAGGGTCGCCTGCTCCTGATTTCTCCTAAGGGTTTACTCCCGAAGCCTTTCCCAATGATTGGGTATAGCTGCAAGGCAACAGAGGTTTGAATGCAGAGTTTTCCTTCTCCTAGGTGGGTAGACTAACTAGCCTCTCCTGCTCGAAGCTTACTGGTTAAGGCGCCAGTTACTCACCTTTGCCCCTTCTCCTGTTAGTGTGAACAGTTCCGCCGGACTCAATATCTGAGCCACATGTGAAGGCCAGGAGTTGTCATAGGCTATATGAGACGCATGCCATTAGGAAGCATTTTATAGGTAGTGGAGTGCTTACGTCCATTACCACTTCCGGCAATGACAACCTTATGGTTCGAAGGCATACAAGAAAGTCGCAATGTCCAAAGAGCGCTTCAGTATGTTTAGAATGAAGGGTGCTACGCCTTTGTTTTTTCGAATTGTTTTGAGCTTTTCAAGCGCTGCTGTACAATCTGGCCAGTAATTAAGGTCTAATTTTTTCGTCTGAGACAATTGCTCCGAGGTATTTAAAACCTCTGACATTTATCACTTTTTTTTGCCTTCAGTACGGATGTTCATGTTAAAACCTCGTTATCTGTTGGTCATAGTGTGTTCCTTTTTTTTTCGGTATTGATTTGAATGTCGTATGATTCCAAATTCCAAGGTCTCGTCCATGCACATAATCGAGCCCTCATCCGCAAAACGCAAGTTTGATTCTCCTACAGTAACAGCTAACAGTACCTTCGTAACAATCAACAGCATCGTCCGCTATCCTTTCAAGAAAGAAATTGAAGTATTGGTGGAAGTAGGCTTCCTTGTCTAACTACAACTTTCGTTTTAAACTATTCTGAAAATGTTGTACTTGAAGTTGGCTGTACTAGTTGCCTAATTGTTTGGGTTGGGGTTATTATTTTTTTTTTATATTGTACATTCCCCTTGTTGGCCAGAGTGCTTCATGCTAGACTGTCAAATATTTTCTTTCTTTTTTGTTTTTAACTCTTTCTCTCCGTAAATCCACGTTCCTATGGAATTATTCATTTTGCTCACTTATGTTTCATTATCGTGTTATAGGCCTAATTAAACTTATAACTTTTTTGTATGTAATCAGGAAATGATATATTTTTTATAGGTATATATTATAGAAGAATGCATGCTCTGTTCATATAACACAAATTAAAATTTATAAAACCAAATTTTAATTTGAATAGATGGGGTCAAATCAACGTTGGTATCGTCAGTTAGGATAGAAAGAGTTAAAAAAGTACTCGATAGATACTGCTATATAGACTATTAAGTAGAGAATACACTATCAGTACTATCAGTACTCTATATCTCCATGTAGCCTATAAAATACAGTAACGCAACTCTCTACAACCACTTACCCAAAAAAAAACTCATTACAGCACTGCATGATCCAACAACTCCCTACCCCATTGCGTTCTTAGATGTTTGAACGGGGTCCCTAAATGCATGTCAGATTTAGTTTTACGATAAGCATCATGACATGTATTACGGTGACAGTTACAGCGTTTTAAAACGAATGCAAGACTAAACAAATAACATTGATCGTCTATCCTTTTAATTTGACGTTACAGATTTTGATGGCTGGGGCAGGGCCGGCCTTATAGGGCCTATGACCTATGATTGTTGGCCATAGGTGAAAATAATTTTAATCTAATAAAATACTCAGAAAGACACAAAGATAAAGGCACATTCCTCGTTCCATATGCTAGGACAAATTTGTACAAATGCTCATTCTTATATTTAAGTATTCTGTAGTACGTATCTTATATTTTTGAATGTAGGTAAGTTTAAATTGTAACTGTGAAGTCATAGTAATGTACTTAAAATGTTGGCTCAAAATAGTAATTTCATTAAAAACATACATAGGCTAGTGAAAAGGAAATTACATAATAAGCCTACAGCACAGACCTATATATATAATGTGGCCTACACTTTATACATGGTTATGTAAACAAAAACAAAAGTGAGACACTGAGACAGTGTTGGTCGTGAAGTGTAGGCAACATGATGTGTCTGAGTCATGTCAAAAGTGTTAATAAAGAACCACTGAAAAAAAGCTTTCATTTATGAATGTTTACATTACACTAGATTCTAGATCTAGTACATTTATTATTTTGCCTAAGCTGCGCAGCCACGGGAAATATAAAATTAAAATCTACTGCATTGATTTTATATAATCTTCGGACCAAGACAAGCCTTATTTACCATTATAATACTACTAGTCTAGTGATGTATACACTATAAGTATAAGACTTAAATTACTTTTAGTTTACCCCTAGATCTACAGTATTCTATAGTCCACTCATCTGCTCTACTCTACATATAAAATGCAGTAAGAATTTTAAGATTTTATTTTTATTATTTAGGATTTTTAGATCTAGACTAATTAGTTTAAATTATCACTGATCTCATGGGCATGGACAATCGCACATTTAAAAGTGACAAAAGACATGGACATTCACATTTGTTACATTGAATTTGATTGAAATAAATAACTAAAGTCTAATAAATACATATGAAAAATAGTAAATTATAAACAATTCACAATAGTTAATTACATGAAATGAATCTAGATATATAGAATCAACATCTAACTGTAGAATCTAGACTCTGACTAGAATTCTAGAGTATAGAAATTCTAGGATCTAGATTTAGGATCTAGTTATTTATACTTTACTCCCTAGATCTATGTTCATCTAAAATCTAAATAGAAAGATCTAGATCAAGGCAGTTTGGATAAAATTTCAAAATGGCACAACATAGAGATTGTTATGTTAATCATAAATAAAACCTTAATCTATAATATATAGATCTATATTACTAATAAAAAGGAAGGAGGGGCTGCAGGTTACCTACCTAGGAGAAGGAAAACTCTGAATTCAAACCTCCACTGTCTTGGTAAAGGCTTTGGGAGTCAAACCTAAGGAGTGATCAGGAGTCAGTATACCATTAGGCAGATTGCGGCACACATTGCTACACTCCATCAGAAACTGCAGCAATGCTGCTCCATCTTCCCTTATGAATACATTAGTTTCAGAAAGAGGGGGAACTGCTGTGTGGGCGACATCGTTCTGACTATAGTCAAGACATTCATCTTATTTCTATGGGATGTATCATATAGTTGCTTTCTGAATGAAGGAAGCCATATACAATTCCTTAAAAGAAATGTTTTTAAAATGTTTGACTGCGTAAAATTTATCCTTATATGATAAGTAGAAATGGGAAGATTTATATTTTAAGGTCAAGTATTTAGACTTTAATATTGAAAAAAAAATATCTGTGACCTGCCATGGTATATTGGCGGAGATGGCTAGCAGACATTAGTCAAATCATTTTAACCAGTGTTTTTTAATTGTTTAAAGCACATAAGGATTGACATCTGTCAATTGATGTTGCCACTTTAGAGGAGGCACTTTCATTATAATGGTGTTTTAAATGTTTGCCAGCAGGTTTTGCTGTTGTACATCTAATCTGATCCTTCTTCTTCATTCTCATTGTTATGTTGGAGTGTTCTGATGACTAGGCCAATATATGAACTGCGCAGTGATTTCAGGGAGCTCTCCATATAGTTTTCTTTCTATTGGGTTGTTTTGGGGCCAGTGTCTTATACGGGCCTCTTGGTAAAGAGAGCAGTTTTGGAGGATGTGGTCAGCATTCTTTGGTGATACTCCACATGGGCAGATTTCAGTGGTTCCAATTTTGAGTTTCCGGTACATGTGTTGTCGCATTCTGTTGTGTCCGGTCCTGAGTCGAAATATTAGACGTTGGTCTTGTCAGGATAGCTTATAGTAAGCAACATCTTTCTTGTGATTTGATGAAAGCTCGTCCATTTCTCATTTATTTTATTTACAATTCATTTCTTCAATTTTTTTGGATAGAGTGCAGAGTTTATTTGTGAGTTAGTAATCTGATCCAATCTGATTTTTTTTTAACACAACGTAAGCATTCATTTTCGAAAATAAATTTTTATATAATATATACTTGTTCTTCATCTAGGAGGCGTGGCGCAGAACAACCTGCAGAGTACACTGACAGAAGTCGACTGATAGACAATACACGTAACAAAAAGTCAAGCAACCAGCCTATTGAGGAGAATGGTAAATTAGTGTTTTGTTATATAATAATCTGCAAACATGTATCTAACTCATTTATTTCACTGTGACTTTAATTATTTCTCATAGGCACAATAAAATCTATAAAGGTCAAGGAAATAGGAGCTGACTCATGTCAGCAACTTTGTACTATATTATTTTATTTAGTTGTATTTAAATATACATACATATATGTATATATACCGGCCCACTGGCTCATTTATCACTAATTCTCCCATTTATGTATCAAAAATTTTTTTTTAATTTAGTTATTCCTAACTATGAGTTTAAAATAAATACACTTTTTCATGTAAAAAAATACCAATAATCATTTATCCATACCATATTTACTTTTGTTTTTCATTACATTATCTTTATTTTTAAATATTTTTTTTTACAGAGGAAAAAGTAAAGACAAGTGGAAGATGGTGGCAAGAGGTTCGGCCATACAATGTCTACGTCTTGCTGCTCCTCCTTCTGGCTTACTTGCTTAATCAGCTGGATAGATATATGTTACCTGTCACAGTTTTGCCTGTTGCTCAGGAGATCAAGTTTGGGGACAAAGGTTGTTTCAGGAATGCCTCTGTTCACTCTAATAGCAGTATCAAATGTAATGGAACTGACCATGACAGGTGATTTGATGATATGTTCTGTAAGCAGGGCTTTGTTGGTTTGCCCAAATCTTAAACAATAAAAACCTAGAAAAGAAAACATCTTTTTCATTACTCTCTTAGTGCTAAAGTTAGTTTGATGCACTAATTCTTAACTATTCTTTTTATTTCCAAAAATTAATGTCTAATTTTGAGTCCAATTTGTTTTATTTTTCTAACATCATTAAGAAATCTATCATAGCTTATCTGATCCTCCAGATTAATCAAAATGATCATTCACAGTAAATGTAAAATTTTATAATTAATATTTTGCCAAACTACGAAAAGAATTATTTGAATAAAAACATAAATATTTTCCTATCGGCTTTTGCTTTATGATATATAATTTACTGTAAATAATGTAAAGTGTACCTCAGTGTACTTTTGTTCTGCTTAAAGTTTGACTAATTGCTTTCATCATTTGCTGCCTTCATTTGTAACACAGCTATGGCTCATTTTGTGGAAGAAGGAGATGAGAGCCTGGGTATCTGCTACAGTTGGAATGTTGTTGCCCATGCAATTTTTGGGTCCAAAGGAACTGATACAGTTTGGGATCAGCAGCTTTGTAGGGTCTGCTAAAGTTTAGCAGTGTGCTACAAACTACCTTAGGGAAACCAACTCCTGATTTTTCCTCACGGTTGACTCCCAAAGACTTTCAAATGTTAAAGTTGAGCTGCAAGGCAATAGAGTTTTTGATCCAAAGCTTTCCTTCTTCTTGGTGGGTAGTCAACCAAGACTGATGAGCCCCTTTGCCCAAAACTATTTTGTTTAGTTTGCAGATGCTCACCTTTGCCCCTTTTTTTGTCAGTGTTAACAGTTCCACATGACCCAATGTCTTGCCACATTGAAGGCCGGAACTAGTTGTCAGATGCTTTTGAAGCATTTTATGGAAAGTGGAGCTCAGTGTTATGCTCCTGTAATGTCTGGATGTGTCATTTGATACACTTTGCAGCAGAAAAGAGTGCATCAAGTTATTCATTCAGTGGGGACCAACTTTTGATTGTATCTTACTGGTACTATTTTGAAACAAATATGTGTTAGACAAAGCAACTTAAGGCAAATACGAATTTGCCGGAGATTGCAAACTGGCAGGAAGCTGAGTAATAAGAAATGTTATCAAGACTTCTGCAGAAATGAGAGCTTTTGCTAGATTTTTTTCAAGTACCATTAAAACATGCAAAATCTTTTTGCGAAAAGCAAAAGGCAGACGGCTTAAGAAAACTTTTCTCTTTACCCATTGACCGTGTGATTAGTTATATAATGGTTGATGGTCTTAACCATTTGTGACATCAACACAAAATAGCAAAATGCTTCTCCAATGATTTAATGAGAAGGCTTGAAAAATTAATAAAATCTTTTTTAAGCTGCTTTTTCACCATCTTCCATGTTGGACTAGGATGTACTGGCAGTTCATATTGATGTGGCAACAAGCATCAAAGTTTCCCCAGACATTCACTTTGGTCTTTCAGCATGTCAGCTCTGCAAGAATTTTATGAAGGAGTTAGAGATTTTTATATGGCTTCTGTTAAATATTTAATTGATAAGCTATCACTTTAACCAGATATTTTTGAAATATGTTGAAATGGTGGATGTAGCTAATGGGGAAACTGCAGCACTTGTTTACTTTGCTGCAAAAATTCCCTCAATAGTCCCAAAAAAATGCAACTCTAGCTGACATTAAACTAGAGTATGCAAACTACTTAATAACTGATTTCAGAGACTGTGTAAGAGAAAGACAATATTTGACAGTCATACCAAAGTTAATAGAAAATAAGCAAATTTTCAAACTTTGGCTACAAGTGAGGATGTTTTGTTTTGGCTATTCCACTTTCGTCTGCTCAATGTGGATGCATTTTCTAATCTGTGGAAAAAAAAATATACTGACTCCAAAAGTAGCCTTAGTAAATACACACTAGAAACATTGCTCATAGCCAAATCAAGACCAGAAAATGCACAGGATAGAAAATATTCTGATGTTGACAGGCCTAAAGGCAGACTACATAAAATCTCTCCAAAGAGATGCTTATAGAATGTAATGATATTATTGTAAATATTTTCAATTGACATTGATAAAAAGTATACATAATTAATAATTTTTGTAAACTCGTTTTCATATTTTTGAGATTTACTTGCTAACAATAATAGCCGTTAGTGCATTTGTTTAAAATTACACATTTGGACTTTTTTAAATGGCAGCTCTGTTATTTGGATTTATAATTACATCAGTTTTTCAATAATAATAATGATATAAATAATTTTTCTAGTAGTATCATAATAATTCAATATGATTTTTTTCATTTACTTAGCTGTTTAGGAATACAAGATGCAGAAAGGAACAAGCTCTGCTTTTGGGACTACAATGGTCAAGGCTGGGACTACCTTATACTGGCAGGTCCAGTTTTCATTCTCATATACACCTTTGCTGGCATCTTTATTGGTTTCGCAGCTGACCATTACAACCGCAAGATGTTCTTGGCTTTCTGTCTAGCATTTTGGTCAGCGATGACCCTTCTGACTGGCTTTGTTAAGGAATATTGGCAACTGGTTGTATTACGATTTGGCCTTGGGCTTGGGTTAGTTTTTAACCTATACATTACTCTAACTATTGTGTTTTTATAAGCCTTAGTGAAATGAAATTCTAGTAATGTTTGCATATTAAATAAATCTTCAAGATGCAAAAGGTAAACATTTATTTCTGCTTGAATACTGTTTTGCTAGTTAATGTAGTTACATGGCTGCCTGGTCAAATTGTATATGTTCTGGACTGTCATCATGATAGTCTAGCATTTGTGCTGGGCTGCCATCACCTGCTGTCCTGCAGGATGTCATTTGTAAAGGAATGTCATAAAAAACTCTTTTTATCTTTTTAAATCAATATAAAACATTTTATATAAACACTGTTTGCTAGTTCTTTTCTTATCTTATTTTCTTATAAATTTCAGATGTTCCAGATGTAAGAAGAAAATTACACATTCCCATATCCATTTGTTAATCTCATCTTTCATGCTAGAGATTTTAACTCTGATTAATCATTGGTTTTCCTGACTGATTCTAATTGTTTAAAATAAAATAGAACTTTATTTTTTAAGTTCTAAAGCTAAAATTCTTTTCATCCAGTACATTTTTTTATTTTAATTAATTTTCAATTTTTTAGTAAATGAATATTTAACTGTTTTTATAAATGTAATGTAAAAAAAAGCTAACAAAGAATTGCTAAAACATCTTAACTATTTCTATTTCAAAGTGAGGCTGGTTGCACTCCATTTGCCTCTTCTCTGATCACTGACTACTTCAACCAATCATTGAGAGGAACTGCTCTTGGAATTTACAACTTTGGAGTATATTTTGGTTACAGTTTATCCTTTGCAGTAGGAAATTTTATCACACTGGCTAATATCAATGGGCAGGTAGGCTAGAATAATAGAATCATTTCTTTGTAGCTCTGAGCATTTGTTTACAATAAAGATCTTTTTTTCACTATGATCAAACTATAATTACTGCAACTAATTTTCAGTAAACTAAAAAAATATCTTACTATTTCAGTGAGTGCAGATTTATTATCCTATAGCTTGGACTATGTAGTTCATCTTATCTACTGAATCTCTAGCACTTCAGAAAAAAATTGAAGGTGCTCTTGTCCTCTGTGACATCTTGAGAAATAATCTCTGCAATTTGTGATGTAGTTAAGAGACTAATCCTTAATTTACTGAGAGTTTCACTGACCTCTCCATTATTGCTGAGGGAAAAATTGGCAGAAAATTCGCAACATGTCAACACTCAATTCCCTTCCATAATAACCACATGCAAAGGGATGGAACACCATTGCAATTTTGGATCAGGTGGATGCCGGAGGTTGTCTTATCACTTTTTAACCCCTTCTCTACTGGACTCCAAAACAAATACAAAGAAATATTTGAGTCAAGTACTGGAAACCAGCTGAAAGTGTGTTTAAAATAGAGTTAGGGTTAATATTGATTAATTTAAAGATGATTATATTTTGAACAATTGTAATGGTATAACTAGAGTTTTAACTGTGCGGCTACTTAGCTAGTAATTGTTTTCCCAAAGACATATATAAACATTGGAGCAATTTTGAAATCCTTGCCCACCCAGTTTCCATCCATGAAGAGTTTGCAAGCTAATTAGAGGAGTTGTAAAATCACATCACTTTTTACAAAGCCTGTATCATCTCACTCTGTTTGTCACCAGTCACATGAGGAGGTGCAAATAATGCCTTGCGAAGCCTTCAGCTTTCTGAATGATGGAAGAGGTCATCATGGAATTATTTTAGATGAACTATATAACGGTGGTTTGGTGGCTAATTGTTAAATTGCTTATTCCAAAACCAAGGGGTCTTGAATTCAAATTCTGCTTAAGACTTTAGAACTATGAGATTTTTTTAGACTTGACATACTTAGGAGAAGCAAAGGTATTTGGTTTTGTGCTGGCCACATGACACCCTCATTATCATTTGTCATAGAAACTGAGAGCTGTACATTACCTCCCCACATAGAGTAAAATGTCTGAAATGGGTACCTTTACTTTATTTTTACTGGATAATATGTATTGAAACATAGTCGAGTTACATTTTAACATTTATGTTAACTTTGTACATTCTGCGTGACTGTAACTGTATCATATAAATAAAATTTTTAATCCTTTTTTTTCCTTCATCACAGAGTTGGCGCTGGGCATTTATAATCTCTGGCATACCTGGCATTGTTCTGGGTGCAGTCATTGCCTTCAGTGTCCGAGAACCAGATCGGATGAACAACAAGTCAGCACAACAGAAGCAAGAGCTTGAGGACTCGATCACTACCCCACAGCAACACCTTGCCTTGTTGTCTATTCAGACTCGGCTTAAGACAGTTTTGAAAGTGTTCCTGCGGCCATCATTGCTGTTATTGTGTTTGGCTGGCTCTATTAGAAATGCTGGTATGTAATTTGATTAAGAATATATTAGTATGTCATCATCTTGTGTTTGCAAATGTTCTTTTATGTTTTTTTTTAAACTTGCACACCAATCTCTTTTATATCATATTAAAGCCAGTGGACTATAGTTCTTTCAATCACTAAATGATTTTCCTACAAAAATTAATAAACTTTTTGTACAAACATTTAAAAACTACTACATGTGACTCACAATTACACCGAAACAACACAATAAATTACATTGAAATGTAGCCATGATAATCTAAGTAATTAAAATGTGTTTCCCTGTTTGCAGATTACAATATTTTAAATTGTAAATCTCATTAGTTTTAGTTCATAGAGTTTATAATGTTCTTGATAATAAATCCTTTTATGTACAGCAATTAAAATGCTTCGTTATCTAAAGCCTTTTTTTCACATCATATTTATAGGTTGTTGAGATCATGATCAAGAGTGAGATTCATAACAAACAAATATTCACGCTTGACTAGAGTAACACTTTTAGTTAAATCACTAAATTTAGAAAGCTTTCATGATAGAAGACTAAAAAGTAAAAGTAGCAATTATACATAAAACACAGAACCATAATCTTCAAATACAAAAACAAAATTTAATAAAATACTCAGAAAGACACAAAAATAAAGGCACATTCCTCATCCCATATGCTAAGACAAATTTGTACAAATACTCTTCCCTAGTGCTATTAGAGCTTGGAATGGGTTGCCTGAGCTTGCCAGGAAAACCAGTGACTTGGTAGAATTAAAGTCATTGGTTAATATGCATGACTGAATGCATGATGCGTAGGATGTAATCATCTTCGTTTTTGAAGTAACGTCTGTATTATATATAAGATAAGTTTTAAACTAGTCTAGCCTTTTTCATCTTGCAGAGGGTTCATTAAAAAACTTATAAAGTCTCATGCTTATTGAGTAAGATCAGTCAGCCTGTCCAGTCCAATACTTGAATTTCATACAGATAAAATCCCTCTTATTTTATTATTTCAACTTATGCCCTATAATTAAAGCTACATAAACATTTTTTAAAACATTAATATTTGATTTAAAACAAAATGTAGAATATTGTCTTTAGTTCATTGTGAAATTTTTGAAGAAAGTTAGTGAAAATTCATTGTCTCGGCCTGAAAGTTTTGAATTATCAAACATTCAATTCATTAATTAATTTGTATGCAACTTGTTGTACTAGTGCTTTTTAAATATATTTTTTTCTCCTTTCCAGCGGGCTATGTGTTAGCCTACAACTCCCAGCTGTACTTTGAGACCACTAATGTCTCTAAGGAGATGGTTGGATCCTACATGTCTTGGATACCATTGGTTGGTGGAAGTATTGGTGCACTGGGGGGAGGTTTCATCTCAGACAGAGTTGTCAGAAAGTGGGGACTATATGCCAGAGTTTCTGTCCTTGTAGCTAGCCAGGTATGCGCTTTCTTAGATGTTGAAATTTCATAACACTTTTTTAAGCCTATTTATTTACTGATTTTTTACATTTTGTAAGCTTGAATAAAAAAAATTTTTTTAATTGTTAATGTGTTGTTGCTTTTAATATTTTTCCTAAAAGATCAAATGAAATTAAAGTCTTAAAATTGTTTTCCTTAGCTTTTGGCTGCACCTTTTGCTGCAGGTGTTTTGTTTTTGAATGCTCCATATGCCTTCTTTAGCCTCATTCCCACCTATATCATTGGTAAGTGACTTTTGAAAGCAGCTTATCTTTTCTTAATGTATAACTAACTACCATTTAGATCATAGAGAGCCAAACCAACAAAAAGCTGAGAGAAGAAGCAGGACTATATGCAACTGACAAAATCTACCCATGTCACGAATGCGGCCAGCTTTTAAAAGTGAGGATTGGACTTTACAGTCATCTTCGAGTCCATAAGAATTGAGAAATGTGCTCATCTTCGACCACGAAGGAGGAGCTATATGTATAGATCATGGTACTTTCAACCTTCAGCATTGACTGTATCTCATGGGAGCCTGTCTAACTTTTGGTTCCTTACAGTGTTAAATGGCTTATCAAATCTTTTTATAGATTTACTGCAGTTGAAAAAAAAAAAAATAAAATAAAAGTAAAGTACCCCCTTTCAGACCTTGCAATCTGTGGAGTAATGATGTAAAGGTCATCTGTTTCTTTGACTAACAGCTAATGAGCAGGGTGCCATATGGCCAGCAGCATAACCAACCACCTTTACATTTCCCAACTAAAGTCAGGTACTTATTAGATTTGGGTGGATTCAGGGGCATCCTTAAAATCCCCAAACAAAAAATTCCTGTCTTCACCGAGATTCTAAATTGGGACCTCTCAGTTCAGTAGCCAAGCGCTTTACCACTCAGCCATCACGCCCCGCAGCAGACCAGATTCATCGCTAAGGCGAAAAGATAATCCTAATTGACCACAGATGGACAATGGTTATATCTGTACTGGATGTGGCAAAATATGTAGTGTGCAGCTGGGGCTGCATAGCCGCATGGAATACTGCACTTCTTAATAATCATAGCATTGGAAGACAAACTTTATATATGTGTTAATTGCATATGTAGGCTCAATCCTAACCTGGATACCACTGCAATACGTCCAATGTAATGAAAAAAGCTGTTGTCTTCTGAAAACCTCTGTATTATACAATTAGTTTTTCTTTTTTTTTTTCAGGGGAAATGTGGATTAGTGTCACACTCACTGTTGCTGTCGAGCTAGTTCCTAGTCAAGTTCGAACATCAGCTGTAGCTGTGTACTTGTTTATCATAACCAACATAGGGGGGAATCTTCCCCTGCTAGTGCCACCTATAGCAGCTTCTTTTGAATCCAGGGGCTATAATCAGGTGGATGCATTGAGAGGTCAGTGTCTAACTCATGCTTTATCTTCACTTAAAGTACAATTTTTTTTATTTCATTTCAATTTTTAAAAAGACTTTAAACCTTGAATTTCTAATTTTTTCAAAGATTGAGAATTCAACAATTAAAGATTTTTTTTTTTCTAGTTGATTTTGAACAAGCCATTAGTGCTATTTTCTTATATAAGTTAAAGAAGTTGAAGAATGAAGATTATTGTGTTGTGTTGTAATGCTCTTTAGACTGTCATTTCAGAGATCCCAAATTCAAACCATGCCATTTCTGTTCCTGCTTTCTTGCAGGAGGTTCGGACTAAAATGTAATGATCTTTTAGCTGAAGTTGCATCTGAAATTTGTAACACAATCAAACAAACATACATCTCAGACCTCCTGAGGTTCTTAGTTGCCAGTCCCAAATGTGAAAGGGCATTCTAGTTGCTTACAACCACATAAAAGTAATAAGTACTAACTAATAAATACATTTGTTTTAGTGCACATGTACATGTAGAATATTAACATCTACCCACATCTAAAGAATTATTTAAAAAAAAATTTTTTTTTGTCTTTAACTTTCAAGTTAGAAATATGACAGATATTGATATCAAAAGATATGTCCTGAAAACAACCTTATTTTGTGTAGATCTGACTACAAGGGTTGATATAAAAGTAATCACTAAAGTAAATGAAAAGAATGCTGTTTTCATGCTTGAGGTGTGATCTGTCATGCATTCAAGCTCTTGTGACTTGCTTGATGCGTATCCATAGGAATAGATCACAGAAACACAATTCAAAATTATAGCTTAAAAAATTTAATTTATAAACTTAATTTGTAGAAAGAACAGGCACTGTAATACCGTTAATTATAGTGACACAATTGTAAGTGATTAAAATGCACATCAGAATACATAATTTTCCACTGACTGATGATCTACCTTATTTTCCCCATTTATAAACTCCACTGTATATTTATCTTCTGGAAGATGTTCAAACCTGAAAGCAAGGGAAGGAATCAAAAACCTTTTTTCTGGACTCTGAATCTGAATTTTTCTGATATCCAGATAGAATTGTCATAAAACTTTTTTTTGTTATAAGTTGTATTTGTTTGGGACAGTTAATTGTCCTCTGCAAAGTGTTGCAACCCATCCCCTAATTTGCAGTGTTTATGAAAGTTGGCTGATGCTTAGGTCTTCACTTGAGTCGACACTGGCAGCAACTTCTGTAATGCCATATATTTTGTTGAAGTCATTAAAATGAGTATAAATACAGTTTCTTCTCTGTTTCAGCTGAAAGTAATTAAGACATTTTTTTTTCAAATGAGTTCCTCATTAACTTTTATGATTGTGTATCCTATTAGGCGCTCTGTACATATTATATCCTGGATTGTTTGTCCTTGGAGGTTTGCTTTTTCTTCTCACAATGTTTGTCGTGAAAAGAGACCAGCAGAGGGCGCAGTATGAAGTAGTTACCATGGAGGACCCATGACGGCTGAAATAAGTTGACCTTCCTTCATATCTTGATTATGCTATTGTGATATTAGCTTCGAAAGGAAATTTTTATTTTTTTTACAATTTTTTACAGAATTATATAGGCTTACATGTTTTATTTTTTGGTTTCATTTTGTTGGGGGACCAGCAGTTTTCTTTCTATTTACTCAGGAATGTTAGAAATGTTAAACATAGGCTATATGAATCTGATGTACCAGATTGCATATTTTTTAAAATCTTTTTTTAATAGTTGCATGCTGGTGTAATAACACATTAAGTTCATGTGTTTTTGTTTTTTTTGTTTCAGAAAATGGGAGGGACTAGATGAAAAAGATTCTTATTTTATTAAAATTTTTCATCAAGGCTTCTTGAGCAGTAACATTAGAAAGAGTTATAGATCTTTTTTTTTTTAAAGTTATTTATTTGTTTTACTCTATTAATATTGTCTGTGTATAACTTCTTTGTAGCTTATTTTCATTGGCACATATTTTTCTTTGCAGTTTTTTTTCCTCTGTAATTAAAGTTATAGAAAAGGGTTTTTACTTGATTATTTTGGCCAACATCAGCCTCAGCATAATACTCAAAAGAATTTTTTTTTACTTTTGTTATTGTTATTTTAATTATAAATTTGCATTGAAAATTGTCTTTGTGAATGTCTGTTACCATTGGTTAGATATGTCTTTAACTAAGTAAAGACATTCAAACAAGACATTGTAAATCATGACATCTAAATAGATTATAATTAATCTTATTGATGTTGAAACTGTAAATGAGTTGTTGTTTTTTATAATCTTGTTTATCTAAATATATAAAAAAATAGTTTCTCCTTTATGGTACCAGCATTTTGTGAACTACAAATGTATCTTTATATTTCAAAATCTGTTATGCTTAATGAGAAGTAAGGAAACTTCCTTGTTATAGGTTAAATTTTGAAATTAGAATTAAATATTTAAGTGCTGTAATAATTCTTAAATCTATCAAGGTTTTTTTTCTGCACAGTAGGTAATTATATTTATAATTACTGAGATTAATACTTGACTTTCAAAGTTCTAAGTTTATCAAATGCAACCAACTAGAAAATTTCTTTTAATAAAATATTTGCATTTCAATATTATTGCCTTTTCTGGTAGTGTGAATTTGTCACGCTATAGTGAAGGTATATTGATTAGTGTTCTTAAAAGCCCAATTTAGAAATGAAACTTAAATAATTTAATTGAATTAACTTCATTTGTAGAATTAAATGGAATTTGAATAAAAGGTGAATCTATGAAGTCACACTGAGAATGCTGAATGAATAAATTATAGACCTACCTTTCAGCCTTCAACTTTCTTCTTTCCCTTTTAATTTCTCAGCTCTATATTTATTTTCTGGATGATTTTTGCACATATAAGAAAAGAGAAGGAATCTGATCAAAATTTTCAAAGTTATTTTTAGCTTTACTGAATGAATTCTTAAGCAAATTTGGTGACAGAACTTCGTTTTTGTCCCGGTCTGCCTTCTTGATACACGATAATAACTAATACCACTTCATCTAAAGTTGAATCTCGAATGTAACTATTTTGAGTATTTATTGTTTTTTAAATTTTGAAATATTCCTTGTCTTTCACTAAATCTGGATTCCGTATTCTGTAAAGTATAGCTGCCTACTAGTCATTTGATTGTATTGCTGATGGGCTAGCTGTCTTAATACCTGACAATAACATCACTTCATCTTTAGTTAAATCTCTAACTGAACTACTTTAAAGTTTTGAACTATTTCTTGATCTCCCACACAATCTGGAACACATGATCATCTTCTGTTACATTGAGCTGCTTACTAGTCATTGGATTGTATTTTGAATCTCTCTCGCTACTTTGCATTTAGTGGTGTTGATTTATGTTCTTGATGCTGTGTTAATAAAAAGGATGTAAGATTTCATTGTAAATTTGTAATCAGATTAGTAAGTAATTTATGTTTCAATGCAGTAAATATGGTACCTTTCAAACCATAGCTACTATAGTTAATATTTTTTCAACATGTTATGTTTGTAACATGTTTTATAAGTTTCGGATGTTCCTTCAGAGTTGAAGATATTACTTCCTAGTCCAAGCCTCCCGCAGGACGACGGGGGATGGGAGCGGGCAGGGTTTGAACCCGGGACAATCGATGAATCTGAACGAGAGTCTAGCGTGCAAACCACACGACCAGGCAGCCATGTTATTGAAGAAACATATATTCGTAAGGGCTCATAGATTGATAATTTTTTTAAAAATCTTGATAGTTTTTTATTTTTGTTCACTGGATTTAATTTTTTTTTTAATTAGTGAGCACAATTCTGCAATTTAAGAGTGAGCTAAAACAGTGTTTCTCAAACTAGAAGAATTTTTTTGTGCCCCCCAGCTAGCTAGGGAACTTGGGGAGTGCTGTAGGCTTTCATTTTGTGGTCTGGGAGAGATTTAGAATGTAATGAAAAAGAAACTAAGCTTAAAGGTTACGCTATTTTAGTGTGTTACTTCTCCCCGATAGTTTCTGAGAAAATGTAGTAGCAAAATAGTAATGTATAAGGCATCTAAATAAGCTTATAAATATTATCAAAGCACATGTTGTAGTAATTTCTATCAATTGCTTGTTTAAGAAAAACATACTCTGTATGTGTAAAGTCATTTTTATAATAAAGAGTTAAAGCCCAATTGAACTGTTAAGCTTGAAATGAATTTGCAGATTTACTATTATAAAGATATACATATTGATTTATTGTTTGGAGAAACGGAAACATCTGTTTAGAATTGTAAATCTGTGCTGTGTTGTAGTTGTCACTTAGTCCTTCATAAAAATTGAAGTTTTTGTAAACAATGCTTTAGTTAACATTTAGTCAACCTTGTCAAGTTTCATTTTTCTGTCTTTGTTGCTTTTTTTTTTCAATTTGTCATTGTACATTTCAAATGATATGCTCAAACTGAGTTTTTCAGACTCTTGTGTGTAATCACTTTATTAGTTGCACCAGACATTGCCTAGGAGACATAAAAGTTTCTGATTTCCTGCTCGATGATGGAAAAAAACTATTGGAGCCAATGTTATTCTTTTTTTTTTTTTTAGATTTAAAATGTCTTTTTATTAAGCTCTGCGAGTAATCTAAATGTTTTTGTGCATTGTTTCTCTGTTGCATAACAATTGAAATCTGTATTTCTACAGAGTATTATTGTCTTGATTAAACACTCATATCTGAGGTATAATAATAATAATAATCTTTATTGTCCATATTTGTCTTACAATTTGTGCATTACACCATACAAAAAACATTATAACTATAAGAAACCAAAGTGTACATTCACACCAGACGCACTCATAATTTACATGTGACAAGGTTTATATCAGATTGTTCTTATTTAATGATTTGATTGCCAGGGGAACAAAAGAGTGTTTGTGTCTGTTTGTCTTTGCCATCGGTGTCTTGTATCACTTTTGTGATGGTAAATTCAATAACTGTTAAAGAAAACCTACATTATAATCATTAGATTTGTAAACACCAATCCCTTTGGCTGATCTGTGTTTATTGATTTTTTGTTTAATTTTTAAAAAATTGTTTTCATTATCATTGTTCTCTTAAATTTCTCCCCTTTTTTGCATAGTTGATAAAGCAAAAACCGAATTTATTGTAGTTTGTTCAGAAGTATATATATTATATACATACATATATATTTGTAGCATTTACAAAGTTTAAAAAGAAAATTTTGTATTCAAAGAAAATCTTTGTGTTATTCTAGTTGGTTATGTTAATAATAAATTTTGAAATTTTGCATTATTTTTTCAATTTCCTTACTTGTCCAAAAAAAGCTGTTACATTTTTTTTTTATTGCACTTGAAGAAACAAAAATCATGTTGATGTTTATCTTAACAAATGGAATAAGTTTCACCTGTATCACATTATCTTATTTGTATTATGTTGTTTATCAACTTCTATGCAACTCATCTATTATTGTTTTTTTTTAATAATATATAGAATGGTACATTGTCATAAAAAATGTTCCTTTTTTTTTTGTTTTCCAGACATTGTTTTTTCTATTTTTAAAAAACATTTTTTTTGTTTTATGACAGCTTTTTATATATTGTTAACAAATGTAAACTTTTTAGTTTGTATACCATCATTTTATTTATAAAATATTTCAAACTATTTCTTTCAACTCAAGACACAGTGGTTACACTTGGTGTGCCCTCTCATCTGAATGAGTACACACAGTGCCTAGGCTAATAGTCTGTGTACAAAAGATTCTGTTTCCAAACTGAAGGTTCATATTTTTGAATGCTGATGAAGACTGGGATCTATGACTCATAGATTATTTGGATTTCCTAGACTTTGCCCAACTCACCTGACATTAGTTGGGCAAAGTCTAGGCAGTTTTTTGTTTGTGTGTTGGTCACATGACACTCATTAACAGTCATAGAAACAGATGAGCTTTACATTATTATAATAAAGAGTATAATATATATATATATATATATATGTTTAATTTATATTTCAGTTTGATTTGAATGGATGCTTATGTTTTTTTTAAGATGTATTTCTTCTTAATATTTTTAACTGTTCACCTTCACCTTTCATGTCACTCAATGCTGTGTTCTTCTCTCTAATCTCTTGTTTTCCTACCCTAAGTCTAGGCCAATCCATGTCTTCCTACTTTTTCTTTTAAATGCTTCTTTTTTTCTTTCTCGTACTGTTCCCTGTAGGATAATACTTTCCAAGCTTTAAGGTTTTGGCTGTACCATCAAAAGGAATGTGGTGACTGAGTGGTAAGGTGCTTGGTTTCTGAGTCAAAGGTTCTCAAGTCTAAATCCACCCAACTCTAATAGGTACTTAATGTTTGTTGGGAAAAATAATGGGGGGGGGGCGCTGGTCTTTGTGATAGCAATGTGACGCCCTCATTAACTGATGATCTTCATAGATCACAACGTCTGAAAGGAAACTTCTACTTTACAGGATATCAATGAGGAGAATAGAATTTAAAAAACTTTGACATTACCAGCTCTATAAGAGTTTATAAAACTTGCCAACAATTTAATTAATAATATAAATTAACTGTACCAAATAACAAAATGATTTATCATTTGTTTTTTTTGTATGAAAGAGGAGGATAACTACAGACAAAGTTAGTAGAAGTTTGCATTGGAAGAGAGTGTAATATCTTTAATTTGGCACAATTTATGTTTACAATAACAAAAATAAAACCTACCATCTTATTATTTGAGCCTCATAAATGAAACAATTTTTAAAAAAAATGAGTTATACATATGAGATCTTTTTTTTCTTTACATTGTCAACAAGCAAAATATTATCTAAGGGGAAGAACCACAAATTCACTGTCATATCTCAATACTACAAGGTTTAACATCCTTTTCTATATAAAACTAAATTAAATAATTACCACTAAATAATTAACTAATTGGTTAGTTTTTTGTTTTTTTTTAAAATTGATTTATGTTATGTCATTGAGCGAAATTTAACCTTGATCCGAGAAAGGAATTGGGAGAAAAAACGTGTTCGAAAAAAAAATTACTAGATACACTAGATAGACAAATGAGTTAATATAAGCTTTGTGATTAAATAAAACAGTTAACAAACATTGAGACTTGTGTTTATAATTTTTAATGAAAATATTTAATCATAACAGTGAGATCCAAACTTTTCACCCTGGGAAGTCATCTATTGTAGGCTACATTGTGTGTAATGGACCTCATTACAGCTATAGCAAAATGTATCAAATACGTGGGTGGCTTCATTAAGCACTGAAGTTTTATGGGCCGAAAGGCGACTCTCTTTAACTCCGCTTTGAGTTTGCCTTGCTATAAATCCTTTATCCATAATTTCTCCATAGAACTACATTTAGTTTTAGAATTGACGTTGACGCTTTAGAAGAATTTGCTCACCATGGCTCAAAGCAGGTCAACTCTACATGTAACAGAAAGCTTTGTTACAGAACTACAGGACAGAGCACAAATTATGAGAAGCATATCCTTAAACTCAATGTTGTTGACAAATGCGGGTGAGTATTGAACTCATAATAATGGCAGGATGACCAGCTGTATTAGAACCTGCCTACCTAGGTCGCCATAGGCATAACCAGGTGGAGAAAGAAAATCTGGAGTCGACCACCTGAGGACAATTGTTGTGGCAGTTGTGCTTGCCCTGAATGTGGCAAAATATGTAGGTTACATCTGGGGCTGCGCAGCCAAGGAAATACTGCATTCCTGACTGATCTTCGGACTCGAAGACAAGCCTCATTAAAAAAAAAAAAGACTTAGTCATAGATCTAGATCTATCTAGCTAGATCTATATGAAAATAGGTTATAGAGTCTAGATCTAATTTTTGAACAAAACAATTAAAATGAATTATCGGAGTTTATCAACGAAACGAACGTCACCACACAAAACAAAATATGAAAACTTTTTACTTCAGCTTTTGTTAAATTTAACTTAGATTAGCGATCTAGACTAATTTATTTTAACTTGGGTTTGAAAGCAATGTAAATGTTGGATTTTTAAAAAATCCTTAAGCCATTCTCTAATCTATTTTTTGGTATAGACTAGATCTAGAGTAGATTAAAGATTCTATTTAAAATTATTTAACTCGTACACCTACGACTATATCATTTGATAAATTAATATAGTTTTATATAGATCTATCTAGATCTAATAATAGTATCATTATGATCTATCGCATCGGCTCAATCTTCGGAATCGAAGACATTGTCATTTAATTAAAAATAATAATGGCTAGGCGCCGCAAGGTCTTTGATTTCAAAGTTTAAGGATGAGTCGATGAGTGCAGTCTTTCATATGGCTTCGAAAACCCAGTTGTGGCGTGCATTGTTTTCCATATCTAATGCATAGGCTACAAAGCTGTTGTCGACCGGGGTATTTTTATTAACGTTTTCTTTACATCTACTATGTTTGTCCTCTGCAAGGGCTTTCCTATGGGCCTCTGCGATTTATAGACTATATATAAATGTAGGCCTATATTGCCTATATATATTTATATATATGTAGGGGGGTTTCATGGCTGAGTGGTAAACCACTTAACTTTCAAACCAAGAGGTCCCGGTTTCAATCTTGTTGAAGACTGGGATTTTTAATTTCTAAGACACCCCTGAGTTTACCCAATTCTAGAGTCTAATAGGTACCTGACTAAGGCTAAGGAAAGTAAAGGCAGTTGGTCGTTGTGCTGGCCACATGACACCTAGTTAACCATTGGCCATAGAAACAGATGACCTTTACCATCATCTGCCCTCAAGGTGTGAAAGGGGAATTTTATTTTTGTATGTGATTATAAAAAATTACACATACACATAATGTTTTTATTAGAAACATTTAATCTTAACTATACTATACTATAGTAACCTATATTTAGTATATTCCATCCTTACCGCAATAAAAAAAATTGCATAATTTTGTATCATTGTTTCACTTTCTTTTTTGGACAATATCAATATATATATACATATATATATACATATAGATATATACATATAGATATATATATATAGATTTACATATATATATATATATATATATATATATATATGGCTCCTTCTGTCTTGTAAGACAATGGATGCGCCCAGATGAGTCACTGGCTTTGATTACGTCTTGAGACGGGGCATAATCTGGAGTGGCTGATCAAGCCAATTCTGGATCGGCAGAGTTTGCCACAGTTTGAGCATTTATTTTCATCTGTCCTAGGGCTCACTGACAGGGCAGCTTTCTTTTTCTTTCTCTTGACCAATGCAGCTTCATTTCTTTTGCATTCAGCAAAGTTCGTACCAGCACGTACACTCTGTCTCCATGCTGTCCGGTCTTGGGCTATATCTTCCCACATACTATTTAATCTGTGCTCTTGACGCATGTAAGTTGCCCAGCTCTCACTGCCATAGAGAAGTGTGCTCAAAATGCTGGCATTGTAGACAAGGATTTTTGTTGCCGTGGTCAATTTGGTATTTTCCCACACACGCTTAGAGAGTTTTGCCATTGCTGCAGAAGCCTTCCCTATTCTTTTGGTCAACTCAGTGTCTAAGTTTAGGTTGCTGGCTATTGTTGCTCCCAAGTATGTGAATTCCTGCACCACCGTAAGTGTGTGATTTCCAATGTGTATCACTGGTATTTCTGCAACATCTTGTGCCATGATTTCAGTCTTGGAGAGGCTAATTGTGAGGCCAAACTCTTGACAAGCAGCTGCCAGTGCATTCACAAGCCTCTGTAATCCTTCTTGTGAATGAGATATTAGTGCGGCATCGTCTGCGAACAGAAGCTCTCTAATCAAGATACGCCGTCTCTTCGTTTTGGCTTTAAGGCGTGCCAGTTTAAATAGCTTTCCTTATGTATATATATATATATATATATATATATATATATTATATGCAAAGGAAATTTAAAGCTAAAAATTTAGTTTCTCAGAATTGTCTTTTTTTTCTCCCTAGGTGTAACCATTATTAAACTATAAAATAAAAAAAAACCACAAATGTGTCTGCAAGTAATTAGTTAGCGTAAATAATACTTTGTTGTTGTTTGGATTTTAAAAATCCCTTGTGCATATTTTTGAAAGTCACGTCTCTTTCTATTGTTTATCACTTCTTGGTGTTTCTAGGATAAAAAAATGCCAAAGTGTATAGGTTGTAAATGCTGCAGCTGTCACTGTTGTTACAACGCCTATGTTCTAGCACAACTTACCTTGGCCTACCTGTTCAGCCAGTTAGACAGAAATATGCTAACTGTGACCATTTTACCAATTTAACAGGATCTTCAATTTGGTGAAAAAGGGTGCCTTAAAAATTCCTATGAACCAGGAGCCAGTAGAAGATGCACTGAGACTACCTATGTCAGGTACCAAATGAGATTTTAAAGCTAGAACATACAAATTCTGAAGTGTTTTTTTTTTTCATTTAAAGATAACCTTTCACCTCCCCCCATCTCTTTGTATGTTGAACCATTGAGCAACACAAATGATCTGTTGCCATTTTTTCTCCATTTCTTTTTGTCTTTAGCCTTGGATAGAATCTCTTTTAAATGGCAGGCCCATCCATTCTTTTATGTTGTCTTCACATCGCTCTCTCTGTCTATTTCTTTTTCTCTTTAAGATGGAGGATTCTCAGACATATATTGAGGTAAAAGAAAAATTCACAGCACTGTTGACTGCAGCTTGGTTAAAGTGGTTAACTGTACTTATTTATTAGGATGTCATTCAAGCCAAGGTTAACTGTACTTATCTATTAGGATGTCATTCAAGTCAAGGTTAATTGTACTTATTTATTAGGATGTCATTCAAGCCAAGGTTAATTGTACTTATTTATTAGGATGTCATTCAAGTCAAGGTTAACTGTACTTATCTATTAGAATGTCATTCAAGTCAAGGTTAATTGTAGTTATTTATTAGGATGTCATTCAAGACAAGGTTAACTGTACTTATTTATTAGGATGTCATTCAAACAGCCAAGGAATTTAATTTTTAAGGTTTTAACATTTCTATTAAATGAACCATGTTTTTTCAGCTCCTCCTATCAGCTCACACATCATACATAGTTTAAGGAAGGGGGTAAAAGGGTGGATGTTGAGTTAAAACACACAATTCAAAAACTTGAGTGAAAAATTGAAAGGTTTATTTCAAGCTGCAGTTGTGCACATAGAAGTATGTCTGGAGAGCTAAGTTCATAGTGAGTCATGCTAATAAAATCAATGTCATGGGTGTGATCCCTATAACTGTCTAGTTGTTTTTTCTTTATTTTTCAATGACAAATTGAAATGCTAACTTTACTATATTATTTAAGCATAAACTAGGAGTTGGTTTAAACATTCTTTTAGAGTAATTTTTTATTTTATTTCAGATGCTTATCAATTCTGGATTCTGGGAACAAAACTCTCTGCAAATGGGATTACAATGGACATGGTCATCAGTACATGGCACTTGTTGGCCCAGTGTTTTATCCTGGTTTATACTTTCACTGGAGTCCTCCTTGGCATTATAGCTGACAGCTGCAACAGGAAGAGAGTCTTAGCCGTCATTGTGATACTCTGGTCATCTGTAACAATCACTACTGGGTTTGTTAAAGAGTACTGGCAACTTGCTTTGCTTAGGTTCTGCTTGGGGTTGAGGTTAGTACCTGTTATAAATAAAGTCTGAGTTTGGTACATCATTATAACTAAGACTTAATTATTATCTCAAAGGTTGTGAGAAGTTTCAGGGAGGGGAAGTGGACGGAAGATAACAAAAAGCTTATGTTTTGAGGACACAATCATAAATTAATCATAAAGTAATCATAATCAATGCTAATGAAACAGCCTCACTCTATCATCTTAACTTTAAAATCTCATGATATAGAAATTTAATTTTTTTTTCTTTCATCTGATAAGTGAAGCTGGATGTACACCATTCAGCAGCTCTTATTACTGACTACTTCTCCAGATCATTTCGAGGGACAGCTTTGGGGATCTATCACTTTGGTATCTACTTATAACACCTAGGTATTTTGCGTTTTTAGTCTGTGTTACTGGTTTGCCATGAATTAGATAAGTGGAATTAATTTGTTTTAGTTTTTTTGTTACTCTTAACAACTGACATTTTTCTGGGTGGAAAGACATGCTCCAATGTGATTCCCATTTCTGTAATTCATTTAATTCTCTTTGTAAAATATCTGTGTCTTGTGTTGTTTTTATTGTTCTATATATTATGCAATCGTCTGCAAATAATCTGACTTTAGTACCTGAGGTAATGCAATTTGGTAAATCATTTATGTAAATTAAGAATAGTAGTGGACCTAAGACAGTTCTTTGAGGTGCACCTGAGTTTACTGTTATCGGTCTTGATTTAGAGTCATTTATTGTTCTCTCCCTATCAGAAAATCTTTAATCCACTGATGCAATGGACCATTAATGCCAAAGTATTTTAATTTTTTAAGCAAATAGACTCTATTAGATGATTACATTATTGTGGAATGAACTGTAACAGCTTACTAATGCCTCATTTTCTTTTTATAGTCTCCCAAATAGACTCTTCTAGATGATTACATTATTGTGGAATGAACTGTAACAGCTTACTAATGCCTCATTTTTTTTTTATAGTCTCCCAAATAGACTCTTCCAGATGATTACATTATTGTGGAATGAACTGTAACAGCTTACTAATGCCTCATTTTCTTTTTATAGTCTCCCAAATAGACTATTCCAGATGATTACATTATTTTGTATCTTGCCTTTGATCTCACTTTGAAATATTTTGTTTTCTACTTACCAACCAATTTATTTATATAATATGTGTTCAAGGTCTTTCCAACTTTTGGCTAACCAACACATTACAAGACCTGATTTATCATGTTTATAAGTGGGATGTACAGTATTGTGGGACAATAAATGTATACTTATCTCATTTGTTTTAAGTTTCCTTTAAAACAGTTTGCTCTTGGGAAAGAAGTGCCAGATTATTTTAAGTTCTTTTGAAACAGTTTGCTCTAGGGGAAAAAGTGCCTTCAGACATTGTGATTTATGGGGCAGATGATGTGTAGGTCATCTGATGCTGTAGTAAAGTTCCCTTTTCAGACCTTGTGGTCTATAGGGCAGATGATGTAAAGGTCATCTGTTTCTCTGGCCTACTGTTAACGAGGGTGTCATGTGGCCAGCACAAAAACCAACTGCCTTTACTTTCACCAACTAATGTCAGGTATCCAAATAGAACTGGGTGGACTCAGAAGTGTCAGAGAGAGGTATGGTGAGAATGTTACTTTAATATTTTGGTATGATTGTTATATCCCCTTGTGAATGCCAAGTGTTGCACGTGTTATGAACTGAATGATTTAGTCTTTGTTGAATGTGCGAGAGAGTGTGTTAAATCAGTAAGGTCTTCCCCTCTGTCCAGGAAGGTTGGATGTTTACTTCCTGGACTGGTATTTAAGCATTTATATATTTATAAGTTCATGGACCGGTGTTTTGTGTATTACTATTTCATAAGAGTGATATAATTGTGTGCTTTATTAAGTATTAAAGTATTATCGGTATTCATGAATATAAGGAGTTAGATTTGATGTATATTAGGTGTTCGTATTTGAGTTAAGCAAGTATTGATGAATTATAATTGAGTAACCAAGAAAGTATCAAGCAAGTATTATTTAATATTCAAGAAACCCCTAGTGAGCCACAGGAAACACAACAATAACAAGAGACAAGCAGCAGCGTATATATAATTAGAACCTCTGACAAGAAGCACCTTAAGGATCCTGAAATTTAAAAAATCCCAGTCTTCACCAGGATTTGAACCTCCATTTCAGAAGCAAAGCACTTTACCATTCAACCACCGCCCCTCCAGATTATGGCTGAAACTTGTAGAAAACTTGTTTTGTTTTGCGATATTTTATAATAATTTGAGACCGATAAGAAGTTATGTTCCCTAAATGTTTTTGAAGGATTCTCAAAGACTGAAGGCTTATGAAATTTTAAAAATATGGAGTGCTTGTTGGGTAAATGTCACTTTGGTGAAGAATCAAGTGCTCTAGTTGGACGATTTAGTGTAGAACTGAAGTCCCAAGCTAAAGACACCTTAGATTATTCCATTCAGAAATTCAAAATTCCAGTCTTCAATGAGGTTGGAACTCTTTGAGTAGTCTTTATTCCACAGCTGGTTACACACCACCATACTTTGAGTAGTTTTGCTTCCATAGTTGATTACACATTAGTTTCTTTGAGTAGTCTTTATTCCACAGCTGATTACACACTGGCATACTTTAAGTAGTTTTACTTCCATACCTGGTTACACACTAGATTCTTTGAGTAGTCTTTATTCCACAGCTGGTTACACACTGGCATACTTTGAGTAGTTTTACTTTCTTCCACAGCTAACTTCACACTGGCATACTTTGCACAGTTGTACTTTGACGCAGCACATGTGCCTACCAAAGACATTGCGTTGTACATGACTTGGATACTTATGATAGGAGGAAGTATCAGACCCATTGTGGGTGGATTTCTTTCTGACAAGGTTGTCAAGAAGAAAAAGCTTCATGCCAGGGTTTTAGTCATTGTTGTAAGTCAGGTAAAAATATTTGGAGAAAATTATTTAACACAAGGCATGTCATAGGACTCTTAGCTTCGACTTATAGAACATTAAGTTAAGTCATCTTAAGTTGCTAAAAAAGCTTGTTTTTTTTGTTTTTTTTGGTAAGGAGAATATGTCTGACAGACATTACCCTTAATTGTCAAAATGTCCTGCTTTCACTCTTGTTTATTACTAGGGCATGTTATTCACAAGCCTTCATATTTTATGGCTTAAGCAAACTAACATAAAATAATACATCATTAAGTGGAGGATGATTTAGAAAAATAAAAGTATTACAGCATAAGCTCTATAGATCAAATGATTGTTTATTTGAAATTTATTTCCAATTTATTATGTTTATGTGTATTTATATATTTAAGCAACAACTTTGAAACATTATCAAAAGCTCTGTGATAGTAACTTTCTTATTACATTTTATGCTTTACAATCAAACAGTAACACTTCTCTCTGAAGCAGGCAAACTGGAGCTTTACCAAAAAAAAATTCAAAATTGTCCAAAAATACCTATGAGACCCAACACCTGTGGGACCCCAACACCTATTTTGTCCCCAACACCTATGGGAACAACAAACCTTAACCTCTTAGTGCTAGAAATAACAAACAGCAATGCAACTGCTAAGTATACAAAGAACAAGAAGAATAATTTCCCTCGTCCTATGCTGTTATAGTGTCTAGGAACAAACAAAAAGTGTGCAAAAAATAGTTTTAATAAAAATATATATATACTCCCTAAAAATCTCCTTAAGTGTACACTTAATAATTTGAAAAAGAAAGCATCTTATTAAATTGCTTCACCCTTTTAGGAAACACAAAATGGCTTAAAGGGTCTCTTTGATGTAGGCTAAATATCTCTATGCAGCCCAAATTTTATTTCGGTTTTCTGATTTTGGCTTCACCCTTCGCAATATTGGTTCTGATTAGATTTCTACTGTTTCTACAGTTTTCTGCCAGCATTGCTGTTTGGTAAAGCTTTTGTTTCCAACTGATTGTTCATGAAAAGCTTTTGTTTTAAGCTAAGTGTTCATACTTGCTGATTTGTAGTTGAGAGACAATTTATCTTTTGATTTTGGTATTCTTTGTTATTCTAAATTTGAGTACCTTTTTTTTTATGAGCAAATTGAATAGTGGTTATGTTGTTTTTTTTTAGTGCTCTGCAGTTGTTTTCTCTTAGAGTTGATGAGTTATAACTCCAGGATTGAATTCCAGCATTTAAAGCACGTAATAATCAAGCCACAAGATTGCAATTCAATAAATGACAAACCTCTAATAGGATTTAAGGAGAGACGTACTTATAGCATAAATAATTTCCTTAAAATTAAATGATGTTAACAAACAAAATAATATTTAACAATTTACAACATTCAGTTTTAGAATTTTTAAAGAATAATATTATTATTGCCAGGAGAAATGTGGATTAGTGTTGCAATCACTGTTGCAGTGGAGTTGTTTCCTATAGATGTAAGAATGCTAGCAGTCACTATCTATCTTTTTGTCATCACCAACTTTGCTGGGAAGGCCCCACTTATATCCCCATTATTGCAGATACATTTGAGTCTTATAGCTTCAGCCATCTTGGTGCATTGCGAGGTGAGCACACTATTTCATTTTTTTTAGATTAAATTACTTACTTTCTATAAACCATATGCTAGGACAAATTTTTACAAATGCTCCATCTTCCCTTGTGTTATTAAAGCATGGAATGGGTTGCCTGAGCCAGCCAGGAAAACCAGTGACTTGGTAAAATTGGTTATCATGCATGACTAGATTGACTTAGAAACATGCGTAGGACGTAATCATCTTCTTTATTATATGAAGAAGATATACTTTTAATTGCAATTGATTAAAAAAGTTGTATACAATGCCTTAAGAATATATAATAGTCTTGCAGTTGCTAATTAGATAATATATAGTTTTCAATTTCTTTCAACAAAAACAAACATCTTTCCAGGTGTCATTTGACAATAAAATATAATCACTTTTTAAAAGCAATGTCGATATAATTATAACTAGACAAACTAAAGTTTTGAATTTCGGGACATTCTTTCAGAAATGATGACATTCTGATGTGCATATAACATGACCATGCCATATATACATGCCCATTACGGCCCAGTATCAGTTTTAATTAGGGTTATCCCCCTTTGCCCTAATTGCAGCCCTAAATAGCCCAAATGGCGCCCTAATGGGCGCGGGTACCGTTTGCACATTGGCGTCATTAGGTTCCCATTAGGGACCAATAGGGGCAACCCTAATCGTGCCAATATCGGCCCAGAATGGGTAAACCCACTTCCGGATTTATTGGGGATTTCCAGAATCGCGCCATAATCAAGCCCATACTAGCCCCAATGGTTTAGTAACTGAAATATTTATTAGGGCTCAAATCAGTCCGATGCTGGCCCTAATGGTTTAGTAACTGCAATATTTATTAGGGCTCAATTAGGTATTATCATGCTATAATACTGTCTCCAATGGTTCAGTCATTAAATTTTATTATGGGATAATCTTTAATATTTTTCAATACTGTAGTTTAAAACAAATTCATAAGTGATTTTTTGTTTATAATGAACTTTTTGTTCAGATGCAGCTCAATGGCTTAGTATGAGATTTTTTACTTTTTACATAGGTCTACTTTCACACTGATGATTTAGATCTAGCAATAGAATTATTTGACATAATTGTTTGGAAATTATAATGAATAATTGAATCAGTGCATGATCTCTATATACATCTAGCTATAATGTCAATATATTTATAAAGTAATAGACATGTTATATTACTTTTTTGGGTTTGAACACTAGCAAACAATACAATTTTTGGTAATGTATTATATAAGACTTGCATACTCTGATCATTCATTCTTAAATCAAACTTACACAATTAAATTTTTTATATTTTTTATTCATGGAATAATTAGCCAACATAAAAGACAAATATAACAGCACAAACAAGATATCAAGACAGCATTTTCATTCAATTCTTAGCATTCTGTACAAGCTGACTTCAAGACTGGTGGCAATAATTCATATTTTGACTTCCATACAGCAGCTGGAACAAACAAACAAACAAAAAAATATTATAGTCATGTAACAAAACTACCTTCAAGCTGTATTAATAAAAAAAAAAATCTAACAATTAAACATCAGAAGACCTTACATTTATCTATGTGGACATACTATTTAACGGTTATAATTCCAGCCCTTGATGATAAATGGTGCTAAAAAATTAGGTTAGAATTAAGCAACACAAAAATTCTTCTTCTTAAATTAAATGTTATGAATTGGTGTCAGCAAATGTGGCAGTGGTATTTGACTATGCTAAAAGTGCAATGGCAGACTAGATCTAGCTAGGCTTTAATTCATTCAATATTATATTTTGTCCAATTTATTTATATTAACTTTATCAATGGCAGACTAGATCTAGCTAGGCTTCAATTCATTCAATATTATATTTTGTTCAATTTATTTATATTAACTTTATTACAGGCTCTTACTAATACAACT
Organism: Biomphalaria pfeifferi; assembly: GCA_030265305.1. Lineage (NCBI taxonomy): Eukaryota > Metazoa > Mollusca > Gastropoda > Planorbidae > Biomphalaria > Biomphalaria pfeifferi. Next base: position 5,257,913 of record JASAOG010000011.1, read on the forward strand.
ATATTCTGTTGTAATTAGAGTTCGATGGTAATTTTAAAAATAAGTTGGCTGAAAAGTTATTCTAGAATTAAAATAAACAATGATCACAGTGAAACTTAAAAAAACATAACAAAAAACCACAACCAGCATATTTCAAAAATTAGGATAGCATTTCCTTATTTACATTTAATTTTAATCAATTCCATCCCATTAACAATTTTTTTTCAGATTGCTTATCAGTAATCTTAAAGCAAAATTTAATTCTTCTTACCTTCTTGAGCAGGCTTGCTTATGAAAAGATGATGAACAGCATCTGTACTGCATGAATAGGTTATTATTAACCTAAAAGATTGTGGGTGGGTATTAAAAATGGTGTTCCCCAAGGAGGAGTCCTATCCCCAACACTTTTCTTAATATTCATAAACGATCTAAATCAAAACCTACCCAGAAAAGTTAAAAGCAGCATGTATGCAGATGACCTTGCCTTAATTAGCACAGAAGAATATGTAGGAACATCGAAATTCCGATTACAAGATGCTCTCGATATACTAAATAATTGGTCCAAAGACTGGGGCATGTCCATTAACACAAAAAAGACCACCTATACCATATTCTCACTGTCAACAAAACAGCAAACAATAAAATTAAAATTAGATAAGGAAGCTTTAGAAAAAAATGACAGCCCTACATACCTTGGAGTCACCTATGACCCGAGACTAACCTGTAAAAGCCAAATAGATAAAACACAGAGTAAAGGCATCCAGAGACTATCCCTCTTGAAAAAATTAGCTGGCACAGATTGGGGAGCAAATCACAACATCCTGAAAAAGACCTATACCAGTTACGTGAGACCTGTACTAGAATATGGTGCCACAGCATGGGGCTCAGCAGCCCAAACCAACCTAAGAAAAATAGACAAGGTTCAAAATATTGGTCTAAGGATAATGACAGGAGCAATCAAAACAACACCCATAAGAGCTATGGAGGAAACCGCTGCCCTGATCTCTCTGGATGAAAGAAGAGAAATAAAAATCCTTTCCCAATTCACTAAATTGGAAACCATGGAGAGGCACCCACTCAGAACAAAAATCCTCAAAACTGGCACCAAAAAACGTCTCAAAAGGACTAATTTCATACAGGAATCTCTAAACCTAAAAAAGAAACACCAACTTGAAAATATTACCCTGGAATCCTCGATACACTATAATGAATCCCCACCCTGGGACGAAAGCCCTCTTCCTACTATAAGGGACCATATTGAAAGCATTAAAAGAAAATCTGATTACAGACCAACAGAGCTCAAGAAAATAGTGAACTGTTTTCTACATAATAATTATCCTAGCAATCAGTGGATCAGAGTTTACACGGATGGCTCAACCCACAAAGCCACCACAAATGGAGGAGCTGGAATACTTATCGAATGGCCAGATGGAGGAAAACTAGAAAAATCCATTGCAACTGGAGAGCTCTCTGACAGTCACAGAGCAGAAAGAGAAGCACTAGCACTAGCTGCTACCATCCTAGCAAATCATCCAAGTTCCCCACACAGTCAGATTGTCTTACTAACCGATGCAAAAACAACCCTCCAAAGCCTGCAAATCTCTGATTCCTCATATATTAATAACCTCAAAACAGCACTTACAAAGCTCAACAACAATAGCAAAAAAACTGTAATTCAATGGATCCCAGCTCATATAGAACTAGAAGGAAATGAGAAGGCTGACTCACTCGCCAAGAGTGGGAGAATTAACACACTATTAAACTCTGCACTCTATCCAGAAGAATTGAAGGAATTAATAGTAAATAAAATAAATGAGAAATGGATGAGCTCTCATCCAAATCACAAGAAAGATGACGCTTACTATAAGCTATCCCGACAAGACCAACGTCTAATCTTTCGACTCAGGACCGGACACAACAGAATGCGACAACACATGTACCGGAAACTCAAAATTGGAACCAGTGAAATCTGCCCATGTGGAGAATCACCAGAGAACACAGACCACGTCCTCCAAAACTGCTCTCTATACCAAGAGGCTCGTATAAGACATTGGCCCCAAATCACCCCAATAGAAAAGAAACTATATGGAGAGCTCCCTGATCTGGAAACCACTGCGCATTTCATCTCATGTATTGGTCTACTCATCTGAACACTCCAACATAATCAATGAGAACGAAGAAGAAGAAGAAACCTAAAAGATTGAATAATCCAGTTTGTGCCGAATATCGCGAGCTTAAAAGAAATAAAAGCTTCTTTTTCATTGGTCAAAAAAAATGTTAACATGAATAAAGCTTTTTTTTTTTAAATCTAAATCTAGGGAAAAAAAAAAAATGAATATGTTCTCCTTTAGATTCTATGTGTGATTAAATATTATTAGATATAGATATATTTTTTTAGTGTGCACATTAAAAAATCAGACACACACACACATACACTATTTGATTACAAAAAGTCCGCATTGGGCCCATACGGATAACACTTCACTATTCCAGTTAGGGATTTTCCCAATAGAACCCTAATTAATTTTTTTTTAAAATCTTAATACTTACAAAAAGGATTCAAAGCAAAATTTAACTTTAAGACAATTAATACTAAATTTTAAAACATGATAATATTGTTTTTTTATTTTATAATAAAGATTTCATCATGTTGGTTCTGGCGTGATTGGGGAAATCCCACACCGGCACAAAAGCGGAAAGACGTTAACGGCCCAATAACTAAAATCCCACACCGATTCGTTAACGTTTTTATATTGGCGAGTGTAAGTAGGGCAATCTACCCATTGAAACCTTATTACCCCACACCGCGCCAGAATGGTTTCTTTAGGGCTTTGTTTATAGGGCAGGCTGCTTGAGAAATGTCCTTAAATGATATAACTAATATATGTTATAAAATTGTTGTATTATTAACAATAACAGTAGTCGTGGAAATTATCTTTCTGTATAGTTTGCAAAAAAAAAAATATATATATATATATTTTAATTATAATCTGGTGATTTTTTATGTTACATTCACAGGAGTTCTGTTCATAATGTACCCATGCTCATCACACTTATGATAGAGGAAGTCGTTCGGAAGACAATAGTGTTTCCTGGGAAGACAGAAGTGTTTCCTGGGTAGACAGAAGTGTTTCCTGCTTGCATGAAAACAATACATTTGTGAAGTCATCATTTATTTCAATAAATTATTACTGAAATCTGGCTTCATCAGTTTTCTTTCTTTTTTTTTATAATTATATTTGTCGTTTTGGAGTGCACACATTATTGGAGTTGAAAATGTTGATGTTTATAAACCTGCAAGGCACTAATACACAATCATGTTCATAAATGGGGTGGGTTATCTGCATGACATCAAAACTTATTTTATTTGGCACAAACTCTGACAGTTTTTAGAGACAGTTAAGTAATAAGAAGAAATGAAAAATTATACGGTACACATCGTCTAATGGTTGCTCAATGAATGAACCCTGACATTATTATCTTTATTTATGGCATGCGACTCCGACAACCAGTCCAACTCCTGGCCTTCGCGTGTGGCTCAGATATTGAGTCCGACGGAACTGTTCTCACTAACAGAAGGGGCAAAGGCGAGTAACTGGTGTCTTAACCAGTAAGCTTCGGGCAGGAGGGGCTCGTTAGCCATGGCTGGCTAACCACCTAGGAGAAGGAAAACACTCAATTCAAACCTCTGTTGCCTTGCAGCTATACCCAATCATAGGAAAGGCTTCGGGAGTCAACTCTGAGGAAAACTCAGGAGCTGGCGACCCTAAGGCAGTTTGCAGCACCCAGTGCTACACTCTGGCAGAACCTGCGACGCCGCTAACTCCAAACTGTATCGGCACTGCCGTTCCTTTGGATACATCAGCTGCGTGGAGTGGGGGGGAACTGATGTGTGGGCGACATCGTTCCCACCACAGCTAATGCCCAGGCATCCATCCTATTTCCATGAGATGATCCATAGTCGCTTCGCGACCGAAGGAGGCCATAGAAATATATCTGATTTAAAAAATGTATAGGCGTTTTCTATTTCACCTATACACTGTTACAGTTATTATATTTTGATGGGGGCCCATTCTCATACATTAAAGATTGTGAAAAGAAAAACTATTGTTTGACATGACTCGGTTACTTTCGTTGTGTCATTTTTTCCCATCCAGTAGAATCTAGTTCTATAAACCTAAGAAATATACGACATTCTTATAATATTTCAACAACTCATCTAAACCAGCGATTCTCAAACAGTGGGAGTGCTAACTGTTGACAAGGGAGTCATGAAGTCCATTTTTTTTTTATATTTTAAAAGGAAAAAAAAAAAATCTTCTTTATACAGTGTAGTTATAAATCCTGATGCGAGTTGCTAAGTACAAACGATATTCTTACGCAGTATAACTAATAACTACCACTCTGTACGGCAGCGCGGAACTGCTAAGAAGAAATACACGCTAATTTTCTTTGACACAGTCTCCTAAAAGGTTAGGGCACCATCAAGACGGCACCTTCGACAGAGAAGTTACCGGCTACATGAAGAAATCTTTTTGCGTGCTCTGCTCAAAACAGGACCCCAAGAAGTCTTTCTGAACTTTATTTGACCTGCGTTTTTCGCTGCGATACAGACCCCAGAAAAAACACATTTCTGAAGCTCAGAGTACAGTAAAATATGGTATCTGGGACTAGTCCCGGTCCTTTCTGATGGAGATTACAGCGCTTACAAAACTGCTGCTGTGCGGACGTATTTTTCTTTTCGAAATGAGGGGGGAGGCGGGGCGCCAATTGTACGTTTTAGAAAAATTGTTTTGAACATTGTCCGCACAATATAAAACTAAACCACGATTATGATTAGGTCTTTTGCACACTATTTTACACTCCATCAAGGGGACAGTATTCAAAGTACTGCAGTTCTATTCATCATTGTATTCTATATTTATTTCTAATTCACCTGGCCCCTCCCCTCAAACCGTGAGGTCTACTTTCCCTAATCTTGGTCAGCAGATGACTAAGTCATCGTTTGCACTTGAACATTTCACATTGTTCTCGGCTACCTGGACAAAAGTAACCCTCGAGTTCGCTTTGTTTATTTCGACCAACTGAGTAGGCTTACAACATCAAATAGTCAATGAGTTCTTGTGTAGTTAAAACATTGACACATTGATATAGTAAAATTACTACAGACCTACTAGTGTAAACCTGCTTGTTACTTTGCTGGTGTCAACTTTAGGCTGAACTAGATCTTCAGTCAGCTGTTTAAATGATTGTTTTGTTGTTGTTGTTTTTTTCGGATTAACAAACAATAAGTGTGTTTAAGTGTGGTTTAATGGCATTTACACTGTGTGAAGGACATGAATTAATCCGAAGGTTAGTAAGTTTCGTACTTAATCATGGACATGTGATAAATAGTTTTTTGTTGTTGTTTTTTTTTTCCCCAGAGAAATTGATGTAAACGTAGAAATCAGATCCCGCCCTCCCCCCTCCCCCCCAAAAAAAGTTTTTAAGAGCTAGATCTCATTTTTTTTAAACTTCTTATCTTATATAATACAGACGTTACTTCAAAAAAGAAGATGATTACGTCCTACGCGGCATGCATCTAGTCATGCATGTCAACCTATGATTTGAATTCTGCCAAGTCACTGGTTTTCCTGGCTAGCTCAGGCAACCCATTCCATGCTCTAATAGCACTAGGGAAGAAGGAGAATTTGTACTAACTTGTCCTAGATTATGGAACGAGGAATGTGCCTTTCAGCATATGATATATGACTCCACTGAACCAAGCAGTAAAACAAAAACAAAAAAAAAAAAAAAAAGATTCAAATTAGAATCTTTAGGTTAACTGGTAAGGGCTCAAACAGAATTCATTTCATTTTTAATTTTTTTTTTACATTTATTTATCAAATCAACCACAACTACGAATCGGAAAGGCTATATTAAGTTTGTGTAGAAAAGGTACAAAAAATATTTGTACAATGTATTTAACCTAAAATCATTCATCATCAATAACTAGCAATAGACCTGTTTATTTTAACCAACATTATATCAACTCACTCCGTCTGTCTGTTTGTGTAGTACCGGTACAAATTGTGTTCACGTCATTTCTCCAACTTTCTATTGTCGAATCAAGTTGAAATGAGAAGAAGACATTGTAATGACACAAAATGCGTAGAAGTTGAGGTTAATCGGGTTTTTCCATAGTGACGTGACGAGTAATTAAAAAATAGGAGAACGGAACAAGAGGAGTAACGGACAAGACGCCTTAGAGGACGACGCTAGGCTAGCGACGACAGAGGACTGTGCCCTTTTTATTGTTCATTAAATTGTTGAAGTTATCAGCCTGCGTTATCAAGTATATTCTTTATTCATTCTGTTGTTGTGTCATATGGACTCGCATGCACTATTAACATATATACTAATCAACAAAATAGACCATCAACAACATGATTGTAACATTTATTGAACTGTTACGTAATTTTACCGTAAATAATGTTACATACCTTTATATCCGCAGATGTCAACAAAAGCTTCGCTTTGAAATTCCCTAACTTTTTTTGGTAGTGTGCGCCGCACTGTGGGAAAAAAATGAGTGCTGGAAACAACCTGACGATCGACTCCACATCCTCCAGCCACGCCGCGGGGCATCCCGTGGTCAGCCAGCCTCTCGATGTGTCAACGACCACCTGGTTCTCGACGTTGGAATCCCAAGTAGGTATGGAGCAACAGCAGCAGACCAGACTGGGGCCCAATTCCAAAAACTGGAGTTCAGGACTCTGTGACTGCACTGAAGACAGAAAAATATGTGAGCCATGTTTCGTCTGCCTCCTTCTCGTTATCGTCTGCCTCTATCTCGCTATCGTGTTGGAAGATTCAGATAAGCAGTCTTCTAAGGAAAATGAACTGCGCAGTGACTTCCAGATGGGGCAGTTTTTATTTTATATGATACAGACGTTAGGATATCACACAAAATATATTTTCATACCACAGGTTCTCTTAAACATTACATGTGAAATGTACATCAGTTAGTTACATTTCGTTCAATGATCGACATTCTCTGGTGACACAAGGGCAGGTCCAAATTTTCCGCTTCGGAAATGTGTTGTCTAAATTTGTAGTGTCTTGTTGGAAATCGAAAAAAAAATTAATTGATCGAGTCAGAATAGCTTGAAATATGCATCATGTATTCTTAAGTTTGAGTTAGAACTGTTCAGAACACTCTTACTGTATTTTTTCTTCTATATTTAGAAAAGAAAAGAATTCTCGACTGCTTATTCCTTCTCCTAAATTAGACCAGTATGTCAGCTTTTTCATTTCCATCCACTTGTCAGCAATGAATTTACGTTATGTGTCTTCATTGAATAATAATACTGTTGTATTATCCGAGGGCATAAGGACAACTGACTTCGCAGACACATTCGAAGTCCTAAACCAGTGATGCCCAAAATACGACCCGCGGGCCACATCTGGCCCGCAAAGATATTTTATCTGGCCCGCCGTAAAGTCCGCTCAAAGTCTAGAAAATTTCCCCCCTTCTTTTTTTTTCCCAAAAAAAAGGTTAAAAAATGTATCTTTACCTACATTACGACCATGACTTTTTTCTATGATGGATCGGTACCATGCCATTTAAAATTTGTAGGTTTATGAAATTGGAGAGCCGAAGAAACTAAAAGTGAACTCTGAATTTAGAATCTACCAGGAAAAGTGAACGGATATTTACTTATTTTTTTGTGGAGCTTAATAATAAGACAACATATTTGTTTTGTAAATTGTGGCTTTTTAAAAAAAAACAACCTATAAGCGCATTATCAAACAAATATGACGGCTTTCTTGGTTTGAGATTGTTAAACTACGCCTAGGGACTGGAGGATCCTTGGGAATATTTACCAAAAAGAGACAAGAAAATGAGTCGTTGGTAAAGCTATCTGTTGCTCACATTTTAAATGAGAAAGGAAGCCGGTTTCACATGCTTCCAATATCCCATTAAGTACTAGATCCATAAGTTTCTGATAAAATTGTTTCAGGTCAATTTCATTTAGTTCTTGTACATTTTCGGTCATGGCAGCACACAGATGTATTAGTACTGTGTATCCGTTTGTATGTAGTACATGTCATGACACCTAAACTTTAGGCATTGCTTTTTTTTTTTCAGGTTGCAACGGATTTTGGTGTCTCCCGTGTCTAGCATGTCAGGTGTCTCAAGACATGGGCGAATCCTTTTGTTTACCCTGCTGTGTGCCGTGCGCTTATTTGTATGTCCTTAGAACGAAGATTCGGATGGAACAGAACATCACAGTATGTCAAGTATCATAGGAGATTTTCCAAAGTTGTTTTTTGTTTTGTCATTGTATATATGATAAAACTTTGTTTTATCTTTAAAATCATTACGGTTACTATAACCAAAGTAGCTGGAAGTAGATCTTTCATGCGTTTGCGGATAACAATATCTTTTAACAAGTAAATTTAAAAAATCAAAGTTTATATTAAACGTACTTCTATTAATTAGTTTGGATCAGTAATGTAATTAAATTTGTAATAGATCTAGAATAACAACAAAAAAGCATTTATAAAAATTTTAAAAAGGGAGAACTACCTGAATCCAAACTAATGGCTCAAGTCTTCTAAGGCTTCTCAGACCAACACGAGAGCTTACGAACGTGGAAGATTGTATAGTTATATATTGTTTCTATAGTGTCGACCTGTTTTCTGGTTTGTGTTCACTAAGACTCAGACCACGACCTATAAAGGGGACTAATTTAGCTTATACCACCACTTCAGTTAATTACAATTTCTTTCCTTTTTTTTTTTCGAGAAACCAAAAAAAATATTTTAACCCTATAATTAATTAACTAATTGTTGTTTTGTTTTTTAATCAATTCTTGTGTTCTCGGGTTAAAGAAATAATTGTGCAAAATTTCAGCTTGATCCGATATTGGGTGTGGGAGAAATAACGTGTACAAACTTTTTACAGGCAGACAGAGAGATGGACAGACAGAGTGAATTGATATAAGCTTTGTAAAAATGACGAGGAGATACACAGGACTTAGATGGCAACAGAAATATTTTTTGTAGCTCATTGCTCATTGTTCTTCCTTTTCTCTACCTCCCCATTCAGGGGAGCACCATGGATGATTGCTGCCCAGTTTGCTGTTGTCCTTCATGCACGCTGTGCCAACTGGCCAGAGAGCTGAAATATACCCAGCGGAGTAAAATGATGTTGACCAGCTCGAGACCAAGGCTTGCACAGTGACGACAGACAAGAGATGAACGTGGAGAAAGACGCACCATTTGTATGTTCGAGAGTGCAAAAAAAAAATTTGAAGAAACGGGACAAAAATTAGGAACATCTTTCATGGTTGTGCTAATGTCAATCACTATTAACACGGTGTGCTACTGTCAATCACTATTAACACGGTGTGCTACTGTCAATCACTATTAACATGGTGTGCTACTGTCAATCACTATTAACAGGGTGTGCTAATGTCAATCACTATTAACACGGCGTGCTAATGTCAATCACTATTAACACGGTGTGCTAATGTCAATCACTATTAACACGGTGTGCTAATGTCAATCACTATTAACACGGTGTGCTAATGTCAATCACTATTAACACGGCGTGCTAATGTCAATCACTATTAACACGGCGTGCTAATGTCAATCACTATTAACACGGCGTGCTAATGTCAATCACTATTAACACGGCGTGCTAATGTCAATCACTATTAACACGGCGTGCTAATGTCAATCACTATTAACACGGCGTGCTAATGTCAATCACTATTAACACGGCGTGCTAATGTCAATCACTATTAACACGGCGTGCTAATGTCAATCACTATTAACACGGCGTGCTAATGTCAATCACTATTAACACGGCGTGCTAATGTCAATCACTATTAACACGGCGTGCTAATGTCAATCACTATTAACACGGCGTGCTAATGTCAATCACTATTAACACGGCGTGCTAATGTCAATCACTATTAACACGGCGTGCTAATGTCAATCACTATTAACACGGCGTGCTAATGTCAATCACTATTAACACGGCGTGCTAATGTCAATCACTATTAACACGGCGTGCTAATGTCAATCACTATTAACACGGTGTGCTAATGTCAATCACTATTAACACGGTGTGCTAATGTCAATCACTATTAACACGGTGTGCTAATGTAAATCACTATTAACACGGTGTGCTAATGTCAATCACTATTAACACGTTGTGCTAATGTAAATCACTATTAACACGGTGTGCTAATGTCAATCACTATTAACACGGTGTGCTAATGTCAATCACCATAAACACGGTGTGCTAATGTCAATCACTTTTAACACGGTGTGCTACTGTCAATCACTATTAACAGGGTGTGCTAATGTCAATCACTATTAACACGGCGTGCTAATGTCAATCACTATTAACACGGTGTGCTAATGTCAATCATTAACATGGTGTGCTAATGTCAATCCCTTAACACGGTGTGCTAATGTCAATCACTATTAACACGGTGTGCTAATGCGAGACCAACGTTATAGAAGGCCTGAACACTGACCTGTAACCTCAAACCTGTGGGCAGTTTAGACCAATAGCTCGTTGCCAAGTCACTGGTCTGTACGACATTTTATACGTTATGTTATGACGTTACAGGTCAGTGCTTGGCTTTGTGGCCGCCAATGGTCTTGGCTAATGTCAATTGCTACTGAATTGATATAATTTCTGTTTTAAAAGAGGTAGCAAGGTTCAAAGATCTATTTTTGCTGTCAGTGGATATGTTTAACTAATGTTGCGATTTATTCAGAAAACAATTCTGTTCTCATTCAGTCCACGTTATCATGATATTAAGACTCGTATTTTTATTAACATTAGAGAAACAACTCAGTATTAGCTAGATAAAGAACAAAACTGGCACACAGGTCTACAACATCTATAACGTATCCCTCTAGATAGAAAACTAGAAACAAAGAATGACGGGTTATCCGAGCTATATCTAGCAAGGTTTGAAACCAATTTTGTCATAAAAAGCTCACTTTTGTTATAACTACTTACCATAGTAAAAAAAAAACAAAAAAAAAAAAACAAGAAATGGAAAATGCTATATTGAGAAAGGGAGGGGATTGATTAGCATATATTTTTAACATTTATGCACATAGTTTTGTTATTTCTCGAAGAAAAATAATTTAAAAAATAATTATAAATTACTTATTGACGCTATAACTGTTATTCAAGCTACCATAGTTACAATGTATTGAATTTGTTTCTGATTTAAAGCATAAATACATTTTGAATACATATATATTATATTTTTGGGTCTGAGTAGGTTCTCTTGGGTAACTTCTGGAACATGACTTCTGCTTTTCTTACATTATGTTATATACTACATCAGAAAAGAAGATAATAACGTCCTACGCATTTCATGCGTATATCTTGTCATGCATGCTAATCATTGACTTAAACTCTACTTAGTCGTTGGTTTTTCTGGCTGATTCAGGCAACCCATCCATTCTCTAATCGCTGTTAGCACAAGGGAAGAAGAAGCACTTGTACGAATTCGTTCTATGAAATAAGAAACAAGGCTTATAGATAAACTAAACAAGGTTACAAAAGACAGTTATATGTGGTCCACCCAGGCAGGCTTCTATATTTTCAGAAAGAACATCCGAATGAAATTATATCAAAGACAAATGAGAGATAAGAATGGAGACAGAAGATTAACAGATCTTGTGTAGTGCCCCAATGGTCCCGCAGATCAAAGGATAGGTGAAAGTGAATGTAAAGTTAGATGTGAACCTGGCCTTACTAGTTCCCCTTTCAGACCTTGTGGTCTATAGGGCAGATGATGTAAAGTTCATCTGTTTTTGTGGCCTACGGTTAACGAGGGTGTCATGTAGCCAGCACAGCGACCAACCGCCTTTACTTTTCCCCAACTAATGTCAGGTACCCACTAGAGCTGATTGGACTCAGAGGCGCCCAAAGATTCCAAAGTTAAAAATCCCAGGATTCGAACCCGGGACCGCCGGTTCGGAAGCCAAGCGCTTTACCGCTCAGCCACCGCGCCTCCCCTGGCCTAACTGATATCTTATAATTGATCTAATTGTTTTGAAAAAACTCAATCTCTTATTTGAATTCTCAAAAAAAAAATTGTTTTTTAAATCCTCTAGATATAAATAGTGGTTCAGGAAAATGGAGTTTACAAGATTACTATTCGTTTTAAATTAGGTCTAAATTATGATGCATATGTGAGCTGGCGCTCCTAGATCTAATTTTTGACCTAATTTTATCTAATTTATATTATTTATATAGGCCAGGGCTATGATGTTTGTAATTTAGTGTCCTTTTTATTTTTATAGTTCAGTGCTGAGTATTTTTTAGTTTCTGCTAGTTTTAGTCTTTTTCTGTTATTTGTGTTTTACTCGTAGAGGAAAAGTAGTTTTTAAAATAGTTAACTAGCCTTGGAGCTGTGGATGTTATTTCCTATTTTTTGTCCCTGGTTAGTTCTGCTTATTTTTGTCTTTGGCATTAGCGTTGAATTGGTTGTTATTTTTTTATATCAGTTTATGTGCAGGTCTGTAAACGGCATAGAGCCCCCATATGAGTTTAGAATAGAAATAACTTTTTATCTTCCTTTTTGTATTTTTGTAGATTTAAATTTTAAGATTCTCTTTTTAATGCTGTTTAATCTGGTAAATAATGTTGTGTAGTCCGTGTTTTTAGTAATTTGCTAGATTTTATTGTTGTGTACGGCTAGGTACAAGTTAGGGGAAATAGGTAGTCCAGTTTAGTTTTAGATAATATGCGTGACGTCATGCTCTCCGATATGTTCGCGCTGACCAGTTATAGCTAGCTCCGGAACCACGTTGAGCTCTCTTTTGTCTTGACCAGTGGTCAGTGCTGACAGTGGTGCCTGTATAAAGTTATTTTTGTGTAGTGTAATTTCAGCTGGGACCGCCTGTAAGTTGGAAAATGTTTTTATTTTTGCTTTCTTTCGTTTGTATTTGTATTGATTGTTTCTGCATCTATTGCTATGGTCTAGATGCAGACTGATTAGTGTAGTGGCATTACTGGCTAGTTAATTAGCCATGATTACCTCTGATGGAACCGGAAGTTTTGTAGACTTGGGTAGCGTCACCCAATTGCGCCAGCCTTAATGCTTTTTGCTTTCCTATGCTATGTCTATGTGTAAATATTTTATTATTTTATGTTTCCTATGTATTTTTATGAATATTTTATCGTTAGGATAACCACTCTATTTAAGTTGGCATTTTGTCCTACTTTTTAATGTAAAAGATGGCTGCGGCCTAAGCATCGCTGTCATGGCGGCTTGTTTAGTCTTATCTACTATTATCTAGATCTAGCTTATGTTTATTGTAGTCTAGCCTGACCTGTGTTGGTTGTGGATGGGACTTTAATAACTCAGGTATTGCTTTTATTAGCTACATGTAGGTAATTGAAATTACCTCATGCTTGTATTATGTGTATGCAAAAACTAGGTCTAGACCAGTCCAGTCTAATATATGTGTTATAGTCCATTATTATTTTATTTTTTGAATATTGTCTTATGTTTGTTTATTTTGTAATTGCAGGCTATAATTCCTGCCTTACGGCCTAACTGCCTTACGGCCTACTGTCTGCCGCAGTTATTACTGCCTAAGTATATATAGTTTTTGTTTATTTCTAAGTTTATTTTCATCGTCGTATTCACCTATATTTTTATTGCTTTGTAAGTTGGTTGTAAATAAAGTGTATATAAGTTTCTTTTATAATTTCAGTTTGTTATTTCATGTTTAGTTTAGTTTAGTTTAATTTAATTATGCTGTCTGGTTGCTTAGGCTACTATAGCCCCTTGGTCGCAGACCGAGGTGCATAGATTGGGCCCACCCAGTAGAGCTACCACCTGCCTACTGTTTTAGATAAACGAATGTTGAGCAGCAGCAAGTAACAAAAAGGCCTCACTCAGTAGCGCCACCCTGACCTGCTCACACATACTAATTAGCTTTTTCTCTTTAAAAAACTGCTTTCATAACTGATTTTAAAAATTAGATTAATCGCTTTCAGAAAAAAAAAGTAGCCGTTGCATCAGAACTTTGAATGGTATAAAATATTGTGATGTCGGATTTTCAATATCTTTTCTAGTTTTACGAGATCTAAACGGGACAGACGGACAGACATTTCGCACAAAACTAATAGCATCTTTTCCCCTTTCGGGGCCGCTAAAAAGAGGCGAAAGCATATCCTAATTCGTTGACTGTCAGCCGACCAATAAAAATAAAGAAATTCAACTTAATATAATCATAACATTTTTTTCGATCAATATTTAGAATGGGTTGTATCTAGTTTATATATTTACTGGAGAGAAAAAAACAACAACGTAAAGTCAAAATACTTTACTGCTCGCTAAAGCAGCCATCTTGGTGACATCACTAGATAATCCCACAGAAAACAAAAATCTATAGCAGATTCACGCACTGGATAATTACAATACACTCTTATCGAATTTTCCTCCATCTGCTTCTCTTTGTCAATAAAAATGTCGAGAATTCGATAAATATTCATGATAAAAAAAATTAAATCTAATGTCTCCCTTTACAACTAAATAAAAAAAAATTCCGAAGACTTGGCAAATGCTTTAAGGCGTTGTCAAATTATATCGACTACTTTTAAAGCAAAATATTGGTGAAATAGTTTCAAATTGTGCTTATTAATAAGAACTATTGTGTGCATCTCTGAAAACGTTTAATCCGACTGTGTCTTGGTGTAATCATATCTGGCTAAGCTGTGATGTTCAAATACTTTATTTGTTGCTGGGTAGAGGTCTGCATGTAGAGCAGTGTGTCCATGCTATCAAGATACAGTAAATTTTGCTTTTGTTTGTCTAAAATCAGGTGAATTTCATTTGAATTGTATCCTTTTATTTATAGATAAGATAATTTTAATAAATTTTTTATATTGGTTGGAAAAGATATTCAATAAAATTGTTTTTCTTAATAAGAAACGATCATTAGATCGATAGATAGATTGACAGGTAGATAGATAGATAGATAGATAGATAGATAGATTGACAGGTAGATAGATAGATAGATAGATAGATAGATAGATAGATAGGTAGGTAGGTATTTGGATGGATAGATAGATAGATATAGATAGATAGATAGATAGATAGATAGATAGATAGATAGATAGATAGATAGATAGATAGATAGATAGATAGATAGATAGATAGATAGATTGACAGGTAGATAGATAGATAGATAGATAGATAGATAGATAGATAGGTAGGTAGGTATTTGGATGGATAGATAGATAGATATAGATAGATAGATAGATAGATAGATAGATAGGTAGGTAGGTATTTGGATGGATAGATAGATAGATATAGATAGATAGATAGGTATTTGTATAAATGGATAGATAGATATTGATTGCATGATTTTGCTTTATTGACTACGACCATTCGATCATTTTGATTTATTCCTGACAATTTTAAATGCTAAAATGTCAATAAATTTTTTTGCCACAAAGATCACGTACATTAATGCGTTTGTTTCTTCTTTTAATTAATGGAATGGGCTTTTACATACTTGAAAACTGTATTTGACACAAGAAATGCCACCATGGGAGGCAATGCATGTCACTATAAGTCAGATTATGCCATACGATAATGAACTTTTTTTTTATACCGACTGCAATGTCAATAACTTTTTTGTTTCGATATTAAACTCCGTCAATAGTTATTAAAGAACTCAGGAACGTCTTTGAATATTATATTAAATAATTAAATTATAATCCTTTTTTTTTTCATCACCACCAAATCCAAAACAAACAGATTTTGTTTGCAAGCCCTCCAACTATGAAATAGTCCTGCTCCACTATTAAATAATGAAAACATATATCGCAACAAGGTGACGGGTATGATTTTACCTCAATAGAAATTGTCACTTATTAAAATTAATAAAGCAAAGGCTAGGAAGGGGTATTTCTTTATTTATTAAAACGAAAAAAAAAACTTGTTAAAGTCCTTAATAATGTCAGTGGCTTTCATTCGTAACACCAAGAATTCCTCCCCTAGAGATTTCTCTTTGGTATGATCTTACCTGAATGGGTATTGTCTGCTATTAAAATTAACAAAGCAAATGATAGGAAGGGGACTTTGCTTTTTATCAAAACGAAAAAAAAAAAGCTTGTTAAAGTCCGTTATAATGTCAGTGGCTTTTATTCGAAACACCAAGAATGGCTTCCCCTATTTTCTGTTTATTTGTAAGTCTTCAGTTTCCTTATTCCATAACTCTCTCCCCATTACTGAGCTGTACCAAGTGATTCGACTACTTGCTGTTCTGTTCTAACATTATTTTCTCTCCCCCCCCCCCACCCCCCCCCCACCCCCCCCCCCCCCCCACTTGTTCGGTTTCATTACGTCCTGTTCTATCTAGTCACTGTTATAAGGGGCAGTGACGGGTACAAGTAAACATTGATGTTTCATATGATACGCTTCCGACTTATTATAACTTTTCATCCGGGAAAAAAAAATGGGGGGGAGGAGGAGAAAAATACGTAATTTCTCCCACACCCATTCTCGGATCAAGTTGAAAACTTAATACAATTATTTTTTTTTATCTGCCTGCCTGGTCGTTTTTATCTGCCTGCCTGGTCGTTTTTATCTGGCTGCCTGGTCGTGCGGTTTGCACGCTGGACTGTCGTTCAGATTTATCGATGGTCCCGGGTTCAAACCCTGCCCGCTCCCATCCCCCGTCGTCCTGCGGGAGGTTTGGACTAGGAAGTAATTATCTTCAACTCTGAAGGAACATCCGAAACATGTAAAACATTTTACAAACAAATGCATGTAATTGTTATTTAAAAAAATGGCTACAACGTATTATTTGTTTAATATATTTTAAAGCTAGCGAATGGATGAATCAAGCGATCCCCAAAATATTTCTGATGCTGATCCCGAACCCCACACAGTAAGTAAACAAATAAAAGAATGAAAGGCATTGAACTGTTATCGGTTATGGTATTGTGGAACTATAAACAAACATTTCTACTTTAAAATTTTTTTTTATTTCGAACTAGAATTCAGTTAGATTGTTGTTGCATTTTGTGTAACTTTTCATCCGGGAAAAAAAAATAGAGTGGGTTTTTAGGGAAAAAAAATGGGGAGGAGAAGGAGAAAAATACGTAATTTCTCCCACACCCATTCTCGGATCAAGTTGAAAACTTAATACAATTATTTTTTTTTATCTAATAAAATACGAATAAATAAAAAAAATTAACCAATCATTTAATAAATAGTTGGTAATTAATTAATTTGTTTGGTACTAAAAAATGTAAATAAATGCACCCTATTAAATGATGTGAAGTTATTTTCCTAATTAGGTTTGGCACATGTTTGTTTGTCTTTTCACCCTCCATTCTTAGATTAAGTTTAAATTATGCACAACTGTTCAAAGTCGAAAACAATGTATGAATCAATAAAAAAAAAAGTATCCATTTAGCTAATCAATTAGTGGTATTTAATTTATTTTGTTTTATATAGAAAAAGGATATTATTCATGGAGTATCGAGTATCAATGATTTTGCTGTTCTTTTCCTTCGATGAGCTTTTTTTTTTTTTTAAAGATTTTGTAAATATTTTGCTTGTTTATATGTTATTCTATTCTATAGTCCCCCAAAGAAGAGAACAAAGACCTTGCTAAGAGCATCGAAAAACAAATCACTAAGAACCTCGCAAGATCCAACACCTTCAGACCCCAGCCCATCAACAACATCAATGTGAACATTCAGACTCACGCCCCTCACATCTCCACAGAGGGCGACCAGAGCGCCAAAGGGCTTCTCATGCCCTTGGCACAACTGCAGTTCCCCAACTACAACAGCACCGCTCCACAGGCGCCCCCCAAGCAGGAAGAGGCGCCAATGTCCCCCACGGCGACGACGACGAACGTCATTATAAACCAGCCGATGCAGGCGTCACCCCAGCCACCACGCCCTTGGAGAACGGGCCTGTGCTCAATATGCGATGATTGCCATATCTGTAAGTTAAACCCAAAGCGCAATGTTCTGTGCAGTGCTACAGTATGCCTGACTATTATAACCCAGTGATGCCCAAAATACGGCCCGCGGGCCAGATCCGGCCCGCGGGCCAGATCCGGCCCGCGACATGGTTCCATCCGGCCCGCCGAAATGTCGGCACAAAGTGTAGATAATCCTATCCAAAAAAAAAGATTGACTTATGTATCTTTACCTATGTTAGGGCCCTCAATTTTTCTTTAATTGATTGGTACCATGACCTTTAACATTAGTGTGTTTTTGAAATGAGAAATACCAGAAAGAGAGAATGGTCTTAAATTTTTTGTGTTGGGCTTGATAATAAGCCAACATATTTGATTTGTAAAGAAAAGTGTGGCTGTTTTAAAAAAGAACTACATCTGGACGTCACTATGAAACAAATATAACGTCATTCTTGGTTTGATCCGCAAATAAAAAGATTGTTAAACTACGCCTAGAGATTGGAGGATCGATGGACATATTTAAAAAAAAAAAAGCGACAAGAAAATGAGTCGGCCTCAAAGCTAGCTACAATGTTGCTCTTATTTTAAGCACAGAAATTATGCCATTTTATGACGCGAGAAAAAAAAATCATTCAGATATCCAGTTCCTTAATGTAAGTACTAGCTCCTTTGGTTTCTAATCTAATAGTTTCAAATTCAGGTCAATTTAATTTCGTTTTTTTTTGTGTGTACATTTTCGTTCATATGGCCCACGACACGAGTGTCAGAAATTAAAATGGCCCGCAGGTCGAATTAGGTTGGGCATCACTGTTATAACCAAATCATAATTTTTTTTGTTTCTTTTTATTACAGGTTGTTGCTCAACCTTCTGTTTCATTTGCTATGCTTGCTCTATTTCTGTCGACATGGATGAGTCGTGTTGTGTCCCTTGTTGCATACCAGGCCCGGCATCCTTAATCGCCCTGAGAACTAAAATAAGAACCCAGGAGAACATTCAAGTAAGTGTCACTTAATAATAAACATTAAGGTAAAGGATGTTTCAGTTACATCAACAATAAGCTGTATGTTTACATTCCAAGAATCAACAGTAAATTTCCAACAGTTCTAAAATTAACCCAAGGGTTCTGGGCATCTAGTCTTTTCTTGTATTTTGGAGAAGCAAATTTTAGATAGGATATAAATAATAAATACGTGGGAAGACAGTAAGCGGTTTCCTTTTGTAGATGCGTTTCAGGCCTGATGGTAGACTTTTGTGAATGTATAAATAAAATAGTTATTTTGTATATTCATAGTGTCTGTTTAAATATATGCTTTTTTTCTTGAGGAATTAAATTGTTTTATTTCGTGTAGAAAAATTGTTATTTTTTCAATGTAACAAAGACTTCAACAAATACATTGGAATTTGGGTTATCTGATTTAGATTTTCAAATGTACTGAGTTAAGATAGTGTTCCTTGTGGTACACTGCTCGAGGTTTTCGTTTAGGACTAACGAGATTCGTTTGCTACGACTGTATGTGTTTGTATCTGTCTGGGAGACGAACGTATGCCAAAGGCATTAAGAGAGCACCTGGTTGCGTGCGGCCTCAGAACGAGACAGCTGGAGGTCACTCACGAAGGCCGCGGGATACACATTTGAGACCAAAATAAAATCTGCTGCTGAGGACAAACGCAGACGGCGAAAAGAAAATCTAAATCGACCACCTGCGGACAATGGTTATGTTTGCCCTGGAAATGGCAAAATATGCAGGTCTTAGTTGGGGCTGCGCAGCCAACGGGAAATACTGCATTCCTCACTAATCTTCGGACTCGAATACTAGCCTTATTATTATGTGTTTGTATGACATTGGTGTACGTTGACAAGAAGATATAGTATTAGTAGATCTAGTTGTATATTTCCTCTTATTGCTTTATTTGTTAAAAACGTTTTGTAAAATGTTTGACATGTTTCGGATGTTCCTTCAGAGCTGAAGATAATTTACTTCCTAGTCGAAACCTCCCGCAGGACGAGGGGATGGGAACAGTCAGGGTTTGAACCAACTTGCTTTAACTGAAATAGAAGAGAGCACGTGGTTGCAGGCGGCTTCAGAGCGAGACAGCTGGAGGTCACTTACAGAGGCAGCGGGTTACACATTTGAGACCAAAGAAAATCCGCAGCCGAAGACAGACTTAGACGGCAGTAAAACCAAGTACATCGCAATGACAAGTGACAAACAGAGGGACAGCATATCAAAATCAAAGACCACGAATTTGAAAACGTCCAAACTTTCAAATATATAGGAAGTACTATTAATTTCAAAAATGACCTACTAATAGAAATAAAGGAAAGAATAGCAGGAGGCAACAGGGCATTTTATAGCACCCACCATTTACTTAAGAGCAAAACAATTTCAAAGAAAACCAAGAAAAAAATATACAAAACCATAATAAGACCAGCAGCAATGTATGCAAGTGAGACCTGTACACTGACTAAGACTTTTGAAAATATGGTGCCATACCGGATGAAACAGGGTGGAGGACACGCACTAACCATGAGATATATCATTGGTATGAAGACCCACCAATAGTGACGGAAATAAAAAGAACAGACTACGTTGGGGGCAAGGTCACCTTGAAAGAATGTCAGATAACAGAGGAGCGAAAATCGTATACAGGCAAAAACCAAAAGGCAGGCGACCCAAAGGCAGACTCCGAATGCGATGTATTGACGATGTGGAAGCAGATCTGAAGCAGCTTGCGGTTAGGGCGTGGAGACGAAAGGCCCAGGAGAGAACGGAAGGATGTGCTGAAGCAGGCCAGAGCCCTCAATGGGCTGTAGCGCCACTTGGATGGATGGATGGATGATAGACTTAGACGGCAAGAAGAAAATCGAAATCAACCACAGGTGGACAATGGTTATGCCTGCGCTAGATGTGAAAAAATATGTAGGTCGCAGCTTGGGCTGCGTAGTCGGGGGAAATATTGTATCCCTCAATCATTTTAGTCTCTTATAAACTATCGTTTTTAAATGTTGGTCCTACATTCATGTTATTTTTTTCCCAACACTTTCTCGTACAGGGAAGCATCATGAGGGACTGTTGTGCCGCATTCTGGTGTCCATCTTGTGCTTTGTGCCAACTGGCCAGGGAAGTTAAATACGTCAACTTGACCAAGACTGAATAAAAAAAACTGTTACGTCAACATCAGAACCGACTTTGGGTTGAGACCTAGATTTCCAACAAGAAAAAAAAAACAATTTTTGTTTAAAGCTCTATATCTTTTGAAATGTTAATATTTATTTACCTGTCTTAACATTTATTTGATTTTTGTTAAGACATTTCACGGCTAGTATGTTCAACAGTTAGACGCCTTCTTTTTTTGTAGACACTAGCCACCATATGTTTAAGACTTAGTTGTTGTTTTTTTTTTCCTTTTTTTTTCAGTGAAAAGTTTAATTACCGAAATAATTTGTAGTTTCTTTGTTTCCTTTTAAAACCATTCCTTGCTTCATTGAAAATCTATTTAGTTTTAGGCTTAGTTCAATGATTATCTTTAGAACTGAGTAGTGTTTTAGCTATTTATTTCATAGCTTAATTAGTACATACTTTTAGATCAATTTAAAAACAACAACAACAATTTGAGTACAATGTAGACCATATGCTCAACTCACGTCGTATACGACGCAGTTCAACAGTTTACTGCGAAAGATCTGTTCTTTAGGCTTACATGTATAAGCCAATAGTTCAAATCTGACACTATTTTATTTTAAATTTTGAATAGACCAATAGATACACATTAAACGATCTCGAACGTAGATGACGGGTATCAAAGCTTCCGGAAAGTACCGAAACATTATAAGGTATGCGCAGTTACGCAGTAACAAAACCAATACACAGATTAGAAATGGATTTGGCTCTTGTAGTATATGATCATGACTCATTTATTCAGTTCTACTATATTTATCTATTTTATTCACTTCACTTTTTAAATAGGATCTATCATCATCATCATCACTCCTTTGAATTCCTCATGGAACATAGGGCCTCGACAAAAACACGCCACTCTCCACGGTCTCTTGCTAGTTTTTTGATGGTTTCCCAGCTCTTCCCGGTTCTTATCTGCTTCTTCAAGTACACTGCGTCGCCATGTTCTTTTTGGTCTTCCTCTGCGTCTTGTTCCCTGGGGGGTTCCACTCTAAGGCCTGTCTAGCTCTGTTGCTGGTATCTTTTCTAAGGATGTGACCAATCCATCTCCACTTCCTATCTATAGGATCTATAAGGTGTGTTAATTTACGCCTATGTAAGGTCGTTAAGATAAAATCGTGTTCATTTCTACCTTTTTATTTGTTTTTAACTTTATTATTTTTTTTTTGGTAATTGCACTGATACGTATAGAGTTCTTACAGTAGACCAACTTTCTAATGATGCTTAAACCATTAATAACGCGATTAGTTGATCCAATATGTCTTGTTTTAAATTAACAGTCCGTCGATCTGTGAGCCAAGAATGCTTTGTGGCAACAAATCTGTCCAACACTTCAGTTACCTAACGCAATTTAAATCAGACTAAACTAACAAGCCCACACAATACAACATGTCATAAGATTTTATACAAGTCTTCTTGGGTCTATTAGAAACTTTATCAACTTTATCTTGATCCCCCAGCTGCTAGCACATTCCTAATCCCATATGCTAGGATACATTCCTACAAGTGCTTCTTCTTCCCTAGTGCCATTACAGCATTGAATGGGTTGCCTCCTGAATCAGCCATGAAAACCAACGACTAAGCAGAGTTGAAGTCCCTGATTAACACGAAAGACTAGATTGGCACATGAATGCGCGTTGGACGTAATTATCTTCTGTTTGAAGTAACGTCTGTAATTTATAAGATAATAAAATAACGGCAGTAGTGATCAAGGTTAATCCTTAACATTTAAATGTAGCAAACACGCTGGCAACGAATAATCATTTGAACAGCCTGGTCATATTAGCAAACCTTTAAGTGTTAAAACTATCTTCCGAGAACTAGATCTAGTGCAAAGTTAATGTTGGATTCAAAATGAAATAAATAACTTGTTATGATAAGACAGGAGCGAACTCTTTTTGCTTTAAAAACTATATACATTCTATCGTCCATCTTGAACACTATTTCCATGTAGCTATTATAGGATCTACCAGAGTTATTTGTCTTTTTCATTCCTTTAGTAGACCAGTGTTTCCCAAACTGCGCTCCGCGGAACCGTAGTGTTCCGCGAGGCCTGAAAAGGGGTTCCACAAAATATTAGACCACGCCCATCTTTTCAAATTTAGAATATATTTCAAACGATGTTTCAACAGCCGTAGGCCAGTTTTTTTTTCTATAATAGTGAAGGTTAAAGTTCATGCAGTGTTCCTATTCTAAAGTACTTAAAAATATACTTACTGTGATTTTTTAACGAAACGAAATTCTGTAAATTAACGCTGTAAATAAAATAAATTCATTTTAACGTTATGGATTTGTTCTTTGTTCTTTTTCTTTGTTTTTATAACCTAGATGATAGCTGATTCAGCTCTTATGAGCTTTCAATGCGTACTGAAGGGTTGCGACACTAGCATTCCAGAGGCGACCTTAGTAGAGCGCGGGGTCCTGGGCCAGTGTCACGATGGGCTGATGGTGACGGCTCCCCCCAAATAGCCGCCTCTAAGCTCGTTGAATGCTGCAAGACGTCGTTGCAATTCTTGTGTAGAAAACTTCAGTTGAAAACAAGTAGCATAAAAGATTAGGGTTTTTACAAAGCTTATATCAACTCACTCTGTCTTTCTGTCTGTCTGTCTCTCTGCCTATGGTAAAAAGTTGTACACGTTATTTCTCCCACACACACCCAATCTCGGATCAGGCTTCAAGTTTGCGCAATTATTTCTTTTACATGACAACACACGAATCAATTTAAAACATGACCCAATTAGTTAATTAAATATTGGTAATTAATCTTTTTGTTTGGTATCTCGAATAAGGGAAAAAAATGCACTTGAACTGAAGTGGTGGTATAAGCTAAATTATTTCCCTTTATCGCCGCTTTCAAGTAAGTTTGTAAAAAACAAATCTGCTATTTTCATAGACATATCACTAGCAGAGTGGTCAGTTTGTCAGCTTGAGAAGGATTGAGCTATAAGTTCAACTTCAGGTCGTTCCCTTATTTTTTTTTTTTTAAATAAATGCTTTTAAAAAGCAAATCGGTAAAGAGTTGCCCCTTTATTCATTCCATCCTCTATGTTCCCAACTGGTCAAGTGATAGGATCGCAGCACACTGTGAGAAAGCTAGAAGCATGATATTGTGCTAAACAAAAATAAAAATATTTCTAATCGCACAGATTTATTGTTGTTGGTCTAGATCTATTACAAATTTAATTACTTTACTGATCCAAACTAATTGATGCCTAATTTCATTTTAATACGATTATATTTTGAAAACATTTAGGGATCAGACCAGGGTTCTCACTATTTGATAAATTAATTAGTCCCCCCTCCCAAAAAGATATTCATAAACTGTCAAATTTCTTGGAAAATTGTTTGAGCTGTTTTCGATATGTTGAAGTGTCCAGGTTCCACTTTTTGAATCAATGAAGAATTTACAGGCCACTTATAGCTTACTCTCATTGGATTGAATATGACACGTGGAGATGAGCCAAGATAGACAGTTACCCTAACCAGTAACCTGGCATAAAGACCAACACGACTCTGACATACTCTGTTGCCTTGACTGATGGACTTCAGCTGGCTCTGTGAACTCACCGCTATCTCTGCAAAGGTTTTGGGTCATTCAGCTTCAACTAAGAGAATGTTTTCTAAAATCATGGGGAAATGTGTTCACACCCACGCAGGAAACCTTCCATTGTTTTAGTACAATTTAAATGAAGATCCGAAATTCAATTGTCAATAAATCTGTATGTCTCAGGTAGAAATGTCCCTTTTGGTAGACTTAAGCAGCCATTTTTTAACAAATTCTTGCTGAACTCTTTGGCGTAAGAAATTCCAGGGCGCTTCTTAATGTAAAGAACGTTTGAAAATATTCAACTTCCATTAACCTTTGAATCGAACACTCACTCTGATGACGCACTTTTTCTTTCTCGGGTTTTTTTTTTTCGTTTTCCAACAGCACCAAGAGAGTAGCCCTGAAATTAGAAAAGAGAATTGAAAAAAAAAACGCTAAGTAGAAAGTAGATTGTTTTCGACTTTTGGCTTTGTCTTATTGTGATCACGTCTGTTTGTGATGTGTATATTTGTGTTTAGAAATTCAAAGCTGAAATATTTTTCCTTAAAAGTCAATGTTGCAGTCCACTTCCATAATGCAACATATTGTAACATACCGGTAATGTAACATATTGTAACATAATGTAACAGCTGAGGGTCGACATTAGATTCAGTAATATAGCAGTCGCTCTCAAAAGACTCAAAAGTAAAGTAGCAATTATACATAAAACGCTGAACCATAATCTTCAAATACAAAAACAAAATTTAATAAAATACTCAGAAAGACACAAAGATAAAGGCACATTCCTCATCCCATATGCTAGGACAAATTTGTACAAATACTCCTTCTTCCCTAGCGCTATTAGAGCATGGAATGGGTTGCCTGAGCTAGCCAGGAAAACCAGTGACTTGGCAGAATTTAAGTCATTGGTTAATATGCATGACTGAATGCATGACGCGTAGGACGTAATCATCTTTTTTTTTGAAGTAACGTCTTTATTGTATAAGATAAGATATATATCTCATTGTTTTGTTTTAATTTATTTATACGTTTCAGACATTGGTAAAAAAAAATGAACATTCTTCTATGTATATATTAGATCTCAAAAGAAGCTTCAACAGACCTCCTGTGGATGGAAGCTGGCAGGGTTTGAACTTGTAAGGACCAATGCAAAGCGCATACCACATATCGCTATGTAAAAGAGATTAACTTTGAAATATGGAACTACAAAAATAATGCAGATATGATAGAATTGAAATCCACACGAGGAGTGCCCTACAGGTTTAGAAGCACTGTTATACAGATATATTGTATTGATTATTTTATATCGATATGCTGAGCTATGTCTTCATATATACCTGGAGATAAAATAACATTCGTTGTGTTGGACTGAAATAAAGACGTGCAGATTAAATAATATCGTCATCATTTTAAGAACTGATCAAGAAATATTGTATACACTTTGATACTGATATATATATGAGAACAAGAACTCTTTTTTCTTTTCTACCAAGTAGCCCCTCCCCATTTAGTTGTTTTTTTCTGTTCAGTATTTCTTGTTCTGTCTAGTATATCTTATTCTAATATATGTTATATTGTCCAGCATTTCTTGTTCTGTCCAGTATTTCTTGTGCTGTCTAGTATTCCTTGTGCAGTCCAGCATTTCTTGTTCTGTCTAGTATTCCTTGTGCTGTCCAGCATTTCTTGTGCTGTCTAGTATTCCTTGTGCTGTCCAGCATTTCTTGTGCTGTCCAGCATTTCTTGTGCTGTCCAGTATTTCTTATGCTGTCCAGTATTTCTTGTGCTGTCTAGTATTCCTTGTGCTGTCCAGCATTTCTTGTGCTGTCCAGCATTTCTTGTGCTGTCCAGCATTTCTTGTTTTGTCCAGTATTTCTTGTGCTGTCCAGTATTTCTTGTGCTGTCCAGCATTTCTTGTTTTGTCCAGTATTTCTTGTGCTGTCCAGTATTTCTTGTGCTGTCCAGCATTTCTTGCGCTGTCTAGTATTTCTATCTCTATCTAGTAATTCACGTATCTCTTGTCCTGTCTAGTATCTCTTGTCCTGTCTAGTATCTCTTGTCCTGTCTAGTATCTCTTATTTGTCAATTATCTCTTATTCTGAACAATATCTCTCACTCTATCAAGTATCTTTTAATTCTATCCAGTATCTCTTATTGTGTATAGTATAAAATATTTTCATTTACAAGTAAGCAATAATGTTTCTCGGTGGTTACTATCTCAGAAAAAAAACTTAACAGCCGTGATATCATTGCCTAAATAAAGCCCTTGTGCCATAAACATAAAATAGCCTCTCATCAACCTATGCATGTTACCTGCTTATATTTATCGATACAAAACGGTAAGATAGGCGCCAAATGTATTTTTTAAAAATGTCCAAATTTCTAATATTCAATAACTTAGGTGTTACGCCGTGATGGATTCACACCCCACGCACCCCCTAGCGACGCCGCTGAAGAATTTATTATTAGGCGGCTTTAGGCCTAAAATTTTTCACTAATGAGCCTAATCAGACTCTTGTAATCATACGTCTCCTGGATGACAAGACAGATATGCCGAGTAACAAAGTTTATGTCAAATAGGTCTCAAGCTCAGGGCCTTCGGCTAGATATTCAATCGCCCTAACACCTCGACCCCATCCTTGTTTATATAAGCAATGAAGTGGTTCCTTTAGTTTCCAGCCACGTCTTTTAACATCCTGCAAAGAGGGGCAGGTTAGGTTGATGGGAGTGACGTTGAAGGTTAAAGGGAAACAATCCATAATTTATAAACTCTTTCTTAGATTGTTTGTTACCTACCTTGAGTTCTCAATATTTGTTGAAAATGTGTTTTTTTTTTAAGAATTGATTTTTATTCACATTGTGAACCGAGTTTCAAACACTAAACCCTCAGATTTATACGATGCTGGTTCATTTTTATTGTAATTGCTATATGATAATCCACCCAACTTTATTATGCGTCTGACAATAGTTCGTCGTTTTGTTAGCCATCCGACACCCTCACTTACAGTGGGCCATAGAAACAGATAACCAATTACCCAACAGCACATAGCAATTACACTAGATTATTTTCAATGTGCTCTATTTTTCAACATTTATTCAGATCCTAATGACACTATTACATATATTTTTTAATTGGCTTAAAGAAAATGAAATTTAATATTGTTAATTGTATTTTGGTACATTTGGCAACCACATTTAAAACTATTAAAGACGCATAATAGATATCCTGATCCCGGTGGAACCATTACCATGTCAGGAGAAGGGGCAAAGGCGAGCAATCGACGCTAAACCAGTAGGCTTTGGGCAGTAGGGGCTCTTTTGTGAAACTTTAACAAATATAATAATAAGGCTGACTATACAAAGCAGACCCAGTAGCGATTGCATAATTTGACACATTGATGCAGACAAAGCCGTTGCATTCGGGGGTTTATTTAAGTTCTCTTTTTCGCAGTTTACGCCTGTTTTCAGCAAGGGCTTCATTTGGATCCACAAATGATCTTCTGCTGTCTCTTTCAGAAGGCATTTGCTGCCAACTGCTGTCCTCAACGCTAGTGAAGGCAATCTAACCCCTCCTTTAAAAAAGATCAACGTTGGCATGCAGTCATCCCAATTTCGGGATAGTTGTAGTGTAAGTACTGCCTCTACATAGGCTAGTTTCGAACATTTTTTTAGGGTTTCGTAGATCCTCAAGTGAACGAATGGATTGTATATAAACCTCGTCTCCACTATATTGGAGATTTTAATACATGAAAGTAAATACAAAACAGCATTATTTTGGTGTAACCGGTGTACATAATACGGAAGTATTTTTACAAAATTTTTGTTGCTTTAGGACTTTAGGATATTAACTCTTTCTCTCCGTAATTATTTACCACATTCTGGTGGAATCAACGCTGGTATCGTCAGTTAGGAGAGAAAGAGTTAAACAGTATCTTACAAAGTGTAAACAAAGGGCAGATTACTGTGATAAACTTTGAGTGTGAGAATTCTCACTGTGGGTGTGCCTTGTAAGTATGGTGCGATCCTATAAATAGATCAAGCACGTGCGAGCCTCCATCACGCCAAGGCTGCTTTGAAACTAATCGATGAAGTCTAGAAAAAAAAAAAAACTGCCCAGAAATATTTGCTTTTGCCGTGCTTTAAACAGCTCCTGTTACTATTCGATCATTGAAGCTAGTTTATATGAGATCATCTACTGTAGACCTGCGGCAATAGCTTACTGTAAACACTCCAAACACTGAATTATTTATTGCGGTTGTCGTGTAATGTCGTATTCTTTTTGAACAGGATGAATATGAACAGATTTGTAGTGTATCCACTGTAATTAGAGTAATACCGTAGATGCAATTCTTTTGTATGGAAAACAAGCATAGCCTTAATAGTGCAAGTTATACCCAATAATACACCATAATTACACGCTAAAGTTTTTTTTTTATTTGTTATAGAGTCTATAGTTATAAAAAGTGAATAATGCACTGCTGGTTATATTTTGTTTGAGATGTTTTCTTCACTATATTTCCACCTTACAACACAGTCCCTTGGTGGTTGAGTGGTAATGCTCTTGACTTCTAAATCGATGGGTGTAGGTTTAGAACCTTGGTGTAGTATTTTGTGGGATTTTGAACTTTGGGGGGATTTTTAGGACGCCCCTGAATCCACCGAAATCTTGTGGGTACGTGGCACTAGTTGGGAAAAGTTGGTTGGTCGTTTGCTGGTCACGTAATATTCTTGTTCACCGTCGGCTAAAGAAATAGGCGAAGTCTTTATCATCTGCACTATCGATCGAAAGATCTAGTGCCATTTGAGAATGGAATGGGTTGCCTGAATCAGTCAGGAAAACCATGGCTTAGCAGAGTTTACGTCACTGATTAACAAGCATGACTAGAGTGGCACATGAAATGTGTAGAACGTATTTTGATATACTCATAAATACATGTTAATATACTCATAAATACATGTTAATATACTCATAAATACATGTTAATATACTCATAAATACATGTCAATATACTCATAAATACATGTTAATATACTCATAAATACATGTTAATATACTCATAAATACATGTTAATATACTCATAAAGACATGTTAATATACTCATAAATACATGTTAATATACTCATAAATACAAGTAGAAATAGATAAACGACAAGGCCGATTTACAAAACACACACACAGGCTTTATTCAACCATATACAAGATAACTAACAGCAACACACTACTTCCTAATCCGCTAAGGGAACTAACTCTCACACAGCATGACATCATATATCAACAACGTAATTATCTTCTATTTTGAAGTAACGTCCGTAATCTATAAGACAAGGTCTGAAAGAGATACCTAGGTACTAGTAAATCATTTTGAACGGGACTCCCTTCTGTGCTTAACAGAATGAATAGAAATACGTTAGGTTTACAGTAATTCGCGTCGCCTCAATTTTCCCTTTGTCTATTTTTTTTTTTTTTTAAATGCTTTTTTTTCCCCCTTGATAACCCGGTTACGTCTGCGCCGACACTGACGTCACGTGGAACGAGCATTGAGCGTTTTTCTGGCGGCTTGCATGACAGCGCGTGCTAATTGAGTGAAGGCGGCATTTCGCCTTTTTACTGTGTAATAATAAAATTTTGTTAATCTTTTGTTTAATTCTCATTGTTTTATTTTTTTTTTGTACAAAACCTAAAAGGATTGAGATATTTGTTTCGTTTCTAGAATAAACATCATTTTCTTATATCGGATTTAATGTTCTAGAGTGAGTAAAATGTATGAGCTATTTTAATTATAGTAAAATATTGAACATTGTCATTTAGTATTTGTGCTATCTTTTGTATCTATCTCCAGTAATGAGCTCATACTTCCGTTGATTGGTTCCCTGGCTAATCAATGTTTATTTTGGCCGGAACCTCCCCTCCGCATTTTTACAAAGCTTTTATCAAGTCACTCTGTCTGGTAAAAAGTTTGAAAATGTTTTTCTCCCACTTCCAATTCTCGGGTCAAGTTGAAACTCTGCAAAATTATACATTGTACTTGACGAGACATGAATCAATAAAAAAATTACCAGATACTTAATTGATTATTGGTGATGAATTGCTTAGTTATTATCGGAATAAGGGGAATAAAGGCTACATAATGAGAGTTGTGGATGTATATATGGATTTACCCCTTATTACGTTCTGTCACTTTCTTTCTCCCACTTCCCATTCTAGGATCAAGTTAAAATTTCGCGTAATTATTTATAGTCCATGACTATACACGAATCAATCCAAAAATTAACCAATTAGTTAATCAATTATGTTTTATATAGCAGAAAGAAAGCTCAATCCTGCAATATTCAGATAAATTGCAGTAATTAGCTGTTCTTTCCCTTAGATAAGCCTCTTTTTTTTTAAGTATTCTTATTTCTTATGCTTGTTACTGTACACTTCTATTAAAAGGAGGGAGGGCGTTAAAATGCCCCCCCCCCCCCCCAGAACCCTAACGTTCTTTGGCCCATGAATTATAGCTACTGTCGTTAAGTGATATCGCATTCCGCGATAATTTTGTCCAAAACTAATGTTTACTATTTAGGTCATGAACAGAGAACCATGGAAACCTGAATTGTCTCCCTCAGCGCCTGGACTAGAAAGTGACGTAAGTATTTTTTTTTTTTTTGGTGGGAGTTACCCGAAAAACTAGGTCGCACATTAATTAGCGGCGACAAAATAGCGCGAAACATCACGATAAAACAGCGCAAGACAAAATAGAGCGGACTTGTTTATTATAGATCTATGTATAATAAGTACCGGATTTAAGTAAGTGAAGGTGCTGGGCATGATTTCTTGTTGATGCTTTTACCTTCTAGCTGCAACATCGGCCAACTTAGGTGTGTCAGGATTAATCAAGCTGGCCATTTAATTTCCTATCTAAACGAAGATCTTGCAGCTACATATCGCCATGATATAAATGTAAGGATTTGTGTCAAGATGCTGTTAGTCCTTTTATTTGTCCCGCCTGCCGATGTAAATACTGCCTCCGAATAACTAAATGATTCTCGGCCACTTTTGGAGTTTCTACGTGTCCAGACAGACAGTTTGACTTTGTGACTTTTTTGTCATATATAGAAATTATTCGTTTTGTTTCGTATGTTGTTTTTTTCTGTTATGTTTGTATATTCATATGTTACGATATTTAAAGTATTTACTGCAATATCACTGAAATAATTAATAAAATTAAAGTAAAATAATATTGGCGCTTTTCTGTTAATTCCGTTTTTGTTTTTTTTTGGTAACTCTATTTGTCGGCGCTATTTCATTCGCGCTATTTTATCGGCGCTATTTTATTCGCGCTATTTTATATAGTCACATTCTCTGTCAATCAATCA
This sequence comes from Biomphalaria pfeifferi, assembly GCA_030265305.1. NCBI lineage: Eukaryota > Metazoa > Mollusca > Gastropoda > Planorbidae > Biomphalaria > Biomphalaria pfeifferi. Next base: position 5,289,961 of record JASAOG010000011.1, read on the forward strand.
ATCTATCTATCTATCTACCTATCTATCTATCTATCTATCTATTTATTTATCTATCTATCTATCTGTCTGTCTGTCTATCTGTCTGTCTGTCTGTGCGTACGTGCCTGTAAGTTTATTTGGGAGGATAGTCCTCAGCATTGGAACACATTTGTTTCAAGCAATAAATTAAAGCTAATTCTACTTTATCTTATGCTTAAATCTGGAAACAATAAAAAAAATATAAAAGCCTGGCATCTCTAACAGGCCCTGATTATAAGGGTTTAAAACCACATGAAAATTAACACTAATTCATATTGCACTTAGTGTAGGCTTACAGTGATCTCCATGATAAGAGAGTCCTCACAAAAATACTATGTGATACATAAATAAGAGATTGTAAGAGTGAATATAGACTTGTTGTTGATAATAATGTACTGTTATGTTTAGTGCACAATTGTAAAACAAATTTCCTCACGGATAATAAAGAGTGAATATAGACTTGTTGTTGATAATAATGTACTGTTATGTTTAGTGCACAATTGTAAAACAAATTTCCTCACGGATAATAAAGATTATAATTAAAATTATTATTTTAAATCATTTGGAAAAAATTGCGAAAATGAAACATAAATAGGCCGATAAATTAATTTAATCTCATATATTTATCCGAATATGTGTCATTACTGTTAATATAAGATAGTTCACCATCGTCTTCCCCTATCTCTTAGTCTGTTGGACCGTTGGGGCACCACACAGGAATTTCCGACCGTCTTTCTCCATACCTTTCTGTCTTTTGCCTTGAATCGGCACCTTCGTCGCGGAGGTCACGCTTGAATGGAGCCTCTTTCAATGGCAATTCTGTCAATTCTTCGCTGTCGGTTTCTTTTTTTTTCTTTCTTGGTAGGCTAAGAGTTCCCTCTGTGAACATATCCAACTGTTGTTAATAGCAGAAATTATTTTTATAATATCAATTGTGTAAATGTCTCTTGGTGTATGTACTTGTAACAATAGTAATAATAATAATAAAGAGACAAGATGCCAATGTTTGGACATACAGCTTATTAACAATATAAAACATTTAATGAGGTTGTACTATCTCAGTTCATATACATGATAAATATATTTTAAACTTGAAAACTCAATCATTTGTTTTGACAACCAGTGAACTAAACTTTACATCTATTATCAAAATTTATTCGTTTTTCTTAAGTTATAAAATCAACCCTCTCCTCTCTCTCTCGCTCTTTGTCTCTCTCGCTCTCTCTTGCTCTCTCTCTCTCTCTCTCTCTCTCGTATGATAAAATAGGTTGTCAGTCTCCCAAACTTTCTGTATTACATGGCTTCTAAAATTAATGGAGATTTTTTTTTTTTTTTACGATAAACTAAATAATGTCAAGGACGCTTAATTGAATTTCACTGCTGCCAACTAAAAATTGAGTTATAGGCCTAATTTTAACAGTATTCCGATGATCTTCGTATTGGCTCACATGTTTTAAAATAAGTTCTACATCATATAGTGAAAGTCCAATGCTTCTTCCATATCAAAATCATATAAAGCAGTGATGCCCAACCTTTTTCAGCCGGCGGGCCATTTTAATTTCCAAAACTCGTGTCGCGGGACACATCATCGAATAGATAAAAAATGAAATAGAGAATAAACCATTTTAAATAGTTTTATTAGAAACTCGTAGCACTACTTGGCCTACGTACACACGTAATTAGATAGGTCTACTCAGTGAACATCAATATATAGTTCGTCCATCGTGGTTCGATTATGACCACTTTGTCATCCAGGGGGCTGAGGACTTTGCACTAGGGTTTTATGCCTCCTCATGTGGCTGGTGAGACCTATGTGAGCTCGGAATGTTCGGCCGCACACTAGGCAGGTTATTCCAGCTGGAGCTATTGTCGTTTGCCTTGCTTTTCTTTTCTGGCGTTTTTCTTCTGCCAGCTTGGTTCTTTTTTCTTCAGCAACCTGTGCGCCGGTTTTCACAGCGCGAGGCCATGATGCTCTGTCATGTGCCACTGTCTCCTAGGTGGATGGGTCTATGCTGAACGCCTTCAGAGAAGCTTTGAGGGTGTCCCTGAAGCGTTTTCATTGACCACCTTGCGAGCGCTTTCCTTCGCTTAGTTGGCCATACAAGAGTCGTTTAGGGATGCGGTGGTCTTCCATTCTGTAGACGTGTCCTGCCCATCGCAGCTGGAACTGCATCAAGATTGTGTGGATGCTTTGCAGACCCTCTCTTTGAAGGACTTCAGTATCTGGTATTTGACATTCAGTATTTTTCACAGACATGTCATGTGGAAGGGATTCAGTTTCTTTGCATGTTAACTGTACACTATCCATGTTTCTGAGGCATAGAGCAATGTAGAGAAGGATGACGGCTCGATAGACCCCTAGTTTTGTATTTGTGGTGATACCACTTTAAAGGAATGGGTTGTCAGACAGGAAAACCAATGATTTAGCATATTTACAGATCAATATGCATGAGTAGATTGACACGTGAAAAGCGTAGGACCTAATTATTTTATTTTTTTGAAGAAATGTCTGTAATCTATAAGTAATCCCAAAAAGTTTGAAACTCATTAAGGCTGCTATTGTAGTGTTTATAGTTTTCAGACTACATACATACTGTTGTATAGATAAATACATTATGTAAGCCTAAGAAAGCATACATCCAGTTTTCGATGCGTTATCAAGCTTTATATATTTTGAATAGAATTAAGTTTACACCTATGATAAAACACATGGGCGTAGCCGAGAGAGGAGGAATTCAAACCATCACTGGCCTCAGATCTCATTGTCTGGACGAACTATATATATTCCTTTATAAGATAAGAGAAAGCAGAACGGTTAGAGAGGTACATCTAAATGGGAAAAGCTCTTGCTTCGTCCTAGTACATTCTCAAAAACGAGATTTGTATATAAATATATTATTTAAAATTTATAAATGATTCTAAATCTCCTTTCATTAAATATCGGATGTGACAGCGCATTAAATATCGGATGTGACAGCGCTATATAAATTATTGTAATAATTTGCACTATTAATGACTTCATACTAAGCATAAGTTTGCAATAAATAATAACGGTATAAAATTGATTTAGATCTTGATTTATGTTTTAATTCAATAATATTTTTTTAGATAGCCTTAAGTGTAGTATTTTTAGATCTATGTTATTACAAATAAACAACAAGAAACTTACTTTTTCTTTTCAAATCGCAGAAAGTAGAACTTTATACCCATATTGAGCTATGAATAAGTTTGGTTTGCAATTTCGCGGCTGTGTTTATGTGTTTTGTTAAAGAGCTAATTGTCTCCCCTTATATCCAAATGTTTTCTAACTTATCCTCTCCCATCCCTCTTTTTCGTTAACTTTCATGGAACCATTAAAAAACGGGGGAGGGAAGGCGCAAAACAAAAATAGGAGTGCCATCAAAGGTCCATGCCGACCAGCAAAATGATCAGGCCAAACACAGTCTCGAAGACATCAAAGCAGTGTTGAATGCAATGCCGCTCATGCATAGCAGAAAGTACTGTCTAAAGTTTTACAAATGATAATAAGTACAATGTATAGTGTAATTCTTAAAATTATATTCTTGTTGAATTTCAAACAAAATTAATTGTAATAATAATTGAAAAAAAACAACAAGAAAACGTGTTCGGGCCTTTGTATTTTGTTGCTGTCACTTTTTTTTTAAGTTGTCTGCATTGATTTTTTTTCTTTGGTCGCCCATTTGGTACCGGCCCACCGGGCATTTGCCCGTTTGCCCATATAGCCAGTCCGCCCCTGCAAAGATGTGTCCACTTTTCCCGGTAGTTTCTACATTCAGAATCTATTTTTCCTTTCTACGGCACTAGCATTTTGTTAATCAACAAATATTAAATGGTACGGACCATTCTCTTTGATATAAAATGTTAGAATGTTACCAAAAATGATGCAGAATTGATGCCCCTGTGTTACACACAAGATGTTCAGAACATTACTAGGTCAAGACAGCAGCGGAATAATCCAAGAACCTAAAGCAACTGTCAACACTTGTCACCGAGACAAATATACATTGTGTTCATTTTAAAAAAAAATAATAACATGAAAATTAGAATAACATGGATTGGAATGAAATTCATCAAAGAAAAAGTGTGAGTCCTAACGTTGGGAATATACATTTTTCAACATTTTAAAAAATTTTCTTCATTTTGTGCCGATGTTTAGGCGGGTCGGACGGAACCACGTCGCGGGCCGGATTTGGCCCGCGGGCCGTAGTTTGGGCTCATTGATATAAAGCTACAAACCGGAAGAACTTAGAAAATTTTATTTCGCAATGGCAATAATTGCACATAAATGATCAGACACCTTTTAAAAAAAGTGCTTATCAGCACTTTTTTCCCCGCCATATATGAGCGTCTGCAATTCTCGAGCTACACCTGAACACTACTGTCAATATTAATAAAATAAATGATAGTTATTTGACCTAGATAATTTCAATTACAGATTGTAGAGACATAATCGATTGGCATGGACTCTAAAATAAAGGTGTAAACTTCAATCGAATGAATTGATATTGATTGATTTCATTTTAGAAACTAATTTATAATGTTTGATTTATTTTCGTATATGCAGGATCCAGCGCCGCCCTATTCTATGGCGTGCTCCAGCCAGACCATTTTTAACCCGCCGGCGCCCCCGTACGCAACTACTCAAATGGGCATGAATTACGGGCCAACGCACTACACGCCCTACCAGCCTCCGAGCTACTATGCCCTCCCTCCGGCGAGTGCCTCTCCCTCAAGCTCCACCACTGTGATCATTCAGCAACCCCAGGCCATGGTCGGCCCAAATGGGAGGCGCCTCTGGTCTACAAAGATTTGTGATTGTTGCAAAGATATGAACATATGTAAGAGAGAACAATTTTTTACACAGTATTCCTTTTTTGCTGTAAGACAAACGATATGTTACGACATTTATAAAATATGAAATAGGTTATAGCTTTTATATAGCGCTACTTTCATGCTTATAGCAATCTCATTTGTGGACCAGTGGGGGGGGGGAGGGGGTATCTAGGAGTTGGTTTTCCGTGCTGCCTTTAGGCGCTCAGTAAACACAACTCTGTCCGAGTCGGGTGTCGAACCTCGAGCCCCCTTCTAGGTAGCCAAGCCAAGTCAAGTTCAAGCGCACTTGGCCTCTCGACCACGCTTCCCACAATAATACTAATGAGTGTGTAATGTGGCCAGCCAGGCCAGCACCACGACCAACCGTCTTCACCTTAGCCTTAACCAATGTCAGTTACCCATCAGAGCTGGGAGGACTCAAGAGACGCCCTAAAATTCCCAAAATTAAAAATCCCAATTTAGACCAGGACTCGAACCCGGTACCCTCGTTTCGGAAGCCAAGTGCTTTACCACTCTGTCGCCGCCTCTCAGGCCTATTACTACTATGAAATTATTAGCTCTATTTGAGTTTAACTCCCAAACTAAATTTGTTTCTATAATTTAAAAACAAAACAATTTTTCTATAATTTCAAAGATGGTTCGATAAATAATAAAAAAAAACCAATGTTTTTTAGAGATACTGGCGACCAACAACACTAACTAGATATTTACTAGGAACAACACGACACGACACTAGCAAGTCTTGATGAACTGTACCAGGAAGCAGAGTTAGTGGAACTGATAAGGCCGAGAGACAATGCAGTCAACAATGTCGATTGCTGGATGACGCACAGTTTACAAACACCTGTAGCCATGGTAACGATGAAACAGACATGACAAGAAAACTAACCTTTTTTTTTTCGTGTATATAGGCCAGGCCATAGATGTCCAAAAGGCACTGCAGATATTTAATGGAAATTGTCTTCTGAGTTGGAAAAGTAATACTTACATAACCTGCGAGGTTCGGTGGCCAAGTGATAAAGCGCTTGGCTTCCGAACCGGAGATCCCGAGTTCGAATCCTGGTAAAGACTGGGATTTTTTTAATACGGGATCTTTGGGTGACTCATTTTTGTTTAGTATCTTGAACATGGGAAAGAAATTGTACTTGACTAAGTGGTGGTATAAGCTGAATTAGTCCTCTTTATTTGGTCGTCGTCTGAGGCTTAGTGAACAGAAAAATGAAATAGGACAATAGATGACTATGCAATCGTCCCTGTTCATCAGCTCTTCACTAGCAGAGTGGTTACCGTGTTGGCTTGAGAAGCCCGAGAAGGCTTTAGCCTACGAGTTCGAATTCAGGTCGCCTACATTTAAAAAAAAAATTATTTAAAAAGCGATTACCTAGATGCTCCGTTCTTTCTCCTCCCACCCAGACAAGTTGTAAGAGTCATAGCATATTGAGAAAGCTAAAAGCATGAAATTGCGCTAAACAAAAGCAATGTGTATAAATACTTATAATTTATTATTGTTAGTCTAGATCTATTACAAATTTAATTACATGATACAAGTACACTTAATACAGCTTAGTTAAATTAAATTATTTCTTTCTTTTTGTATTTTGCTTGTTTTGTATTTTGCTTGTTTTGTATTCTGCTTGTTTTGTAGTCTGCTTGTTTTGTAGTCTGCTTGTTTTGTAGTCTGCTTGTTTTGTAGTCTGCTTGTTTTGTAGTCTGCTTGTTTTGTAGTCTGCTTGTTTTGTAGTCTGCTTGTTTTGTAGTCTGCTTGTTTTGTATTCTGCTTGTTTTGTAGTCTGCTTGTTTTGTAGTCTGCTTGTTTTGTATTCTGCTTGTTTTGTATTCTGCTTGTTTTGTAGTCTGCTTGTTTTGTAGTCTGCTTGTTTTGTAGTCTGCTTGTTTTGTATTCTGCTTGTTTTGTAGTCTGCTTGTTTTGTAGTCTGCTTGTTTTGTAGTCTGCTTGTTTTGTATTCTGCTTGTTTTGTAGTCTGCTTGTTTTGTAGTCTGCTTGTTTTGTAGTCTGCTTGTTTTGTAGTCTGCTTGTTTTGTATTCTGCTTGTTTTGTAGTCTGCTTGTTTTGTTGTCTGCTTGTTTTGTAGTCTGCTTGTTTTGTAGTCTGCTTGTTTTGTATTCTGCTTGTTTTGTAGTCTGCTTGTTTTGTATTTTGTTGTTTTTTTTTACTTTTGATATCAGGCTGCTGCGGAACGTTCTGCTACACGGTGCTGGCATGTCAGGTAGCCACTGACATGGGCGAGTCCTTCTGCGTCCCATGCTGCGTCATCGGTTGGCTGACGACCTTGAGAACGAAGTTGAGAACGGAACAGAACATTTCCGTAAGCAGACGTCAAAAAAAGATTCCCTTTTTTTTTTTTTTTAATTTAGTCTTCCGCTTTTTATCGCGGGAATACGTAGCTAGGAAACAGTTACTAAGTGTGATAGTCAGAGCTTTGGAGGGCTGACATTGTGTAAAGAGATTCCTACAGTCCAAAACAGGTCTCTTCTTCGGTAAATTTAAAAAACAAAATTTAAAAAAAAAATTGGTGGGAATTTAAAGATTCTCTCCCTTACCAAATTATTTATTTAAAAGTATGCTAGCGGTGTTAATTATCAAAAGCTTATGAAGTCACCCATACCAGTCACTTGTATACTATATATAGTCATGACCGTTATTATTTCCATGCACCACAACAGCAATTAGGTCCCACATTGACCTACTGACTACTGTCAGAAAACGCAAAATAAAAATGTATGGCCATATCACAAGGTCCTTTGGGCTCACACAAAGAGCTTCCTGCAGGGAACTGTACAAAGTAGAGCGTTCACTTCATAACAGCATTTTTTCTGCATAAAGTCTCAATATCAGGTTGTTGTTTTTTTAATTCTCTAAGAGAGGCTGGTGGTTGAAACATTGTAGACCTTCTTCAGACGTAGAAACGACTTGGTTCATCTCAAAGAAAAATATTTCAGGTGACTATAAGGCTCTATTCTAGAGAGACATTCCCGTCCACGTACAACGCAGGTTAAAGTGGCATTTGCTTCGGTAGTAGAGGAGCCAGCCTTTATTGTTTTTAACGCTTTTTTTTTCCAGAACTGAGGTCACTGTTTTTTCACTGTTCAAAGCTTTGTCACCATTTCTGGCCACATAGTTCGGTCTAGGGTTATGTCTTCCCTTGTAGTCAACATTAATGTCCACTACTTTTTGGTCCCGTTTGAGTAGATCTGGAGGCGAGGTGGCTTGGCTTCTGAACCGAGGGTCCCGGGTTCGAATCCTGGTGAAGACTGGGAGTTTTATTTCGGGATCCTTGGGCGCCTCTGAGTCCACCCAGCTCTAATAAGTACCTGACATTAGTTAGGGAAAAGTAAAGGCGGTTGGTCGTTGTGCTGGCCACATGACACCCTCGTTAACCGTAGGCCACAGAATCAGATGACCTTTACATCATCTGCCCAATAGACCACAAGGTCTGAAAGGGGATCTTTACTACTTTTTTTTAATTAGATCTAGAGATCTATATATTGAAGATGGTGGCGACCAGTTTTTCTTATGCCCGTTGCAAGGTTTTAGTAGATGATCCCTTAGGGTATTTGTTTGTCCTTTATAAAGCGAAAATGACCACTCCAACTAAGGCGACCTTGCATTAAAGTAGTGACTATACCGAGAAGTCATGACCAAGCAACTATCGCAGCATTTGTTATTTTGTCTTACCATTAAATATTCAAAATATCATGGAGAGGGAGACAACGCTACCACGAGTAATTCTGTGTCCCATGCTGCAACATTCAGAAGTCAAAAAAGTTTATATTTAATTAGGTCACGATTCCTCCTATTAGCTAGCAAACTTTTCATGGTTGTGTGGACACTGGACGAATATTTTATAAACGGCTCCTAATTGGCCACACAGTGAATGCCCTGGTTTGACCGTTATAATTTTTCAAAAACATAATCATCTTAAAATTAAATATGATTAATTTCTTAATTACGTCTATACATTTTCAACACGGATTCAGCGGGAATTACCGCACTCGACTCTGATGTTTCTTTGTAAAGTAAATATATTAATAGAGGTTCGTGAGCATTATGCGCACCGTCTTGTGTAGAAATCATTAGCTGGGCTATTAATAGAAGAACTTGGTTGTGCATAGCACACTGGACAGACTCCTTTCAGTAATGAAGTATTCGAAGAAATAAATAGAATGAGACATTATGGTTTACCAATTGGTTTTAGTATAGTCTCAACAAAGTGTGACTCATTTCTCTACAGGGAAGCGTCCTGGACGATTGTTGTGCTTCGTGTTTCTGTTCGCCCTGTGTCCTCTGTCAGCTGTCACGGGAGATCAAGATCTGTCGCAACTCTGGAATGATGCGAGTCTAGCTAGTAGGATAAAAAAAAAAGAGAGTGAGAGTTACCTCTTTCATCTGTTATGAAGCCTCTGTTGAAATGTTCAAACTATCGCCATTTTATGACATTTTTTGTTATTTTCTAGTTTTTTTTTCTTGTTTATTAAAATTGTATTGCGTAATAGTGTGGACTACCAGGTCGATATAGAGCAGGGAAAAACTCTAGTATTGATTGATTTGACATTTACTGTGATTGCTTTGAGCGAGAGAGATAAAGAGAGAGATAGAGAAAGATAACGAGAGAGAGAGAGTGAGAGAGATATTGTGTGTGTGTGTGAGAGAGAGAGAGAGAAGGGGCTATTGAATAAAATGTCACACTGAATGTGCGTGGTGCGCTTGCCTATATTTTTTTAAGCAGGAATTATAATATTACAATAAATTTTAGGGAGGCAAATTAACGCGGTTTTACAGTAAGATATCATGTATGTTTAGCAGTAATGACAAAAAACACAGACAATGACGTGAATCCTTCACACACTGAGTGGTTTCCTTTCTGACAAACTTTTTTCCAGACCAACGCCATCCTTTCTATTGCTGCTTCAGGTCCACGATTCAGTTCTCTCAGGCAGAAAAAAAGGTCGGCTCTTTAATTCCAGGGCCACAGACACTTTTTCTAACTGCTCCAGACCGATATCAACACTATCAAAACAGTCATCTAAACATTCCGTCTATGTCCAGTGTTGAATAGTGCGCTAGTGCGCACCATAAGTTTCTGCGCAGGGGCAGAGGTATTACAATATAGTTTAGAAGTATTCAAACATAAGTTCATCTGTATGTATCTCTACTAGTGATATTTTGTAACCTAACTGAATGTGCAATACCTATGCACACTCAATACGCAATATAATTCTTGGGCACGCCTTTGACGTTTTTAAATTTATCAGAATGCAATTTGACTCTACACCGCAACGGTGACCGGTCACTTCATCCCCGGTCACTTTATCCCCGGTCATTTCATCCCCTGGTCAATTCATCCCCTGGTCACTTCATCCCCCGGTCACTTCATCCCCCTGTCATTTCATCCCCTGGTCAGTTCATCCCCCCGGTCATTTCATCCCATTTTATCTAACAAATTGTAATTTTAAAAAGCATTAAATGAGCAATATTTAATGTATTCCTTTTTTATTTAAATGACAAAATTGTAACACTTTGGATTAGAATAAAATTAAAATTAAATGCCATTAAAAACTATAGAAATTTAGCATGTAAAAATAAAGAGATAATGCAAAAAAAATGTTTTTGTGTTCATCTACATCAGTAAGATAGATGCGCTATCGATTGTAAGTACAGAAGATGATCCATCGATTCCTATTGCTGAACAATGTTTGTTATGCTTTTAGCCAGTGTTGCATATTTCTTCCTTGGACGTTCTTCAGTGCCGGCGCTAGCCTGTAAAAAATGATGCCTTGTGCAACTGACCATCCTTTCGTAGACCATCTAGAAATGTCCACATAGTTGGATGGTGGCATGAAAATAGAGATTGGAGGGCGTGATGCGAACCCTCCACAGCGTTATTCGTTCGCGCAACACCACCGATTATGTCCAGGTATTTATTCCATGTACTTGGAGCCAAGTTGGAGGGAATAAAGCTGAAGCATAGCTATCTCCTCTGCCACGCTGTCTGCGACCACGTATATAGGTATGCTCGAAGTAGGATAACAGTTCCGGCATCCGATCGTGTTGTGGCATGGATTCGGCGAGTAATTCAAAGGAATCACTAATGTGTTCTTCATGTACATGTACATAGGCCAAAGCCGAAAGACATCTTACCATGCCACGTAACTCGTTACAACCTTCATAGTCACTTTTCATGCCCAATTCATTGACTTTACGTAATACAGCTTGACAAAGGTTAAAATAACATCCCGTTACTCTGCATGTCTGAAACTTCTCTTGTAAAGCTGTCATGGCGGCTTTCTCAAAGTCTGTAACAAATATTTCAAGGCTAAATATGACTCGCCCATTTTCAAGAAAGAGCGATTGAAAAATATAATAAAGTGAAACATGGTCGTACTTTCACCACAGCTTGGCCTTTGATGATAAGTTATCAGCGGCACGGTCATAATTATTCTAATCGCACTTCTATCTCTCAAAAGATTCCCACTACTTGCACCACACCTTGGCCTTTCATCATTACTCTATAGATAAGTACACATCCAGATTTACCATAGAATATTAGATTTCACATTAAGAATACAAAGTGGAAGAGGAAACACCATAAACACATCAGTAATATGTCATAAAATATCAAAAAGAAAGCATTCTACATAATCATATTTATCTATAAAATATTTAATTGGGGATGAAATGACCGGAGGATGAAGTGACCGGGGGATGAAGTGACCGGGGATGAAATGACCGGGATGAAGTGACCGGGGATGAAGTGACCGGGGATGAAGTGACCAGGGGATGAAATGACCGGGATGAAGTGACCAGGGGATGAAATGACCAGGGAATGAAATGACCGGGGATGAAATGTCCGGGGATGAAGTGACCAGTAACCCACCGCAACACAGTATGAAAAAAAAAAGTAAACCTACAAACAATAACGTAGAATGAGATTATATTATAGATCTCTAAAAATAATTTTAAGCAAATTATTTGTCTTCTTTGTATTGTCTCTATTCTCTTATATATTGATCTATCTTATAAAAACTAAACAAGTGATCCTAGTATTGTAGTATGTTCTAACTTTTTTTTAGGGTAACAGAGAGAGAGAGAGAGAGATTGAGAGAAAGTGTGATCTATTCGTTTTTAGTCTTTTAATGGTTGTATTGTTTTGTTTCCACATAGACTGGACCCTAAAGGTCTAGAAAAAAAAGCAAGATATTATAGCATTTTTTTTAAAATAATAACTTTTTTGTATATAGCGCTACTTTCATGCTCATCTCATTTGTGGACCATTTGGGAGGGGGTAGGGAGTTATCTGGGAGGTTTTCCGTGCTGCCTTTAGGCGCTCAGTAAATTTAAATCTGCTCGAGTTGGGTGTCGAGCCTCGAGCCCCCGTCATAGGTAGCCAAGCCAAGTTCAAGCGTACTTAGCCTCTCGACCACGCTTTCAGCCACACTGACCAAAGGAACTATACCCTGAAACCAAAAGTCACTGATCTATTACATCTAGCTGACGGTAAACACAATTTTACCGGATATAGTTTCTCGTCTGCTTCTTTTCACAAATTTCATTTCGAACGAAAGTGAAAAGAAATTAAAATGTCAAAGAATTAAACTAGTGAGCGTTGAGACAGAGAAACTCTTAGGGGTCGCCTTCAGGCGGTGGACAGAGTGTTTCACGGTAAGCAGTGTATTATCCTTTCTTTATTAATTATTACATTTCAAATCTAGTCAAAATGAGTGCATTGAAATAGTTGCCAGATTTCCGATATCATTTTTTTCTGTTGCCTTTTTTGGTTAGTGTTTTAAATTTAATATAAATTTTTAGTTTGTGTGAATGGAAGTAGTATTCCTATTATGGTTGCATTGTTTCAGATATAGCGCGGAGTCAATGGCAAACTTGTACTACCAGCTATCTAATAGTTGATTTCATATATCGGATCAATAGATCCAATGTTAGCTTGCAAAAGTTGAAGACTGTATGCTTTATGTTATATATATGATTGTGTCTGTTTTTTTTCCCCACACCAAAGTAATTAATGCCTTTCTATTTATAGCCCGTGATGTCTTTTTTTCCCCTGACATTTTTTTTTATCTATAAGCAAGTGTTGATCTTCAAGTGCACTTCTGACTTTTAGATCTAAAAAATGTCTGGCTTGACCAAAGATAGTATTTATACCAACAACATTTTGGTTTCTCTTCATTGAACTAGTTAGTCCATAAACTACCTTTGATATAATGCATGATTGAGTTTGATGAAGAAGTAGAAGGGCATCGGAAGTGATTTCCTTGCTTCCTTCTGTGGTAAACCTCAGTTGATATTGAGTAAGGCATTGTGAGGTAGGGTACTAGCATTTTTACCCATTGCAATACCCAAGCAGGGAAAGCCACGGACACACGATTTCTTTTATATAATAACTACGCTATTGCGAGTATACGATGGATCTTTCATACTTTGGTCATTCTTGTACACTTTCAATAATTGTGTGCGTGTGTGTGTGCGTGTGTGTGTTAAAGTGTTTATAATTTGTGGCTGTAACATTGAGGATATGCGTCTGCTTATTTATTGTTATCATAACTCCGCTCAATAGTTCTGTACATTATCAAATGGGCTGAGTTTACACGGGGAGGGCTGTTATTTGGACACTCATTTATGTGAATTTGATAAATAAACACAAATATCGACACTTTGTTGCCTTCACCCTTTCCTTTTGTTTGTTTTTTAGTTTGTTTGTAGTGTGTGTGTGTGTGTTTTTGTTTTTGTTGTTGTTGTTTGTTAGTTTTTATCATTCCTTAATCTGCTGGGGAAAATTGGGCACTGGATAGATTCAAAAGAAGAGCGAGCATAAAAAAAATTTCCCGGATTGCAGATGCCATACACAACAGTAGTCGAAAGAAGGGTGAAAATGCAACGGCGCCTGGTGATTACAGATCCCAAACCTGTCCCCGCAGCTGTGCCTGAAGGATTGGCCTCTTGAGTCTCATAAGAAGTAGCAAAGAGAAATAAGATTATCGTTTGAGACGTACAATACCAAAGAGAATCTGTTGAACAGAAAGGTTCTCAATTTGTACTTGAAAGTTGCAATCTTCGTTCAGTAAGTTTTAAACGGAATCTTTTGAAGAGATACAAAAAAAAAAATTATTGTACTGGGTCCACATACACTTGTAGACTATGGGACACTGAAAATGGTCAAATTGTAGTTTCCCAATTCTTATAAATTTTCTGAAAATATATCGAATAAATAATATGATTACATCCTAAGCGTTATTTAGGCTGACGTGCCCCATCAACACGAAGCTAAGCATAACCTTGTGTTCTATTCATAGTACTTCGATTAAATCTATACTAAATCATTTTTTTCCCTGAGTTTTCTTAATGATACATTTATACTCACTATGGGAATCAGGAAGAACAAATTATATGATATGTACTATTGTGGATTATGCGGTACTATACTTTTTTTTTTATTAGAATATGCTTTTGCTTTACTAAGTTATGGTTTAGTGTTTAATATATTAATGCTACTTTAGTGTTAAATCCTCTTTACTGGAGTGTCTCTTAAAATTAGAACTTGTTCCAATAATAATGCTCTTCTGTTGGTGATCATTCTCTTACAACCAACTGCACTAACCCTTGTATAAGTCGTTTTACGCTTTTTCTGTTTTTTAGATCTCAAGCATTTAAATAAGAATCGTAAAAGTGTCTAGGGCCTAGAGAGATAAACAAAATGTTTAGCGCCCATCTAGATCTACATTTCTCTTATCTAGATATACATTTCTCTTATCTAGATATACATTTCTCTTATCTAGATATACATTTCTCTTATCTAGATATACATTTCTCTTATCTAGATATACATTTCTCTTATCTAGATATACATTTCTCTTATCTAGATATACATTTCTCTTATCTAGATATACATTTCTCTTATCTAGATATACATTTCTCTTATCTAGATATACATTTCTCTTATCTAGATCTACATTTCTCTTATCTAGATCTACATTTCTCTCATCTAGATCTAATAATAGGCAGCATTTACAGACCACCAAATTTTAGGTTAGAATACATGCAGGAACTATGTAATCAGATTACTACACTTAAAGAGACAAATAAAAATGCAGTTTTTTGGATTATGGGTGATTTCAACCTACCTGATATAAATTGGAAAACACTAACCATAGATAAACACCAAAACCTTAAGGACATAAATGAGCTTTTCATAGAAACTTTACACAACCTAAGTTTAGATCAAATCATTAAAAAGCCAACTAGATTAAACAACACATTAGATCTCTACTTAACCAACAGAGCTGGATAAGTAGTTGATTATGATATTATCCCTGGTCTATCAGACCATGAGATCATAAAAATACACAGTCAGATAAAAGCAGTAGCCAATTCAAAACCAAAAAGAAAAATCTTACTCTGGAATAAATGTAACCTAACACAACTACACCAAGCTGCATTACACTTTCAACAAACATTCTTATTAGAAAAAGACATTAACCAACCAGTCGTTGACCTCTGGAATTTCATTAAAAACCATCCTAAAAGCATTATAGAAAATCATATACCAACTAAATAGGTATAAAGCAAAATAAATATATGCTGGTTTAATAATAGACTGAAGAAGCTTCGTAAACAGAAGGAAAACCTATATAGAAAATTTAAAGAAACTAAGGCAGAAAGAGTTTACAAAAAGTATATAAAAGTTAAAACACTTAACCCAAAAAGTAAGCAGACAGCGGCAGAGTGAATACATAAACAATGTAATATCTAAAGATAACAACAAAAAACTATGGTCATACATTAAATCTAAGAAAATGGAAACAACAGGCATAGCGCCATTAAAAGATGAACATAACATAATACATAATGATAATGAAACTAAAGCAAACATTCTAAACAAATACTTTGCATCAGCATTCTCAGCCCCAGGAGACAAAGACATATTACTGAATTTGAACCAAGTAGACAACATAGAAGATATAGTAGTACACAAAAATGGAATTCAAAAACTATTAGCCAACACCAAACCAAATAAAGCGTCTGGACCTGATGGTATTCCAGGTAGATTAATCAAAGAACTAAGCAATGAGCTAGCCCCAGTGTTCAAAATAATCTTTCAGGCTTCACTTAACCAGGGCAGAGTATCAAAGGACTGGGAAGAAGCTAATGTCACCCCCCTATTTAAAAAAGGAGAAAAATCTGACCCAGGAAACTACAGACCAGTATCACTTACCAGCATCACATGTAAAATCCTAGAACACATAATATGTAGCAACATCATAAACCACTTAGACAAACAAAATGTCCTCACACCATACCAACATGGCTTTAGGAAATATAGATCATGTGAAACACAACTAATAGGACTAATTGATGATTTTTCTAAAGGTTTAGATAATAGTGAACAAATAGATGCTATCTTACTAGATTTTTCTAAGGCTCTTGATAAAGTTCACCATCATAGTTTGCTTAAAAAATTAAAATATTTTAGCATTAATGGTCCACTGCATCAGTGGATTAAAGATTTTCTGATACAGAGAGAACAAACTGTAATAATAAATGGCTCTAAATCAACACCGATAACAGTAAACTCAGGTGTACCTCAAGGAACAGTCTTGGGTCCACTACTATTTTTAATTTACATAAATGATTTACCAAATTGCATTACTTCAGGAACAAAAGTCAGATTATTTGCAGATGGTTGCATAATATATAGAACAATAAAAACAACACAAGACACAGATATTTTGCAAAGAGAATTAGATGAATTACAGAAATGGGAATCAAATTGGAGCATGTCTTTCCACCCAGAAAAATGTCAGTTCTTAAGAGTAACAAAAAAACTAAAACAAATTAATTCCACTTATCTTATTCATGGCAAACCAGTAACACAGACTAAAAACGCAAAATACCTAGGTGTTATAATAAATGAAAAACTGTCATGGAATCCACATATTGATGAAACTATAAAAAAAATCAAACAAAGAATTAGGATTTATTTAAAGAAATTTCTATAAATCAAATAAGAACATAAAACTAAAATATTATTTAACCTTGGTTAGGCCAATAATAGAATATGCATCCTCCATTTGGGACCCCTCAATTCAAGAAAACATTAAGAAACTGGAACAGACACAAAATAGAGCAGTGAGATTCATAACAAATGAATATTCACATTTGACTAGAGTAACACCTATAGTAAAATCACTAAATTTAGAAAGCCTTCAGGACAGAAGACTCAAAAGTAAAGTAGGAATTATACATAAAACACTGAACCATAATCTTCAAATACAAAAACAAAATTTAATAAAATACTCTGAGAGACACAAAGATAAAGGTACATTCCTCATCCCATATGCTAGGACAAATTTGTACAAATACTCCTTCTTCCCTAGTGCTATTAGAGCATGGAATGGGTTGTCTGAGCTAGCCAGGAAAACCAGTGACTTGGCAGAATTTAAGTCATTGGTTAATATGCATGACTAAATGCATGACGCTTAGGACGTAATCATCTTCTTTTTTGAAGTAACGACTGTATTATATAAGATAAGATAAGATGTAGATTTACATTTCTCTCATCTAGATCTACATTTCCTCATGTAGATCTACATTTCTCTCAGCTAGATCTACATTTCTTTCATCTAGATCTAGTACATTAGCGGGTTGAGAAAAAAAAATCTATCCAGCCGCGGTGATACACGAAAGACTTCCCTGTAGGGTATCGATTTTAAACTTGAGAGAATCGCTAAGGATTTATGAAACGTCTTTCCCTAGCCAGGTAGATGATATATGTTTCCATGGCAACAGCTGATCTACTCCCATCCTCTTCCTGGAAGCGTACTTCTGCTGTTGTGTTGAGTCTCGGAGAGCAGTGACAGCGGACGTACAAATGAACCAACAAAAAAACAAAGTGGTGCTTTGATAAAATAGAATGAAGAGTTTAATTCGCAGCATATCGATTAGTGTGAAAAGTACAGCACTGAGACTACCGCTCCCAGCTTCTCTACATGATGTCTATATGATGTCATGCATGGTAACCAATGACTTAAATTCTGCCAAGTCACTGGTTTTCCTGGCTATCTTAGGCAACCCAACCCATGCTCTAATAGCACTAGGGAAGAAGGAGCATTTGTACAAATTTGTCCTAGCATATGGAACGAGGAATATGCCTTTATCTTTTTGTCATTTTATTAGATTTTGTGTTTTGTATTTGAAGTGACTCATTAGACTTTGACAAGCTAGGATTAGCCGAGAAATAAAAATCTTGTTAACTATATTTTTAATGATTCTCATTTTAAGTTAATGAGAAAGTTCACTACCATAATAATTCTGTTCATAGAATAGGACAATGTAAGTGACTATAAACTGCTAATGAAATCTTTAACATATTGCTGATAAGGCTCTTTCAAAATTGACAATGCATTTGTTAGATTGATACTGACCTAGTAGGGACAATGTCATACTTCAAGAATGTGACAATCTGGCTCTAACTCACTAAGTTTTGGCTCTTAGAATGATCGTGTGGTACCCACTTTTGACTGTTATTACAGTGGTCCTGGCTCCCTGAGTATGAGCCCTGCCCACTGCCATCCACTGCTGACTCGTACAAGATTAGCGCTGAGAATCAACTAAGTTCATTTCTGAAGAATCGCCCGAAAAGTATAAAACAAACGAATTGTAAAAGAAAAGGAATGGAGAAAGACGGTCAAAGGATCAATGTGGTGCCCCAACAGTTTATTAGGCATGGGATAGGTGAATGTGAGGTGAACATGAAAATGTTTGACATGTTTCGGATGATTCTTCAGAGTTGAAGATCATCTACATCTTAGCTCAAGCCTCCCTCAAAACACGGGGAATGGGTGTGGGCAGGGTTTGACAGTCCATGCCACACGACCAGATAGCTATCTTGGTTAGTTAAGTGGATAGGTCGATGATTACAATAATGTATGAATCCTATTGCTACTATTGAATAAAAGTCTAAAACAGAAGAATGTAACATGATAACTTTAAGTAGGCCACTTGTGGTCCTGTATGTATCAATACGGTCCGCCAATAGAATAGTGAAATTTAGTCCATTAACAGAGAAAGTTACATTGTCTCTTTATTTGACATTAATAATTTACATGCTGGACTTTCATTTAGAATTTCAGTTTTAAGTATTCAAAGTGATTCATTGCGCATACGACCACCAGATTTTACAGTCAACCTTGCACAACCATGCCCCACAGAAGACATGAAGACTAAAAGTCTCTAGTTTCTAGAATCTAGAAATAATCTTGTTTCTAGATGTATGTTCCTTGTTTGTTTTTTTTAACTAAGGGAAGCAATGCATTGCATAACAGATTCACAAGATTTATTCTTGTTACCTCCCCTCTATCTAACGTCTAGCTTAAGATTATTTTAGATGTAACAAATCATAACACATTTATAATGATTTTACACCTACAGCCATTTTGTTAAACATACACACGCTCGCACGTACATATATATAATGTGTGTGTGTGTGAATGTAAAGAAAAAAAAGTAAAGTATTGGTCATCTGTTTCTGTGGCCCACGGTTTACCGGGGTGTCATGTGACCAGCACAACGACCAACCGCCTTTGCTTTTCCCCAACTTATGTCAGGTACCCAAGGTGGACTCAGTGGCGCCAAAGAATCCCGAAATTAAAAAATCCCAGTCTTCACCAGGATTCGAAGCCAAGCGCTTTACATCTCAGCCCCCCCCCCCCCCCCCCGCGCGCCTCTGTGCGTAAGATTAAAGTTAACTAAATACTTTCTATGTCTTTTTCGTTTGTTTTTATCCAGTGAAGACCACTTGGCCTAAACGTCTTGTCACGGTCCTGTTTTTACTTCTGTTCAGCAGATGTTCCCATATGAATATTTTTACTTTTGTTCAGCAGATGTTCCCATATGAATGTTTTTACTTTTGTTTAGCAGATGTTTCCATATGAATGGTTTTACTTTTGTTTAGCAGATGTTTCAATCTGAATGTTTTTACTTTTGTTTAGCAGATGTTCCCATATGAATGTTTTTACTTTTGTTTAGCAGATGTTCCCATATGAATGTTTTTAATTTGGTTAGCAGATGTTCCCATATGAATGTTCCTTTTTATTTCTCTGTGGTTATATGTTGACACAGATTGCTACAGATTTAAAAAGTAATGGAACATTTTAGCACTAACCCGCATAAAGCTAATAAATATTATCTTCTAAATCTTGTTCATACTGCAATGTTTAGCTACTTTTTTGAAATCGGAGAAACGTTTGAAAACCCCTTTTTAAATTCGGAGTAAACGCATTGATCATTTACTGTATACATATTTTGAAAGCAAAAATAAAAGGAGTGGGGGGAAGTCTAATAGTGTTTGTATTACCACTTGTTAATGCTATATGTAAGCATCAAATCAATCAATTCAATGACACGTTTCTCCTGATAGTGTTTACTATTTCTGGATCAAACATTGGGCGAAACATTCTAATAAAATGTTTGGACTTCACTGATGCATTATCTTATCTTATATAATACAGTCGTTACTTCAAAAAAGAAGATGATTATGTCCTACGCGTCATGCATTTAGTCATGCATATTAACCAATGACTTAAATTCTGCCAAGTCACTGGTTTTCCTGGCTAGCTCAGGCAACCCATTCCATGCTCTACTAGCACTAGGGAAGAAGGAGTATTTGTACAACAAATGTGTCCTAGCATAGGGGATGAGGAATGCGCCTTTATCTTTGTGTCTTTCAGAGTATTTTATTAAATTTTGTTTTTGTATTTGAAGATTATGGTTCAGTGTTTTATGTATAATTCCTACTTTACTTTTGAGTCTTCTGTCCTGAAGGCTTTCTAAATTTAGTGATTTTACTATAGGTGTTACTCTAGTCAAATGTGAATATTCATTTGTTATGAATCTCATTGCTCTATTTTGTGTCTGTTCCAGTTTCTTAATGTTTTCTTGAGTTGAGGGGTCCCAAATGGAGGATGCATATTCTATTATTGGCCTAATCAAGGTTAAATAACATTTTAGTTTTATGTTCTTATTTGATTTATAGAAATTTCTTTTAATAAATCCTAATGCTTTGTTTGATTTTTTTATAGTTTCATCAATATGTGGATTCCATGACAGTTTTTCAATTATTATAACACCTAGATATTTTGCGTTTTTAGTCTGTGTTACTGGTTTGCCATGAATAAGATAAGTGGAATTAATTTGTTTTAGTTTTTTTGTTACTCTTAACAACTGACATTTTTCTGGGTGGAAAGACATGCTCCAATTTGATTCCCATTTCTGTAATTCATCTAATTCTCTTTGTAAAATATCTGCGTCTTGTGTTGTTTTTATTGTTCTATATATTATGCAATCGTCTGCAAATAATCTGACTTTTGTTCCTGAAGTAATGCAATTTGGTAAATCATTTATGTAAATTAAAAATAGTAGTGGACCCAAGACTGTTCCTTGAGGTACACCTGAGTTTACTGTTATCGGCGTTGATTTAGAGCCATTTATTATTACAGTTTGTTCTCTCTCTATCAGAAAATCTTTAATCCACTGATGCAGTGGACCATTAATGCCAAAATATTTTAATTTTTTAAGCAAACTATGGTGGTGAACTTTGTCAAAAGCCTTAGAAAAATGTAGTAAGATAGCATCTATTTGTTCACTATTATCTAAACCTTTAGAAAAATCATCAATTAGTCCTATTAGTTGTGTTTCACATGATCTATATTTCCTAAAGCCATGTTGGTATGGTGTGAGGACATTTTGTTTGTTTTTGCATTAGGTTCACATTGAAACAACTGTCACATTCTGTACGTTTTAGGTGAAAGTTTATCTCTTAAATAATCTTTTTTTTTATTAATCTTTGGCTTTAATGTTCTGTGATGCCCAATCTACGGCCAGTGGGCCATATTTGGCACCTCATGCGATGTTTGTGCCCCCCCCCCTATAAATTTTTAACAATATATATATATATTATTTATTTATTAATATACATAAAGCCGTCAGAGCTCAGTTTTTTTTTTTTTTTTTTTTTTTTTTATAATTTATTTATTTGTTGAGATTATGTTGCCCTTGACAAAGCGTGTTGGAAATATATTTGACCCTTAGGATGAAAAAAGGTTTGAAACTAAACGCGTTGAACTACAAAGTCAGAATGTCCGACTTCTTTGTTCATCGCTTGAATGTGATGCAGTTTCCAACAGAAGATTTTTAACATGTATTTATGACTTCCACGTTACTTTATTTGAATTCAAGCAAGTTAGCTTTTCCAAGTACAAGGATTCAATTTTATGTCAGTTTATTTGTTGACAAAAATGAATGTGCTTTTGACTAGCACCTTCTAAATTCATTCACACTTTATAATTATATAGATCCAGTCTATGTTTCGGAAACTACTCTTAAATCATCTCATCCCTGCCTGTTGTCCTTTTGGGGCATAGGCTACCAGCCAGCTTCTTACAGGCATCTCGGTTCTGGGCGAGTCTCTCCAACTGTCCCCACGTCTTGCCCATCTGTTTGGCATCTGCTTCCAAATCGCGGCGCCATGTATTCCTGGGCCGTCCCCTCTTTCTCTTTCCTTTGGGATTCCAGGTTAGGGCTTGCCTTGTTGGAAACTACTCTTAAATATGGGCATTTTCTAGACTGCTACTGAAGATTTTCACGATTAACTAAAGATAATCAAGGACGCTAAATAAAACATCACTGCTGCCAACTAAAAAAAAAAAAAAGATTTAAGCTATAGTTTGAACAACATCTCAATTCGTGATAGTTATATTCTTTGTATCCAATCTCCTTAAATTTATGCTAGTTAGTTGAAAGTTTGTCGACAACTAACATGGATTAATAAAAGTTATAAGACCGCAAACCTATATATATATTAAATGTAGACTAGACATGGAGATCTTTCAACACTACAAAAAATGTGAAAATTTTCAAAAAAAAGCTGAAAGAATGCGTTGTTTTGTAAAGTAGTTATAAGAAGTAGCTGTTTTTTTTTTCAACCCTAACCTATGAAACATATCATATATAGGTCTATGAATTGAACAACGGATAACCGTTTTCCAGTCTAGATATCATGGGCGTAGCCAAGATATTTTTCGTGTGTGGAGGGGGAGATTTTTTTCTCTCCCCCCCCCCGCTATATATATATATATATATATGTGTGTATGTGTGTGTACGTAGTTAATCGTTATTATCTTGTGGCCCTTCATTCTTTTGGAATTAGTGGAAAGACTGTAGACAACCTGCCCTTGCCAGCTAGGGGGTGAAAGGGAGCGCTGGGATTTCGCTTAGCGAGGTTATTTAAAATAAAAAAAAGGCGTATTCTGATCTACAGTGCATTATTCAGCTATTAAAAAGTTTAGTTCAAAAAACAAATCTACAATTCACTGCACCTTATTAATGGAGCCAAGCGACTGGTAGAAATGTGTAACCTCTCTTGGCTACGCTAATGAAATTTGGTGACTTTTGCTTTAGATTTTATATCAAAAGGGAAGTTTTATCTGTTGGGGGAGGTGTAAACTAAAAAATCTCTATAAAGTCAAAGCTCCCTTACTTACACTAGTGGAATTTGTTAACTGTCGTTTGCTTTAGAATAATAATGAAGAGGGGGAGTTTAACCACAAAACTATCTGTAGGAGGGGTTTAAACTCAAAACCATCTGTAGGGGCTTATAAACCTAGAGCCCTGAGGAGGGGGGATAAACTCGAAAACCCCCTTGGCTACATTCATAGAATTTAGTGTGTGTAATTTGCTTTAATTTTATTTTAAAGAGGTGTTATTTAGCCTCAAACCCCGCTAGAGAGGGGTTAAACTTCTTCTAGAGTGGTTTTTTTTTAACATAAAACCCCTCTTGGCTACCCTCTGAGAATTTAGTGACTTGTATGCTTTAGTCTTATATTGAAGAGGAGGGTTACGTTTTATAAGCTTAACTTAAAATGAAATTAGGTCTACTTCTTGTTAAAAGTACTTCGTTGGATGACATTTGTGCCAAGGTCGTTTGGTATCAGTTAAGCTCTCATAAGTCAAAACTAAGCTCCGAGTCTCAATTTTTTTATTCATAAGACATCATTAATCCCCCTCCCCCAATTTTTTTCTCTCTGCCCTTCCCTCCCCTTATTTGACCGACGATATGCTGACACCCCACGATTGAAAAGGTCAGGTAGTCCTCTACTGTTGTGACCCTTCAAGCTTCACATTTACACACACACACACAGGTATGCACGCATACACACAATTTTGCACGTCATAGATTTCATTGGAGCATAACGTTCGTTAATTTTATTGACAAAAGCTTATATCAACCCACTCTGTCAGTCTGATAAAATGTGTGTACACGTTATTTCTCCCACACCCATTCTCGGATCAAGTTGAAACTTCGCACAATTATTCTTTGGCATAGACAACACAATCAATTTTAAAAAAGTAACCAATAAGACAATTAATTATTAGTAATTAATTATTTTGTTTTGATACCAAGGGAAATTATACTTCAGCATTCGCAGATATGGTTAAATATGTTGAGTTTAGTCTCCTTAAATGATTGTAAACGCTATTTGTCCCTCACGTATTCTCCGATCTAGTTGATAGTTTAAAGTCCGTTTAGACAACTATTTATTGTAACTAACGCAATATGAAGCAATAAACAAAAATACTATGTCAATAATTATTGGTAATTAATTATTTTGTTTGATATCGAATTAAGGTAAACGACTTGTACATTATTGTTCTACATTATTGTTCGATATATTTTTTAGGGCGGAGTTCTTCCCCTTTGGAAAAGTTGTTTTTTTTTTTTTTGTTTGTTTGTTTTAAAAAGGATTTTGTTTATATTATGCTTGTTTAACACATCATTTGGACAAAAACGAAGCAAAGAGGTGATACTGCAGAAGTAACTCAGTAACAAGGGAGAATAATCTACTGATTTCTTTTACGGTTGTTCATTAGACCAAAGAACAAACTACTGATTTCTTTTACTGTTCTTGGGAAGAATAAAGAACAATATACTGATTTCTTTAACTGTTCTTGAAAGACCAAAGAACAATCTACTGATTTCTTTTACTATTCTTGGGAATACCCTACAATTTCCTTTTACTGTTCTTGGGAAGACCAAAAAACAATCTACTGATTTCTTTTACTGGTCTTGGAAAGACCAAAGAACAATCATCTTATTTCTTTTACTGTTCTTGGAAAGAACAAAGAATAATCTACAGATTCCTGTTACCAAAGACTGTAAATATTTTTGTTACAACTTAAGAGTTCGGTGTTAAGAGTTCTTATATCAAGGGGCAAGAGCAGTATGTCATATGAATTAACAGACCCGGTAGCGACCTATATATTTTGCTACATCTAATGCCGGGGGTAATTGAAACTATGTTGGTTATGAAAACTTACTGCCTGGGATGAAACAGAGGCGGCCTTAGTCGAGCGCGAGTGGAATTTCAGGGCCACGAATATTTGTACGATGACTTGACGTTGACAAAAGATTCTCTTTATAGTGGAGGCTCCCTAAGACGTGGGGCTCCCTAAGACTCGGGGGCTCCCTACGACGTGTGGCCTGAAGCTGTAGCCCTACTCGCGACCCCCATAATGCCGCCTAAGCATTATCCATACCTATATTCATGTCCTTGGTATCATCTAGCATTGCAATTAGACTTAATGCAACTTTTTTCTAAATCTCATTCATTTTCCTAATCTTGATATTGAAGGCATATATACTTCATGTCACTACGCTGACCCAGTTGTGACCTACATATTTTGCTACATGATACAGGCTAAGAGTAACTAAGATTATGTTGCTTTACAGCGTATATTTCTTATGTCGATCTCTCTAAATTATAGAGTTCAAAGCTTCAAGTTCAACTTGAAACCTTTTTTTTTTGTGCCCGTGTTATGGCTACTATTTGGTATAATGTAAGGGACACAACTCTGAAATAGACACTAAAGTGTTTGGATGTTTAGAGCTTTCCGTTCTCTTATAATTTAAGTCTGTGCAAACACTGACTTCTAAGTAAAGAATAGTCTGCAAACATTCTCTTATCTTTTCTGCCCAAATGATCGGGAAACAGACAAATATTTGATGAACCAGATCGAGTCCTTTTGCCTCTACCATTCCATACCCATATGGGCCTGACATTCTGTATAAATATAATATAATATTATCAAACTGAAGTGCAATCTTTAGCCCACGACTAAAGGAGGGGGAGGCTGGGGGGGGGGGAAAGAATTTCCCTCCTTTCTCTTGTTCTCCCACTCCGCCTTTCTAGCAGAGGTTAACCGCGGTCATAGGCCGCAGGTCGTGATGAGGCTCTGTCTGGGTTAAGTTTGAAGGGAACATACTGGTGTAGCTTAGTTCCCAAGATGTCCGACACTTTAGGCGGGAAAGCGAAAAAGAGGGCAATAGAAGAGAGAGATAGAGAGAGGGGGTAAGAGACAGAGAGTACGCAGGGGTTATCCAAGGTTCAATCTTTTTTTTTTTATAACTGAAGAAAAGGTGGTTGTTTTTTACGTACTAAACCATTAAAAGCATCGAAACAAGGAATGTATAAGAAAAATGTAGATGTATGTCCAGGCTTTCATTACTAGCTTGGCCGCCCCCACTTTTTTATGGGCGTCATTTTAGATGTTCTTTTTATATTTAGGATATAAAGGACGAAGCGCGTGAATTATTATTAAAGATTTGTTTTTAAAAGCCCTAGTTCTATTGTCTTTACAATCCACGGCACTATTTTTAGCAAAGCCGTAGAGAAGAAAAGCCTCTATCAGTTTTGTGTGGACGGTCAAACTTAGATCCCGATTACTATAGAAGAAAAATTTTTCTATTGATTCGTGTGTTGTCATTGGCAATGACGAAAGTTTCAGCTTGATACGAATATGGAAAGTTGGAGAAAAAACGTGTAACAAAATCCTGCCAGACAGAGAGACAGACAGCGTGAATTAATGTAAGCTTTGTAAATACATAATAAACAACTGTAGAGAAAATACATTTAAAATTCATCTAAGAAACCCTTCTAAACCAAAGTAGAAACAAGAAGCATCTAGGGCCACGAGGATGCCTGGTCGTATGGTATGTGTTCAGGACTGTCATACAGTGGCCTCAAAAGGGCCTGGTTTCGAACCCTGACTGTTGCTATCCCCCGAAGTCCTGCGGGAGGATTGGGTTAGGATGTAATTATCTTAAGAATTTGAGGGAACATCCGAAACATGTAAAAAAATATTTTTTTTACAGATGACGTCATCAGCTACAAACCAACGAAAAGGACAAGCAATCATACAAAATAATCTATAAAAGCGCTATTTGAAAATAACATTGAATCATATTTTATAGTGCAACGGCTACTTTTTAGTGGCCTTCGAAAGGGAAAAAGACGCTATCAGCTTTGTATGGTATGTCTGTCTGACCGTCCGTCCAGTTTAAATCTCGTAAACTAGAAAAGATAGTGGAAATCGACATCATAATATTATAGACCATTCAAATATCTGATTCAACGGCTACTTTTTTCTTCCTGAAAGCGAAAAATCTAATTTTTTTAAATCAACTATGCAAGCAGTTTTTCATTAAAAAAAACACCATTTTTACAACTATTCTCTATTATTAGTAACAAACACGGGAGGCTATTTAGTAAGGAAGATAACAGTTTACCATATTTTAAATACATTTATGCAAATGGTTTTATATTTTAGTCAAAAAATTATTTTTGTTTACATTTGTATTGCTAAATTAAGTAACTTGAGTCATAATAACTACTACATTTTAAAAAACATGTTTACGTTTTTTTTTAAGAGAAAATATCTATTTAGTATGCATATAAGTGGAACATAATTTAAAACAACAATTAATAAGTGGCTTTTCATTTTATCGAGTGAACTGCAGCGCCGCTCAGTGGCCATTAAACATTTAACTAAAGGTTGTTGTTTTTTCTACCGAAATGTTATTTTCTTGTGGATTTGAATAAGAGATTGACCCTTTACAAAACAATTAGATATTCATTATAGGACATCAGTTAGGCCAGGTTCACATCCAACTTCGCATTCACTTTCACCTATCCTTTGGTCTGCTGGACCGCTGGGGCACCACACAAGATCTGTCAACCTTCTTTATCCAATCTTCTCTGTCATTTGTCTTTGATAGCATTTCATTCTGATGTTCTTTCTGAAAATATTGAAACCTGTCTTTTTACTTGCTTAGGTGGACCACTTCGGGGGCCGATTTTGAGTTTGTGTTTCCACGCA
This sequence comes from Biomphalaria pfeifferi, assembly GCA_030265305.1. Lineage (NCBI taxonomy): Eukaryota > Metazoa > Mollusca > Gastropoda > Planorbidae > Biomphalaria > Biomphalaria pfeifferi. The sequence continues at coordinate 5,318,075 of JASAOG010000011.1, forward strand.
AGCTGTCTTTGTAACCTTGTTTACTTCTGAAACCCTTTTGGCTTTTTTAATTAAATATGCTAATCTTTTTTAAGTCTTGAAGATATTCATTTAAGTGTTCCTGCACACAGATATCCAACGACAGGAAGGCAAATCGCGGTAAGGGAGATAATACACGATATATATATACAAGAAAAGTAGAAATCTCAGCCTAATAACATTTGAGCAATTAGCTAAATATCCGGGCAGACTTTTCCACAATTACACACCAAATTACCAACCTATTTTTACTGCAAAAGTGATGAGGGAAAAAATGACCCGAACCCCCAGATCCGCTCAGCCCTAGTACCGAATGCCCACTTGTAGCGGTCACTAGGTGGTCAACTGGTCAACCGGTCACAATGAGTATCTCCCCGAAGGCCAAAGTCGAGAGGCAAAAGAAAAGGGGGGAGGGTGAAGGGGGCGCAGTGTCGTTGCAATTTGGCCTTGCAGGAAGTAATTTTTCGATTTCTTGAGGCATCACGCCCGCACACAAACACACACACTATTTATCTCACCCCCTTGTCCCCCTCCTCTGACCTGTAGTGCAGGTTCATGCAGTGCGTCTGACCAGCTAACTTGCAGTGTCGTCATCGGTCATCTTTGATAGAAAGTGGAGAGTGGCTGGAGTGGGTTACTAATAAAAATATATGGACGAGCTGCAGTTGAGTTCAATGTTTTGATTTGACCTATCGGATCTACGTTGTGAAATAAAACTGGAGCAGCGGTTCTCAAATTTTGATTGTATTAAGCTGTTACTTACTTACTTACAGCCCGTCATCTCTATATGGGCCGACGACGATTGATTTTCATAGTCCCTTATCCTGGGCCATTCTATCCATCTTGTTCAAAGTATCTGCCTCTTGTTTCCGTCGCCAAGAGCTTCTAGGACGCCCCCTCTATCTCTTGCCTTGTGGGTTCCACTTCAACGCCTGCCTTGTGGAGCTAGTTGGTGCCTGGTGCAAAGTGGGTCCATTCGAGAGCATTAGTTATTTAAGGCCTTAACACTGACCTGCAATGTAACAAACTGTGGGCCGGTTAGACTCATAGCTCGTTGCCACGTTGTACATACCTATGATGTCGCAAAGAGACATTGGTCTGAACTGCCCACAGGTTGTGACGTTGCGGGTCAGTGTTCGGGCCTTCTATAGCGATTGGTCTCGGCCCATTCCAGCCCCATCTTCTCATTTCTTCTTTGCGGGAGGCTTGCTAAGATGATGAACGTCATCTTCAAGGCACCAGCTTCCAATTATTACCTTTGATGTGAAGCCAGTGGTTTTGCTATGAATCTGCACATCTGGTATGGCATTCTCTTGATGCTATCTTTGCTTATCTCGTCGACTGGCTGAGGCAGCTTTAGTTTTAACCCATGCATTGGAAACCCATGTATATTTAATGTGGCAGAGAAATGTCTACAGAAATGTCAATATTTTTATTAGTGTTAATATATTTTATTAGTGTTAGATGTTTTTAAGACATAATGTTTTGTTTGGTGTAATGCACAAAATTGTAAGACAAATTTCCTTATTGGTAATAAAGATTATTATTATTATTATTATTATTATTATCTGTTTGTGTCTAGTGTTCATAAAGACATATCCAACTAAAAGATATTCCTTAACTCTGTTCTTACAAAGTTGTATCAACTCACTGTGTCTGTTTGTCTATCTGTCTTTCTGTCTGTCTGTCTGGTAAAAGGCTTATACACAATTATGCATTGGCGTAGACAAGACATGAATAAAAAAAAATAACCAATAAGTCAGTTATTTATTTATTTATTTATTTATTGATAATTAATGATGTTTGATACCAAACAGTGACATTTATCTTGAATATTCACATATACGGTAAATATGTAAGGTTTCGTCCCCTATGATAATTATACACGTTATTTCTCCCACACTCATTCTCGGATCAAATTTTAATTATTTATTTTACCAAACAAAACCTGAATCCATTAAAACATTAACCAATTACTCAACAACATTATTGATAATTAATTATTTTGATATTGATATATTCTACATTATTGATAAATATAGGTGCAAGTGAGGAGCTGTTTTCCTTAGATATGCTTTGTTTTTTAAAAAAGGATTTTTATACTGACAATAAATTTAGAATGTTACTATTTTAACGTTTCCGCCTTTGCCACGAACTAATTTCATCTTAAATGTCAATTGGGAATTATATGGTAGTAAGGGAGTCTCCTCTGATGATCACATAGACGGGGGGGGGGGGGGGCAGTCCAGCTGAATGACCAGTTCAGTACTGCCTTTGGCGAACAATAATGAGGAATTGGGATAGGAAAGGATGATACACGGATTTGAATGATTTGGGCGACCAAACTTTAGCTGCAAAATTTAACAGCGAGTTTTAATGGCAAGAATAAACAGCAAGGTTTAACATATATAACAACAAGATTTAGCTGCAAATTTTAACAGCATTATTTAACAGCAAGTTAACAGCAAAATTTAACGAAAAGTTTGCACAGAAAAATTTAACAGCATGATTTAACAACAAGATTTAACAGAAAGATTTAACAGCATAATTAAAAAGCATGATAAAATAGCAAGGTTTAACTACAAGATTTAACTAAAAGATTTAACTAAAAGATTTAACTACAAGATTTACTACAAGATTTAATTACAAGATTTAATTACAAGATTTAACTATAAGATTTAATTACAAGATTTAACTACAAGATTTAACTACAAGATTTAACTACCTGATTTAACTACCTGATTTAACTACAAGATTTAACTACAAGATTTAACTACAAGATTTAACTACAAGATTTAACATGATTAAACAGTGAAATTTAGCAGGAAAATTTTACAGAATGATTAAATAGCATGATTTATCAACAAAATTTAACAACATAATTTGACAGTGTCACTTAACAGCAAGATGTAACAACAAGATTTAACAGCACCCAGGGTCACATGACTACGCACCATTCCCAGAGCCTCCCCCCCCCCCCATATCTCCATATTCCATATCCATCCTAACAAACAATTCTATATATAGGGTCAATATATTGGACCCCGAGGCTTCTTCCAATGACCCTGGGTAACTATGAGGACGCTAAATTATACTGACTAGATAAGATAAGATAATTTTATTGATCCAATCAAATGGAAATTCAGTTGTACTACAATTGACAACATCAGCGTAACTACTGTACAATAACAGTATACATGAAAAATTCGAACAACATTCACACACGAAACACATACACAGTCACAACCAGTGCTTTAACGAATTTGACTTCTATGTACTTCTCGATGACGACAGATGATCTTGTAACACTCTGACCGAAAGTGGGATAAAGGAGTTTTTAAATCTGTTTTAGTTCTAATGGAAAGGAGACGACCACTTTGTTCAGATTTTATGTAACAGTGGTTTAATGGGTGCAGGTTGTCTTTAAGAATCGTGAGTATTTTGGAAATGCATCTTTCATTAAAAAGCTCTGCAAGAGATGGTAGCTGTATTCGAGTGATATACGATGCTTTTTTAATTAGTCTGTTTAGTCTAAGTCTTTGTGCCAGTGAAGTATTAACATACCAGCAGGTGATGGCAAAGTTAATTAGACTGCTGTATAAAAACGTTTAATAATTGTTTTGTAGATGTTAAATTTTCTTAGCTTTCTAAGATAGAAGAGTCGCTGGTAGAAGTTAGACTGGCATTTGGTCACTGCTAGGCGATAAGGCCGGTTTAAGGTCCATGGTTCGAGTCCTCCTCTGGGATTCTGTTTCACCTTCTTCTCTCGATAACCTTGGCACCTCCATGCTGCTTTTATCATAACATACATGTCATGTTTATTCATAGTGTTGTTCAGTACTAAAACGTTCAGACTCCATTTCTAGTCCTCTCAAACAACATTGTGGAAACTGTGTGAATGTTTTTTTTTGTAGTTATTTTATTATTGCAACTAATCATTGTATTAAGTAATAATAACTACGTTATTCCTATAATGTAATACAGAAGACATCAAAACAATGTGCTTGCTTCATCGGATGTATAAGTGTTGAAATCTAACATTTGAGTTGTTTTTTTTCTTTGTATTTGACCAGCGGCTTTCTGTTTATATCTAACTCTTCAGGTGACTGCTTTTTTTTTTTTAGCTAGACAATTTCAATATTACAAAAGACAAACATGTTAACAGAATATAGTTATGTATATAAGGGTGATTAAGGAATACAAACTATTAAAAAATTTGTTATGTGCAAGCGAGTTAATAAATCTTAGCAAATCTTATTAAGATTGGGCAAAATAAAGAATATTTACACTGCACTAATTTATCTACTATCTACAAAGTAAAGAATATTACAAGTATTAGAAGTTTTAATAATCTTTTTATTGATTTCGATTTTTTTAGTTTAAAAAAAATAGAATTGACAAATTATTTTTTTTTAAAAAAGGCATTTAAAAAATAATCTCCTTTTCTAAATAAAACACAAAAATGAAGAAAAAATACTTTTTTTTAATTAAAAAGACAATACGGTATACTGTACTATACCGTCTCTCCTTTATACAACTTAAAAAGCGACTAATAACTTAATGTAGACATTTTATATTTTGCCAAATCTCATTTAGATTTGTTTAAAATATTTTAAAATTTTGGAATAGGCGTCGGCATTCACAGCGTATACCGCATTCTTCACATAACCCCACCCTGCAATATTACAGGTCCTCATGTCTCGCAATTCTTTCTTACATGGAACTGTACCAGTAAAAAAAAAATAAAAGAGGCAGACAGAGGGAACGATGGGAAGACAACATAAAAGAATGGACGGGACTGTTATGGAAAGAAACTCTATCCAAGGCAAAAGACAGAGAGGAATGGAAAAAGATGGTCAACAGATCTATTATTATAGAATCACCAAACATCATGAAGATTCGATTTATTATTAAAGTTAAATTAATAAACTGTTGGTTTTTTTTTAATTATTATAAAATTATTGCAAAACAAAACAAGTTTTGTAAAGGGTTAAGCCATAATATGGAGGCGCGGTGACTGAGAGGTAAAGCGCTTGGCTTCTGAACCGAGGTTCCCGGGTTCGAATCCTGATGAAGACTGGGCTTTTTAATTTCGGAATTATTTGGGAAAGTAAAGGCGGTTGGTCGTTGTGCTGGCCACAGAAACAGATGACCTTAAAATCATCAGACAACAAGGTCTGAAAGGGGAACTTTAAAAAAAAAAAAAGCCCTAAATCCTGAGTATGAAAACACTAAACAATAAATAGCCAAAATGCTGAGGCTTCCTCTAAAAAAAAATCATTAACATTACTGTATTTAAAAAATATGGGGTTATAAAAATGACCATTTATAATAATAATGATATAGATAGGAAGTCCTACAAGGTTCTGGCTTGTGTTGTATTCTCTACATATTTAGCTAGCAGTGCTTTTGAAATTCCCCCCAAAAATAATCACAACGTGTAGAAATTTAGGTGACCAAGGGATAAAGCGCTTGGCTCAAGTTCAAATCCAGGTGGAGACTCTGGGATTTTGAAGGTTGGGGTGCTTAGGACGCCCATGAGTCCATCCTACTCAAATTGGTACCTGACACAAGCTGAGGAAAGGTCGTTGTGCTTTCCTCATGACACCCTCGTTGTGCTTTGTAGAATGCAACCGCCCCCCCCCCCCTTTTATGAATCGCAAGTTTTGAAAGGGAACTTTAAATCTCTTCCTCCCTAATACCCATTCTCCCTTCCTCTCTCTTCCTCTGCCTCTCCCTCTCTCTCCCTCTCTCTCTCTCTCTTTGTTTCTCTCTCCCTCTCTCCCTCTCTCTCCCTCTCCCTCTCTCTCTCTCTCTCTCTCTTTGTTTCTCTCTCCCTCTGAAAAAAAACGTATAGTTTAGCTTTTGCTCATTCTAACTACGATAATCTAAAAACTTATTTGTGAATCTCACTGCATTTTATTTATTTTATTTTGCTCTCTTTTTTCTCTCTCCGATCTAGCTACAATACCTTTTGTTCAAGTCAGAACTTCATAGATGTACCTGGACGCTGATCTTAAAAGCGGCTCTAATGATTTTTCTAAAACAATTTAACAGTTGATGTATCTCGCTGAGAAAAGACTTAAGTGTCAACTCAAATTTACAAAATAGAAAGGGTCAGTTGTGCTCCTCGAGTCTCTACAGTACTTTATACTGTATTAAAATTATATATAAAATAAGAAACCGAATCAATAATTGAATTATGAACCATACAACCCTTGATGACCATTGTCGTCATCTAAAATCGAGTAATCGAGTCTCAAACTTAGATTTGGACCAATGCTTCTTTATCTATATCTATTTTGGATCCTTGATTCATTGGTGTGACCTTACTAATAGTAAGCTACTTTTTTTTTGTATTATTATAATGGTTAACCTGTGGAGGGTGACCCCATTGCAGATCCGTGTTGGCTGGGGGTCATGGAGAAGTCAGCTACTAGCAACGCTCCGTGGAGAGGGTTCCCGAGTTGAATGAACTTGCGTGTCTGTGAGAAAGAGAAAAAAAAAACGTACGGAGATCTAAAGTGGTCATATATTTAGTTTGTATAACAAGTTGGCTTTTTCTTTCTTTTAATTTTATTATGAGTTTTTTAGTCCAGTCAACTTAATCATAGGTTGATGCAAATCATGCTGGTTGGGAAGGGAAGTGGAGTGGAAGGGTGGTTTATCGTATTAAATGAGCTATATATAAGTGATAGAAATTTTTATTAATTGGTTTATATTGATTGGAAGGAAGGGTTATTTTTTGGTAAGGTTTAATTGTGTTTTTTTTTTTACTAGACCAGTTCCGGAATTTGTACTATTTTGCTTGATCTTTTTTAAATTATTAATTATAGTAAAACTAGTCCTATAATTGGTATAAATTGTCATGAATATATTGAAGATAGAAATATAGATATACGTTTGTTTAAAAAAATTCAATAAAAGTTATCAAGTAAAAAGAGCTAGTCTGGGATAAGACAAGGAAAAAAAAGGGGGGGCGGGAGCAGATGGAAAGAAAAAAAGTCGCAAAGAGACAGTGAGAATAGCGTCAAACAAGTGATGGAGGTCAAGGTTATCCTTTTACAGGGACCTCTCGTGAGTCAGGAATCAATGGTGGACGGGTTGGTTTGAGGAAAGGGGGGGGGGGGATGATGAGGGCAGAAAAATATTGAGGCAAGGCTACCCAGCAAGGCTGCAGTGAGTATCGGTGATTAGTAGCAGGCATGGCAGCCTAGCAGAGAAAAAAAAAAGTAAAAAAAGACAAATGAGAGGAGGGGAGGACAGTGGAGGCGAGTCAAACAGATGGTCCTTTATACACCACCACCAGACCTGCTACCATAAACAAAAGAAAACACAGAAAATTAGCCAAGTTTATAGGCCAGTGATCTCCTAATTTTCTAAGATCCGCCTTTTTTAAATTTTTTTATTTGAATATACAGACTATCATTGAAGGAAAGCAAATTAAAATCATTTGAATTTCCGGTTTGAAAACCAGTTTTTAAGGCCATATTACTTCCCTTTACTAGTTCAACCAGTTGTTCCGTTGAAAGTTTAAATGTCGAGTAGAAGTATTCCAATGTATCTTGAATTCCTGTTTATGTAAACTATATTTTTATTTAAGATTTTTTGAATATAATTTTTGAGATTTTAGATATTCATTCCTAGGGGGCACCCGCCACTGGCCAAACGTCATGTGGAGATGCACCATAAAAAAAATGTTGAAGAGTCGAAATTGAAAAATAACGGTTGCCAAGAGGTGCAATTATTGTTCATATCCAATCTGTTTAGTTTTGTTTTTTTTTTTTTGGTCATAAAAACATCAAATCAATAGGGATTTAGGCTGATCTGTCAGATGGTAAACACACCAACAAAATCATTAACTATGTTGTCGAATTTTTGATCTATATTGCTATTGTACAGTAGTTACGCTAAAGTCGTCAGTTGTAGTCAAACTGAATTTCCATTTGATTGGATCAATAAAAATTATCCTATCTTATAATTTTGGATCTTTCCTAATGCTCCTATATCTGCAACTATGACTTTATAATTGATGAACTCCAGCGGGTAGGCCTATATAAACACTTTGCTTTTGATCATGAACTAAAAAGGTCCAACACAATCATTAACTATGAACAATTTTGAAACTTCTCTCTTTGTAATGAACATGAAAAACTGATCTTGTTTGGATCACTCGCTTTCGATCATAAATCTGCTTCTAAGACTTCATAATTGATGAACTCCAACGGGTATATTACAACAAACAGTGTATTTGATCATGAACTATTATAAACTTCACTTAACCTTGACTTCTCAACAGTATTATATGGTCTGGACGTAGATGCGTTAACCTGTTTGTCTTGTATGTTAGTATAAATGAAAGTATACTGTGAATAAACCTTTTTTTTTTTAAAGTGGAACTTCAGGAAAGTGACAACAGGCTGGGTTCGAAGCTTCAAACTTTGATAGGACCTGACATACGCAGGAGAAGTGCTGGCCACAAGATACCCTCGTTAATAGTCCAATAGATACAGATGACCTTTACTTTTTTTAAAACTGGTCAGCGCATGACATTCTCTAGTACAGAATATGTTGAAACAGTTACAAAAAATATTATTCAATAGTGTGCGCAAGAGACGTTCCTTTTGGGTCAAAGTTATGGCTTAGCAATAAACGGACTTTATTTTTCAAAGCAAACAGAAGGAACACAGCTCTGCCGGGAAGACTGACCCGTCTTCATAGAGTTCCATAACAATTAGAGCAAGAAATCTTTAGATCTGCTTCTTTTTCCAATGCCATATTCCTAAATACTAGCAAGTATAGAAGATTTTCATAAACAGAGTCTATGGTGTTTCCGGTGTACATTATATAAAACTTGATGAACCTTACATTTGTAAAAAAAAAAAATGTGTATACATTTCAACACTGCAGATTAAATTTTTTTGGCTCCCTGCTCGTGTGGTTCGCGCGCTGGACTGTCGCTCGGCCATTCGGATTTATCGATGGACCCGGGTTCAAACTCTGCCCGCTCCGATTCCCTGTCATCCTGAAGGAGGTTAGGAGCAGAAGTAATTTCTCTTCAACTCTGAAGGAACATCCGAAACATGCCAAACATTGTTTTCTAAGCTCCTCGGCTTGCAGCCTAAAGTTATTGATTTATTGGCTACAGTGATCCTTTAATATAAAGTCCTCGATATTTTGTACTTTGTTTATGTATTCAAAACCCCCTTTCAGTCTTCCTCGTTTAATGGCAGCCCCACATACACACCAAGATATTTCTCCATATTGCTTTTTTTTTTCTCTCTTACTGTATTCGAGTGTCTATACAAATGTAAACCGGATCTTAAACTCATAACTTAAACAAAGAACAGATAACTGTGATTAACCTTATTATGAAAATGTCCCACTAACTTTTAAAAACCAAAGTTTCAAAACTAACACTGTTACACTTAAGCCTTGGGATGATAAGATGTTTTAATTAGAACACTCTTAGAAAATAAGAATAAAGACGTTTCTAATTATAGTAGACGAGATTCGTCATTCTGACAACTATTAATAAAACGCACAAACCAACAAACCATATTAAATTTAACTTGAGCGACTACAGAGAAGCAGGACAACAGTAGCGTAGCAAGAGATTTGAGGTCGAGGAGGGGGGGGGTCTCTTAATGGGCCCCTGCATTTTTACATTCGACATCATGTCATGAGATAATGTACTTCATAAATATATAAGTGTAATGTGTGGAAAACATGCTAAATATACTCTAATTTACATAACAACATGAATAGCAAAAATAACATGGCATTGGCTTAATATTTAATGTACGAGAAAAACTGGACACTCACTTGGGAGGTCCACCTAAAGTGGGGTCCTGTGGGGATTCTTCAATTTTGAACTCCCTCCCTCCATCCTAGCTAACACTGCAGGAAACATAGCATTCCCGACATTGCCCTATTAAAAGCTCCCAAAAGAACACTAAGTGTAGAACCGATCATTTGGGGTCCTTTATAGACGAGACATGGCGGACTCTGTATTCTCATTTCAAATCTTCATGAAACATAAAATGACCCTGTATAGTTAACCCACAGACCGCTGACTAATCTCTTTTCCAACTCATGAAGACACTTGTCCAGAGAATGTTATTGTTTCCCTTTATTATTATTTAACATATGTTATTATTATATTAATATCAGTGTATAAAAAATAAAAACTATATAAAATCCTTTCATTAGCATCTAGCATACATTTTTTAAAAAGGCTCTTTAATGTCCAAATAAAAAAATTTATAAATTTCAACCTTTAGTTAATAAATAATAAGACAAAAGAGTTAAGACCCTTTTTAAAAAAAAAAAAAAAAAAAAACATTTTCCCGCTAAAAATATCGTAAGCTGCTCCTTTTCCCACAGTTGTATTCTCAGTAAATTCTTGTCAGTTGAGCGTATGAATTGAAAAGAATGTAATTAATACATTCATGCTGTTGTGGACAAAAGGGGTCATCGCTTTTCCTTGACCTGTTACTATTTCCGTCAAGGTGAAGTACATGTCTGCGTAATTTGATCTGTTTGGTGGTGTCCCTTAAGACTTCGAAAAAAAAAAAGGAAAAGGCTTGTAGGAGAGGTTTTCGCTGAATTTAAGAGCTCTTCAAATTGTCATACTGTTTTCATTAAAAAAAAACTTTTTACAAAAGTTATATTAACTCACTTTGTCTGTTTGTCTGTCTGTCTGATACAAATTTGGAACACATTATTTCTCCCACTTCCCATTCTTGGATCGAGTTTAAACTTTTTGAAACTATATATTGTCGAAGACAACACATAAATCAATCAAACAATTAACCAAATGGTTGATGTTGTTGTTTTTTTGTCAAAAAAGGAAATAATTCATAAACTATTGAGATACATTGATATAAATGTGGAGTTATTCCCCTTAAGTTTCGTTACTTTTTCTCATTTGTTTGCTTTTTAAATTATTATTATTATTATTATTTTGTTTGTTACTTGTTTAAAGTTCAGTTACTATATTAATAGTTAACGGTGAAATACGAAAGGAAGGCAACCAGTGAAAAAGGATGTATGATTCTTGTAAGGACCGTCTTCTTGTACATTATACATTATACAGTGCACTTTGTTTTTGGACCTAAAACAACGGTCCTTTAGCAAATGTTTGGCCTGTGAACTCTACAGTCCATTACGTAGAAGCGAACGGCCCGATTTCAAACCCCTCCCCCCCCCCCCCAAAAAAAAAAAAAAACCCATATACTTTTAGCCCGTGAATTTGATTACTACTTATCTTCCCCACACTCTGCCTAAAAAGTAGTCGGACCGAAATCTCTGACTATTCTTCGGCTATTTCGGCTCTTTATAGAAATAATTGATATGCTAATTTTCGGCAGAAGCCCTTTTTTTTATTATTAATCATTTGCATCGAACGCTTGCGTAGAATTTTTACTGTAAACCTCTTCTTTTTTTTCACTTTCAATAAAATAGTCCTCATTTGATCGCTCTTCCCAGCATTCCTTAGGTCGTGATTTAGAACGACCAGATTTATTTCGATCTCCCCACCCCCGCCCCACACTTATATACCTCTGGCCAGTGAAGTCTAATATTACATTTCATTCATCCCCGCCGCATCTTCAAAATAGTCTCTAAACTCTAAACATTTTTCGTGTTACAAGATCAGCTGTCGTCATCGAGAAGTACATAGAAGTCAAACTCATAAAGCGCTGGTAGTGAATGTGTATGTGTTTTGTGAGTGAACGTCGTTCGAATTATTCATCCATGTTGTTTTTGTAAAGTAGTTACGCTGATGTTGTCAATTGTAGTCAAACTGAATTATCATTTGATCGGATCAATAAAATTATCTTATCTAGTCAGTATAGTTATTTAGCGTACTCATAGTTACCCAGGGTCTTTGGAAGAAGCCTCTTATCTTATGTTATAACTGATTAGAAATAATTAATGCAATTTATTTTTAAACAGTATTTTTTTCTCTTGTTTAATCTACATATTGAGTTACTTTGTAGCGAAGAAAAAAATTAAATGGCAAATTGTAGATTTATTTCGTTATCATTTTTCTTCACAGCAATTCCTTCTTTTTATATTTCCACGTTCCATTTTAGGTTACAAACAATTTTTGGGTCAAATTCTGTCAAACTGTTCAAAATGGGTGCACCATACTTTCTATTATCTGCAAACTGTAAAACGTTTTTCTCTAGCTTTAGGTAGCGAAGATCTTTTTTTTCCTATTCAAGGACAAAGACGTCTGTATTTGCATTGTAGTTATAAACAGGGCCGGCCCAAAAATTTGCGGGGCCCTATGCGAAATAGATTGCGCTGGGCCCAGTCAGTGTAGGGATAAGGATAATAAGTGAAAATTAAGATTTTGTATTTAAAAAAAAATTCGTCTTTGCATTACATTGTTATTAATTGAAAGCTGACAATGCCGTTTTCTTTTTATCGCGCGTAGTATTAGCGTTTTCTATTAAGATGACACCCCAAAACAACAATTTTATCTATTTTTAAGATTTGTATGAGTTTTCAGGAGATTTTTAATAATTTCGGCTTTTTTCCAGGACTTTTCGTATATTTTGCAATTTTAAGAGATTTCCAAGATCTCCCTGAAAATCAGGAGCCCGCGGGAATCTTTGTTATAAGTTATAATGGTTTAATTTAATAATTTACACCTACAATTAGCTCGGGCCCTATGAAAGTGCGGACCCACTGCGGCCGCATAGGTTGCAGTGGCCTTTGGCCGACCCTTGTTATAAATCCATATTTAAGTCTTAATTTTAAAAAAAAGGATATTGCAAATGTTGAAAAACTAAATAATTAAATTTAATTTGATGTCTAAGTAAGACACTTGAATTTTCTTGAAAGGCATCTCCAACAAGGTAGATTTGAATGGCTCTTTTGAAAAATTCAGTTCATACGTCTTTGCCTAAGCGGTTCTAGACCACATATGTTTAGCCGTCTTTCTAACGTCAGAACATTAAAAAAAATTTCTCCAAATAACGTACAATCGTTTGATGACTTCTTTTGCATGACCAGTAGAGGCTCGTCTTGCTGACCACGAGGATAATCTTAGGAAAAATTAAGCTAATTACAAACCTGTCTTCAACGTCCGTCTCACTTTGTTACTGGCCCGTCCCACTCCGTCCTAATTAAACTTTATTTGACCTGCGCTCTTCTGTTTAGTGGAAACGGTGCATTGTGGACACTTGAGAGACTGAATGGCATATTCACAATTCAAGTTCCTAGGGTTATAGGAATCAACTAGGCTCGTGATCCGGGCATGACAAATTTCTGAAGCTATGAATTCAAGAATACGTCTGGGGAGCATCTATGGATATCTTACAGCACTCCCCTAGAGCGAAACGCGGACTCCATTAGGAAAAGTTTGAAAATGTTATCATCAATAGTTTTTAATTGGAAGGGGTGACACCATGAGCGTACCGCACTCGCTTTTACCTATTCTAGGGACGCCACTGATCGGGACACCTCTGTTCTGAAACCAAGAGCTCTATCACACTACCACCACACACCCTAAGATATCACGCCTTTGTACATTGCATCAGATAACTAAAAATATTTCAAAAGTCATAAACAAACAACGTTTGCTAGTTTCCACACAATCCTAGTCAACATCTGACGTGATTTCTTTGTAATATTGTGCCAGCTTGAAAAGACCTCGTGACCTTGTATCATAAAGAGCTATTTTCTATTTTTATCATGAAAATCAATGACTTGAAGAGTTGAAATTTGAAGATTTCTATACAAAGGTTTATAACAGCAATTGGCTTTACGTTGTCAGATTCGATTTTAACTACAGTGCTAAAAATTGCACGCAAATTATTTTATGGTTTAAATGTATTGTTTATCAATAGTTCCGAACATTGGATACACCAAATATAACTTGCTATTTAAAGATTGGCCTACATTTTAATAAAAATCTTAAATTATCCCTTTTTTTTTAAGGTCCGTTTTCTTGTAAATTAATTAAAAGTGTGTAAGATTTTTTTTAACTAATAAAAATATTTATATTTATGTATATATATAAATAGACATATAGATATAGACATATATACATAGAAATATATAAATAGAAATATATAAATAAACATATATATTTATTTCAAAGGTTGACAGTATTATAATCATAATAGTATGTGTTTAAAAAAATGAGAAACCCACTTACATATAAAGTAATAAGGATTAAATCATTTAGATATATCGAGTTTTTGAGCCATTGTGCACTCCTTAACTATAGCACCAGCCTTAGTGTTCTAGAACCAGCCATCGTGTCCTAACAGCAGCTATCATTTCTAGAACCAGCCATCGTGTCCTAACAGCAGCCATCATTTCTAGAACCAGCCATCGTGTCCTAACAGCAGCCATCGTGGTCTTACAGAAGCCATCGTGTCCTTACAGCAGCCATCGTGTCCAAACAGCAGCTATCGTGTCCTAACAACAGCCATCGTGTCTTAACAGCAGCCATCGTGTCCTAACAGTAGCCATCGTGTCCTAACAGCAGCAATCGTGTCTTAACAGCAGCCATTTTGTCCTAACAGCAGCCATCGTGACCTTACAGCAACTAGCGTGTCCTAACAGCAGCTATCGTGTCCTAACAGCAGCCATCGTATTCTCACAGCAGCCATCGTGTCCTAACAGTAGCCATCGTGTCTTAACAGCAGCCATCGTGTCTTAACAGCAGCCATCTGGCCTTACAGCAACTAGCGTGTCCTAACAGCAGCCATCGTGGCCTTACAGCAGCCATCGTGGCCTTACAGCAACTAGCGTGTCCTTACAGCAGCCATTGTGTCCTTACAGCAGCCATCGGGTCCTAACAGCAGCCATCGGGTCCTAACAGCAGCCATCATGTCCTAACAGCAGCCATCGTGTCTTAACAGCAGCCATCGTGTCCTAACAGCAGCCATCGTGGCCTTACAGCAACTAGCGTGTCCTAACAGGAGCCATCGTGTCCTAACAGCAGCCATCGTGTCCTAACAGCAGCCATCGTGTCCTTACAGCAGCCATCGTGGCCTTACAGCAGCCATCGTGGCCTTACAGCAGCCATCGTGGCCTTACAGCAACTAGCGTGTCCTAACAGCAGCCATCGTGTCCTAACAGCAGCCATCGTGTCCTAACAGCAGCCATCGTGTCCTAACAGCAGCCATTGTGTCCTAACAGCAGCCATCGTGTCCTAACAGCAGCCATCGTGTCCTTACAGCAGCCATCGTGGCCTTACAGCAACTAGCGTGTCCTAACAGCAGCCATCGTGTCCTAACAGAAGCCATCGTGTCCTAACAGCAGCCATCGTGTCCTAACATCAGCCATTGTGTCCTAACAGCAGCCATCATGTCCTCACAGCAGCCATCGTATCCTTACAGCAGCCATCGTGTCCTAACAGCAGCCATCGTGGCCTTACAGCAACTAGCGTGTCCTAACAGCAGCCATCGTGTCCTAACAGCAGCCATCGTGTCCTAACAGCAGCCTTTTTTTTCATTTCTTGCGTTGCTAAGATAGACAGCTATATGACGTCATCAACAACCCTGTCAGAAAAAAAAAACAACGTCTAGGATCATAGAGAAGCAGACGAGTGTCCTTGGTAACCAAACAAAGGCAATGACGACAAGACATTCACTACCAACTTCTAATTATATGTTCTCGTCTGATTCATCATGTCGGGTCATAGTACACCAGTAAGGGGGAGGAAAAAAAAGATGAATGAAAGAAGAGACGGGTGAGTGTGGATAGCAAAAGGCGGTTCATTTTTTTTTTCTTCTATTTTTAGGTTTTTACTACTGGGGTCATGGAGAGGTCGTTTACGACATTAGATATTCACTATTACGACATTGATGGGGAAAGGCTTTTTATTCAGATTACAATAACTGAACCTCGAGCAAATCAATACTTACTTATTTGAATTTACAGTTTTTAAAATGCGAAACAAACTGTACATCTTTGTATTGGGTGAATAAATTATAGACAAGATGAAATGACTGGTGAAATATACTCGCTTCAATTTTTTTTAAAAAAAGCTGAAATTTTTTTTTATTGAAAAAAAAAAAAGTTTTCAAGTATGAAAGATGATTAGCAATATTAATTTCACAAAGATAATATGATAAGTCGAATGTCTTCGAGTCCCAACGATTATTGGGGAGTGCAGTATTTTACGTGAGCACGATGATCCGACCTCATTCACCAATCGTAAACAAACAGCATTTAGTCACGTGATCTTATTGATAAAACAACGAAAAAAAAACTGTCATGTGACAACCATCATGAATTAAAACATGAGATCGTAAATTATATAGAAGAGATAGAGCACCACGTGGCTAAATGTTGTTTGTTTACGACTGGTGAATGAGGTCCATTGTAGCCTTTATATTTTGTAATTTCTGGATGATGGTTAATACAAAATACAACAAATAACCATGCACTGAATCTCAAAGTCTCGTGCTGCTATTTATAGCACCTACACACTGAAGCATTCGTTTGTTAGAGACCCAACAAATTTTTTTTTGTCGTACAAAAGATAGCTAAGTTCAAAGTTCAATGTGTCCTAATCTCATTACAGGTGAATAAATAAGAACCCAAGCGTCACTGGAAGTTGTAAGAAAGAATCTGAAAGTAAAATCAAAATTAAATGTTTAAATTTTTGCAGGATTGAAGACTTATTAGTCAGCTGTCGTCTCTAGTTCTACTGTTTTTCTGTGTTATAATAAATTAATTAATGTTAGATTATTGATTTATTGTTCAATATAGGACAACAAAAATTATAGCATTGTTCCAACTAATTAGCCAATCGCTTCAAAACATTTTATATTGGTATTTGCATCGCGAAACTATGAATGATTGTCTTTCTCTGAGAGAGTGTAGCAAGTGGTTTAATGTTGGCTTAGCCTATCGTCTAAAGTGAGAAATTAAAATATAAACCCGATTGTTTACATTTCAGACCTTGCGATCTATAAGGGCAGATGATATTAAGGTCATCTGTTTCTATGGCCAACGGTTAACAAGCAAGGTGTTATGTGGCCAGCACAACGACCAACCGCCTTTACTTTCCCTAACTAAAGTCAAGTACCCATTAGAGTTGGGTGGACTCACTGACGCCATAAATATCCCGAAATTAAAAATCAGGTTCGGAAGCCGATCGCTTAACCACTCAGCCACCGCGCCCCCTATAAGCCCGACGCCTTTATGTTTTGTAGAAAACTGAACCTCGGTGCCTGTTTTAGGCTTGTACTTGTATGGTGCCCCAACGGTCCAAAAGTCTAAGGGATAGGTGAATGTGATGCTAGCTGCTTAAAGTGTGTGGGTTTTTGGACAAATGGACTTTGGGGCTTAATCCGTCCGCGAACACTAGTCCTAGCAACAATTTGACAACATACATTTTAGACTTATCTGATGTGTAACACTAGCGTTAGTTTAGAAGAATAATCTACAAATCTACAAATGGTCCTTCTTCCTTAGTGCTATTAGAGCATGGAATGGGTTGCCTCAGCTAGCAAGGAAAACCAATGACTTGGCAGAATTTGTCATTGATTAACATGCATGACTGAATGCATGACGAGTAGGACGTAATCATCTTCTTTTCTGTAGTAACGTCTGCATTATATAAGATAAGATAAGATAAGAATCTTATGCATGAACCCTCACATCATTCAGACAATAGAGGCACTGAAATAGCCTATAGGCTTTATAAACCACCACCACCACCCTTCTCCGCCTGTTTGTTATACTTGACCTTGAATTGTGGCACAAAGTAGCGTAGTGACATTAAATTTGCCAATGTCAACAAATCCTGCCACTCGAAACTGACACGCGCTTATGACAGCTCTATTAAACATACTTAAGCGCGCTGTTAGAAAATATTTGTTTGGCAGCCAACAAACTCGAATCTCGAATGAATGTTTAAAAAAAATGAGGGCGAAAGTGACGTTGGGGTAACTCCTGTCCGTCCTCCACTATCATCACCAAGAAGCGAGAGAGTAAGACCTCAAAACCAGGGAAGTTGAGATTGGTTCCAATCCAAAAGCCAGACGAATGTAAAAGTCGCCAGAGAAAGTATTTGGACTTAAAGACATGGGGGGAGTGCTGGTCGAGTGGTAGAGCACTTTTGCTTCCCAACCGATGGGATTTTAAATTTTGTGATTTTAAGGGCGCCCCTGAGTCAAACACTGACCTGCGACGTTGAAATCAAACAATTTTCCGAACATTAAAAGGATTACAGCACGTAATCAGCACAATAGCTAACAGCTAGATAATCTGTACACTAAATGATTTCTGAACTTAAGCGCTGACATATTATATAACTCTCTTTGCTTTCTTCTTTAAAATTATCGTGATTAAAAGGGAGCTGTTAATCAGACTATGGAAACACCAATGCAGACACACACAGAAACATATTTCAACATAGACGCTTCACAACTAAAAGTCTCAAATTTCATTTCTTCATATCGGTTTTTTTTTCTCATTTTTCCCTCTCTCTAGATTTTATTTGCAGAACCAGTGTCGTATTTAGGCGTGGGAAGGTCCTAAGCTATTTGAGATATGGGACGTATTGTGCTCCATCATGAGTCTAGATATTATATGTCAGTGCAAGTTTGTGCTGCCTTGAGGTAAATCCGGCCCTGTGCAGAAAGTAAACGCTATCTTAGAAGTCAAGTGTAACTTAACTTTGAATGTGAAAGTTCCCAATGATGAATCAATATCTGTGCCATTGTTTTCTGTTTTGTTTATTTAATGAGTATCATGATTCAATAGTATATTATTTTTATAAATGGATAGGTTCTTGAAGACCTTTTGAGGCTCGAACGTGTTGGGTTTTTTTAATTTTTATTGTCACGATCATGTTTAAAACATTGCTTCCCCTTGTTTTCCACCTATTTGACTAAATAACGAACACTTCAACACTTATTTTACAACTCTCTCTCTCTGTCTGTCTGGTAAAAAGTTTGTACACGTTATTTCTTCAACACCCAGTCTGGGATCAAGCTGAAATTTTGTACAATTATTTTTATTGTATTTATTTTACAAAGACTGGAGGCCATTTAGTAAGGGAGATGTTATATTTACGATATTTTAACACATTTATGCAAACGGTTTTAGATTGTTTGTCAAAAACTTTACATACTGTTGGGGCACCACACAAGATCTGTCAACCTTCTTTCTCCATTCTTCTCTGTCATTTGCCTTTGATAGAATTTCATTCTGATGTTCTTTCTGAAAATATTGAAATCTGCCTTTTTACGTGCCCGGATGGACCACTTTGGGGGCCAATTTTGAGTTTGTGTTTCCACACAAACTGTCTTTGTAACCTTGTTTTTAATTGATTCATGTACTGTCATCGACTAAGAATAATTATTATGCAACATTTCAACTTAATATGAGAATGAAAAAAAAAAAAAGTGTAGAAAACGTCATAAGGGGAATAACCTATACAGCCACATAGCTCAATAACTCGCACTAATTTCAGTTTTTCGACACCTAACAAAATAAGTAATTACCAATCATTTTTAGCTAATTGTTTTTTGTTATTTAAACATGTTTTTATTAGGTACAACAAATAATTGTGTAAATTTTCAACTTGTTCCGAGATTAGGTGTGGGAGATATGACGTGCAAAAATCGTACTACTTTGGAAGCTCAGCCATGAGCTTAGTAAAAACATATTTATCTGTATATGAAATGCCCCTGTATTATAATTGGTGGTTCTATTATATTTAAAACCCTACATTACAAAAACGGCGATCTATTAAAGTTGTCGGAGTTTGAATATATCCTCGGGTACAATGTTTACTATCGTATTAATGGGATTGGGTAGGGGAGTGAGGACTACGCCATGAGGGTGTGAGGCCCCCCTGTGAACCTGGTACTTTTTTTTTTAAAGACGCCCTAGCGTTCCCCTTTTACACTGACTCGTCTTATTCACTCCCCATCCCGGTATCCACCCCGAATTGAGCCCGCACGCACCGCACGCACCACACACACACACACCACACACACTGGCAGAGACACAGACATCTTTACAACCGTGAACCCTTTCCCACCCCTATCTCTGCTAGCTTAGGCGGGGTCACGGCCCGGTCAGTAACGAGTTTCGCCCGGGCCGCTGCTCGGTCGATGTCCGCTATTTGGCACGCTACCATCGAGCAAGCTCTGGCTGAAACACTGCTACCCACCTGGGTCGACTCGAAAACAACTAAAGGTTTCTTTTCAAATCATTTGTTTGATCAGTTTCTCATTGCGATCATGGCGATGTTAACGAATCAAAGCATATTTTGAAAGTTTCATAACCTGATTCAGATTAAATTTGAACTTTTATAATTTTACTTATTAGGGGTGATTCGAACCTGATCATTCTTACTTAGGACTTTTGGTTTTTTTTCAAATATGGCGTCACGGATTTCCCAGAGTACACTGGTGCGCATCAGACGAGATCCGCCATTGACAATACGAAGCAGACGTGAATACAGCATTAGCCACGAGGCAAAAGGTTTGGTACAGAGCGCAAGGAGTAGACCCACCGTTTCGGTATGCAACATTGGTCTTTCCGGCGGCCCCCTTTGACCATAAACGACAAAGAGGGGGGAAAAATGGAAAGAAAGAGGGGGAAAAAAGCGACGGAAAGAAAGAACAAAAAACATATTACTGACTAGAGTTCAAATCTGCCCATGATTTTTTTTTCCTTCTAATAATCCGCGTGCTTTCTCGTTCTTTCTCGCGCGCGCTGATATTAAAAGAAAAGATTATTTCGCACGCTAATATTACGTCGAGTGATGTATTCGCGCTGGATACGATTTTTATTACGATTGTAATTCTCGTGTTCAGAAATCAAGCCCAAGGACGACCTAGAGACCAAGAGAAATGTCGATACCGATTTTAAGCAAAGCGTACAAACTTTGTGATAACTTCTGCCTCCAACGTGGAACAATGAAAGTACTTTACAAGTGTTGATTGTATTTTTTTACTCGACGGATGTGCACAAAGTGACCAGGAAAAGACTTGCAGTTTTTAAAATATATTTATATTATTGAATTCATTAATACAATTTAGCTGTGCAGTTGGGAACAGAAGAAATGTGTATGAATACTGGGGAAAAGACTTTGATTTCATTGATTTATTCCAAGATTGCTGTTCTTAGGGGAAGACTACTCTGTGAAGGTAAGCGTTAAATATTACAAGACTGTTAAGAGTTGGCGTCAATAATGCTTCCTCATTTACTCGAGAAATGTTCTTAATTTTAAATTCAGCTAAAACACTTTTTTTTTTTTAACTTGGCATCTAGTTTAACGCCTCGTGACTTCGTCACGGATGAGTACTTAAGATCCAGAATAATTTTTAAGCTAGATGCCCGCATGCATAGCCAAGGAGTATTTTGGTCTGCGCTCGGTTATTCCCCCCTTATTAATATGTTTTGTTTGAAGTGTTACGATGCACATTGTCATGGCCTCTCTCTCTCGCTGGATCTAAATTGTCTAGTTTCAGCATTACCGCTTGATTTCATTGAACTAAAAAGCTCTATATCTACTTACTTTAAGCTGTTTTAAAAAAAGCTATTCACTAGCCCACGGTTGTCATTGCAAGTCATTGTTTTGCTTTATCCTTTTTATCATGACTTTTCCTTGTTTTTTAACTCTAGATCTATTGCATTGGAGGGTTAGTGTAGATCTAGTAATTACGGGCAATAAAGGATACTTGTGTTTGGGGGATGGAAGGGGAATAACCAAGGATATTACTGTGAAACATGTTCTGTTTAACTAAAAACTAAACCATGCATACACATTTTGAAATTGTTCAAGCCTAGTTGTTGTTTTTTCTTCTTCCGAAATTTATATTCATTTTATTTTTAATTCCTTTAATATTCTTGCTTAGTTTCTTTTTTTTTTTTTATTTTTGGTGACTCTTTCTGTTAATTTTATTTCCTTTTTTGTTTCTTTTTGACGTATGAATGGCACCTTGTAGACTGCGTTATCTAGCTATATAAAAATAAATGTATATTCTATTCAATAACGCTCCTATATCTCATACATCTAGATCTAGTGCGTTTGCACTTTAACATGGGTTTGGATGTGGAGGGTGTCAACGAAGTAATTGGGCTTTAGGGGGAGGTAAATCTTACACGGCCACAATGCTCTTTCATTTCTGAAAAGTTTGAGATTTAAAAAAATTTATTAAATGAATATTTAATCAAGGCTGTATCACATTGTAGGACTATATGTGATTGTGCACATAGCACCTCCTATTACTCAGTTTAGAACATTACTTATATCTGATAATTTTGACATATAAAAGTGGTTTCACAATTCTGAGTTACAATAACAAATTCATCAATGTACAGAGATAAACAGCGGTTGTGATCACTAGTTGAATCCAGACTCTTATCTCATTTCTTCATTAAATCCAAAAGTCAGCAACTAATCTACAGATTCAAGAAAATGTCTCTCGGACAATAAAATAAATTTTACTGCATTAGTTCAAATTTTTTCGTAAGAATGTTTTACCCTCATAAAATGTAATCATGGGGCAAATAGGTACATCGAGATTGAAGCTAGAGCGGCCACAGTAGTGCCGCCACTGCATTGATCGTCCAGCTTCTCATTTGGAGATTATCTTATTCTAGGCCTTGGCATACAGTTTCTAATTGAGTGCTTTGTCTATTTGAATTTCAATCTTGAACATGGTTTTTGTTGTTTTTTTAAATCGGGGAAGATAAAAAACATACTAATGCTTCGGTGTCCAGAAAAACGGAATGGCAGATAAAACAAGGATAGGCAGAACAAGGAAAATAAATGGAAGAGAAAGCTTTAAGTTGTCGATGATCTAAACTCAGTATTCAATGTAACAGCAGTGACTAACTCGTGCTTAGCTGTAAATAACTACTTTGGCGACTATATAATGAATACAAGGGAAAGCGTTAAAGCAATCTGTATACAAGTTGTTTAAACAAAGCAGTGGTTACATTACCACCCCACCCCATATCATTAAATACAGCCCAATGCGACAGTACACACACACATAATACATCACACATCTTTTTTTTGTGTGTGTCTCATAAAGAGACTATCAAACTGCAAGAGGTTGATACAGACTGAATCACTTGAATGGAGATGACCTTTGTCCACTCTGACCTACGTGTGACACTTAGAAATTAGAACTAAGCGCGCGAGAGAGTGGGGGGGGGGGGGCGTGTTAAAAATAATGCTTGGCTAGCGAAAATGTTAATTGGGAGTTAAACTCAAAGGTGAAGGGCGGCAGGGAAATGGCGGGGGGGGGGGGGGGGGGGGGAGCCTACCAATCACGTCTGCCGTGCTTTCTGAGACAACGTATGCAAGTATTTGTCCAGTACCAGGTGTGTAGTATTGAAAAAAAGCACATGCTTAATGAGGCAGAGGTGGCTGAAAGGGGGCTCTGGGAGTTTCCTATTCATTGGCGTAGTTAGGGTGAGGTGAGGGGGTCCTAATTTGAACCCCCCACCCCACTTGAGTGGAGGCCCCCCCCCCAAATGTCTGAAATGTGTTTTTACGTTAAATATGACGCGTTATATCATGTCATCTTGAATGAGGTCAAACACCCCCTGGCCCTCAAATACCTAGCTACGCCACTGGTCATATGAGTGGCCTAACCCTAGCTGGGACTGTAACCCAAAATATTATGGTACGAACTTTCACGGTAGGTCTACGTTGTAAGGCTTCGGCAATATAAACAAGTCCGTGTTGAAGAGAATGTTTACAAATAGATCCACCCACCATACTTGTGTACCTCGCGTGAGATTGTCTGGAGCCCCAGCATATTATTTAGGATGCAACTAAAGAATCTCCATAACACGAATCCACTGCGAAATTTCGCCTCTGGAGAATGTACACAAGTTAATTTATGTTGGCATGGAAAATAGTTTTAAAAAGCACATGCTTGACATCTCAGACGAAAGTAAACCTTTAAAATTTGAAATTATGAACAGACTTTAAAAAAAAATGACACGTTCTCCTGAGTTTTGGTTTAACGCTAAAAGTAGACATTGATGCTGCAATGGTGGCCAGTCGTTGTTCAGGAACTGCATTACAGACAAAACTATCTAAATATGTTGTAAAACCGAAGTCCTCTAACGAAAGGGCCCACAAATGCAACTTTTTACAAATAAAATTGAAACATCAAACCTCCAACAATCTTAGTGCCCCCCCCCCCAAAACAAAATTGTCATTCCTGATGGTGCCCACAATCAAATCTCATTCCTGTTAGTGCCCACAATCAAATCTCAATATCTCATTCCTGTTAGTGCCCACAATCAAATCTCAATATCTCATTCCTGTTATTGCCCACAATCAAATCTCAATATCTCATTCCTGTTAGTGCCCACAATCAAATCTCAATATCTCATTCCTGTTAGTGCCCACAATCAAATCTCAATATCTCATTCCTGTTATTGCCCACAATCAAATCTCAATATTTCATTCCTGTTATTGCCCACAATCAAATCTCAATATCTCATTCCTGTTATTGCCAAAATCAAATCTCCTCCCTGTTGAAAATGTTCCCAATTAAAGTCTCATCCCTATCAATGTTAAGTCAAATCTCATGTTTTTTTTTAAGCGGGTCCGATATCTCTTCCCATCCCCGATAAAACGTACAGGATTGAACAATCAAGTCCACAATAGTTTTACAGCCAATACAAAACAATGTACACGATTCTGAACTTGAAAAACGTCTGCCAAAACTAAGGTCACCCACGACTGCACAGCTTTCAAATTTTTCTATAAGAAGATTAATAGGCCAACTTTAAACAATTTTGAAATAATCAAATTTTCTTATTAGGAATACAACCAGTGGCGTAGCATCCATGGCGCGAAGGGGTTCAATGAACCCGGGCCCACGACCAATAGTGGCCAACATCTGTGGCATAGCAACTATGTTGCGAAGGAGTTTATAACGCTTGGGCCCATCACTCCTGGCCAGTTGGGGCCCACATTAGAACGTAGGAAGAACATTTGTTCGTTCCTTAGAAACACTTTTAAGTCGTTGAACTCTTAAGTTGTACAAACATTGACTTTTAAGACACTATTATATGCAGTTCTACTTGAATCAAACGTTATGACATAATTACTTATTTTTTGTTTAAAAGGTACGATCTTTACATTGGAATGTCTTTTCATTTAGATTACTTCATTTTTTTGTCACACACTAAATTTCTTATTGGCTGGAGGGGGGGCAAACCTAGATGATCTTGAACCCGGGCCCACGGGTACCTTGCTACGCCACTGATAACACAACGTAACTGAAATGCTCAAACTGATGTGTGATCAAAGTTTTAAAACATTTCAAAATTGTTCACACAACAAACAAATATACAAGATCCCATGCATTTCATTATTATAGTGTAATTTAATGAATGTATTGGTCTGTATCTTTTCGACTTTTCAATGTTACAATCGCTTACGTTTTCTATGCAAACTAACTAAAGCTTTTTTATTTCAAGTATTCTCTGACTTCATGCAAGACATTTGATATGGGATTGGGCACATGTATGCCACATATCCGATCTCTTAATAGCATAGAAAAAAAAACTAAAACTTTAACTATAGGAGTTGGAAATTCACAGCAGCACGAGTCAATGGACAACCAATTTCGGACCAATGTTGACCTCAGACAATGAAACCTGCTTTGTCTTGTGAGTTTTCGGCAATGTCATCTTTCTGAACTGGTGACTTAACAAGAGAAACATTTGAACAAATACTTTGAAAAAAAACGTTTCAATTAGTTTGGATCAGTCTTGTAATAAAATTTGTAACAGATCTAGACCAACAATAATAATCTGTGCGATTAGAAATATTTTTACCAATTGTTTAGCGGAGTTTAGCACTATTTCATGCTATTAGCTTTCTCAATACACTGTGATCCTATCACTTATCTGGACCAGTTGCTAAATGAGAAAGGGGAGGGGGGTGGGGTGCAGGTGACTAGTGCAATGACAAGAATGAGCTTGTCTGAGTTATCGTTATCACGAGTTATGAATTATTATGTTCTTACTATGTTATTACTTTTGCTGAACGATTTAATTAGACATGTTCAAACAATATCCAATTTTTATTGGCAAAAGAAAAATGAAGTTTAAAAAAAATGTGTAATTCAGTTGAAGGATTATGTGCTACAATTATATTAGTATCTGCGACGTTTAGTTACCCTGATGTTTTGTCATCTTGTAATATGTTTGGGGCACATTGGTACCCTTTTTTAAAAATTTAATAACTTGAATGGAAATTTGAAAATGGTCTTGTGATTATACATCTCATCTATACAGATAAAATCTACACCATATATTAAAAGAGAATTTTGGTAGGGGAATTAATATCTAACTACTTTAGGAAATAGTTGAGTAGACTCCCTTATATTTATTATGAATGATACAGTACGATGTTTCCATTCCACATCACATCACAACTCGTGATGTTTAGGTATATTATTGGATTTAAAGCGTCTCTTCGTGATTACATGACGATTCTTAGTAATAGACACATCTGGCCATAGGCAAACATTTGTTCATGTAAAAAATAATGAAAATAAAGTCAGTTGTTTTAAAACACGTATTTTTTGTTTTTTAAGTGGCACACTCGTAACTCTTTAGCGACACTGGAGCAATACTATCTGAGTGTGATCCATTCTAATGAGCGTACTACTGTCACTAGTTTCCACCTGCCCGTAGAGAGAAATGTTATAATGGAGATTTGCAAATTTGTCGTATTTTAGAAAGGACTTTATTAGACCATATTTACTTCATGTCTCTGAAGTGTTCATTTTGTTAAATGTGATAAATTGGTAATGCTAAACTCGAGGAAGTTCTGATTTTGAACAGAACTTGTACATTTCTGTGGTTTATTAATCGTTGATTTAACGAAGCCGCTATTTGCTAGAGGGGGAACTACTCTGTACTTGTTTAGTCCATTTCTTAAATGTCACGTTTTTCTCCCTTAGTAAAGCATGGCCGCGATGTGTAATTCTGGAACTAACGAAAAAACTGAGTGTTTTTCTAGTCAGAATTTCATTTTAAAAACGTGTCACGAGAAGCCACTGATTTAAGAACAAGTCAAATGAACCCCCTTTCTACCCCCCTCCCCACCCCCAACTCGTATATACTAACTAGCCGAATCTAAAATGATCACTTTGTGTGTGTCTAACAGTGACGTAGCTGGGTGGGGGTTGGAGAGAATCTGAAAATTTCACCGGGCCCCCAAATGAGTGGTTTTTTATATTAAATATTACGCAAAATGCAGGGCCCCCCAAAAGAGGTCAAGATCCCCCCCCCCCGTACACCCAAATGATGGAAAATTCCTAGCTATATGCCCCTGGTGTCTAATAGTAGTAAATGAAGGCCTACAGATTTGAGCCACAGATCGTATTAATAAAATAATCACTACAAAGCTGGAGCTCCAGCTAACAGCCGAACTAGATTGGTAAGTTTGTATTCCCCCACTTACGTTTGGGCGAAGACCTTCAAGAGCGCAAATCGCACTAAGATTTTAAATTCTATTTAACTCTTTCTCTCCGTAATTATTTACCACATTCTGGTGGAATCAACGCTGGTTTCGTCAGTTAGGAGAGAGTTAATATTACTGAATTCTGTGTTGCATATGACGTTTGTTGATCATTGTTTTACTACCAAGCCTTCCACGTTCTCGTAAAGCTTTACTAAAGAGTATTTTATTTATACGATTGTTTTTCTATTCTGTAGTAATTACAAACTATTATATACCAAAACTCGATTTCTTTTAACAAAGCTTCTATCAACTCTCTCTTTGTCTGTCTGGCCAAAAGTTTGTACACGTTATTTCCTCCACACCCAGTCTCGGATCAAGCTGAAATTTTGCACGATTTCTTTTACCTGACAACACAAGAATCAATTTAAAAATTTAAACCAATTAGTTAATTAACTCTCGGTAATAAATTACTTTGTTTGGTAGCTCAAAAAGGGAAAGAAATAGTACTTCACTGAAGTGGTGGTATAAGCTGAATTAGTCGCCAACATAGATTGTCGTCTGATGCTTATTACAGCTTTAATTAATGACTGATCCAAACTAATTGATACACTTAATACATGGCTTGTTGTTGTTTTGTGTATTTTGCTTGTTTTAAAATACGTTTACTATAGTGACTGAAATTCGCGTATTACACTTTATTGTCATTGATTTTCGTGCATTAAAAAATAAAATCTCAACAAAAAATTGTCTCTCCTTGTAAGGTAGGACATTAGCAGCTCACCGCTCTGATCAGGCTTCTCTTCTGCTGCACGCGCTGGTTTCAATATCACGCCTCCCATTCTCTTTCCTCAACAGTAGCACAAAAAAAGCTTACACACACACACATGAAAATCTTATCTCTCGGGGTGAAGGACCTCAGGGTTAGTAGCCAGTAATGAAAGGTAATTTGACGTTTGCTATGGGGCGGGAAAAAGTCACGACACGCTCACAAATGTAAGTCAATCTAGTCAACTGGACACGTGTTGAAAGATAGAGCGAAAGTTCAAAGTAAGAGATTAACCTACCCGCACCTAACTAGCACCAGTTGGAGCATTTTGATTAGCTGGAACATGCATTTAGCACTATAATACAACTTTTAATCTTCTCTACATTATGGTCACACATATGGTATAAACTTGGTGCAGTGGTCTGTGAATAGTGCGCTTCACTGGCGGGAAATTCACAAGCCACTCAATATACTTAACAGATGTCGGGTAACTTAGACATGAGCGGTCCCAGGGCCGGCCTTAAGCCACTGCAACCTATGCGGCCGCCGTGGATCCCGCACTTTCATAGGCCCCGCGCTAATTCTAGGTGGAAATTATTAATTTAAAACATAACATAACATAACATGTTTCTCGCGCCTACTGATTTTCTAGGAGGTAATGGAAATCTCCTGAAAGTATTAAATTGTACAGAAAACGCCTAAAAATCTCCTGAAAAATAGAAAACAAAAATTATATTGGTTTCATTTAAGAACTTGAGGTCAACAATTCACGAATATTTTGGCAATTCTTGCTATTGAGCTTGATCTATGTAAAAAACAGAAGTTTGATACACTATATCACTTCGCTACACGCAAGGCTCGTAATGTTAATTAGATCGTGATTTTTTACTTTGTAGAGAATGAATAAATTGCAACGACGAATTTATTTTCTAATATAAAATCATTATTTATTACCCTTATCAATACCAAGACTGAGCCCACCGCAATCTGTTTCGCATAGGGCCCCGCAAATGTTAAGGCCGCCCCTGGGTGGTCCTGTATATCCTTGAACAAGCCACTGGTCTCCTTGGGGACTGAAAACCATTTGACCCTCTATAAGCTACAAAGTGATGCCCAGCTTACGGTCCGAAAGCCATATCCGACCGACAACGAGGTCAAATCCGGCCACAGTGCTAAAAAAAAAAAGTTAAAAGGAAAAAAAAATGAAATAATTGAATAGCCCATGGCAAGCAAGTAAAAAAAAATATTTTGCTCCTTAAAATGTTGGTCATCTCTGCGCTATGGCTTCGTGTTCAGACATCAACCAGCACGTCATTAGAAATCTCTGTACTTGGGGAGGTCCTCGCAGTGCCGGCCTTAGATGTTTGGAGGCCGTAGGCGAAGTGAATTTGGTGGCTGCAAATGAAATTTTAAAAAAAAGCAGCGAAAAAAAAACTACGCATTGGATAAAACAAAATGTTTTGTTTTTTGGGGGGGTTTTTTTGGCGATTGGGTTAACAGGTATTGTTAATTTTTGGACATTTCCGCAGCTGTTTTGGGCATGTCATGACATTATGTGAACCGAGTTGGTGTCTCATTTATGCTGCCACATGACAAGAGCATCATGGCGTCGCGCTGTGAAAACTGGCGCACAAACTGCAGAGGACAAGAGAACAGCGTTGGCAGAAGAAAAGCGCCAGAGAAGAAAAGCAAGGTCCACGACACTAGCTCCAGCTGGAATAACCTGCTCAGTGTACAGCCGAACGTTCCGGGCTCACATAGGTCTCACCAGCAACAACCCCAGTGCAAGCCCTCAGCCCCCTGGATTACAAAAGTGGTCATCATCGAACCACGATGAACAAACTATATGCAGCCAGATATTCAAAAGTTAATGGCGGATAAACTTCGAAACTTCCAACATCCCATACATTAATCTAAATACTAAATTTCTTATAAAAACTTTATTGGGTATATTGTGGCCCGCCACACTTCTGTTGGAAATCAAATTGACCCGCGAGTTGACTAAGGTTGGGCACCACTAGATAATCAGTTTGTTATTTAGCTTCAGCGTTTATAATTGAAACGTCAAGAATATAATATGTGCGTCTAATTTAATGTGCTTTCTTTTTTGTTTGCTTGCTTGTACCTGTTTTCCAAAAGCAGTGGGTTTTTAATTAGTCATGCGCTGAGTCCGTCTCAGCGCCTGGTCCAAAACCTTGCTCGACAGGCTCTTGTTTGAGCTACAAGCGGACGACTGGTCTGACAGTTATCACGTTTAATCATCCCGTATAACAATTTTTCAAAAATAGTGTTTAATGAAACATAGCCTTGTATATTGTTACATCTATAAGGGGAGAGAACAAACATTGTGCTTCAGAAATACCTTAGCAGTTAGGTGTAATAGGTTTAACGAAATTTAACCAGATGAAAAAGAATTTAATATTTTGTAGTGTTATATTTATTTTTCCTCAACACAAAAAATTATTTATTTTTTTCAGTTATATTTAAGTAACCAAAGATGGTTTATGTACACACTTTAATAGAAGAAAAAAAACTTTCACCATCAAACACCATATTACAAAATCAATGAAACAAATGGAGTAGCAGTTACACATCATCATCTCATTTTAAAATTGAAATGTACTTTTAAAATATGTCCCTCGATTTAATGTGAAATTTGTTTGCTCTGTCCTGACTTTTAATTTTAAATGACAAATCGATAATTATTTTTTTATTTTATTTTTTAGAAAGATGATCTGATAACATTGCAACGTTTCAAGAATACATCAGCAAAGGTTTTAATAAGACATCAGTAAAATATGAACGAGTCAACACTCGCATGTCAAGAAACGGTCAAGGTAGGAGAGGTTTTTTTTACAAACGGGAAATAACTAGGTTTTTTTTTAAATAATAACGTTTTATACTTGTTATTTCCCTTTGTCTAAAAAAAAGTTACTTGTAAAAAATAAAACTTAACGTTGTTTATCTAAAATGAATTATTAGTAACACTAATCAACAGAGCTGTTTTTTTCTTTTAATTTATTTATTTTTGGCGATAACGTTTTGAATTATCTTAATTTTTTTTGGAGTTTCAAAATAATAATTAACAAGGTTTGGTACTAGCTGTTTTATCTCAAATTTTTCAAATAAAACCTGGAAGTCACTTGGCATCTGTAATTCGGTAATAACATATAAAACATAACGAGATAATTGTAATACTGATAGTAAATAAATAATCATACTAAATAATAATTAAGAAATGAACACTTAATAGATTTATGCTGAAATTGCTATCCCGTAACGAATTTTCATCCTGGAAGTCTGTCATAATAATAGAGATCCAATAATAATTGGCAAAAGTAAATCAGTACCTACACCAGGGGAGGTAGCTCTAGTCAAACGTATTTTTTTTTTACCAAATTACATCCCTTTGAATTGTGAACACTTGGATACAGAAGGTCTAAGAATTTTTTATTATTTTTTTGTACTGAAGTGAAGCTCGTCGATTCTTGTATATTTATATAAATCATAAATGCGTATTTGGTTGTGTTCGGGATACCGAAGAAAGAACATCTGACATGTTAAATAAAAACTATTTTTAGTAAATAATAGTTTTAAATTTTCGATCATTCGTTTTCCTTGCTCCAACTGTCTGTAGTGAAAGCTAAACACTAATAATGCCTGGATCCACCGTAGATCAACACGGCTTGTAAGCTTTACACATCTTCTTGTCACTGTCAAGTGTATCATTCGAAATATGCATTTTAAATAGTAGCCCCTAGTTCTTGGCTGTTTCTATATCCATTTATTTTAGTCTTTTTTTTTTATCGTGAAATGGTCACCTAAAGGCTTAGTAAGATACTTCCCCCGCTTCGCCTCCGACACCCCTAGCCCCCCCCCCCCCCCCCCAACCTTCCCGGTTCCACCAACACTGGCCACCTGCCCGTAAAACCTCTAGCTATTGGCTGGCAGTGAACGCGTTTGAATGGTCGCGGCCCTGTACCATAGCGGACCAATAGCCTCCGGTCTTCAATGACGGCGCGATGGAGTTATTTTTTTTTAACGTGGAAAGAGGAAGATTAAGAAAATAGGGGGGGGGGGGCGGGGGGGGCGGGGGGGAGGGGGGTAAAGTTACAAATCAGTGTTAACATTAACTTCTATAAATGACTGGAATGCCAGTGCTTGTAAACCGACAATTTTCTGACTTCTCTCACATTTACCTTAGCATTAAATTTTATTTTTTTTTTAATGTGCGGATCTAAACATTGAGGCAGTGGGGTACAGTGGGGGGGAGGGTTACAAGGCGCCAATGCAATAAGGCCCGTTAACACCAAGCCACCCCGCCCCCACCTCCGCACCTTATAACAAGACTATCATTCATATCTGCATACAAGTCATCAGTGGTCAGCAGTGAGCGATACAATACATACATAGAATAAGCGATTGTAGCGACAGAACTGTATACTTTATGTACGTAGTGTTTTGATACCGATTTTAGCGGCCTTACACTCCGGCTCCTGGTACGTCACTACATTGTGGAGAGGGGTCGGGATCTGCGTAGGTGTTTTGATCGTTTGGGTAGACGTAGTTGAATTTACCCAGGGGGATAGTGCACGTTATTCTCTCACTATATATTTTTTTTTCTTCGGACCATTCATAATGTAGAAACAGTCCACCAGGACGCAAAGTAGAGGCTTGAGTTTTACGACAAATGAATCTATTTAAACTATCCGTGTCACGTGACTAAGTAAAAGAAATAATTACTCAAAACACTGAACCAGAACTTACAAATATTTATTTTTTAAAAAAGAATTTAATAAAATACTCAAATACACTAAAGATAAAAAGTGCATTTATTTCATATGCTAGATCAAATTCATATAATTGCTCCTTCTCTAGTGCCGTTATAGTATGAAAAAGGGTCGCCCGAATCGGCCAGGAAAGCCGATGATTTAGCAGTTTTAAGATTCTAATTATTTTGAACAAATATGTTCACACAGGATACGGGTAGGTCGTAAACTTCGTTCTGGGGAACGTCTGTGCAGTATAAGATAAGAAGGGATAAGATTGAGATGGATTAACCCATGATGTCATATTGAAATTTACAATCGGAGATAGAGACCCAGTTAAAGTAACGCTTATCTTTTTAACTCTTGAAGTTTCTATTTCTATCACAATTATACATAGAAAATCCTCCATGGTGCAGTAGACCAGTTGATCAGGTGTACTATCAGTGGTGCAGCTAGTTGTAGTGCGAGGTGCGCGGACCGCACCGAGCTATATAGTCCGTGCTGCACTTGTAAAAGTTGTGTACCAATCAATAAATGTAGATTATTCTCGCTTTGTATAAGGTTTCAACAAAAAGCATAAAAGACGGATTATTTTGAAAACCTTTATTTTTGAAAGGGGCGACACCATGCGCAAATCGCACAGGGTGACACAATATCGACGCTTCTGACATAATAGACCATTGACATGTGGTGCTGAGAGTGAGGGGCGGTGGTACACATACTATTTACTACAGCTTCCATGTCAAGTCTTTATAATACTGAATTTCCAGAATGTTCTCAATTTCTATTTCAATAAATGAACATTTCATCGTTCGTCCCCCTTTTCTAAAGGTCATCAATGGTAACTGTAGGTCGTGACCCACAACCTTTTGTACAGCACTCCTCCAGTCCAAGCAGTGAAGTCGTGGCGGCTTTTTATAATAAATACTCTATGACGTAGATGAACATTAATATTCGGTTCGGAGAAAAGAGGGGGAAAAAAAGAGATTCTTAATAATAAAAGAATTGAAACCACGTGACATGCCCAAGCGACCTCGACGTGGTTCTAGCCCGTCACTGAACCGTAAGAATGAAGATCCCAACCCCTCCCTCTTTTTCCCCCCATTATGTATAGGCCTTCCCGTTCTCTCTTCCCACAATTCCTGAATTTTGTCTGCATGACTTGCTACCAGGCTTTTTATTGGTTGCCAATGACAACAATAAAATTGTACCGCTAGTTTCTATATGCTAATTTAAATGTATTAAAGGAAAGAACTGCCTCTCCCCCCCCCCTCTCACACTAACACATATATACACACACACGCGCGCGCGCACACCTACGCAACAATTATTGTTATTCGTTTCGTCTGATATTTAAATTTGAACACATATTGAAATAGCTGCTGCAGCACACACACACACACAATTTCTAAATATTTTCACTAAACCTCTGAACACAGCCCATTACTTGTATAAATAGTTGGGAAAAAGCTACGTCGTCAGTTTTAATGGATCTCATTCACCAAATCGTAAACGAACATTTAGCCATGTGGTTCTCTCTCTTCTATACAAATTACGTAATACACACAGGCTGTCACGTGACAGTTGTTGTTTTTTTTTTGTTTTATCAATATTATCACGTGGCTAAATGTTGTTTGTTTACGATTGGTGAAAGAGGTCCATTGCATAGGAATCAGTTTTTATGAAGGTGGGTTGGGGTAAGGGGGGTATCTTCAATGTTCTTTCGGGTATATTTTAAGACGAAAGATTTTTTTGTTAATCAATGTGACTAATGATGAATTTTACACTCAGCTCTAGAGACACGCACAGTGTAAGGCTTTCTACAATCATGCCTGGGTTTATTTGAATGACTGATGCACTAGGACATTTTCAATTAGTAACATTGTCGTAAATGTCTCAAATATAAGGCCTCGAGACATTGTATACACATACAATTTAAATTTCCACTACAAGAGGCACAAAACGGCAGTGCAAAGACCTCAGTCCCCCCCCCCCTCTCCCGTATAAAAAAAAGTACTCATCATATTACCGCGGAGGAACTGAATACATATTAATTAAATTATTATTACAAGTCCTTTAGTACGAAATCGCTCCTCTACGAGGGAGATAAGGGCACCTCACCATTACAACACCAATTGACCTCATTCACCAATCGTAAACAAACATTTAGCCACGCGATACTCTCTCTTCTATACAAATTTCATTTTTAAAACACAATGGCTATCGCGTGACAGTTTTTTTTTTTTCGTTGTTTTATCAATATTATCACTTGACTAAATGTACGATTGAATGAGGTCCATTCGTATATTTTTTTGAAGATTTTGGGAGGGAGAGACAAGAGCGGATAACTTCCCCCCATCTACAACAATTTCTGTAAATTTGTAAAATTGTTTTATTAAAAGCTGAACAGATTTTTAACATTAAATCAATACTACGTCATGTCTGTCGTATTGTAACGCAAGCTCTTCCATTATTCGTCCCCCTTCCCCGATCTAAGATCAGCGGATGAAGCAAGTATACATCAAACAAATTTTTGAACTATTTACTATATATGTAAATGAATGGATTGGGAGGGGGCTTTCACTTGACCGCTACCTCTCCCCCCCCCCAAGAATAAAAATGATCGTCAATACAGATTGCCCCCATCTTTTTTTCCCGTCCTATGTCAGTTTCTACTGCTCTGGGGCGTGAGTTATATCGACAGAACAGCGTAGAATAAACAAGAACCTTGAAAACCCTGAAACGTTTTGATTGGCTACTTTTGTTTTTCTGCTGTCCGTCCCGTTTACGTCACTATCGATTTCATCACTGTCGTCTTGTTTAACACTGGACACATGTGCACGCCGGCTAATTCTTAGTCTTTTAAATTTGAGGCACTATTATTTTGTCCACCAAATTTATGCGCGTGTATAGCTTGTTTGTATTCATTATTTGATATAATTTGAATTTTAGAAGGAAAAAAAGTAAATGAAAAAAAGCCAGATTTTTTAACCATCTCCCAATGTTTATCGTAAGGTTTATAAGCCTAGCACACCTTTTGACCAAGTTCAGATTTATTAGTTAGGTCAAATAATTACAGTAATAAATTGGGAATAGTCTTGCAAGAGATCACACTCTAGATGTTTCATCCTTAAACGGTAGGCCTACAATAAAATACGAAACTACGTGCGACCCAAATTTAAATTCTGGATCCGCCCTTGAAATTGAATACGTCCTGAGCTACTGTATGAAACAGGGACATTCGTTTCGGTCTACCGAGCGGCCATGTTGGGAGTCTTTGACGCGTGACCCCCTCGCCGACTTTGATGCAGTGACCCCTGAAGACGCTAAGGCTTTTGACCCAAATAGGCCTCTAACTAAAAATTTCACGAACGAATTCTTTTAACTAGCCTGGGATTTTTTAATATTTTTTTTTGGTGGTCCATATGTATGTATCTATAGATCATTTTGATGAAAATGTAGGTAAATTCGTATAATGGCTGCCTGTTCAAGTGGTATGCACTACTGTCTGTCGCCCCGATGATTCCCAGTTCAAATCCTTCCCACTGTAGTCCAGCAGGTGGTTTAGGTTGGGATCATTTAGGAAGAAGAGAATGGAAAGTTTAAAAATATGTACGATTAATCACTCCCACAGAAACTATTCAAAATTAATATACGGGTTAAAACCTGGACATTTCTTCTTGTTGAGATTAGCGATGGTGTCATGTAGCGACCAGCACCATTTACTTTTCTCAGCTAATACTAGGAAGAAGATTGGAAATATGGGTAGGTGATCCAGGGACTTGAACGAGCTAACCTTAGCAGAGAAAGGCGGAGCTTAGCTTGAGTCAGAAGTGGTGCTCCATTGGTCCTTGCCATCCCCTCTACCCATGACGTTATGGGATAAACAATGCGATTCATGGCACATGATTGCTAAAACTAATAGCTCATTAATGAGGTCAACGCAATCAAGATTCTAAGCGCCTCGGAGGGGGGAAAGCTGTACGCTATGCAGCGCTTATTCATTGAAAGGGAAAGCGGTGAGTTCCAATCCTATTAAAGACTATAGTCTAAATGACATTTTTTAAAATGCTGCTGATGTGAAAAAGTTAGGGAATGGTGGGATGCCGCCACACGTCCGTCTTCCCCATTTCCACTACGTAAGTCTTTCGGTTGAAGGGGGATTATTTTTGGATAAATTTATTTGCTTTTGGTGCAATCTTTTGAAATTTAATATATATATATATATATGAACGATTATCCCTTTTGTTTTTTAATTTTAAAATGTTTTGAGCTTTTCAAATACAAAAAGCAGTATTTTTCTTTTAGCTCTTGGATAGGATGCAATAAGGTTGCAGTGAGTAACCAGTCACAACTTCCGAGCCGTGCTGTCCTGTTAGATTTGCACCATTTCCCTCCAAGTTCCTGTTGTGAAAATGTGTTAGCGTGGAGGGGGCAGGGAGATTTTGGAAGTGGTCACAAAGACCACGTGCTTTTAACTGGACTGACCACCCACAGTTCGATACAATAGCCCCAACGGCCCACGGCTGACCGGCAAACTCCCCCCCCCCCCCCCAATCATTTATGTTTAAAGATCGGACGAATGTTTAAAGCTTAGGGTTACCGAGAAGTTGGAAGTCGGAGGGGGGGGGGGGGGGGGGGGAGGTCACCTTTGATGAAGAATCCTCTTTAGTTTTAGTGAAACAATTCATTTGGTTTGATTTGAGCGCCTCGATGTTTCAAAGCTTGATTCTATTTTTAATGTTTAAGATGAGCTTCAGTTGGTCACGGAAATTTTATCAAGCAGAACTCGGAAGTAGTAAATCTGTTGTCTATGAGGCAAAAAAAAAATAAATAAAAAATTACGATATCTCCTTGACTTGCTATTACCCAGAATTAGAGCGACCAACTTCATTTACACCCCCCCCTTTATTTTTCCTTTAAAAAAATAGAACCTTTTGAAATCCCGATTACGTCACTTCCGTCTTCCGGATTCGAACACGTTTCCTTTAATACTCGACGGTCAATCTCATCGTTTGCCATATATGTCTATAAGGAGTGTTTAACTAATCGTGCCGTTGCATTTGTTTTCCTAGACAAGTCTTAGCGAAATTGTGAAGGCCAGCATGGTTAGGAAAATGCTTTTGTCGTTGAATCTTCAATCGACCTCTTATTAGACTTGTTAATGTTTGTTTCAGAATAATGTTAGAGCCATCAGTGGCAGTGTTTGATGCATTATTTCATTGTAACGTTATCCCCTTTTTTTCTAAATGAATACAATGGTCTACCATTCCAGTAACCTTGATCCACGAGAGTTATGGGCGATCACTCTTATTCCTCGTCCAATTGTGTAATTATATTGAAATTTAACTCTTTCTCTCCGTTTCGATAGTATTTTCATTTTGATCATTTTGTATTTCACTATCCTGTTCTGATTAAACTTTTAATAACTTTTTTGTTTGTTTATCAGAAAATGTTATATTTGGTATCGAATAATAGGAGAATGCATGCTCTTTTTACACACATATATTAAACATAAATAGATAACAGCACCAGGGACGAAGTTCAAAATAGAGAACATATTATATTAAAATACTACGAAAATAAGGGCATGGCCGACCGAGGCTCGAACCTATGACTCTGGATTCGACACCACCGCCTAGCCCTTATTTTCGTAGCATTTTAATTCACTACTTTCTCTTAAAAACTTTGTCCCTGGTGCTGTTATCTATTTATGTTTAATATATGTGTGTATCATTTGTTTCAGCACCTAGCTTCAACTGTTTTCGTTTTACACAACACAAATTAAAATTTACAAATCCGAAAATCAATTTATTTTAATGGGAGTCAAGTCAACGTTGTCAATTAGGAGAGAGTTAAGATAATATATGTCTGAAGTCTGTTATTTCAAACAAGTTTCTACCAATAAATTTGAGCACATCCTGAGTGTCTCGGACATGATACACGAGTAGCTCTGAGATTAACATTGCTATGGTATGAGTTCAAGACCACGTGCTCTGTAGCAGAAGTGAAGATCGGGCTTCGCATGAACACATCACATAACTCTGTGGTCCGATGTCTTTTTTTTTTTTTTTTTAAATACTTCATAAACTGTGACCTGTCAAAGCAAGGAATCCAGCTCAAGCCCCCCCCCCCCCCCCCCCCTTGAAAATGTATCTGTAGCGTGACCTCGTGGGATAGAACTTCTAGAACGATCTCAAATCACGCATGAGCTCCCACATCCAAATAAGGCGAATATTAAATATCTTCGAATCTTGCATACATAATCCCACCGCCTGCGTCCCTCCAGCAAGTGTCCAAGAGTTCTAGTTGAATGCTTTTGGTTCGTCTGATACATTTCACAGAAGAGAGAGATGAGGGGAGGGGAAAGGCCGCACAAACGTCTTCGCCAGCCAGGCGTAGCTTCGAAATGTATAGAAAATGTAAGAAAGAATGTAGCGCACTGGGCTTTTTTTTTTTTTATTTTATGCTTCTGTCAAAATTTTAAGTAACAGGTGGTGGTTGCGTTGACGTGGGGAGGAAGAGGGTTGGGGTCTTATTGAAATGTTTCAAGTCAGTTGTTGGGGATCCAATGGGAATCGAGCTGAACGGGAAGGAGGGGGGGGGGACGACCAATTCCATAGGTCGTTGCTTTGGTGCCAATACGCCCGACTGTCCCCCAATTCATTGTAGATCTACTACCCGCCCCCTCTGTCATACTCGTGACCACATTTTAAAAAGGTTCCTTTTATTGCGCTGAGGCGCCCTCCTTAACTCCCTACCCTCTCCCTCGACTTTTTTGCCAGACATGTACGCAAATAGTTCCGATCGCAATCTCATATATATATATATATATACCCCCCCCCCATTCCCCTCTTTTTTTTTCTCCTCTCCTGCCCCTCCTTAAAAGTAAATTTTCTCAAAATTCAAAGAACTCTATTTCTATAGTGCTGCCAGGTACGCGGCGTGGGTTGAGGTCGGGGGAGGCAAAAAATGGGAAGGGAAGGGGGGCTGTACGCCCTGGTGACAAGCGTGCTTTTTATGTCGTCGTTACCTCCTCAAACTACCTGAATCATTGCACACACCCATCTCCCCCTCTTCCCGCCTACACGCCTTCTGCTTGCAGCACACAACCCCCTTCCAGGCCTCATGACACACATACACGGTGTCGTTACCTTTGGTAGAGGGGGCGTAAGGGTGTGAGTTCACACGACGACAGGGTTATACTTTAAATTTTAATACACGTCCAGGTTCTCTTATTTAATGGCTGCCATCTTGGGTTTACTCCACGCATGCGCGAAAGAAAAAAAAAACGGGGAAAAAAAGGGGGCGAGGTAAGGTGGTTCCTGGTCTTATCAAAAAGACTATTTAATTTTTGGAGTACTGCTATCTTACAAATCGACATAGGCGTTTTTAAGTTACATATTCAGGGAATCAATCAACTAAAGTAGGCATTTTCCCAAATTGATCAAAACCTCTAGAACTTAATAAAATTGTCATCATTGAGTAAACTATCTGCCTGATACATCTAGGCCTCCCCATGCTGTCCACGTCTACATCCAGTAGACCATTATTACATTTTGTCTATTAGGGATCTTTATTCAAGTATTAACTTCATTTTCAGTAGAGTGCGAATGTTCATTCTAAAGATTTAACAATAATCTGCTCATAACTTTATTTGATTGTACGGTGGGAAAGAAGCGCTCACAAGTTGTACGCTTTTAAAATGTATAATTTACCAACACATACGTATTACGTACACCGGATACGCCAAAAAGCTTTACTGTTTGTGAAGTTACCTCCATTTTCTGAAATGTCCAGTACACCTATTCTTCTTTTAAAGATATGATTTTTATTCAGTTGTGCTTCTGAGAGATTTGGTATGATTTCCTTAGATACTAATCATTGGGACACTAAAGTCTATTTGTTTAAAAATATTTTTTATTTCTTAAAGGCTTAACAATTATTAGGGAGAGAAGTGAGTATCCCCAATCACCGGACATTAGAACCGAAATCTCGAATTCCAGTTAGAGACACTTTATTGGAGTGATGTATAACTCCGCAAGCCAAATTAGTGCACGTAATAATTTTTCAGAGGTGTCAAGAAATCATTGCGGAGTCCGCTTGGTGTCAAGAACATAATATCGGGGACTTTTGTTGACCACCTTAGAGACACTGTTCTTTGAAACGATTCCGCCCGGGGGTTACACTTGTCATAGTGGATCTAGCCCTCCCCGCGCTCCGCCTATGGAAAAAGTTCAAGACTACTGGGATGGAACCGAACACCGCTCTGAAAAGAATTTAATCTTTGCTTTGAATACAGGAGGGTGGTGCATGCCACAGGTGGGTGGAGGGTACTGTGGGGTGTGATTTCGAGGTAAAAGGGGTGGAGGGTGGACGAAGCTACCTGTAGATTGCAAGAAAAGGTATAGGAGGGGGGTGGTGGGGGTTACGCTTGTGTGCTATGCCAGTGGAAGAGGGGTGAAGGAGGCGCATGGGGGGTTAATTGTGAGGTTCTATTGTCCAGGTCGCTAGCTGGTCTCGGGTTTGCGACGAGTTTCTGTCACAGTCTTAAGGTGTACCTGTGGGTAGTATGGGTCTTGTACCCGACATCTCGCGGAGTCGACCTGCTTTTTTTTCCCCTCTCTTAGCTCCATACTTACAAGACGTTTTAACAACCGGCATTCTTCAAGTTGTCGTCTGCTTTCGCGCCTGAATTTAGGGAACGAAAATATAACAGCTCTGCAAGTTTGTATGAAATGTTTACTTAGTATTAAACGTGTAGACATAATTGATTTACTTTTTCACATTTGGTGACAATCAAGTTTCAGGACAGTTCAAGGCGTTTAAGACAGTGTTCAGGAAACAGTAGGGTTTGTTTTTCGGCGCCATTTTTTTATACATGGAACTGGTGTGGCTTACACATTTTTAAAAAAAAACTTGTTTCTAGATTTAAATTTTCGCATTTTCCCCGATACAAAAAGTGTTCGTTGTCAGGCTAAGAACTAGATCACGTTGTGAGTTGGGCATTTTATTGTAAAATTATCGTATATAACTCTACTGAAAATAAGGAATTAAAGTTGTTTTTTTGTTTCGTAAGCTCTTCTAGGTTTAATTTCGTTGAACAAGTGTTGAACAGCGTCTAGTTAAAACTCGAGATTTCAGAAGTGATAAAATACTTCGATAGCTATCGGGAGGAAAAATGAATGTCCGTGATGTCAATCAAACGCGTAAAACCAGCCACATCGTTTTGTTACTTAAAATGTTAAGCATCTTTCATTGATGATGCTATATTACTAGGACCAAGTCTTTTCTGTTGATACAGTGTCATGTCTGAGAGCTCTTCCGTTGAGTTCAAAACTTTTCAAGCAGACGAAATGTGTCTAGGTCTTAGTTTTTTTTTTTCTTCTTTGATGTTGTTTTTTTTTAATCGCATCAAATTTGCATTGCTACTTGTGTTAATTTGATGCATGGCGACAAGCGAAGTTTCTCGAGTTGAATCAGGTTTGAATGTAGCCGAATAGTTTCTTAGTTGTCAAGCTATGTTCCTGTTTTAAAGCTGTTTATGAACATGTGTAAGTTATTTTTAGTAGTTTA
Source organism: Biomphalaria pfeifferi (assembly GCA_030265305.1). NCBI lineage: Eukaryota > Metazoa > Mollusca > Gastropoda > Planorbidae > Biomphalaria > Biomphalaria pfeifferi. The sequence continues at coordinate 5,360,652 of JASAOG010000011.1, forward strand.
TTCTTCGATTTGTAAATTCCAGGTAAACAAGCTCGACTTAAAGGTCTTAATGTTGTTTTACTAGTCAGTGCTGTGTGTTTCTTCACACTGAGAACCTAAGTGGAAACTATTTACATTTATAGCTTTCTTTTTGTTTGAGTCCACTCATTCTAGAACTATGATTTTTTTTTTGTAAAAGATCTGATTTATTAATTAATTCAAATTTTGTGATATTGCAAAGGTAATGCATTCTGTAAGTTTCTACGTTTTAGTTGTAAGAATCTAGTTCTAGATTCTGATGTACTGTTACTTTTAAACTTTAAGTTACTTTCGACGCTTGATTTCTGGACGGCCGGTTCAGCAAAGGTAGGAGTTCAAAGGTTGAAATGTCTAATATATTATGGGATCACTCTACCCCGCGTCGTGACGTCATTTCATACTGATTAGATAAACCAGATCATTTAAAATTTACAGGTTCAACAGATTAAAAAAAAATGTTTATCCATTTATATTTATAGTTAAAGGGAGCATAAATATTCGGACTCGATTATTATAGGGAACACGATTCAGCAGCTATTCACAATTTAACAGAATTAAATGTCCATTACATAGGCTTGTTTCAAAATTAACAATAGATTCTCTACGAAATATTTGCATGTAGGCTTTTGTTTTTTAAAAAAATAGTCTATTGTAATGCTTACTATTTCCGGTTCTTGCGACAGACGGTTAATTATAGCCATTCAGTGTTCGACCTCTACCGTTGTGCTTGTGTTTTAACATCCGTGTGCTTTAAGGTACGTGTGTACGAGTGGATCTACCAACACCTGGCTAAGCCCAGGTTAATGAATTCCTTTTCTCTCCGGCTCTATCACTATGAGCATGGGAATTAATGTTGGGACCTTTGAAGTCGTTTTAATGTCTCGCTACCTCACCACCCACCCACCCCCCTTTTTTTTTCGTGTCCCCAATTCAACTTAACTGGATTCTGAGGTGTGTTACCGCCAGTGTGTGTCGGCATTTTTATCAATGAAGCCTTTGTTACATTAGTCCTAGGGTATATTTAAACAATGTTTACTACTATACTGGCAATGTAGTGAGATACACCGATGTTTCATATAGTTAGTTTTAGTATTAAACTTAAGATCGCTTCCGGTGAGCACACCAATAAAAGGCTGCGTCTTCAATAAATAAAAAAAAGTGTCCAAAATACGGAATACAGAAAGAGGATGTTTAAAACATATATTCTGTATTATCAAATGAAATTAACATTCAGTAGCGTTGTACGTAACTGTTCAAGTTTTAGCTTACAGGTTTGTCTATATACCAAATAACGCGTGCTTAAAGAGAGCTATTTATTATTTGCACGTGCAGTATCGTAGTTTTAAGTGAACGCAGACGTACTGTAGAATGCATGGATAAGTTTTTTTTGATTGAGGGGAAAGAATCCATTTTCCTTTCCACCCTCTTGAGAATGAATGAGTTCAGCGAAGCTGAAAGCAATGTTTGAAAACCGGTTTTGAAAATTTGCATACCAACTTGATAGAACACTTGCGATAGAGGCGTATAAAAGTCTGGGCACACTACGTAGTGCCTTAGCGTCAGTCGTGTGCGTGTCGTGGGTTGTGCTTCAAGATATTACCAATTTTAAGTTGAAGAAATAAAATGGAGGACAACATAGAAGCTAGTGTCCCCTGATAGATTCACAGCGAGATAAAAAGGGGGGAGAGGTGACGCGGATAGTGTCAAGACGATCGCGTGTAGTGACAGCACATGGAAGCACGTGTGACAATGGAAACAGTTGACAGCACATCACCACGTGTGCTCCCAATATGCATTTCCCCTCGACACAGAGACGCACACGTGTAAGTCAACATGCACTGCTATGTAGCGCATGGGAAAAGGACATTCAGCACGCTCGTAGATCTTTAAGGAGCACACTTCAAACACGTTTTGAGTGTACGACCTCCTGCATAACAGTATCGGAGAAAATGATTTCCTATTTGGATTATACTTCACAAATATATTCATAAAATATAAACATCATTGTTTGCTAGCTTCAAGAAATATTAAGTACTTTAAGCATTTTTTTAAACACTGATGTAACTTGTACTTGATTAATACTTAAATTAGCACTGCAAGTATCTTAAGACTTCGATGAACACTCGAGTATCGCACTTGATTAATACTTAAATGAACGCAGCGAGTATCGTACTTAACATTTGAATGAATATTGAGTATCGTACTTAACATTTGAATGAATATTGAGTATCGTACTTGATTAATACTTATTACAGCACTGCTATTATCGTACTTAACACTCCAATGAGCACTGCGAGTATCGTAATTGATTTATATTCCGATGTATGCAAGTATTGTAATTTTAAATATTTAATCGAGAACTAAACTTTTTTTTAATCTGACCTAATCGTTCAAAGTAGACATATTTTTAATAAAATAATAAATAAAATAAAACAAGGATGAAAAAATTCCTGGCAATATTTTTTTTTCTGTAAGTTTCCAAAAAAGTTTGTTTCTATTAGCCAGTTAAAGAGATTGATATGTAGCGTTAGCGCTTAGATTGACAAAGTTGCCAAGTTGGACTTCCAGAGAATTACGAGCATGTCACAACTTCCGTTCGGTAGTGAGTCTTGTGCGCCTTCAAGTGACGCCTGGCACACTCACCAACCCAATTTGTGCTCTCGTCTAGCTGCCTATCAGTCTGTGAAACAAGTTTAACAACCTAACAGTGTATTTCATATTTTTGCTTTTTAAAAGAACAATTTAAGCAATTACATTACATTCTTTACTAAGAGCGGTAATTCAATGACATTAGATCATACCATAAGGTTATCTTTCTTTAGTAAGCTAGTCTAGTTCAGGAACGTTGATGAAACATTAAGTCGCACACACACACACACACAAGTACCAAATCTCATAACGAAATGCATACCAATTTTTTAAAAAGTCCACATTTTGTGGATGGCTGTTGGTCTGGTGCATGTCCCTTATAATCATGACTAGATCCACACTCATCCATAATGGTGGGGACTAGCATCTAGGTGTCAATTTAAAAACACAAAAACAGCTCTGTTGAACGTGAAAAGCAAATAGAATGCATGATAACATCTTTGAATGACATTTTGTCTTAATGTACAGCAAGCAGCTCAAGATCAGCAATGAGGCCCAGGCGAAAATGGAGCACAGGTGGCAAGTATTTCGCAGCTATAACTGCACTGTGTTTTGTAATTATTTATATTTTTAAAAGATATAACAAATTAAATCATGAAAATGTGCAACTATTAAAATTATTGTTTTCTCCTGTAGTACATATATTTTTTTTTTACGCCTTAGTAGAGATTTTTCACACTATAGATAATTCACAGTAATAAGATAAGATAAAAAAAATTGTACTGGTCAAAAAAATAAGATTGTCCCACTCAGCTTACCTACTATAACTATAATCTGCTCTATCAGTGCCTTAAAAAAAAAAGTACACACAACTTAAGGGTTCAATGAAGCAAATTTAATTACAAAAAAAAACTTCCGCATTTTGTACACGTACATCGGATACACCAAGAAAATTGCTATTTGTGAAAATCTCCAGTGAACGCGATAATTCTCTTAATTTAATATAATATTTAATATAATATATATATAATATATATATAATACATATTAAATATGTTTAATGGTTTAAATCTTTTCCTTTTCAGTGTGTATAGACATTAAATGACGCACGCACAACTCTTTACCTTTTTTTTTGAAAAAATCATGTACTAAATTAATAGGGAAAAGTAAAAAGTATGGAAACACAGTTGGACTAAATTATTAACTCTTATCATGCTATAAAGGTGGTTTACAATAATTTCTTGTTTGTAACTAAAATGCTTTATGTTTCAGGAATTTCAATCAGCAAACAATAAATCATGCGGTCATGTTAATCATGTTAATCACTTTTGAGGTGGTTGTTGTTGTTTTTTCCAGAGATAATAGAAAACAGGACACCTGTGTTTTCTTTAGTGTATGTTACTTGCTTCTTCATTGACAATGGCGAGGACAAGAGGGTTAAAGAAAGTAAAGGGTACCCCTTTCAGGCCTACAGATCGATAGGTGCCAGTGGATGTTAAGCTCATCTGCTTCTATGGCTGTCGGTTAACTTGATTGTCATGTGGCCAGGCCAGGATTTGAACTTTAGACCCTTGGGTCTCAAGACAAAACGTTTTGCCTCTCGGCCACCACGCACTGAGGACGAGAGAGTTGTTTTCCTTTTTTTTTTTTCAATCAAATTTCTATTTTATAGCATCAAATGTAATTTAGAGACATTTCTGGTGTTGACAATGTCATAGTCAAGGGCGAGGGGTTTTCTGGGAAGTGACGGGTGGGGGGGGGGGGGGGGAGTATGTAGCAGTCTTCTAGCTAATTTGAAGAAATCTTTAATTTTTATGACCTTGCCATTTTTTCTCTATTTCAGAAGCGCTGTTTGTTTTACATGTTTCGGATGTTCCTTAAGAAATGAAGGTCATTTCATCCTATCCCAGGCTTCCCGTAGACGGGTAATGGGAGGGGGCGGGGGTGATGACGGCTGGCGGAGTTCTAATCCAGGGCTATCGAGACAACAGTCTAGAGGGCATACTACACGGCCAAGCCGCCATTTAGTTCAATATGTAATTACATGTGACCATCGCATACTTCACATAATTATGCAGATGCTTTTCTACCATCTAAAACAATTTCATAACGGGTTTAACTTGGCTAATTCCCAACATTTCTTTGCATTCAAAAGTACTGTAGACCTGTATTTATAAAAGCCAGTTTGTAACTTAAGTTTTTTCATAGTTTTAAATTACCTCCTAGAATTATTTGTGTGACATTCTTTCTTTACCACAAAAAAAATATTTCGTTGTTTGCAATGCTGTACGAGGATCGCCTCCCCTCCAAAACGAAACAGCGTTATCTTTACTAAGATTATGTTTACATCAAGCCCAAAAAAGATCTCGATCTTCTTGTAGTCTACACACAGGCGCGCAATAAGATGGGTGACTATGTCAGGTCACTTGACGTCTTCGGGTCAACCCCCCCCCCCCCCCGCCCCATATTTTTTTTTCATGTCATTGTTACCCGTATTTCCCAACATTTTATGACGCACTAAAAATAAAATTGTGCGCCGTCTGCTATAAGAATACCATTAACAAGATGTAAAAAGTTTATTGACTACAGTTGGACCCATGCGTCCAACCGTTGTCATCTGTCAGGTGAATCCATAATAACTTGTAATTGAATCGTAATAAACTGTCGATGCCCAGAGTGTTGTTACACTTCTGATACCATGCTTAAATTGTTTCTGAAGGTGCACATTTTAACCTTTTCAACAGCAACGATTGAGATTTTTTTTTTTTTACTATGATAGCAAAACTTCAATCCTGAAAATACACTTCTGATACTTGGCACGGTCATAGATGCATAATCGCAAACAGAATCGATACTCTGCGGCTTCATTATGTGCTGTGGGCAGAAGTTTCAAGAGGCCGGATCTCACTCTGTCACGGGCAGGATATGGTCCACCGGCCTTAGTTTCATTGAACTATATCGTTTGAGCATCAGAGTACAATACAATATGCTTTAAAAAAAAAAAACGGGGGAGAATTCCAAAGGAGTGATCCCCCATTTTTTACATTCGTTGAGTTGCTTCCCTTAAGATATCGAGTCATTTACCTCCCTGCGCGGTCACATTTCACTGGTAGGGGACATTCCAAACCCGTTCTTATTTAAACACCATAAAAAGTCATAAATTAACCACTTGTTCCGGTTCTCAGTACTAAGGATAAGTGTCCACATTTACTGCGCCAAGTCCTAGAACCTGTCCCTCTCTCTACTCCTCTAGCTCTATCCTCCTACGGTTTCCCTGGGCGGTACCCGTATCAATGTCCTTGCTGCACACACAATTGTAATGTGAGTCCCTTGAGTGTGTCAACAGACATATCATTTTATTCTTTTATTACTCCTAGCGTAGACAGGTTGGTCCTGATATTTCTTTCACTAGACCCACCGTACATGACGTATTGGGTACATTATTTCATATGTGAATAGATGTTTTATGCTACGTTTATACGAGATGTGCTTGAAGCAAATGGCGCGTTTGAATCATTGTACACAATGCATTTGGGTTACGCCTATAACTATATAAAAAGTACCCCTATCAGGCAACGCGATCTATAGGGCAGATGTCATGTTTCGAAGTCCAACGGTTAACGAGGGTGTCGTGTGGCAAGCAAAACGACTGACCGCTTTACTTTACCCAACTAAAGTCAGGTGCCCATTAGTTCAGTGGACCAAGGATCGTCCTAAAAAAATCCCGAAATTCAAAACCCCCGTCTTTACCGAGATTGGAGCCCGAAGCCTCTAGGTTCGGAAGTCAATCGCTTAACCCCTCAGCCACCTAGCCACTTAGCCACATTAATTAGAGACGGTGCAAGAGGCGCGTTTGAATCCTTGTACGATTACAAGGCACATATAGTATTAGGGTTACGCCTATTACTCCTACTAAAAATATTACAAAATTTTGGGTTTATTAATACTCAGTACGGTACCTTGACCAAGTTTACCTAGATACAAGTGTAGGTTCGAAGCTACACATTTTGACTTGTACACTTTCAGCTCTTTCAGACATGAAGTTTACGCCCTATCAAAAACGTACTGCACAAAGGCAAGGGTTGACGGCGGCCAAAGCTCTAATTCAGGGCCATCGTGACATTCCTAGGCGCTAGCCATGCGGCTCAGGCAGAAATCTTTAGTCGAATGCCCACAACTATTATTAGTTCTTGAAAATGTTGTATCCACATTTCAAACTAAATGACTGTGCCTTACTGGTAATCCAAAAAATGTAGGTTATCTAACATTAATACGTAAATAGTCCAACTTGCCATGCTTGCAATTTAAAGACTTGTATGTAACTGTATATTTATATAGTGTTAAGCGCTTCCAAATGGAGGTAACACTGAACGTAATGCTGAAACAGATAACACCGGCGAAAGGCTGAACAATCAATAGAGGTAGTCGACTCTGGTGTTGAACATCAAACACGTTTAATAATCATGAAGGGAACTGTCGAATGTCACCTACTTCTAGCCGTCTATAAAACGCTCCTTATTGCTACCTTGTTAAAAAAGCGTCTTGTTTATGTCGACTTATATTTTGTTCTTAGTTTTTTAAAAAACTATCACGTCATCGTCGCTAAGTAAGAACTTTCCCATATTTCCGAAATAAATAACTAATTCCTAATCGTGCCATAACAACTGGCCTATAAAACGTTTATAGCCACATTGCAGGGCCAACGACTAGGGGCCCATCGTCTGAAAGATTCGTGTTGACCCAACATTCATTCAAGCGCTGCTTCAGCTTTGTGCAAGACATTGAGACCAGCAAATAATCCTCAGTGCTGAAGTGTGTATGCAGTGGCTCACAAGATGTGCGATGTGCCCATGTAGAAGGGCATGCAGGATTTCTTTACACAATGGCGGACTTCCGCCCCCAAGTCATTAGCTTTCGGTTTTTCATATTATGCCCCTTGTCAGAGGTACACCTGAGTAATGCCAAGGCCTTTAGGCATAGGCAAACTAGGCAGCCGCCTAGGGCCTCCGATTGATAGGGGCCTCCTACAGGACTCGTAACATTTTTTTTAGAGAAGCAAAACTTGTGCCCAATGTTATTGTTGGAGTCACTAGGCTTTAAATTGCGTCATTTTATTTTTTCGCTGTTTATATTTTACTATTTCATTTGGGGGGGTGGGGGGGCACCAAATTCACTTTGCCTAAGGCCTTCAATTATTTAAGGCCGTATCTGAACACGTATTCAGGATGGCTGCTTGGTCGTGTGCGCTCTGGTTTAACGTCTCGATGGTACGGGTTTAAAACCCTGTCACCCGAAATACCCCCCCCCCCCGAGACCCTGCGGATGTAACACTCTAATTATATATCTGAAACATGTAAAACAAACCACCCCTTATGTAGGAAGAAACAGGACCGAGGTATGGGTTTCAATACTAATAGCAATAAGGACAATTTTAAAATTTTGATAGTATAGATAGTGATCACAAGTTAACCTACATGGCACGCTGTCGATACAATATTAACTGTAACCCTGGTTCCTAAACACACATTCTATGAGTATGATAGATGTAGCCAGCCAGTATTATGCATTGCATATGGCTATTGAGCTGAATGCAAAACTTCAAGGACCAGGTCTTACCTATAGAATACACATAAGCTACCTTTGGTAATCAGAAAGCTCTATTTAAAGAAGGGGGTGGGTTAGGGATACAAGTACGTCCCTCCCCAAATTTGATCTTTTGAAATAGTTTTTTTTTCTTCTCCCTGTTTTAAATTGCATGATCTCCGCGTGAAAGACACAACGTTTCTCGTCTTTCTTTACTCCGGTTACAATGACTAGTTCAGGCGTAAATCCAGTGCAGTTTGAAATTGGTAGGCATTGAATTACTCCCCCTGGTCACCGGTATATCTGTTTTTGGGTAGGTTTTGTATTTTATGAATTCTTCGTGTGTGAAGTCGTCTCGATCTTGGTATTTAAAAAATAGACCACGGTTGTCTGTAGGTTTGGATATGAAGAATTGTCTTTGTATTTCAGTAGTGTCATTGCATTATTGTCCTTCTTATAACTACTGGTACGTTAATATTTGTCAATCGGGTCAGGCCTAAGTTTCAAAACTGACAAGTCTAAATTTCACTTTGTCATATTTTATTCCGTGAAAGTTCCGAAGACCTATGGAATCATCGCTCAATTTGGTTTAACATGTTTATTTTTCGAGGGTGTGGTGGCCTAGTGGGAAAATGCGGGGTATTTGATTAAAATCCCGGTGAACACAGGAGATTTTGAATTAAGGGATTTTTGTGTACCTGAAATTTGTTGGGGGAACATAAAGCAGGTGGGTTGTGAAGTCGTACGTGACTCCTTCGTTAGCCATGAGCCATAGAAACAGACGACCTTTATATTATCTGCCCCATACATCGCAAGGTCTGAAACGGAATACTTTATGGTTTTCAGAGTGAAAATGTCCGCTCAGCTTATTGCAGCTGGTACTACAGTTGGTTTCTATCAGCTTCTTTCGACTGTGTTGAGACGCTAAAGAACAATGCGTGTGTTCGCTTCCCTCTCGTTCTGTCTTGCTGTCTTTCTGTCTTACTGTCTTGCTGTCGTTCTGCCTTGCTGTCTTGCTGTCGTTCTGTCTTGCTGTCGTTCTGTCTTGCTGTCGTTCTGTCTTGCTCTCGTTCTGTCTTGCTCTCGTTCTGTCTTGCTCTCGTTCTGTCTTGCTCTCGTTCTGTCTTGCTCTCGTTCTGTCTTGCTCTCGTTCTGCCTTGCTCTCGTTCTGTCTTGCTCTCGTTCTGTCTTGCTCTCGTTCTGTCTTGCTCTCGTTCTGTCTTGCTCTCGCTCTGTCTTGCTCTCGTTCTGTCTTGCTCTCGCTCTGTCTTGCTCTCGCTCTGTCTTGCTCTCGCTCTGTCTTGCTTTAGCGTAAAGCTTTAGCATCCCATTAGATCATAGTTAATGCAGATTAATAAACACAATAAATTAAATCTTTTAACAAAAATTCCAATAAGAGAAGCAGGGCCTCCACTTACTGAAATCCGGCACTGATTTTTTTTCTTCTTGACATTCTCCCTTTAACACTTAAGTTAAACTCTTGACAAAATCCGTGTCACCAAATCACGTGGTAGGCTATCAATCTATTCCCCGACTATGGCCCCTTACAAGACCTATGATCCATAAAGAACACCTCAATATAAATATCTAGAATCTTCGTTCCCAAGACCTATTTTCGAATCGATTATTTCTTATCTAAGTTTACACAAAGCAGTGACAGCAAACATCTAGAGCCTTTGCCCTTTTTTTCTTTCCTTTCATATTTTTTTTTTTTAGTTTACGTCTGCCTAAAATTTTCGAACTGCTTAATCTCAAACCCGTTAAGCAAGTTTTTTTTCCCCCCTATTTACACATAACAATAAAGGAAATATATAAACTCTGCCGGTTTATAACAAAGTTTAACGTCTTTATTGAATGTTTACGGAATGGAGATGTTGCTTTAAAACGGTTGAAGCGTTCAAGGGAAGCCATTCAAATTTTTGTGTCACCTTCTTTAAGGGATATTGACATGTCTGTATTCGTTTATAGAATAACTGTATATTAAATTTAAAAAAAAAATCTTTGTGTTTCTGATGGGGCAGAGATGGTTGTATGGTTGATAAAATGGGGAGGGGGATTAAAAAAATAGGGGGGGGGGCTCATAGATAAGGACGTCATCTGGATTTTTTTTTTTTTAATAACTTGGAAAATTACAATTAGGGCGGGGAGAATAGTGACATTCCTCTCCATTTGTCGCTTGAATTGACTGTTAATGGCTCCAAAAAAAAAAAAAGGTTTCAACTAAATCCATATTTTGTATAGATATCCGAGCTGTGTGTTTTCAGCAATAAATATTCTGTCTAGTGTTACAGAAATGTCGAGTGTGTATGGGGGAGGGGTGATAGTGTTGTCACGTCACACGTGGCACGAGTTGTCACATAGATCTAGCCATGCTTGAAAACACAGCCTCACAGTTCTAGCTTAAGAACATTTGTTCGTAAATCTAAAGCCAGCTAAGGGTTGTGGCGAGTGAGTGAGGCGCATGGTTTTGGAGCAAATTTGGTTCGATTCCCTGTAAAATCCACGATTTTGGATTAGGTGAATTTCTGGACACCCTTTAGTTCACCCAGTTCTATGGGGTGCGTGATGAACGTACGTAAAGTAATAACGGTTGGTTGCTGTGCTCTACACGACACCCTCGTTACCTGTAGGCCATAGAATAAAGTGCTTAATGTGCAGTGTCACTCAAGTGTTAAACAATTAATATTTAAAGAAAAAATGCATATATTTTAGATATGGTTATCATGCTCATGCATAATTACACTATAAAAGTATCAAAACTTGGGGGTTAATTTTATACATGCATGTTTGTATTAACACCATTTAAAAAAGATAGAAGCCACTGTTGTATGTGTTGTGACTTGTCCTGGTTATGACCGGGTCTCCTAACCCTCTCCAAATCTTACTAGGGACATCTGGTTTATTGATCCTAGACGCCACGGTTGCATGCCCCCAGCGTGTCTTATTTACCTGATGGTCCGGGTGTATGAACTACCGGGAGCGGGAACAGGTGCAAGCTACTGCTAGATTTGGACTAAGTCTTAAGTCTTGGTGCTGCTACATTCAGACAATGATCTATACAGGGGGCGCTACAAGCTACTGAATGATGCAGACAAGAGTATTCCCTTAGGCGATGAAAAACTGAAATCTATAGAACAAATGTCTCACTTTGGGTTGGGTTGATATTTCTATCAGTGACGTAGCTAGGAATTCGCCATCATTTTGGGGGCCCTGGAGGGGGGGGGCTTAACTTCTTTATCCCTTCCCCTCCCGCATTTTGACATTGTTCTCATTGTTATGTTGGAGTGTTCAGATGAGTAGACCAATATATGAGATGAACTGCGCAGTGGTTTCCAGATCAGGGAGCTCTCCATATAGTTTCCTTTCTATTGGGGTGATTTGGGGCCAATGTTTTATACGGGCCTCTTGGTATAGAGAGCAGTTTTGGAGGACGTGGTCTGCATTCTCTGGTGATTCCTCCACATGGGCAGATTTCACTGGTTCCAATTTTGAGCTTCCGGTACATGTGTTGTCGCATTCTGTTGTGTCCGGTCCTGAGTCGAAAGATTAGACGTTGGTCTTGTCGGGATAGCTTAGAGTAAGCGTCATCTTTCTTGTGATTTGGATGAGAGCTCGTCCATTTCTCTTATTTTATTTACGATTAATTTCTTCAATTCATCTGGATAGAGTGCAGAGTTTATTAGTGTGTTAGTTCTCCCACTCTTGGCGAGTGTGTCAGCCTTCTCATTTCCTTCTAGTTCTATATGAGCTGGTATCCATTGAATTAGTTTTTTTGCTGTTGTTGAGCTTTGTAAGTGCTGTTTTTGAGGTTTTTAATATATGAGGAATCAGTTTTGCAGGCTTTGGAGGGTTGTTTTTGCATCGGTTAGTAAGACAATCTGACTGTGTGGGGAACTTGGATGATTTGCTAGGATGGTAGCAGCTAGTGCTAGTGCTTCCCTTTCTGCTCTGTGACTGTCAGAGAGCTCTCCAGTTGCAATGGATTTTTCTAGTTTTCCTCCATCTGGCAATTCGATAAGTATTGCAGCTCCTTCATTTGTGGTGGCTTTATGGGTTGAGCCATCCGTGTAAACTCTGATCCACTGATTGTTAGGATAATTGGTATGTAGAAAACAGTTGACTATTTTCTTGAGCTTTGTTGGTCTGTAATCAGATTTTCTTTTTATGCTTTCAATATGGTCCCTTATAGTAGGAAGAGGGCTTTCGTCCCAGGGTGGAGATTCATTATAGTGTATAGAGGATTCCAGAGTCATTTTTTCAAGTTGGTGTTTCTTTTTTAGGTTTAGAGATTCCTGTATGAAATTGGTCCTTTTGAGACGTTTTTCGATGCCAGTTTTGTGGATTTTTGTTCTGAGTGGGTGCCTCTCCATGGTTTCCAATTTAGTGAATTGGGAAAGGATTTTTATTTCTCTTCTTTCATCCAAAGAGATTAGGGCAGCGGTTTCCTCCATAGCTCTTATGGGTGTTGTTTTGATTGCTCCTGTCATTATCCTTAGACCGATATTTTGAACCTCGTCTATTTTTCTTAGGTTGGTTTGGGCTGCTGAGCCCCATGCTGTGGCACCATATTCGAGTACAGATCTCACGTAACTGGTATAGGTTTTTTTCAGGATGTTGTGAATTGCTCCCCAATCTGTGCCAGCTAATTTTTTCAAGAGGGTTAGTCTCTGGATGCCTTTACTCTGTGTTTTATCTATTTGGTTTTTCCAGGTTAGTCTCGGGTCATAGGTGACTCCAAGATATGTAGGGCTGTCATTTTTTTCTAAAGCTTCCTTATCTAATGTTAATTTTATTGTTTGTTGTTTTGTTGACAGTGAGAATATGGTATATGTGGTCTTTTTTGTGTTGATGGACATGCCCCTGGACCAATTATTGAGTATATCGAGAGCATCTTGTAATCGAAATTTCGATGTTCCTACATATTCTTCTGTGCTAATTAAGGCAAGGTCATCTGCATACATGCTGCTTTTAACTTTTCTTGGTAGGTTTTGGTTTAGATCGTTTATGAATATTAGGAAAAGTGTTGGGGATAGGACTCCTCCTTGGGGGATAGGACTCCTCCTTGGGGGATAGGACTCCTCCTTGGGGGATAGGACTCCTCCTTGGGGGATAGGACTCCTCCTTGGGGGATAGGACTCCTCCTTGGGGGATAGGACTCCTCCTTGGGGGATAGGACTCCTCCTTGGGAGACACCATTTTTATACCCACTGTGTGGCTTCTTTGTCCTTGCATGCAATTTAAGGCTTTTCTATTATTTATATATTCCTTTACCCAGTTGTACATTCTGTGGGATATGTGATGCTGGATTAGTTTGAGCAAGAGAGACCTTGTTTCCAGACTTTGTCAAATGCTTTTTCTAAGTCAACCCACACAATTGTTGTTGGTTTCTTTTCTTGAAAGCCATCTTCTATTTCTTGTGTGATGAAGGCGATTTGATCTTCTGTTGATCTGCCTTTTCTAAAGCCAGCCTGGGCTTCAGTGAGTAGGTTATTTGACTCAAGGATCCATGTGAGCCTTCTATTTATCACTCTTTCCATCAGTTTGCAAGTACAGCTAGTGAGGCTGATGGGACGGTAGCTATCCAGCTTGTTTCTTGGTTTGCTGTGCTTTAGTATAGGGATCATAATGGCTTTTTTCCAGATGTTTGGAATTCTGCCAGATTTTCAGCTAGCATTGAGTATTTGCAGCAGTTTTCTTTTGGCTTGAGGACCCAAATGAAGAAGCATGTCATTAGATATTTTGTATGGGCCCGGGGCTTGTTTTGGTTTGAGGACTTTTAGGGATTCATCAAGTTCCGTCATTTTAAGATTAGTGGTCATTCCCAAGGAGTAAGCTGGATTGTTTTCTTTAATTCTATCTTGGATTTCTGAGTTTACATCTTTATTTCTACTTTCACTGATTTGTATTTGTCCTACGCTTTGGAAAAACTTAATGAATTCCTTTGCTGCTTCTTGGCCTTTCAGGGGTTTGTTGTCCTTTTCTATTACTATAGGAGTTCTGTTTTCTTCCTGGTTGAGACATTTGGCTATACGCCAGGGTTTGTGGTCCACGGCTGTTTATTTAGCTATTCACAGCTAACCCTTATATCTAAGGGTCTTTCCTCTATCCACCACCTGGGGACGCGCTTGGTAGAAGGTGGTAGCTCCCCCAAGATGACATAAGATAATGGCGTAATATTTAATGTACAAAAAAAATTTCGAACACTCATTTGTGGGCCCTCCTCTAGTGGGGGCCCAGGGCGGTTTTCAAATTCTCCCCCCACCATAGCTACGCCACTGATTTCTATCAATGTTTGGGTGTGGAGGGGGGCGCTAGGTAAGGAGTATTTGTACAAATTAGTCCTAGCATATGGGACGAGGAATGTGCCTTTATTTTTGTGTCTTTCAGAGTATTTAATTAAATTTTGTTTTTGTATTTGAAGATTATGGTTCAGTGTTTTATGTATAATTGCTACTTTACTTTTGAGTCTTCTGTCCTGAAGGCTTTCTAAATTAAGTGATTTTACTAATGGTGCTACTCTAGTCAAATGTGAATATTCGTTTGTTATGAATCTCACAGCTCTATTTTGTGTTTGTTCCAGTTTCTTAATGTTTTCTTAAGTTGAGGGGTCCCAAACGGTGGATGCATATTCTATTATTGGCCTAACCAAGGTTAAATAACATTTTAGTTTTGTTCTTTTTTGGATTTATAGAAATTTCTTTTAATAAGCCCTAATGCTTTGTTGGATTTTTTGTTATAGTTTCATCAATATGTGGATTCCATGACAGTTTTTCATTTATTATAACACCTAGGTATTTTGCGTTTTTAGTCTGTGTTACTGGTTTGCCATGAATAAGATAAGTGGAATTAATTTAAATTTTTTTGTTACTCTTAACAACTGACATTGATATACCGGTACTTTTCTATCATGATGCTAATTGTATACTTAGTCTATAATTCATCAGTTAAATGTGAAAAAAAAA
Source organism: Biomphalaria pfeifferi (assembly GCA_030265305.1). Taxonomy (NCBI): domain Eukaryota; kingdom Metazoa; phylum Mollusca; class Gastropoda; family Planorbidae; genus Biomphalaria; species Biomphalaria pfeifferi. Next base: position 5,375,804 of record JASAOG010000011.1, read on the forward strand.
CAACTCACGTATACATGTAAATATTAATTGTTCATTGTTCGTGATTATTGCCAGGGTTTGCTACCACTAATTGGTTCTTTTTTTTTTTTATTGATTCATGTGTTATCTACAAAGAATAGTTGTGTAATTCATTACAAAGAATAATTGTGCAAGTTATCCACAATGAATAATTGTGCAAGTTATCCACAATGAATAATTGTGCAAGTTATCCACAATGAATAATTGTGCAAGTATCCACAATGAATAATTGTGCAAGTTATCCACAATAAATAATTGTGCAAGTTATCCACAATAAATAATTGTGCAAGTTATCCACAATAAATAATTGTGCAAGTTATCCACAATAAATAATTGTGCAAGTTATCCACAATAAATAATTGTGCAAGTTATCCACAATAAATAATTGTGCAAGTTATCCACAATAAATAATTGTGCAAGTTATCCACAATAAATAATTGTGCAAGTTATCCACAATAAATAATTGTGCAAGTTATCCACAATAAATAATTGTGCAAGTTATCCACAATAAATAATTGTGCAAGTTATCCACAATAAATAATTGTGCAAGTTATCCACAATAAATAATTGTGCAAGTTATCCACAATAAATAATTGTGCAAGTTATCCACAATAAATAATTGTGCAAGTTATCCACAATAAATAATTGTGCAAGTTATCCACAATAAATAATTGTGCAAGTTATCCACAATAAATAATTGTGCAAGTTATCCACAATAAATAATTGTGCAAAGTTTCATCTTGATCCGAGAATTGGAGACGGGAGAAACAGCGAATAAAACATTTTGATATATAAGCTTGGTCAAAACTAGCCTGCTCAATAAAAAAAAAAAGTGAACAACTCGAAAGGGAGGTAAGCAAAAGCTTTAGCAACAGGTACACATTTTGGCCCTTTGTTTTATATTTCAGTAATTTTAGTAGCGCAGTCCATTAAGTAGGGGTTGCTACACTGCTATCCCATTCACACATACACACACACTCTGAACGGGTTTATTTTGACTCGGTCACGGCAGAAGTGATTCTAAGACCTTAGACACTTCCTTTACAATGTCGACCCCGTCCTTGAGCTTTAAGGGGGTCATGACCTTTCTGTTTCGTCAATATGAATTCACCCGTTATTACACTACACATCTTCATGCAAAGGAAAAAAAATAAATATTTATACATACACGCATATTTATAAAATATTACCACCCCCTTCCCCTGTTATAAATTATTTAAAAAGGGAGGTAAACTAGTATAAAAGTATTGCTAGATTATAAGCTCTCCTACAATTAACAATTTTTCATTTGAAGTATGTTAGTGGATCGACTAAAAATGTTACCATTACTGTTTTATTCCGTGGGCCTGGGAACCAGTGGAGAGAGTTTATAACCGTGAGACATGGCCACGCTTGGAAGATTTCGAAGTGTTCTAAGCGTAGAGGAATGCTTGGATGGGGGGGGGGATACCTCCTTTGTCCAATCTTGAGCCTCCCCTACTCCTTTTGTGCGTGTGTTCCCGAATTTGAAACCCTCCGTTGAACTTTTTTAGCTCCGGTCGTCAAGCCCCCTTCCACTCTCTACCAGATTGAACAAAATTGTTCTTGGTTCTAGATCTGACAGTATTTCTTGGGGACTACACCAGTCGTCTGCTTGTTGCCAACTGGCACTTTTGAGCTCAATGCGCCTCTTTAAAAAGTCTGGCAATTCCGGAAAGAACTTTTTTTTTCACCACCGATGAATACACACCTCTAATAAATAATCTTAGAAAGAAAGATTAGACCTAAATTAATAACCAGTACCAAAACTTAAGCTGGTTAAAAAAACAAATCTAGCCGGGTACCTATTATCCGATATCATTCTACTCATGCTTGTGTTAATTCTAACAATATAAGTACTGTATTTTTAACAAAAATGGGGAGGGGGAATAATCAAAGACTTGAAGTTTCGTTATTTGCAGTTTCTATGTCTCTACTGCTTAACATGGGCATAAATTGTCCTAGATATGCAACTTTTAAAGTACAAACATGGAGGTGGAGATAATAGTGGCTCTTATTATTTTTTTTTTATACTTGAATTTTTCGGAAAAAGGAAACTTGTTAAACCTTTAGCACCACCGTTGTTTACCAATTTAGTAATTGTCATCTAATAGACCAGGGGTTCTCAACCTGTGGGTCGCGACCAGTTTGGGAGCCTATTGGCAATTTGCCAGGGGTCGCCTAAGACCCTCGAAGGGTCGCCTAAGACCCTCGAAAAATTGGATTGTTATTATCTACTCTTCTATTCCTGTGTGTGTGTGCTGGGCGGGGGGGGGGGTCGCGGCAGAGTGGGGGATTGTAAAAAGGGGTCGAGGGACTAAAAGGCTGAGAACCGCTGTAATAGACTAAAAGATTTAACTCATAACATAATATAGTGCTGTAGTACATACTTGGGTTAGATGCTTAACGCTGTGAGAAGGTATTACCGGTACCTAAATGTTTTCAAAGGATACAACTACTAAATTTAAACCTAAACCTTTAGCAAAGACTACACACTGAAAAGTTGATATATCTCTCGGCGTGTTCGTCAATGCAACAAAATGTCGGAGTTTTTTGTTTGTTTGTTGTTTTTTTTTACTAAATTTCAATTTCTAAATAAGTTGTATAGTTAACTATCCTGATATGACCCGTGACCTGCGGGCCTTAGTTTATCACTGATTTAGTGCATTGAATTTAGATCTATGTCAAAACATGGCGAGATGTTCCCTTAACAGTTAATGTTCTTACGAAAATGAGAGTCTGACAATGGGGTTTACCCGTTTAAAGCCAAAATATTCATAGCTAAAATAAAATAATTGTGGAAAATAGGTTTACACGATTTTTTTTGTAAAAAGTTAATTCTTTAGTAAAGATACCGGTATTTTTTTTTTTTTTTTTTTTAAAGGGTTTTCCGGTTGTGGGAGAAACATTTAACATTCACTAACGTCTGCGTTGTGATATAAGAAAGTTCATGTCACTTTTTATTAAGATTGGTCAGACGGTTTGGATTTCTATTTGAATTATACATACTCCTTACACTTTACTTTATATATAAGATTGCATAAATAATCATCCATCGTTTTCTCGATGCCTAAATTTTAATTTAAACTTTTCGTTAAATTTAAGATATGTTTTTTATCTATAATGGATTCTAATATAGCATTTATTTTTTTAAATAATTTATCTTTAAACTTTGTAAAGTAATAAATCACGTAATTGCCTTTTCTTTTGAAGGAAAGTCCATAAGTTATAAGATAATTGAGGTGTAGTGCAATCAAGTGAAACAGGCAGAGATGTGGCTACTTTCGATTGGTTAAGAAGTATCCAATCACCAGTTGCACGAGCTCTAACTGCAGGGAATTCAAGACCATTTATTGCACACTTGACTGCTCAGCAATGACAGTAATACCTGAAACTAGTTTGGCCTGCATTCAAGCATGACACTAGCTGGTTAAGTGCTATCTGAGTGTGACCAAGCACTGATGACAGTTTAAGCTAGTGTTGCGAAAAAATTTTTCATGTGCCCTAGTAACTTTTTGTTTTAAACCCAGATTGATAACCGGCATCTTTTTCTTGGCTTCAGTACCAAGTTCATTTTAAATGTCAGATTGGATAGCTGATCACAAAGCTTATATTACGTTATATTATGCGTAGATATATCAATTAGTTTGGATCAGTCATGTAATTAAATTTGTATTAGTTCTACACTAACAATAATAAATCCGCGCGATGAGAGATTTTTATCAATTGTTTTTGTTTAGCGCAATTTCCACTTGTTTGGACCAGCTGTAAAGGGGCAGGGGACATCTGTTTGATCGCTTGTTAAATGCATTTATATAAAAAAATAATAATAAAGGTGAAAGACCAATAATCGCTTATGAAAATAGGTTTTATAGTTAGCTTCAAACATTAACCCTTAAAATGCGTGTGGTAGTTTAGCCTCTAAACATCATAATTGTTATTCCAATTTTTATGCACTCATTGTAAAACAGCTCAGCACTTTAAGGGTTAAAGCGGCGACCTACAAGTATAAAGGGGCTTAATTCAACCTACACCAACACATCAGTACAATTTCCTCCCCTTGTTCGAGATACAAAACATAGTTAATTGGCTAATTTTTAAAATTAATTCTTGTTTTCAGGTACAAGAAAAAATTGTGCGAAATGTAAAATTTCCGATTGATTCCAAATTTTGGGATGTGGGAGAAATATTTACAAATTTTGACCAGACAGCTTTGTAAAAAGGTGAATAAGATAAGACGTGCAAGTGGTCTTTCTTTTAAATATAATACATACTTATATTAAACATAAATGAATAGCAGCACCAGGGACCAAGTTTTTAAGAGAGAAAGTAGTGAATTAAATGCTACGAAAATAAGGGAATGCGCCGACCGAGGCTCGAACCAGTGACCCTGGAAACACCTGATTTTCGATTCACTACTTTCTCTCTTAAAAACTAGGTCCCTGTTGCTACTATTCATTTATGTTTAATATAAGTATGTATCACATTTGTTTCAGCACCTAGCTTCAACTCTATATTTACGTTCTTTTAAATATGATTGTGTTGGCCTCCTTCAGGGCTATGGCTATTCTGGGCTATGGCTAGTATCATTTCGGCTTTCACCTAACATTAGGTATGATCGAAAGAATTTTCCCCACACACATCAGTTCCTCACTCACCTGTGTCCAAACAAACGTCATGTACTCGAAACAGTTTGAAATGATTTAATCTTACAAAATAATATTGTAGCAATAGCGACTAACATTAAGTGGATTCCATTCAAGCATCTGAAAGAGTATGGGCCTCCACGAAAAAGGTGCACATTGTCTCCACAAAAAAAAGGTGCACATTGTCTCCACAAAAAAAGGTGCACATTGTCTTTACAAAAAAGTTGCCTCCACAAAAAATTGTGCACACTGCCTGCACTTACTTCCATCCTGTCCTACTGCTTCTCCCTACATGGAGCTTGGGTGTATAGAGATATGTATTACAGAGCTGAAACCAGAGGGTTTGTAAAGATAAACAACGGTTTTCATTATTTTTTTGTGTGTGCAGAAGATAATAATATGGAATTATCCTTTTTTTGTTGTTGTTGTGTACTTCTAATATAAATCCATCCACCCCAGTGGCGCTACAGGCCAAAGAAGGGCTCTGGTCTGCTTTATATAAATAACCAATATAAATAGTCTTTTGCTCAAGCCTTCCAAAAAATATGGTTAGACAATGAAACTGCCCCTTAAACTCTCCAAACATAAAATTACAGTTTTAGTATATGTGTTCAGATTGAGGTAAATCTCGCACGCACGCACACACGAGCGCACACGCACACACACACACTTTTAATGATTTTAAAGGTAGCTCCGGTAACATTCTGAATGTCGGACACTTTATAAAAAGGCATGCTATTTCATTATCCCTGCAAGCTGTATTTGCATATTTACTTTTCTAACTAGGTCTTATAAAAAAAGTACTCCACGAAAAATGTGTTAGGAAATATGGTGTAGTTTACAAAAATGGCAGATATAGCCGAAAAAAAATGGAGTCCGTTATAAACATTTCATTTTTATTTCCAGAAGGTAAATAAAAGAATTATAAAATATTTTTTCTTTCCTCGATAAAAGTATTTATGAAGATGGGTTGGATTCTTGCTATTAAGACTATACAAAATACTCGCGGCCAAAATATCCTCAGTCAGATCGCTGCCATATATCAACATAGCAACAGCGATAAAGTATCGCGTAGATCTGTATACTTTCAGATGTTATTCTATAAAGTTGCGATTCGGCTATTACATGTAATTTAATATATTACAAAGTATAGAGAGCAAACATAATATTCAAATGTACTAACAAAGGGTGATGTTTTATCACGAGTGACGCAACCAAAGACATAAGTGTGTACACGTTCAATCACAACATACTATTAGAACAAAAATTTAAAAGTTGTTCGAACAATTTATTTTATTGTGCTTACTGCTCAAGTTGCTGAAAATACCTTTTTTTAAAAAAAAAATCCATTACCTCCCTTTGTCTTCAAAATGATTTCACCTCTCACTCTTTCAGGGCTTTTTATCTTAGCACGAAGCTAGAGAGTAGTTATCTAGTATTAAAATGTATAGGGTAAGTAGTTTTAAACTTCTAAATCAGTTTGAGTTGAAATTGCACGTTCTGAAGTATTGTACACGCACTCATCCCAGCAAAACGAATGCATACATTGGCAGGATTAGATCAGGATTAGGCCCAAAAACTGAGATAGGAATAAATCTAAAAAGCATTGCTCCAGTTTAAACTTTTTTTCTTCACTACTATAAATTTGTATGACAATTTAACTATTCCATTCTATTCACAAACCTTAATGTAGCCAGATTATACCATTATGCAGCCGAATCTTGTGCAGTCTGTGTTGGCGTCAAATTACGCAGCAATAAAAAAGTCAGTCATTCTACTTGTCTCCCTTTGTGTTCGCTTTGTAATATGTAAATGCTGAAAGATATACCACACATACAGGCAACCCTTATGTTTTCGATTTAAGTTGTATTTTAAAACATTTACAATGTCACCAATTTTGTAACAGCAATATACATTTTAAAGACATTCTGATACAAAATTTGTTAAGTGAGACACTACACAATTTTTCTTCAGGTTCCATCACAAATGTTCATCCTTATTAAAAAAAAAAAAAAAAAAAAAAAAAAAAAAAAAAAGTTAATGCAAATTTCTCAAAACTTAATTCTATTTCTAGGGAACTAACAATACAAGTAAAGTAAACACAGTACACATATTTTATTGAAAGTAATACCTCAAGAACATTTTTTCTTTAAAAATTCCACAATTTTTATATTCCAAAAAGTCGTTCAGAATCATCCTCATTGGTTCATAATGTAAAGAATCATCACCAGAAAACCAATAGCTGCATAACCTATGGATACTTAAGATTGTAACGACCTGGGTACTTAATTAGAGGGTAACGACCTGAGTACTTCAGTAGAGTGTAACGACCTGGGTACTTAATTAAATAACAACCCGGGTACTTAATTAAATGATAACAACCCGGGTACTTAATAGATGCATAGATGGTAACACAACCTTTAATATAAATATTAGTAAGATTTCAATACCGACATTTATCAAGATATGAAACTAGCTGCTAAGATATTCTCTTGAGCATGCTTTTGTCTAATCAAATTCCTTTTCAACCTTTTTCTTTGAACAGATTATCTTTTGTCAATATTGCATACTTCTTGCGTTGTTTAAAAAAAACTTTCATCCTGGGTTATGCGCTTTTCGTACATATTTTAGACTGCTCAACTAAACAAAATTTCTAACCAGAACTTCTACTTTTTGTTTAAATGTTTGGTGACCATTTATCTTTTAAGTTACAGATGTTACTTCAAAAGAGAAAATTACGCCCTACGCATTTCACGTGTCAATCTAGTCATGCATGTTAATCAGTGACTTAAGTTAGGACCAGGTTTAGCTCTGTGACATACTAGACGAAAGGACCCAAGTATGATTGTACATCGCAATGAATGTAAAATTTTAAGTGTAAAAAGGGAATTAACTTAATCCATTTCTACCCGCGATGCTATTGCTTTAAAAAAAAATGTTATTTTGTGTGTGTGTTTGCAAATAGTTTTTCAAGATGCCTGTGTGTAGTCACTGAATGAACTCTTTATGTTGTCTGTTCTATTTATATGTATGTTTATGTTGTGTTTATCTGTACATGAGAAAAGAGTCCTTGTAATCACAACAAATTTCCATAAGGATGAATAAAGCAGTCTTAGTCTTAAATCTAGTTTTGAAAACGATAAATACTTGAGTCAGACGATGTATCTAGGTAGTGTTTTTCTCTTGAGTGAATATTCTCCTAAACATGACTGCATTTTCATGAAATGTATCCATCATTGTAATAATTTGTCCATCATTGTAATAATTTGTCCCCTTTAACAGTGTGCACTGAGAAATTGGTCTGCAGTATCTCCCTCTGACTGGCAAGGAGAATCTTCATAGAGATGTTAAGGGCCTTAAAGGTATCTGTGAGGTCAGTTATCATTATCCCCTCTGTTGTTAATATATTATTTTAGACAACTTCCATAACGGCTTAATCTCCAAGCCTAGGTTCCCATCATTTCTTTATTTTTTTTTTCCATTTCATTTTTCTTAAATTATGAGACAGTGGTACGGCAATGTCCATGATGGTAGCGGGTTTTCTATTTTTGTCCATAAATGTAGAGTTGGGACGATTAAAATCTATTTTCAGTCAAAAGAGGGTCTATCATAGTTAAAAAAGTGAGCTGTTGACTCGAACCTCTTCTGGAGAATATTTGTAATAAAAAGGAGTATCCTTATTAATCAAATTATGTGTCAAAGCCAAGTGTTGGTGTATTATTTTTATTATTATTATGCGTAAACGCAATGAAAGAGACATTACTATGGCAGTTGTGCATGGTGGGTGTTTACCAAGGTGGTGCAGTTTACCTCCCTTGCCATCACCGGGTATACATTCATCCGCGTACGGCTTGCAAACAGTGCTGCAAAATGTCTCTTAGCTCTGAATTTTGAATTTTTTTCATTTTAAACTAATAATTAAAGTTTCTGTTAACATAATTAAATTATATATGGCCTCGTTCAGTCCCGCAGTTGCTATTGATCATCGCATAGGAAGGAGATAAAAGTCTCAGCATTAGTCGGAACGGTATTGCTCTCACAGCAGTTCTCCCGCTCTCCACGTTGCTGGTGTGTCCACATAAATCCACGCAGCTGGTGTGTCCACATAAATTCACGCAGCTGGCATGTCCACATAAATCCACGCAGATGAGTCCAAATAAGCATTTGTCGATGCCGTTGGGATTAGATGTGTTCCAAGCTCTGCCAGGGTGTAGCACTATGTCCAGCGTGCTGCTTAAAGCCACCAGCAGGGACGGTTTCTAAAAATGAATAATTATAGTACATCACAATCTTAGTCCGAATAAAAAAAAACTTTATTACATGATTTTTAAATTAGTTGAAATGTCTAAACGAGTAAAATGTAACACTTGAAAATGGAGCGCAATGAACAGTTCACATTAAAAAATAGTTGTGACACCTTATAAATAAATGCTGCTAGTAAGATCATGGCCAACAGAGAAAACGCACTTGGCCACCTGTTTGAGAAAAACATTGCTAAGAAAGCTAAGATTTTTAAGCATAAATCTTCATGATTTTAACATTTTATCATCACTAAGAAGATAGATAACACCGAACACAAAAACAGACACATGAGCTCTTTTGTTCCTTTGGCAATGAATCGTTGAACAATATGTAACTTACTGTTGTAAAATTTCGCATGTAATGTTAAAAAGAAACTGTATATGAACGAATATCTTGTGTGCTATTGTACAAATGTTTGCCCTAATTATGTATTGATTTTTTTGTAATGCGCAATTGTAAAACAAATTTCCTCACGGACAATAAAGATCATTATTATTATGTGTCCGAATTAAATTCTAGTAGAACGTATATTTCAATAGCCATCAACATGAGGAAGGAATATATAAAATTCTTTAGGTACGAACTTGTTTGACAAAGTGGCCTGTTTGGAGGCATCCCTACCGCCCCCATCTGTCCCTGACTACTGGACATTTGCCCGAATGCGAATAAAGCCAGGTCCGTCCCTGGATATAGCCAGTCCTCCCCTAGTCGCGAGCTTCTTTTTTTTTACACACATTCTCTCCTAACTAATGATACCAACGTTGATTTGACCCCATTAAATTGACTTAAATTTTGGTTTTATAAACTTTAATTTGTGTTATATAAACAGAGCATGCATTCGTCTATAATTATATACATATAACATTTCCTGATTACATACAAACAAGTTATTGAAGTTTAATCATAACAGGGGAGTGAAACACAAATGAACAAAATGAATAATTCCATCGAAACGTGGAAAAAAATAACGGAGAGAAAGAGTTAAGGGCTCATTCCCGAAGTCCTTTCCATGTTTGGGAATATCCGCAAAGCAGCGCACGTTCAGATTCAGTTTTCCCTCTCCAAGTGGATAGCAAGCCGAATTTAACGAGCATACCCGGCCCGATGCTTACTGGTTTAGGTGCCAGATGCTCGCACTGTGCCCTTTCTCCTTTCAGCAAGGAGATGAGTTACACACGTTAGTCACGCGTCAGAGGCTGCTTGAGACGCACACCATAGGAGCATAAGCATTTTATAGATGGTGTATTTTCAGTAAATATCTTTGTGCTAAGTTACACTTGATGCTTCTCCTAAACTCTTAACCACAAATTATTAACTTCCTATATTTGTAGCAAATACTTTATCGTGTCTGTTACAACTATTAATTCTAACTTTAAAAATACACCTCTTTACCCTTAAACCTATAAACTAAAAATAAACAAAATAGAAATTAGAGATTGGAAACGAACCCGAATCGAACCCGAACCTCACTTATGACTGAACTGATGGGTACGAACCGAACCGAATGAAATGTCCTTACATTAACCGAACTGAAGACTGCATTTTTTTTTGTAAGAAAAAAACTTAGTTTTCAGCGAAATGATTTGACAGTTATTTTATTCGTAGAAACTTCTGCTGCTGTCTTGAGCTGACCCGTGTCCCTAACATCTTGTTCATGCATCGAAATGTGGCGTACTATTTAATATCTTGGTTTTAATGCGAGATTTGATGAAACGAGCAGTAGACTCTGAATTCAAAACTGACCAGTAAATGTGGACGTTTTGGTGGAGCAATATGTTTGATCTTGTATTAGAGTTGTTTGGGACTGTTTCTATAGAATGTAACGTTGAATTGCATTATGAAATTAAAAAAACATAAACAAATATGGCGGCATTCTTAGTTTGAGCATGGGTCTATACAAATGGTTTGAGCATTTGAACGACGGAGTAAATATTGCTAAGTAACGCCTAGAGAATTGACGAGAATATTTACCTAGAAGGAACGGGAAAATGAGTCGGCGGTAAGGGCGTGCTATTTTAAGTAGTGAAATGAAGCCTTTTTTTTTTATCGACGGCCAAAAAAAAAAGGGGGGGGGGTTCACTGATGGAAGAAATGTGTGATTTAATAAGAATGCAGTTGAAGTCGCCATTTTCTTTTTCTCCTTACAGAAAAACATCTAGATTTAGTGCTTCGACATGGTGTCTCATCAATGCAGATCTTCAGAAGTTGGTTTTGAAAGACTTCCAATATCCCATGAATTAGTGTAAATGTTATATCAGCGGTGGCTGAGTGGTAAAGCAAAACGAGGGTCCCGAGTTCCAATTCTGATGAAGACTGGGATTTTTTATTTCCGGATCTTTAGGACGCCTTTGAGTCCACCCAACTCTATTCGGTATTGAAACTAAAGGTGGTTGGTCGTTGTGCTGGCCAAATGATGCCCTCGTTACCTTCGGACGCAGAAACAGATTACTTTTTCATCACCTTCCCTGTAGATTGCAAGGTTTGGAAGGTCCGAAGGAGAACTTTGTAAAAAATTAGTATTTTAATATCCATAGCTTTAAGTTTATTTTGTTTTTATTTTCTGTTTAGTGATCTACGCACGACAGTTGGAAATTAAAATTTCTCCCAAGCCAAATTAGGTGATTTGGCATAAATAATAAATAATGGAATTAAACATTATCACATGTTCATCAGACCGAACCCGAACTTTAGATCTGACCTAACCGAATCCGATCTATACTCATCGAACCGAACTCAAATCTGACCGAACCGAACCCGAACTTTAAAAGTTGTTATTGTTATTATTTATAAAATTAGGTCTTCTAAAATAGTACATACAAGAATCACTAATTGAAAAAAGGATTTGGGGTAACATTTTTACCATTGCCTTGCTTGGACTTGTTCGGTCCTGGTGTTTTTATCTCCGGTTTGTTTCTGTTGTGGCCTCGCCCTCTAATGATTGTCCCATTATTTCCTTAGTCTCGAGTTGTAGTTGCTCCTGGTCAGTGGCGTATCAAGGTACTCGTACGCCCGGGTTCAAGAATATGTTAGTGCCCCCCACCCCCTGTTTCCAATAAGACAAATTTAGCGTGTGACAAAATATCGAGTAGTCTGTATGCTTTCCTACATTTTCCTGGTTATAAAGTCATTCCGTTTGATTCAGTTCTGACTCCGTTCAAGTAACAGTGTCTTAAAACTCAATGTCTGAATAGCTTCTAACGACATGAAATGTTTCAAATAAACAAACAGCTATATTCGATTTTATCCCGTTACAAACATTTACCTTCAGAAAATATATAGGTCTGTGTCAAACTATTAAACGTTGATAAAACGTTAATCTAGTTCTTTGTAAATCAATTAACAGTAAATGGATCTCACACGTATTTATTGGAAATTAGTTTTTCTGGTCTTCTGGCTAGCAACGTCCAAAATCATCAGGCATGCGTTCTACATTTTTCGCTCAATTGAAACATTTACTGAAAGCCAACTTATAAGTGAAACCAACTTGCTCTGTGTCTTAGAACCTTTTTTTTTATCAATTGAAACTTCGAGAATGGCCGAAGCATAGAGAATGGCCGAAACTTCGAGAATGGACGAAACTTTGAGAATGGTCGAAACTTTAAAAATGGTCGAACTTTGAGAATGGTCGAAACTTTGAGAATGGTCGAAACTTTGAGAATGGTCGAAACTTTGAGAATGGTCGAAACTTTGAGAATGGTCGAAACTTTGAGAATGGTCGAAACTTTGAGAATGGTCGAAACTTTGAGAATGGTCGAAACTTTGAGAATGGTCGAAACTTTGAGAATGGTCGAAACTTCTAGAATAGCCGAAACTTCTAGAATAGCCGAAACTTTGAGAATGACTGCTCTTCTGAACAAACTAACACTTGCAAAGTGAGAAATAACATGCATGATTTTTAAACAGTCAAATTTCGTATTGAGCAAAGATTTGGTAAGTTTTTTTTTTGTTGTTGTTTTTTTTTGACAGGCTTCTTTGCAAAGGTGGCCTTAGCAGTGCGTGGGGCCCTGGGCGAATGTCATATGAGGGGCCCTGGGCCGTAAGGGAAGACTATATATATCGTACCACGTCACGATATCGGGATCGTGCGCCTCTAACGCCGAAGGCCTTACTTTTGTTAGAAAACATACTATCTTACATAAGTACTGTACTTTTAACTACATAAACTCGAAGTTTTTTCCACCGTAAAGTCTGGATCAAGGAAGGAGATTATCTTCAGCTCTGACGGAGCATCCGAAACATTTAATCATTTGATAAACATTTTAACAAGATTTACAGAAACCTCTTGCCGCTGAAGTTTATTATCAAGATGTTTTCAGTCGAGGCAGCTTTCATTTGCTTATTGGTCTCCAGTAGCTCTCGTGCCTAACAACTTAATAGAAAAAGAAAATGCCGCCCTTAGCCTTTGGTGTAAGAACAAAGTGTACAGTGGTCCATTGACTTTCGCAGATCCAACTTTTCAAGGAAAATTTAATATTTTTCTTGTACACTGAAACACAGGTTTTCACGACAACCCGATGTATACGCACAGTAGCCTATTGGAGAATGAGTGAATACGTTATCGTCAAACTTTTTGGATTCTGATTGGCCGAATTAGTTATACGAGCTATGCCACAGTACAAAACAAGGAATCCTTCTCACGTACCCTCGTCCCTTTTCTCTATGGCGGACAAAAGTATACAGCATATCTTCTGTATTCGTATCAATTCTTTTTGTACTGCAATGCGACATAACAGTACTGTATGACTCTTTATTTATAAAATAAATTATTTTGATTGCTAGCTTCCGGCTACGTGTGTTGTTTTTTTTTTTTTATGCCAAGGTGAACCGCTAAACAGTTATAGCCTATTAGCCGATTGCTTTAGTAGCCTCATTAGCACACTCTCCAAGTCAATTCTCAAAGTAATTACTTCATTATAGATCTGCTCAGGTTGGCGCATAGCTTTATGTAGATCTAGGTGTTTATTTTTCAATATTTTTAGTTGATTGAAATTACAATTTAGTGCTCGACAGTATACAGAATGGTTCTAATTTTACTCTGCTTCGTAACGTTCTTTTTTTTTTTTGTTTCTTTTGGGGTGAATAGCGTCTTGAGTACATCAACAGTCTGAATCTTATTTCTGTTAGAACATCATTTCTTGATGACCTCATTGTAGGGCACATTTTGTTGCTATCCATATCAAAGAAGCGCCCCATTTTGCTATGCTGTGAGCATAAAACACCTACGCATTTTTTTTTTATAAATGCTTTTAAAAAGCGAATACGGTAAAAACTCACCCAGATAACCCTATCTCTCCGCCCCCCCCCCCCAAACTGGTCCAAACACGTGATAGGATCACATCGCATTAAACAAAAACAATCGGTAAAAATTATGTTAATCGCAGAGATTTGTTGTTGGTTTACTTCAGTGGTTCCCATACTTTTTTCTTAAGGGAACACTTCACCCATTCTGAGTATTTTGCGGAACACTTTACTTTTTTTTTTTAAAGAGAGCTTAATTCACGGGTAGGCTACCAGTTAATTATTATAGTAGTTTGTGGAACACCTATTCAGGCCTCGAGGAACATGTATAGGAAACAGTGGTCTAAATCTATAAAAGATTTAATTACATGACTGGTCGAAAGTAATCGATACAATTACACTTCGTATAAGCTTATTTTGTTTTTAAAAGTATTTTTTAAAAATGTTTTTGAAGTTTTTAGGTGCTTCTATAGGACTGGTCAGTGGCAGATCAGGTATACTTTGCTGTTGCTTGAAGTGTTGTTTAAACCTATATAATGTTTTGGCTAAGATTCTTCATATTTCTCTAGCGTTTAGTAAATATATTTTGATGCAGGGGAAAACTAGCCCGGTCTTCGTAGATGTATGAGTTTAGCATGCCTAGATATTGTGTATTGTCTTACCCCATTCCAACCCACCACCCCTGTGTACTTTGTGATGTTGCTTAATTTTGAAAATGTCAAGGTGTTTGTCACTAACACAGCAGTTTTCCCCCACTCTCTACCCAGTTGTTCTCCACACTGTCCACCCAGCTGATGTTTCCAAAGGCACTGCAAAGTTTGGGAACAGCAGTATCACATTTAGAGTGTAGCTCTGTGTGCCTGCAGACTGTAAGATTCACCAGCTCCTGATTTTTCCTCAGAGTTGACTCCTTAATCCTTTCCCAGCCCACCACCTCTGTGTACTTTGTGATGTTGCTTAATTTTGTCAAGGTGATGTCACTCACACAGCGGTTTCCCACACTCTCCATACAGCAGTTCCCAAACTGACCACATGGCAGTTCCCCACACTGTCAACACAGTTCTCCACACTGTCCACCCAGCTGATGTTTCCAAAGGAACTGCAAAGTTTGGGAACAGCGGTGTCACATTCTCTTACAGAGTGTAGCTCTGTGTGCCTGCAAACTGTGTAAGATTCACCAGTTCCTTTTTTACACTCAGGGTAGACTCCTGAATCCTTTCCCATGATTGGGTATAGCTGCTAGGCAGCAGAGGTTTGAACAGTGGCATACCTAGCTAGGTTGGGGGGGAGGGTCCAACTTTGAAAATCACCCCCTCAGTGTCCCCACTTGAGGGAGCCCCCAAATAAGTGTCTGAAATTTGTTTTTACATTAAATATTATCTTATCTGCATGTTAACCAATGACTTAAATTCTTCCAAGTCACTGGTTTTCCTGGCTGGCTCAGGCAACCCATTCCATGTTCTAATAGCACTAGGGAAGAAGAAGCATTTGTACAAATTTTCCTTTATCACCATTATCTCATGTGGAATGTCAAAATGCCGGGGCCACTTAAGAGGTCAAGCCCCCGAATCCTTGGCTATGCCACTGGGTTTTAACAGAGTTTTCCCTCTAAGTGGGTAGGCAGCCAAAGCTAATGAGCCTCTAACATTGCAGTAACTAATAAGAACATGAAATGATTGTCCTTAAGTCCAATCATAAGACGACATCATGTTTGGAAGACTTCACGAAATAATACATAAAATATTGGGGACAAAAAGTAAGAAATATTTTTATTCTATGCAATAAAACAAAATCAGTCTTTAAAAAAGGAATAATCAAAATCACACATGCATAGAATGCATTGACAAGCATAGGTGAAATGTAAACAATTTGTGATTTTTCTCCTTGAATAGTATTTGAGAGTTTTGTTTATTAATTACTATACAAATGATAAACAGTACAATTGCAAGAAATGTGTTCAGCACCAGTACAATGACATCATTACCATGTCTTGCACTTTAAAAAGTAAAGCTCAATATGCCTAAGGGGCGTGGTGGCTCAACATTTTTGGGGCACCCCTTGAGTCCACCCACCTCCTGGGTACCTGACGTTAGTTGAGGAAAGTAAAAGCGGTTGGTCATGCTGGCCACATAACACCCTTGTTAGACATTGGTCTTAGAAACAGATAACCTTTATATCATCTGACCTAGTGAATGTAATATCTGAATAGGGGTTATTTTTCTTCAATATGACAAGAGTAAGGAACTCTCAGCACAGCAAGGATGGTCAGTAAGAACTGCATTAGTAAGTAATGTCTAAATAAAATAAAATTAAATACAATGTCAGTACTAAAATTCAGTATGTGTTCTGAAATCTAAGATATAAAAATGTTTAAACCATATCTATCTGCATAAAAATATTTGTTTGCTAAGCATTATTTTATTATATTCTCAGTTTCATGGGATTTGTCATTATGTGAAAATCTGGTAAACACTTCAATATGTGAAAAGTTGGTAAGCGCTTCTGAAATGAATGGGGTTATATTTTCAATATAAACTTCACATTTCATTTGGCTGGGCTATTCATTTGTAGAATTGTTTTTAATTTTAATAATAAACAAGAAAATAAAGAAAAACAATTTAAAAAAAAAAAATAGTTGTATCAATTAGTTTGGATATTAAATTAAATTGGTAAATTGGTAATAGATCTACAGTAATAATAAAAAAAAAAGCATTTATAAATTTTTTTTTTAAAAGGTGGAACGGCGATTGGGTGTGGGAGAAATTAAGTGTACAAACATTTTATCAGACAGACAGACAGAGTGAGTTGATATAAGCTTTTTAAAAGTGACAACTGTTTAAATATGATGTACTTTGAAGTAAACAGTACATGTACATTTAAATCTTAATATAAAGTTTAACAGTTAAGACACAATAAAAATGTTTTTTTCTCCATCCTATCATAAACAGGAACAATGTAATACATAATACTGAAGCAACAAAATTTGTTCAACATTTAAATAGAATCTAACATAGAGAGTCTGTTTAAACAACAAGTGAAATTGAACAAAGTTTTTTTTAATATAAGTTAAACCATAATTTATGTTTTCAATACAGCAGATTGGGTCATCCTCACACGGCCTTGAGAACCATTGGCCACCGAGACAAAGCTGTTGGCTCGGCTGTTGATGCCTAGGCCTAGTTTATAGTTATTACTTCCAGCACTCTTGGGAGGTTCAATTTTCTTGCCTTCTGCTGAGACATGACCTCTACTAACAACAGCTGGTGCTGTCATTGGACGACGAATCTGTGGGAAGGCCTTGGAGAACCAATCCTCATACTCTTTAACTGTCATATCAACAATTTTTTCTCTGCAAAATTCAATGGCAGCCGATATGTCAGGATGACATATTTCCCAGGTTCGAAGATTTTGCAAAGCTTTCAGAAAGTTCAGAACACTATGTCTGTTTAGACTTCCAACCTGGAAACAATAAAAAAAGGATGTTTTAACCTTTCAAAACAGTTCTGAAAACCCATGTGTCTCAAAGCTCTATGTAACCCCATATATTGACCCAAATGGTGTGTTACAAGCCAAAATGAATCAAGACAGAATCATTAATCCATTATTATTGGGAACCACAAAATATAGATTTCAATGAGATGCCAAATATTATTAATGATAATGTTATTGTATTAAAAAGATACTTAAATCTACTCTCATAAAAAAAGAAAAAAAAATTAAACACTTTAACTATACATAAGATTAATGATGAAGCCCTCAATGACATCCCTGGCTCTGACCAGCATTGGATAATTTGATGACTGTTGGGACAAGATATTTTGTCTTACATTGCAAAAAAATAAATAAATAAAGTCACCTATCTAAATTAGAAATATAAACTCAAGATCATTATTTTTTTGCCATTTTATAAGTAGGTGTTTTTGCTCTCCCAAAAATTATCTACCTTTGAAAATCAAAATATTAACTTTGAATCACTCATTCTTAAACATAAAATCCACAACATAAAGTAAATTCCAAATTTGCATTTTTATATAACAAACATGTAGGATACTTAATATGTTCAGTTAAAATTTTTCAATACTTCTAGCACTGGAATTCCACTCTAGGGACCTGTGTCATGCCATGCACATATCACATTTATAAAGGCAGCAGTAGGGACACACATTTTTCATGAGATAAATTGGTGAATTAAATATAACAAAATAGGAGACTGCAAGAGCAAGAACCAGTGACCCTCTGATACAACTCCACCTAGCAGTGCCAAGCAAACTGTGTACCATTTGGTCCCTAGTGCTGTCTTTATATGTGTCATATGTATGCATCATTTATTGTCTCAGCCTTTAGCTTCCCATTGATATTGTGTCATGCCAAAATGAACACATTTGCTAGGTTTAGTTACAGATAGAATGATAGCCAACATGTTCTAAAATAAATATCGTAGAATTATAAAACTAATACAGCATTTTGTGCTTGTGCAGTTAATAGAGTGAGTGTGGAAAGTTTAATGAAATTTTTTAAGTTAAATGTTTCATGGCATTAATCCCTTTAAAAGCAGATCCCACAAAAAAAAAGGGAAATAATTTAAAGAACTTTAAATCCTAAACCAAGAGTATATCATTTTTAATGCTATAAAGCTAAATCTAGCCTACAGTATTCACCTATTGATTATAGCCTAGTACTTTCAAACAATACATGCAAGGCTAAACTAAGACGTGTGCTAAAATAAAATCACTTAAAAATATTCTTTAAAAACAGTTATGATGCATCATGTTCAATACATAAAAAAAAAAAACTATCGCAGGTATGTTAAATTTCCTACTATTAACTCACACTATTGTGATGGTACAAATGTAAATCATTTGACAGCTTTTCATTATCCTAATAAATTGAAATTTCACACATAAGCTCTTACTGTGTAACAACACGTTATACAAATTTCAGAAAGATTCCTTCATTGATAACTGAATTGAAATGTGCTTACAATTAAATTTTATTACTGTGCATCACTAACATCTCTTTTGTGTATGGCTGCCCCATAGAAAGGTTAAGACACAATCTTTCTTACAATAATATGTAGCTAAGTATGTAAATATGTATAGTATTTGATATGAATTTGTTACAAAATTATGAAAAACAAAATATGAATTTTTAGTATAAAATATTACTTCAACATAAAGTAGGAATCCATTTAAAATTATTTCTGCATTTTACTTTTTTTTTTCTTCCAAAAAAAAAAAGGTTTTTAAGTTTTTATAATGGGATTCAAAATGACCTGTCCGTAGAAGAGGAGATAAAAAATGCAGAGGGAAGGCTGCATCGAACTTGGCTAGATTCAGAACAAAACTGGAAAAACTGGAAGCTCACTACAATGACTAAAATGGTGGTGTGAGCACAAGTATGTACGGCACTGAGTCATCGATCACCTTTGCAAAAGGAAGACAGAAAATCAAATTCATTTCACTTGCGCTGCCTCTGAAAGATCCTGAAAATGACATGTCAAGAAAGAGTGTGTACCACTGAGATATTTGCTCGAACGAGTCGCCCCCCCCCCCTCCATCTTTACAATCCTCAGACTTATACCCCTCTCCACTGGCTTGTTCATGTTAACTGAATGGTGGACAATCATATTCTGAAAGGAATTCTTTATATACAACTCCTGACAGGCTCAGGAAAAACTGGTCATCTCCACCTCCAATATTTGGATGCAATCAAATGAGACATCAACTTAGTGGACATTGATGTTGACTACTTGGAAGACATAACCATAGACCATACTATGTGGAGAGAGATGGTGACCAAGAAAGCATTGGACAGTGAAAAAGCATTGGCCTCAGCAGTAGAAGAAAAGCATGTCAAACAAAAAAATGGCTGGCTCCTCTACCACCAAAGCAAATGCCAACTTAAACTGCGTAATGTAGGGTCAGGAAGTGTCTCTCGAGAATGGGCTCCACAGTCACATGAAAAAGTGCTTCAGATGAACAATAGTCTTTCTATAATGTAAAACTATTGAATGCAAACAGTTAAATGCCACCCCTACCTCTCCCACATATTAGACATTTTTTTCTATGGGGTTTTTATACGAAATAATTGGTGGTATACTGAATCAGTTTATAATAAAAATGTCTTACAAGGATAATCGAAGTTAAGAGCATATAATAGTAGAAAAGATTTAATATACATGCAAACATGGTTATAGTGGAGGCTACTTCATAGTTTAAAGATAAAGCAAAGCGCTTAGAGTGAAGTTATATCTTATTACATTTATCACACTTATTACATTCTAACTCTATACAGAGGTACACAAATACTTTCGAAAACTGAACTGAAAAACATGGAAACACAATTGATGGACCAAAAAATGCATTTAAGTCTGATATTCATTAATAATTAAAATTATACCTTTTATATAGCGCTACTTTTATGCTTATAGAATGCTCAGAGTGCTATGGTCCAATCTCATTAGTGGACCAGTGGGGGAGGGGGTATCTGTGAGAAGGTTTTCTGTGTTGCCTTAAGGCGCTCAGTAAACACAACTCTGCTTGAGTGTAGGGGAAAGAGGGGTATATGTGGCATGTCTTACACCCATTGGCCTGTCATTTAATAACAATGGCATCCACATAAAAACAAACATATAAAAAGTATTAAATTTTCTACATAATCAAAATCTGAATAAGAACATAAAATTTTAAGTACCAATATTGGAAAATGAATAGATAGATATCAGTACTTGTAATGAAACTCAAAGATGTATTTTCTGTTTAATTTTTTAAATTAAAATGCTTTTATTTGTCCCAATATATTTTTATCTTTTTATAGGTAGAAATTCCTGATTCTTCAAAATGAGCCAAATCTTTAAAACAAATGTTTAATGTGGCATAAATAAATTCAATAGAGAATTTTATTTTCATTTTAAATTTATAAACATGCAATAAAATGGGAGAAAACTAACACCACAATTTTTGGAAGGGGAGTGAAATCAACATACCGTCTGCAAAGCTCAATGCAAAACCAAACAAAACACTTACTTGCATCCGTTTAACTCACTGAGATAAAAGTAGCATGAAAATGTTACAAGATATTTTGATTATAGGTACAACTGCTAGTGTAAAAATCTGGGAGTAATACGATGTAAGGTTATCTCATGGTTATAAAAAGCTCATTAATACTGATGTGCAACTGAGAGTGTGTGGTTAGATGTGCTTATTTAAAAAGCTCATTGATAATGGTGTGCAATAAAATTAATTTATGATTATCATATAATAGACAAAAACCAAATAAGGAGCATATAACTTGCTAGAATTAAAATAAGAAGATTTGTTTGATAAAATGTTTACATTATACTACAAAACAAGAAGCCGCCACTGGGGGAGGGGAGGATTGAACTAAATGTGATTAAAGTTAGGAGTTCTCTTCAATCAGATTCTCAAGAAGAGATAATGCCACTAATAAAACAGGTCATACATTTATTCTTTTCAAGAATTCTATAGCAAAGAAATGATGTATGATATTCCTAAATTTCTCAGGTAAAACAGATTCAAACTCATGACAAGGGTGGCAACAACACCAACCAGGCAGCCATCTGCATCAATCTTTTTTTTCTTTTTTTCAAACATATTTTAGATGATTTTATAGAGCAAGAACTTTTTAAAATTGATCATTTGTATATAAATAAATTGAGTAGGAAGCTACAAGGAAAAGAAAATGTAGGTTTGGAAATGTAATTAACTCCTTATTTAAACTTTTGTTGTGCTATAGCTTAATTTAAAAAAAAAAAGATTTGCATTGTAATAATTAAAGACAATATACATATACTGGCATAATATTGATGTTTTAAAAAAAAAACTGTTAGACTGATGCCTACATGAAAAATACAAAAAGCATACTTGTATTAATATGAACTAAGAAAGAAATGTTAGATTAGTGATTAAAAACCTACTTCATCATCATCAAGAATGACCTAAAAAGTTTTTAGATATTCAAATGGGATTAAAAATAAACAAAATCGAAATATTTCTATTTAGAAAAATAACTAGAAACTCAAAAATTCCTTTTTCTTTTAGTTTTTTAAACAATGAAATCTACTAACAATTTCTAACAAAGAAGTGAAAATTTTTTTTCTACAACTTATCAATTAAGTCAGGAACTAATTTAAATGATCAAAGAAAAATATTTTAGTTATATTGTTGGCTTACTTAGAGAAAAGTTAGTACTCAAGTACACAATTTATTTTGTCATTTTTCTAATCCAGTTTCTAATTTTTTTTCAAATTTATTTGTAATTTTTCTAATCTATATGTAATTCTAAAATTAATTTTTAATTCCTTTCCCCATTTATTTTTTTTTTATCTATAATGTATAATTTTCTTAATTGATTTATAAGTTTTCTAATCTTTGTTTTGTTTCTATCTATTTGTAATTTTCTATTATTATTTTTTTATTTCAAAACATGAAAAGAAACAAAAGACAATCGCTTTGTTTAAAGCACACTGAAAGTGGAACACTTTAAAAACACTTCAAAACAAGAACACAGATTAGTTCATGAAAAATAACATTGATGATTCCCCTGCTTACCAGACCATGTTTGCTTAATTTGTGCAAGACTATCTTGTAGTACCACAGATCTTTCAGGTCATAGGGCAAACTGCTGAGTAAATCTGAATACCTGTGGAGAAAAAGAAATAATTTTTACCTAAATTAGTTGACAAGCTTGTTTAAATTGTTCTTGTTTAGCATGTCTTTCATCCCCTAGTTAGTTGGAAAACTGTAGATTGTTCTTTGCGGGGGAGGAAGTTAATACTGTCCAGGTGATTGAGCCATTCTTCTTTGTGATTAGGGGAAATGGTGTGGTGAATGAAGGCAACAAGAGGTGGGGATAGAGGGGGCATGGTGATGTGCCTGCATGAACGTGGTGGACTAGCTAGAGAAAAGGCTCCATGGACAAGGTGGATAGCTAGAGGGAACAACACATGGTGGATATAGTGGATAGCTATAAGGCAATGTGGATGAAAAGAATTAATTACAAGTTTTCTTACCAATGTCCCTTGAAAGATGACTGTCTCCTGATGTCTTCAGGCCTAATAGACAACTGCCTTCCTTTCTTTCTCATGGCCTCCACCGCTCTATGGAAACTTACAGATCCGGTATTCAGAGTGCTGAACTTTTTCTGGCATTTTGTGTACCGCTCTCTACAAGAAAGCCAAAATATATCCTTTATAATCTCATTAGATTTCATAAAATAACATTTATAAATGGTTGCATGTTGAGTATAAGATATAGAAATATTTTAAATCAAGAAAATTGTAAATATGCTTTGTGTAGCCTTATTCGATATAGAAAGGAAGGGCAAGAAAATCAGTATGAACTCATCAATCCTTCAAGGCTCTTCTAACAAAAACACAAATTGTCAAACATTTTCAGGAAGCTTAACATTTCCGAAAAAGTTTTTGAATTATATATAGACCATTATGGGTGGAAAGCATGGTCGAGTGGTAAAGTAGGCTTGAACTTTGCTTGGCTACCTATGAAGCAGAGTTGTGTTTACTGAAAACCTTCTCCAAGATACCCCCCAACTGGTCCACAAATGAGATTGGACCATAGCGCTCTGAGCATGCTTAAGCATGAAAGTAGCTCTATATAAAAGCTATAAATTAATACTTTAATTATCAGGGACAAGAAGAGTATAAATACAATACATCCTAGTTCAATTCATGGTTAAGTTGCTTTATGTCAGTCAACCAGTATAAAAATGTGTAAAAAAATATCTCAAGTATTGATTCCCATTTCATTACAAATTAGTTTAGAATAAGTATGGGGAAAAAAAGATGAACAGCAAAGTTCAGGATCAAGTATGTACCTCTCTATTTGGTCCAAGGCTCCATGAAGATGCATAGCTAGTTCCTCTCTTGTTTCTTTGAATTCTTCATGAAGGCGTTCTACCAGTGAGCTACGTCTGTTAATGGCTTCATTGTCCTCAGAGATAGGCTGCTCTGCCTGACTACAGGACAAAAAAAATCTAAAATAAGAACAATATGAACAATAGAAAAATAACACTACAAAAAGTCTGAAGGCTTTTATATCAAAATTTTTACATTTTGAACAATGCATTTCATTTAATATGTTCAGATCTCAAACTTTGTTACTATATAATTAACATATTTTGAAAAATTTAAGGAATAACATATTTTGAAATATTTAAGGAAGAATTGACCACAATTTGAAAGTCTGCAAAATAAATAACATTTTTCATGTTCTAAAAATTGAAACTAATTCAGCAATTTTAGTAGCTTTGTGCAAAACATATCTAGATTAAGTGCAGTCATCAAAATTATTGTAACTACACAATATATCAGGCATTAGCTTTAATTGATTTTGATAAAATAAGAATAAACAAAGTGCCTGTTTATTGTTGCTTTTTTTTTTTTTAATTCCTCTATTCAGTTTGCAAATTCATGGGTGGGAGGGTGGATACAGTTCTTGAAAACCGCTCTAAGGATTTTCATAGAAATTTGAAATTCGTAAATCTTTATGAAAAGAATAACTAAATAATTAACAAGACTGGTAAAACTCTAGTTTGTCAGTTAAGATTTTTTTAAACATTGTATTCTAAAATTAATTTCGGTCTTGAAAATCATGAACAGACAGGTCAGTAGGTTATTCCGCTTGTAGGCATTATTAATTAAAAAGTTAAATAAGTAATTAGATGTTCAAGGACAATTTTTAAATCTGTCATTTATAAGTTATTAAGAGCAAAATAATCCTTCTAACAATAATTGATATAAAAAAGAGGAATACTCTATTTTTTTCAAATATTTTTTAAAATTTTCTTTGTTTTCTTTGTTATGGGCCTATATAAGCATATAAACATATAATGTCTATGAAACAAAATGTTTGAAATTTTTATCAAGGTATAAAAACTTTAGATATGTTCCATTCTCTAATATACATTTAAGCCAGTATATATAAATCATGTATATGTTATTTCTCAGCTTTTCTTGTAACTCTGCATTTTGAAACCCCAAATGATGGTAGTGATCTTTATGACAAACAATGGACCAAGACTATAGATGCATATTTCTAACAAACTAAATAAAGTTCTACACACCTATTTTTACTTAAGATAACTGCATTGTTGATACTTTTATCTAACGAACGCAACTTTGAACTTTCATTTTCTTGTTTGGGTAGCTGCAGTGTGGGAGCACAAAATAGACATAGACTTAATCATTATTTAAAACAAATCTCTTGCATACAAAATTATAAGTGCTTAATAACAATCTCAACATAACAGTAAATGGTTAATAGCTCATGGTTTATAATTATAGTCATATTAAAAGTGCGACTGCCAAGTCATGCAGTATGTGCGCTGTAGGAGGTTAGGACTAGGAAGTAGATTATCTTCAACTCTGAAGGAGCATCCGAAAACATGTAAAACATTTTACAAAATAAAAACCAGTATTTAGACTATGCTATGTCAAGCTCTGACTAACACTTCAAGTCCATTATCTTCTTATAAATTACGAATGTTACTTCAAAAAGGAAGATAATTACGTCCAATTCTAAGCATGTAGTTCAAGTGATAAAGACTAAACATCTAAAATACAAAGGAATTAATTGTTGAATATTATTCTGTTATTTGGTCTGTTTCAAAGATATCTGAAAGTCATAAGTAAAAAAAACAAGGCTATTTAATTACCATTTTTTTATTTCACAAACATTTAAGGCATAGAATCAAAATGTGTTTTTTTGTGACAGTATGCACTGGTACAGCGTACCATCACCTTTTTGAAAAAATTATTACTTTTCTTGTATTTTAACATATATTATTAATTTTTAGTAGTTAAAAGTTAGGCAATCAATTACTGAGTACCGGCACCTAATCACTGAGTACCGGCACCTATACTTTTTTTTACAAAAAAAGCACTGATGAAAACTATATAGAACCCAGAACAATACAAAATGTAAAGTGACTAAACTGCAGGGGATGAGAGTGAAGTTAGGAGCTTTTTGGTGTCACTCTAAGCAGCCTCCAAATACCATGAAACTATCAAAAGTATTTACCGCACAATCGGCTGGCCATATTTCCAGAAAACTGAATTTAACTCATTGGCCCCACATTCTTACAATCAGTCTGAATCAACTATTAGGCATCAATAAATAAACAGATATTATTTAGATGTGCTTGTGTAAGCACGTTTAAGGTTTTTTCATACTTACATGTTTCTCTGACTTGTTCTTGCTGTGATGACCACCTCTATTTATTTGGATATATATAGTAGAGAAGGTTGATGTGTAAAAAAAAAAACAACAAAATATTGTTATTACTTTTTTTGGTGTCACTAAAAAGAGACCTTAAGATCATGTGAAATAAATTTGTTTTCTTGTCAATGATTGCTAGAATCCAAGTTACAAAGTTTACCAATCATTTTCAGTCTTCTTTAAATCTACTATTTGATTAGAGTCCTGATATCATAGTGCAAATTTAAAAATTTAACTACACTAATCATCTCATTGTTAATGAAACTGTAAGAAAGGTCATATAAGTGCATGTTATAGGATATTCCTTATTGATTGAATTTGGTTTCTATACTTGTGATGGAATGGTTCTGTGTTAGCTATTTTTTACATTCTCTCCTCATAACACAATAAGCAAAGAAGGCAACAATGTTATGGTGCAGGTTTAAATTTACAGTACTTTGTCTGGAGAAGTAAAATATGCTCCCGCAGGTAAACAAAATGAAAGACTACTTTTTACAATTATTGAATAATATTTTTAAAAAATGAAACAAAATTATGAAATACAAATTTTATAGATTGACACATCTGCAGTGTGTTGATTTTTTTAAATAATTAAGCCACACTATATATAAAAGGTCAACTATAATTACTTATGTTTGTGATTACTGGGCTCTGACTGGATAATCTGCTCTTGATCTGTTGAGGCCTCTCCTGTTCCAAATGCTCTTTTTTTCTGCTCTTCCAACTCAGCTTGGTGTCGCAGACTGTCGTAATACTCATCCAGGAATTTGAAAACACCTGAAAATGTGAGGAGACAAAATCAATTAAGCAAAAGTGTCACAAAATGTCAACTGACAAAAAATCTGAGTTGAAACCAGATTGCTGTGTTGATAATACAAAATTCAAGCCTTTGAAACAAGATAATTGGCATTGCTCATTTCCCGTTTTTTGAAATGTATTATTTTTACACAGTTTCCTTGAAACGTATTGAAATTCAGTTGCAGTTTTTTTTACCAGCATTAGGTTTATTTAATGTGTACAATGATTGAGAAGCCAGAATCACTTTCAAATCATTTGTTTGTTTGATATAAATGTTTTGAATGTTCCTTCAGAATCGAAGATTATTACATCTTGTCTAAACCAAACTTCTTTCAGGATGTCAGGGTTATGGACAGTATATAGGAGCTGCTTACAATAGTTTGACAGGTACGCTGGGCAGGGCACATATCCTGTAGGGGGGAAGACCATATGTCAAAGGCAGTGCTTTTTGGTGAACTGAAAGGTGGTCAGCACAAGAGAGGTGTCTTAAAGACCAGCTAAAGCACCAGATTACTTTAACCTCATATAGAAGAGAGCACCTGGCAGTTTCTGATATTGAAACAAATTTTGAAAGAATATACAGATTGAGAAAAGAGAAACTGAGAACTAAATAAAAGTTCAACATATTCTTACTAGTTTTATACAGAGCCTCATCTTCATCTGTTTCTGGTACATCAGACATGCTGTCTGCTGCTGGTATATTTTCTCCCTGGTTGTCTGTTGGCTGTTCCATTATATTGACCTAAAACAATAAGTACCAGCCAGCATTGCATTACTTGAGTCGATAATTTAAAATAGGTAAGAATATTTATCATACCTGTACCAGTGAAATACCACTACTAGGCCATGGTGCCAGGTCAAGGTCAGTGGTTTGAATCCCTGTCTAGGCCTGCATCTGTTTTGCCATATTTTTGTCACCTTCTTCTCTTAATAACCTTGGTACCTTAGTGTTATTGTTCTATGTTACATGTCGTGTTCATTCATAATTTCTTTCATTACTAAAAGCTTCAAACTCTATTTAGGTTTCAGTACCAGTGATAGTAAATGCAATAGAACATTTTAAGTGTTTGTACTCTTCATTATTGTGTGCCACTATCAAAAATGATTAGTCTGAGAACATGGAGATAGGGATGAGATACTTTGAATATATGACATGAAAGGTTAAAAAAAAAACAATGTCACAACATCCATGGAAATAGCTACAGAGAGAAAGCCCATGCTATATCTTCTTTCTATACCCAGGTTGATGGAGTCCATGAGCTGGGAATGGCAATCATTTTGAACACACACAAAATGCTTTTCCCTATGTAAATCTAAAGCAAAAATTCCAAGCTCTCATTTTGTTTTTTTGGTTTGTTTTATGAGTTTTAGGTGTTCCATCTGATATGGAAATTATTACTTCCTTGTCCAAACCTCATGCAGGATGGCAGGAAATAGCAAGGGATAGAAGCATGCTAGATTCAAACTCGAGAACATTATGATGACAGTCTATAGAGCATAACATGCAACCAAGCAGATGTCATACTTTAATTGATTTGTAACTATTTAAATAATGTTTTTATTGAACTGTTTTGACTTAATAAGAAAGTTGTTCTTTTTTTTGTGTCCCTTTCAATTCTTTGGTATAGGTTGCCTTATTCACAAGTTTAATAAGCTTGGATTATAGGATTGTTAAAAAATAAAAAAAAAATTGCTTTTCTTTTTTTAAGCTTACAAGAATTCCAATACTAAATGTTTTATTTTGGTATGTATTTATCTCAAAACCTGTTTTCTACCCATGTCAAGAGTGGCTTCCCTTTAAAACTTTAAAGGTTTATTGGGCAGGTCAGATACAGTAGTCATGTTTATATGACAACTGAACTAATGCAATTGAACTGAAACTAATACACCCAAAATACATTACTTTCCCTTACAGAGACCATGTCCCTGATGTGTGCTGGGTAAAATCTTGTTCAATTTATAAACCTCAATAGACCTTCAATCATGTTCCTAGTAAAAATATTTTTTTTTAAATTCGGAATGATAGATTTCTTAATCTATACTTCATCTTCTTGTTCTTCCATAGTGCACATTTTTTACACAAGTTAGTTGCAGAATGTATGCGAGAAAAACAAAAAAGGGTAATGGAAAAAATGAAGAGAGAAAGGAATAAAGAGAAAGAAGAGAAGGAAAAAAGAGAACAGAGAGAGGCTGATGAGAGAGATGAGAAAGTGTGAGAGAAAAAAAAAATCAGTAAGTAGAAGCATAAAGACATGAAAGGAAAATAAAAGGATGAGAAAAGAATTCACGAAAAGAAAGAGTTAGGAAATGGAGAGAAAAAAAGGAAGAAGAGGAGAAAGGAAACAGAAAGAGATTTGGGAATAATAAGACAATGAAAAGGAACTAAAGAGAAAAGAGGGGATATAAAGAGAGAAGATGGGGGGGGGGGGGGGAAGAAATGAGTTCAAGTGGGTTGAGTGGAGAGGGATAGGTAAAAAGAAAAAGAGAACTGAGTAAAAACTAGAACGCTACTATTTACCTGTGTAGAAGAACTACTTGGACTTAAGTTGGACTGGATGGACATTCTAGGATGAGTCAGAAGTCGTTGGGATGGTCTAGATAATCTTAAATATTTGGAGACACTCTCTTTCTTAGCCTTCAAAATATATGAAAAAACTGGATTTATACATTTTCTTTCTTTATTTTACTAATAAGATGTATGCTCCCAACAATACTAAATATAGAATTGTATGTAATTAGAACTCCAATGTCTGTATAAGACAATATGACATTACTGTAATTATGCTACCAAGGTCTGTATTAAGTCATAACCTTAATACGTCTTCTTCTGCTGACATATGTCTTTCATTGTTAGAATATCTTTCAGTTGATACTATTTTGATTTATTTTCACTCAATTCTTGCTTGAATTGAAGATCTCATTAGGTAAGTGTCAGATTAAGTACAAAACTACATATCTATATATAGTTCCCTAGTGGAGTCTGAAACAAGAAAAGCACAGACAGGGATGCAATCGTACAACTTAGTGCAATGCCTTCATCAAGGACCTCTGAGCAGTGGACACTGGCTGGGAAGAGGCTGCAGACATTGTCAGTCACAGGTTTCTTTGGAAGCACCATCGTTCACTGCATCCAGTATTGTAGCTAATTAACAATCTCTGCTTAACCTCGAAAATAACTTTTTCTGGTCTAAATGATGAGTCCATGTGGCTCTAAGTGTAACTGAGAATTCTCCTTCACACTGTCAATAACCTTCATAGTTGTCCAAAGCAGTGTAAACAATTTTACACTTTTTATACAATATCTCAAACTCTACTGTTGAAGAGTAGTGTTGGAGAGTTATAGATTATATGATGACAGAACTCTTTGACAATCAAACAAAGGAATACAGTTTTTTAAATTAATGTCTTCACAAGTGTACAGAAGTTCTAATAATAATCACAGGTGGACCACTTGTCATTGAAATACATGAAGTCTAATAAAATAAGTCTAGACCTAAATATCATGCCAAGAAATCAAATCAGCTAAACAAATGACTTTGTAATTTGTATAGAACAATAAAGTTCATAAAGTCTAGAGTTACAGTTGGCTGAAAAAATTAGATCTAGCCTGAATCAGAATAAGTCAACAGCAATATCCAGACTGTCAGTGGACAGGATTCAAGTTAAACATCAATAAATATGTGAGTCTTGCCTTTTTATCATTGGGTGCCAGTATAATGTTACATGTTAGCAAGTAGGTCTCGTAAATTTATTTGAATCACATCTAGTTCTCAAAAACATTTAGCTCAATTAAATAATGTGTGCTATTAATCAGAGCATGATGTTTCCTATACTCTTTTTTTTTTTTTTTTTGTTCTTTAATATCCAGGTGGCTTACAATGTAAAAGAAAAAAAAGGTCAAACAAAGAAGCGTAAATGCCTATCACAGGATACATAATTGAGCTGTGGAACAATAAGGTCTTGTGAGCCAATCCTTGCACAAATAAATATGTATATAACCTTCTACCTTTTAGAATGTCTAGGATCTCATAAACAATATCAATTATCTCCCCTTTAAACTTAAACTGTCAACAGTTCATTTTTTAATAAAAGGATTTGGCAATAATTTTCTGACAGTTGGCATTGACAAGTAGACTTGGATAAAAATACCCATCATAGGAAATGAAGTTCCATCAGCCTATATACTTGCATAAATAAATATGTATGGTATCTTTCTTATTTACAGAATGAGTCTAGGTTCTTATAAATATCAGTTATCTCCCCTTAAAAGAAAAAACAGGTGAACAATTCATTATTCAATTAAGGAATGAGACAATAATTTTTAGACAGTTTGAATTGCTTACTGTCCCTAAAAGTACTTTTTATATTTAAAATACTATAGATTAAATTCAATGTTTTAATCTGAAGAAACACTGTACAAGTAATCCACCATTGTCCTTTTATTAAAGTTAGTAAAGTTTAAGGACACACGACTGGTAATGTTAGGAAGAAAAACTAGATCTATTCGACTTTGTCTTGTAAGTAACAAATACTGAAAGGCAAGGATTCCTAATGTTGTAATCTATTTGCTCATGATGATGTAAAAGTCATACACTTACTCGACTCGATGAAGTTACAAACTTTTCCCAGTCAGACTTTTTATCCTCACGTATCTTTTTGACAGGCAGTTTATATCCACCTATTTCTAGTTCACTGTGCATCAATAGAAGAAAAAAAAAATTTTATAAGCAAACTTTCAGTGCACTTAAATAGGAATTAAATTCATTCCAGTTTAAAAATGGATTGTACGTGCTGTTCAAAACATATTTAGTGCAGCTCATATATCCACTTTGAATCACTGTTTTTCCCTATATTGTGTACATAAAATTATTTTAAACGTTAAATATTCTTTTGTTATGAAAGAGGATAAGTATTGATAGACTTTTAAAAATTTAAACATTTATTTATAGATAAACAAAGCAGGCTCAAGATGAAATGTAAATCTGTGAAAAGTTAAATAATAATTTATAATACTAATAAAAGCTTTATTTCTTCTTATGTATGAAGAATTTAAGCCCTTAGTTACATTTTTTTGGTTTAATTAAATGCAGGTTAATAGCTCCATGACTAATGAATGACCAGAAAAAAAGTGAAAGAAAAAGGTAGGAATGACATTAGTTTTTTACTTTAGCCTCCAACAGGTTGAAATTGGTCCCATATTATTTCCTTCACTATTGTTCATTGCATCCAGAATCCAGTTCAGAACACACAGTTGTCGGAAAATTGCAGGACTGAGGAAATAATTCATAGCTTTTTTTAACAGTCAAGTATTAGCATATATTTTAAAAAGCCAAGTATTCAACATAATAATACATTGAAGCTATGATTAAGCATTTCCATTACTTAAAATTCTGGTCAGTTAAAATTGGATTCTGAACTGAGCTCTCACAAAATCACATGACACACATTTGAGATCCAAAGAAAAACCATTGTCTAAGACAGGCACAAACAGCGAAAAAAGAATTTAAATAGACACTCGACACAAAATGACCTTGCATGAGATGTGACAAAATATGAGAGGGGTAACTACATCTGCAGTCATGTTAAACAGTGCTGCTACACCTACAGTCATGTTAAACAGTGCTACTACATCTGCAGTCATGTTAAACAGTGCTGTTACATCTGCAGTTATGTTAAACAGTGCTGTTACATCTGCAGTCATGTGCATAACAGTGCTGTTACATCTGCAGTCATGTGCTTAACAGTGCTGTTACATCTGCAGTCATGTTAAACAGTGCTGTTACATCTGCAGTCATGTGCATAACAGTGCTGTTACATCTGCAGTCATGTGCTTAACAGTGCTGTTACATCTGCAGTCATGTTAAACAGTGCTGTTACATCTGCAGTCATGTTAAACAGCGCTGTTACATCTGCAGTTATGTTAAACAGTGCTTATGTTGTATGAAGAAGACAATATAATGTAACATTTTTAACATTTAACATTCCTATTCTGAAAAGATTGCAACAAATTGATAGAAAAAAAAATTGAACATGTACAAAGATAGGTGATTTTAAAATCAAAGTTTACCAAGAGATTTCTTCTTTGTCTGCTGTTATTTCTGCAAGGTTTGTATGCATTGGTGTGTACGGCCGTGGCACCACTAGTTGCTTCTTTTTCTTACGTCGTAAAGACATAACAGATTTAGCACTCACATCTAAGGACCTTTAAAAAAAGATATCATTAGTCATTAAGTCATCAACATGAACTTGTGACAGTAAAAGTAAAAAAGTAAAGTACCCCTTTCACCTTGCAATTGATAGGGTAGATGATGTAAAGATTGGTTATTTGTTTCTGTTCCCCAACTTATATCATGCGAAATCTCAGCCTTCACCAAGAGCCCTTGTTTGTTTGTTTTACATGTTTCGAATGTTCCTCCAGATTTCAAGATAATTTCATCCTAGTCCAAACCTCCTGTAGGACAACAGGAACGGCAAAAAGCCGGGTATGGATCCGGGACCGTCAAAACCATCCAAACAACAGTCCAATGGGCATATCACATGACCAGGCAGCCAAGCTCTTTATCCCTCATTCACCCATGCCCCCCCCCCCCTGTGGCAGAGTCCAATGTTAAATAAATGTAATTTCCTTTCTTTTGTTTAATATGTTTTGGACATTCAGTCAGAAAATAAAGGATTATTACATCCTAGCCCAGATCTCCTGCAGGGTGTCAGGGGATGGCAGAGGGCAGTTTCTGAGCCCAGGACCAATCCAGATAATATACCACATGACCAGGTAGCCAAAGTTTTTGTTTCACATGGTCAATGGAGGTGTATGTTTCCAAACACAGAGGTGTGTGAGCTTTTTACTTGTAAGGAAAATTCTTAAAAGCAATTGCTTTCTTTAAAGGCATATGACTGCTAAAATTACTCTAAATGGTATATATAGATTGGAATAATGTTATTGGAGCATGACTCTTTGGTTATTGATGTACAAAATGATAGATAAATCAAATTTGTTATAATATTACAGAAACAAATAACAAAAACTTTTCCTGTTATATTAAATATAAACAATTAAAACTTATATGAAAAACACAGTATAAGTGACAAACACATATAAATGCAATACATCTACTGTAAAAAGTGTCCAATAAAAATAAAGAAAAAAAAGAGAAAAACTACAGAGCATATAAAAAAATAATTTTGCAGCCATTATCTAAAAACAAAAACAAAAGAATGAAAGAAAAAGTTAAACTTGCAACTTATAAAATATATTGAAGGAAAAGAAATAATTTTAAAAAATT
The DNA here is from genome assembly GCA_030265305.1 of Biomphalaria pfeifferi. NCBI lineage: Eukaryota > Metazoa > Mollusca > Gastropoda > Planorbidae > Biomphalaria > Biomphalaria pfeifferi. The sequence continues at coordinate 5,410,361 of JASAOG010000011.1, forward strand.
GATTACCAAAAGGTTAAGATTAACAAAACAATCCTTTTTTTTATCTAGCCTTTTCTTGATTAAACAGTTATGTTGTTTGATGACTATATCATAACTCAACAGAAATGTTTTGAATGTGGTATGCTAATGTATTCATTGTTGTTTATAATAGTTTACCTGGATTGGAGTCCCACAGAGTTAAGTTCATCTGGATTCAAGTCCGGGTGATCCAATGCCAGAATATCAGCACCTAAATAACTAGAACATAAAGACTAACACTAACATGATGGTTTGATAGTAGAGGGGAAATAAGTGAGTAAATGTCAGGGGAAAAAAGGGAGTTTAATAGTCCAATGAAAAGCATTAAAGGAACTGATTCACAGCACCCCCTTTGTTTCAAAATTTAATAGTGTTCCTGGGCCAGATGAAAAATTTCTTTTAAAACACTGTTTTAAAATTTTATTCTACCAAACCAGAATTTTTAGAAGCAATGTCATGAAATCTTCAAATGACAATAAGGATTAATTCTTAATTTACCATCAGTTCCTTTAAATAGGAATTCATCCCTATTTTTATGTATTGAAATCCATTAAAGTCTAGAATTTATACTATTTGAAATATATATATGTATTATAAACAATAAAAGCATTAGGTAAAACTCTATAACAAGAAAAAAAAAAAAACTAAATTCTATAAGGTGTGCATATTTACAAAGTCCTTACAGCCTTTGTCTAAAGTAATAAAAAATTAACAGTTTGCAGTAAAATGTGTTATAACAAAATCTATTTCTATGCTACTTCAAAGTTGCCGAATTTTTTTGCATTCTATTGAAAAGTAATATCATATTTAATTTCATTAAAATATTTTTTTTACGACCCTCACCTCACCATTATAGAAGCCTTTTAAAATATTGACAAATTAAAGTGCATTTTTATAAATAATTATTCATGGAATATATTTTTTTTTAATTCATAACTGGCAACTTTGTTCAGAAATCAACTAAAACAAAACCAAAAAAAATTAAAAAATTAAAAAGTAGGGGAAAAATGTAAGCTATCAAAGTGAACTAGTATCTCACTTGTCAATGTTTTCTCTGTCTGTATCCTCCTCAGTGTCAGTCTCATCTTCACTTGAACTGCTTTTAGGAGGCTGCAGCTGAGTCCTTGCCAGCTCTATCTTCCTTCTCATTTCCTCTTCTTTGGCAGCTTTCTGTATAAGCAGACAAAATCAAATGGGGTTAACAGACTTCTTGGTGAATGAAAAATATAATAGCACATTAGAGAAAGCATAGTCAATTTACAATTACGTCTTTATCATTCTTTCAAGTTTAGAGATTGATAAGAAAAGATGTTAATAAATCAATAAATATTTAGTAAAGTAGTAATTAATACATCATCATGATCATCATAAAACTCCACTTGAGTACAGGCTTGAGAGACTCATATTCTCTCTTGCACACGCCCAGAACAAATCCATGCTGTTGTGCAAGTATGTCACCATACAGCTCAAGAGCTTGTGGCTGCCTAGACCTGTCAGGATGGCGATCAAAAAATCTGAAGTATTCAAAAAGAAAATGAAACATGGTTTCCTCCTCTTCATCTCTGCAGCATAGGCATTGTGAGTTAAAGTTTGACCTGAACCTTGCCAAATATGAATCAAGCTGACAGTGGCCCATCCTGCACTATGCTACAATAGCTTGTTCAGGTATGGGCAGCCTCCACCATGGGCAAGCATGGTCAGGGTGCCTAATGTGCTCCCAGGCTCTGACTGACTTCAGAAATTAATTCATCCCTACACTCAAACCATTTTCCATTTCTATCATTTTGATTATTTGTTGCCAGAGCATGATGGAAACTCACAGGCTACTCAGTATGTGTTGTTAGCACCACCTGGTGGACCAACAGTCTGTAAGAGTGTTGCCAGTCTTTCATTAATTAAACCCAGCAATAATAAAGCACTGAATCATAGTTTACAAATATAAAAACACTAATACAATAATCAGAAAGACACAAAAATAAGGTCACATTTCTTATTCTATATATGATAAGACAAATTTGTAAGCTTTCTTTCTGCCCTTGTGCCATTAGAGGATGAAATGAGCTATCTGAATTAGCCAGGAAAACCAATGACTTTGTAGAGTTTAAATCTCTAATCAATAAATTGGCACAGATATATAGGTGTGGAATTTAATTATCTTCTTATTTGGTACATTATAAGATAAGATAATGAATTATATAAAGCAAAACTCTTTTATTGATAGATGTAGAACATAATTATCTTCCTCTGAAAGATAGATAATGAAATAAATAACACCAAGCTTTTTACCGGTTCATGATTGCTGGGACTGACAACAGAATAAAGAAAATGGCAAATATTACATTTCAAATGTTAACTTAAATACTAAAAACACTACTCAGGAAATTGTGCAAAAAAATGTGATCAATTATACTAAAGTAGTCTAATCAATGACTTTACATAATTTTCTAGAGATTTTATTTTCTAAGTAGCAATTTTTATTAATTCAATTTTAAGTTTTGGACATTCCATAAGAAATAAAGATTATTTCATCCTAGCCAGGTTCAAAATCAGGCCCATTGTATCAACAATTCCAATTGCATACACATACAACTATCTTCTGTGGTATTGATTTCATCACAGCTTTTAAAACAAAATACCTATAAAAAATACCTACATAATTAGGATTTGCGGTGATTATTACTTTAGAATTATCTTGTAAAACATTTAAAATATATATATGAGTAATAGAAATATTAAAAATGGCATAGGATAAGACTTACCTTATTTAAGCGCTCTTGTTTGATCATGTAAAACAAACTGTGACCAAGCTGGACATTGCGAATCATAGATCTGATGAAGAATAAAGATGTCTAAATGAACTCATTGTTTTAGGCCAGAAGTCAACAAATATACTTTTTCTCTACTAAATAAATAGAATTGTATAAAACTTACAAAGTTCACTGTATTATAATAGAGAATGAATTGAGCATTTACAATGTCAAATTTCCATGGAAACTTTGAGGTCAGATAGGTGTGTTCATTTGTCTTTTTTTTTTTTTTAGTACTTCAAAATGCATTCGTCCATTAGATTATGAATTTTAGATTCTGTGCATTGTAACTTTGTTACACCACATCAGATAAAGGTAAATTAACATTAATTGTACAGTTTTAGATAATAGACAAAACTTTTCTCATATTTTCACAACTTGTCATGAGTTTGTTTTTTTATATTGATTTGATAATCAGGTTGGGTTTTTTCCCACTCAAAACATCTCATAGTTTACATCTGGCTTAATAAATGTGAAAAAAAATATTTTTAAAAATTAGAATACTTACCTTCCTTTAACAAGCTCTTTGTTCAGAGTGTTGAGATCTTTTCTGGTCCTACTGAGATAAGATTTGGCTGCTGCCTGAAAGGCAGAGTTTAACATAATTAAGAGCCATCTTTGACTACTCTGAGTAAAGGATTTATAGTGTCTGCATACAAAACTGTGAGCTAATTATCGCAATCTGTCCTCCAAGTAAATGACAGAAGATTTCCCCCTCTTAATTGACACATTCAATTACAACCATCTTTGATATATTTATCGTAGCAGATATGTACAAATGTTGTGAATGGAAAACATCATTTAGAGATACTGCAAATCAAACCCAAAGGCAGTAAAAGGAAGAAGGGTGACCACAAATAAATATTCCAAAAAAATGGTGGCTAAAATAAGTTTGAACTTTTGATCTAATGATTTCTTTCAGCACCAAGAAGGAAGAAAAGGTTTATTTCTGAAAATAAATATTGCAAAAGATGAGAAAAGTGATTTGGTCTTCTTAGAATTCCAATAAGATGTTTTTTGTCTTAACTAATTATATTCAAAGCAAATATATATATATTTATATGTTATTTATAAATCTCAATGAAATAATTGTCATAGTTTGTCAACATTTAATTAAAATTTGTTTGACATGAGCAATTTTGAGTATACATTAAGTTTCCACTTACCAAAGAAGCTTGTGTGGCTGGAATAGCTGGGCAAATCTCTTCTTCCTCTTCATTGGAGCTGCTGGAGCTCTCTGTTTCTTCCTAATGAAGTAACACAAGTTAAAAAGAATTTTATTGAGGTGTGAAATAGGACTATGTAACCCACTAGCCAAAAGGTTCACTTAGAGTAGAGTGTATTTTATTAAGGTGTGAAATAGGACTATGTAACCCACTAGCCAAAAGGTTAACTTATAGTAGAGTGTATTTTATTAAGGTGTGAAATAGGACTATGTAACCCACTAGCCAAAAGGTTCACTTAGAGTAGAGTGTATTTTATTAAGGTGTGAAATAGGACTATGTAACCCACTAGCCAAAAGGTTAACTTATAGTAGAGTGTATTTTATTAAGGTGTGAAATAGGACTATGTAACCCACTAGCCAAAAGGTTAACTTATAGTAGAGTGTATTTTATTAAGGTGTGAAATAGGACTATGTAACCCACTAGCCAAAAGGTTAACTTATAGTAGAGTGTATTTTATTAAGGCGTGACATATGGCTATGTAGCCCATCAAACTGAAGAGATAAATCTTGTGTTTGTAATGAGGTGGAGACTCGCGGATCCTTTATTTCTAGGAAACTAATATGTGCCAGACTTGATAAGAAAGTTATTATGTGTTGCTTACATTAACCATAATTATAATCCATAAACAAGTGGATCAGGTCTAAGAACTTTAGCTATAGACTTATTAAGATGTCTCTACAGAAATTCCTACAGATATTGCTCCAAAAGGGCTCAAACCTGGGACTATATAGTGATGACTGCCAGGGGTGCATATCACATGACCAGGCAACCATCCTTAGTTGATAACTTACATTAATAAATTACAAATTAGATTTCAGCATTAGATATACCCCTGTCAGCTGACCAAGAGAATCCAGCACCATCTTCTTCTCATCAAGATAGATGGGGTCCCCCAAGCCTTTGTAAGGTATGCAATTCAAGGCATAGAAGCCTTGATCCTTCATCTGCTGCAGTCTTCTGTCATAGTTCCATTTCCTGACATCCTCTCGAGATGGGACGCATGGGTTGAACACCTTATCACTCCTAGCTTGAATATGTATGCCCTTCTGACTAGGAATAGGAAGAGGCACTGCCTTGACATAACTCCTTGGGTCACTGCTAGGCATCTTGATGGTTTAAAATGATAGGCCTAAGCCTGACCTAAAAAAAAAAACATTAATAGAACAAACAACAGTTAGTAATATTAGAACTAGCCTATTCAGTAAAGCCACTGGTGTTGTTGTTTTAAATTATTATGTTGACTTTTAAGTAAAAGGAAGGCTAGATGGTGAGTAATGTATGAGAATTGAGCTCTTACAATGATCATGTACATGGCTGGTGTCAGGCCATTCAGTGTACTGGGACAAGGAGACTTCCAAGAAACCTGATCGCTTCCTTACACGATCTACAAAGGACGAAATTTAAGGAGTTCAAGACTAGACGAATCACTAGTCGATTGAATCAATCGTCGGGTGAAACATATCTCGTCAAGGAATCGTCCTTATAGTTGACAAACTATGTAGGTCAAGGCTGACATTAATAATCATAACTATTACAAAGTAAAAGTATGCACATCTTCTCCTTACTCTTCAACGATCTAGATCTAAGTTCAAAATATCAAGATCACAAAGATAGTTTGTTCAGATGTGGCCCCGAAGTGTCCACCAATGGGTTGTTTGTTATTATTATTATTACATCTTAATATGTATAAGTAATAAGTATTCAATGAACTGATTGTTACGAGCACGGACTAACTGATGACCATCTAATGGACGGTTGATCTACGAATAAAGGGATTTGGTGAATAGTCATGATATCGGACTTTTAATATATTCTATCTAAACGTGACTGACAGACGGAGGGACGGACTGACCAAACAAAACTAATAGCAGCTTTTCCCCCTTCGAGCGACTCTAAAAACGAGTACGCCTAAGGTTGAGAATGATACTGTTACTGGAATGTCCGAATGTCTAATAAATAGTCAATACTGATCGCATGTCATGAGTCTTTAATGTGTTTAGTCCACTATAGAACTGGTTTAATAAGCCTTAGACACGGAACAATGCACACAAATTAGATCTAATTAACATAAATTCACGTACAAGTCTTCAAACCATTTTTGATATAACCAGCGGAACCTATTAGCATCGACATTTAATTGCTATGTTTTTAAGGGTAGTCCTATCGCGTGCGTGTCACGCGCACCTCTGGGGTAGTAGCATTGTCTCTCGACAAGTCACTCGATATCAGATTATTAAGTATAATTATGTCATTTATTTGGTGTTTAAGTTGGACAATTTTTTTTGGCTGATTGGTAGGTGACTCCGTCTCTTGTTGCTGTGTAGATCTAATTATTTCCTTAACGATAACCATGGCTCTACAAAAACATAACAAACAAAACAAAAAGAAAAATATAGAAAAAAAATACTTTAAAAAAAAGCGTATCTAAGAAAAAAAAATCCAAATGTACAGCTACATTCTCTAAATACTGTAAGATGTATATCCCTTTTACAATGTCAAACAAAATTAATAATTACCACTATTTAATTAACTAATTGGTATTTTTTTTTTCTTATTGATTCATGTTTTGATACGAACAGTAAACAATTGTGCAAAGTTTCAACTTGTTCCGAAAATGAGAAGTGGGAGAAATAACGTGTTCAAAATTTGTACCAGAGAGACAGCGCTGATATAAACTCTGTAATAAATATTTTTATTAAAAAAAAACGTCGATTTCGTAGAGCCATGGCCGGCCTTTTACGGATTCGGGCCCCCAATTTTATGGATGCTTGCGAGGTTCTTTTCTATTTTTTTTATTTTTAAATAAAAACCATTACTTTTAATTTTTAATAGATCATTATATGATCAGTTGTTATACAACATGCATAGGAAGCAACTCAAACGCACTAGGTGCCAGTGGGTTAGTTTAAGCTACGTCAATTGTAAGATACACTAACTGTTTAAGTCATGCATTTAAAGAAAACTGTGACAAGAGACTTGACTAATAGTGATATGCTTAATGTGAATTACGGGCCCATGCAAGGCGCGGAGCCCAATGGGAGCAATCAGTCGAATTGGGCTAAAGCCGGCCCTGCGTAGAGCAGTGATTCTCACATCACCGAAACTAAATAAATAAGCCGACGAGTCCAATAGAAACAAAACTCTACATTCAGACGCTAATGATTCTCAAATATTGCAGTCTTTTAACGAACCTGCTGCGTTTATGAAACGTGTAAGACTTCATGCAGACAGACCTATAAATAAGACAAGCAAAATGTTAAAAAATCCTTTTTAAAAAGTAAAGCTCATCTAAAGAGGAAGAGTTCCACCCTTAAAACTTTATTAATAAATTGCAAAATTTTACCTTTTACAATATCAAACTAAATAATTAATCACTAATAATTAATTGAACTATTGGGTGTTTTGCTTTTTTTATTCATGGTTTGTTTGGTACAAAATATACTAATTTAAAGTATCAATTTGATCGGAGAATGTGTGAGGAAGAAATTGCGTTAACAATTATTTTAGTGGACTAAACCCAACAAATTTAGCCCGTGGTAGTTTCCCTTGTTGTTATCAAACAAAATAATTAATTACCATTAACTGACCATTTAGTTACTTTTTAAAATTTATTCATGTCTTATATATGCTAATGGATAAATGTGCGAAGTTTCAACTTGACTCGAGAATGGGTATGGGAGAAATAACCTGTAAACACTTTTTTACCTGACAGAGTTGATAGAAGCTTTGTAAAAAAAAAAGTTTAGTGATTTGATATTGTTTAGTTTTGTCAGAGCCGTCGAACAAGTATGCTTAGCACAAGTGGCTTATAGTAGCTGCAAATAGCATACTTACCAGAAGAAAAAAAAAAAGAAGAAGACATAATAGATTCAGCCAAATTTAATGTGACACATGAAGTAAACATAAGAACAAGGTAGGTAATGTATTCTCTACACATATCCAGATTCGTCAGTGTGAAGGAGGGTGATTGCCCTTTAAAGAATTGGAGACCAATATATGACCCTGATTGACTCAAGTTTACACGTTGAGCCGCAACCTCCCGCCACGCAAACACGCACTTTTTTTTTAAACTTCAGAGTTGATTTATAACTTTTCTATAGGTGTAAAAGATCGAACTTCTATTGTTTTTTTGTCTCCCCTTCACATGAAAAGCAGCTATTCTGCTCGCCGGAGGCACCGCAGCAGACACAATAGAGCTCATGGTTTCTCTGCTTTCACGAGCCTCGTTTTAAAGTATCGATCGTCTGCCTGCACAATTGTAAGAGCTGATTATATCTCTGGAATAAAAGGATTAATTTCCTGATAAACAAAGGGCTTTTAACTTGAAATAGAAAGCTGTATGGCTGCAGACGTGAGCTTGTTGTTGTAGCATTAGAAATGGATGAATGATAGTTGGAAAGATTGGGTGTCATTATCTATGGCAGCTTTGACATGCATTGTTTTTTCAATTTAATGCTTTTTTTTTTTTTCATATAAAAAGATTTCTTTGATTTTCTTACATTATTAAGACGCATATATATATATATATATATATATATATATATATATATATATATACATATATATATATATATAGTCTTGTAGTTAGTGATGCCTGTCTGAATTCGACAGATTACTCTGGAGATGTCTGGGTTACTTGTTGGGGTGTATTCAATGCAGTGGCGTAGCTACCAATGTGCGGGTGGTGCGGGCCGCACAGGGCACCAAGCGGAGAGGGGCACCAAAATTCCCCCAGTGTGTATTAATTTCCTATTTCCCTGAGCGTTTCAGTAAAAACGACTAATTGTATGGACACGAAGAAACATTAACTACTGTATTTCAAACATGAATTAAAGATTAACTATAAACTAGTCATGTCGCTATTTTGTTTCATCTCCTTGACTATTTCTTCCATACAATGTAAGCTATAGAACAGTTTGAATCTAATTTACTAGATTTATTTCGGACACACGGTACATGTTGTTACTACACTGATCGACGCTCTGTAATATAAAGAAGAAGAAGAAGATAGGCCAACCTTTTTTTACTTCATTGTTTAGTCCATTGGTTTAATCTAGATATAGAGTTTACAAATATATTTCTAAACTCTAGCTCTAAACGATTGTCTTAGTTTATTCATTTCTTTATGATTCTTTATAGTTTAATTTTGGAAATAATTCTATTGTAATGTCAATATTGTTAAATAAGCAAACCTTTGTTTTCTACGAGTTTTTTTTTTAACTAACTAGTTCATTGTAATACTGTAACGTAAACAAAATGATGAACAGAGCTCAAGACTGACTAGTCTGGCTGGCGCCTCAAAACCCTTTTAAGCTCAGACGGAGAAATCGGCATCTCTGGTTCTGTCCGGTCTGGGGAGACTTTAAGGGCCCCATACCCAGACCTATCGGGGTCCCTTATTACTGACATCGGTCTAACAGAAAATGGCATCTGATGGGTAGGACTTTAATGTAGCTGATGCCAAGTTTTGGAGTATGGCAGGTGTTAATCGCCTCTTGGTGGCTCCCTCTTGCCCTATAAGGGACATGCTTATTTGTGGGGCCGACTTCTCCTCCACGGAGGGCAAGTACTAATTATTCTAATTGGGAATCTGTCAGTGGAGAGCCCAGCTGATTTTGACAAATTGGCCGCAATGTGGAGGAACGATCGCATTTTATGCGGTTCAACTTTCTCCACTGTCGCACTAATATTGAGGTGGGTAGCCTAGAGCCTACAGCCTTTTATAGCGCTCATAGGCTGTAAGTACCGCCCTCTCCCTCCTTAAATGTCAAGGGACCACGTTTGTTAAGATTTCAGCAGCGTTTGTTGGGCTTGTCCGAAAGGTGCCACAAATGAACCTTAGTGCCTGTGATTGTACTCGATCGAGTGATTCGAGGGCAGTTTTACTAGCATATACTTGAGCTGTACTCAATTTGTGATCTGACTGCCCCTAAGTACAATGTGCGTAGCATGTAAGCTTTGGCATCCCACTTTGTGCTGGCCAGCTTTCTTAGTAACGCTAACTTCTCCGAGGTTTTTCTTTCAACTTCCTGGACGTGCTGGAGCATTGACAACTTTCTATCCAGGGTTACCCTAGATATTTGGCGTGTTTTCACTTTGGAGTCGCAGCCCACCGAGTTGAAGCTCGAATAGAGCCTTAAGAATGTCGATCTCTAGGTGAACAGGGACCAGGTCGTTTTGGCAACGTTTATCTGAATCTGTTATTTGTCGCAATACGAGGAGATGGTTTGGAAGTCTGCTTGTAATGCCGCCTGTATTTGGTCGGCTTCCTTGCCGGTTGACCAGAGAACAATGTCATCCGCATAGAGCAGTTTCTCTGACCGCAGTGAGGTGCATTTCTTAAATTTCTTAAGTCTAAAGAAGCATCGAGACAATTTCAAGTCACATCATTGCCAGAGTCCACCGACTATAGGCGAGCTGTTAATGGGTATGAATTAACTGAACAATTAAAAGCAACAAAGCAAGATGAGACAGTTATCATTGAATCCAGAAAAAAATGATGAGGCCGACATCGTAAAAAGAAGAAAATACTTCAATACCGCAGGTTCTAGAGACTAAAGGACAGCACACAAGCATGTCCTCAAAATTCATACTGAAGAAGCTGAACCATCAGACAGTGTAAACAATACAGAAAGCAGGATAATAAACTCTAGACTGAACGACATTGGAGATTGGCCTGATGTCATCACAGATAATATTAACATACACCTTCTCACTCAAGGATCTGAAACAGTTCAGCGTATGGACAGTCAATTCAGAGAGGCGTATAGACATCAAGAATCAGCAAAAGGAAAGGCTAGAAAGCTTTCAAAGGCTTGTTTTTTCCGGCAAATGTCAAACGGCGAGAAAGTTCTTAGAAAGTGGATGTGTTGTTCGCCAAAAAAAAAAAAGAATCCTTATTTTGCTTCCCTGCACACTCTTCTCAACAAGATCAAGTACCAAATCGTCATTTAAATCCAAAGATGGATTCAATGAGTGGTGGAGGTTATCCCCGAAATAGAAAAACATGAGACCAGCAGAGCTCACATTCAGTCATCGCTTACTTGGAGGGAACTTGAAGTTTGCCTGAGAGTAGGGAACTACAAGGCACAAGATTTGATTATACAAGAGACGAAAACCTGGAGAGTTAGTAAAATTACTATCAAAGTACGATCCACTCTTGAGGGAGCATGTGCTTCGAACTAATCTTTGTTCCAGACCAAATACATAGGTCTACATGTCTCCACAAATACAAAATGAATTTATTACAATATTGGGGGATCACGCTAAAAAAACAAAATCATACAGCAAGTGAAAACAAGCCAAATATTTCTCCATTATTTTTGACAGTACACCTGACATCTCAAAGCTGGATCAAATTTCCCAAATTTTACGGTATGTTGTCATGGAGAATGACGGGGTGCAGGTTCGTGAGTCTTTTGTTGACTTCATCGACACAAAGGACACGCATGCTGCTGGAATCGCTGAGATGATTCTAGAGAAATTGCGTTTGGATGGCTTAGACATAATGGACTGCAGGGCTATGATAATGCTGCGGTCATGAAAGGTCATTAAGGTCATGAAAGAATTAACAATATTTGATTAATGAATACATATTATTTTGAAAAAAAAGTAAGGTTTTGCAATGTTATTTATTAGTTAGTTGGTTGTTGTTTTTTTTAAATTTTTTTTTGGGGGGGGGGGGATCAAGATGAGGTACCGCACCAGGCATCATATACTCTAGCTACGCCACCGATTCAATGCGACTCACCACTAAGACAGAAAAGGACTCACACAAAGGTAACAAGTGAAGAAGCCAAGTCCAAAACTGTTAAACAATTCATATGATGGTTTTAATACAGCATAGAGGCCACAGTCGAGTCTCTGTCGATAAATACGTCTTATCGCTATGAAATCCTATCACCAACTAACTTTTATGTCTCTAAGTAGCCTCTTACTCACTAAGTCATAACGTCATTAATCGCGTTCAAAATCCGTCAATTATACAGACTAACAATACTAACTAGGTGTCTAACAATATATATCATGGGCGTAGCCAGGATTTTTTTCGCTCATAGCATTTTGAGTGCGTAATTTGCTCTTTTTGCCGGCCCCCGAAAGGGTGAAAGACGCTATTAGTTTTGTGCGAAATGTCTGTCCGTCCGCCCGTTTAGATCTCGTAAACTAGAAAAGATATTGAAAATCCGACATCACAATATTTTAGACCATTCAAAGTTCTGATGCAACGGCTACTTTTTTTCTGAAAGCGAAAAATCTAATTTTTTAAAAATCAGTTATGCAAGCAGTTTTTTAAAGAGAAAAAGCTAATTAGTATGCATTATAAGTTAGACCTAATTTAAAACGAATAATAATCTTGTAAACTTTATTTTCCTAAACTATCCTTTAGTGCTGGCACAGTAGTCCCATGGCGATCCCGGCCTCCTCGTGGCGGACCTTGGTGACGCTGTGAACGTCTCTAGCAGCGGCCAACGGGTATCCCCTCTGCCCACGGTTTTAAAGGCCAAGTGGGCAGTGCTCGTAAAATCCAGGAGGTCCAACCCAATGTGTGGGTGCCTGGATTAAAGTTGGATAAGGGTGCGCCGGAATGTGAGGCGCGCCCCATAAACGCCGTAGACCTTAGAAGGTACGTTCCCAGATGCACGACATTGCATCCAGTCGCCTCACTGATGGTGAACTTTCTGGCGGTGAAAGAAACGAGTCTAGACCATCTCTCATTATACCACAAGGTATTCACGGCAAGCGTGACATTGGAAGCTAGCTCAGTGAACACGAGTTCCTGAGTAGGTAGCATTGATCCCACCTGAGGAGATCGAATCCAACAGTCTAACATGCAACCAGTTTCGCCCGCACTCGGGTAAATTCACTCATATGGCTTTACAAAATTTATCTATTTACCCGAGTATGGGCATTACTCATTTGATAGGCCCGTTCTACCAATCCTGACGACGGGTTGGTGTTCGACAAGTTAGCTACCGTCGTTGATCTTCAAGATGTCCGCCCACTAAATTCACCGATATTGACAGCAAAAACTAACCCAGGGTTGTTGCCGGGTGGCCAACGCCCCTCGATGCAAGTCGAGCCAAGCTACCCTACTGATGCCACGGACGGGGAAGTCGTGACCCCCACACCAAATGTGACCGGGAAAAGCTCCAAAAGTAAACTTAGGAGGGACGATCCCGCCAGGCCCAAACATGGTTGTGATATTGGGCAAATCAGAATCATATCATTTAATGCCAACAGGCAATTGAGACTCAAGAAGCCTGAAATTTTAAGACTGTTGTCGGAACTCGAGGTCGATGTGTTCTTGGTGCAGGAAGCTGGCAACGCTGGTAGGAAAAGGAGTTGTGTGCCCTCGCTCTCGGGCTTCACGGCCTTTACCTGTTCCTGTGTAAAATGTCAGAAGTTAGTCACTTTTGTCAGGAATCCTTTGCTTGCTCGTGTGAAGGAAGCCGCCTCACGGGGATCTGGTGAGACCGACACACTTCTAGTAGAAGTATTCAAGGATGGACAGAGATTTGAATGCCTAAATGTCTATAATCCACCGCGAAGTGTCCTCACACTCGATAACAAAAGCCTCTCCAGCACCAGAACAATAGTATTTCAATGCCAAAATCCAGGTCATAGGTTGTAAAACAACCGATCCCTCGGGACAGAAGGTTATTGACATGTGCGATGAAACAAATTTGGTTCTTCTCAATGGCGTTGATTCCGCTAGTACATTTATCCACTCCGGGCATGGTGGGGAATCGAAACCAGATTTGTGCCTGGTGTCTGCGGACATAGTTGCGAAGTGTCGACTGGATGTCCTGGGAGATTTGGGATCGGATCATCTGCCGCTAATGCTCTCTATTGATCTCGGTACGACAAAAAGACCAAGCTGCCCTAGACGTAAGTGGGTGTACGCTAAGGCGGACAGGCAACTTTTCAAGAGTTCATCTGATGAATTCCTGGAAAAACTTGATATTGATTTTGAAAACATTAACGCAACTTACAGTCTCTTTGTGAAGGCTCTTTTATCGGCGGCTCGTAGGGCCATTCCGCGAACCAGTGGTAAGCGCAAGTACCGATCCTTTTGGTCTCGAAAGTTGGCACGTCTTGTCAGGCAACGAAAAGCAGCACGAAGAAGGCATGCTCGACAGAGAACCGAAGAGACGAGACGAGCCTATAACAAACTTACGGCATTGGTGAGGGAAACAGTGTTTAAAAAGTGGTCGGACCTCGCGGATGGACGGCAGGCATGGAAGTTACTAAACAATTTGGCTGGAGTGGGGGAACCGAGGGTAGCGGAACCCATGCAAACGCCAGATGGCCCTATTATTACTGACAAAAAGAGAGCGGAGGCTTTGAACAAACACTTTGCTGGAGTCTCTAAAGCTCACCCAAAATCTTCCGTGTCGATGGCCTTGACCGTGTTAGAAGAGCCAATGAAAAACGTAAGTGGGTCGACGGCAAGGCTGGGACGGAAACATTCTCAGAGCCCTTTACTATGATGGAGGTGGCTTTCGCTATCAAAAAGGCCAGGCTACACAAGGCAGTGGGGCCAGACGGCATTAGCGCAGAAATGCTCAAAAATCTCAGAACGATTGGCCTCCTAAAACTACACGGCTTACTAAATCGGACATGGACGCAAGGGGATTTCCCAAAGGCATGGAGATTGGCTACCATTGTTCCTATTCTAAAAAAGGGCAAGAATGCGAACAGCCCTGAGAGTTACAGACCAATTTCCCTCACATCGTGTGTGGGGAAGGTTGCGGAGAGAATCATTAACCGACGGCTTACGTGGTACCTTGAGTCCCACAACCTAATTTGTCAGGAGCAGGGTGGTTTCAGACAACGGCGTAGTGCAATGGACCAGGTAACAGTCTTTATGCAGGAGGTGGCAGACGGTTTCCAGAGAGGCGGAGGGGAGAAGAAGGGTGAGTCGACACTTGCGGTCTTTCTCGATTTGAAGCAGGCGTACGATAGAGTCTGGAGGCAAGGATTGTTGCTGAAGTTGATGGACCTTGGGGTAAACTCCAATATGTACCGGTGGATCAAAAGCTTCCTAACGAACAGGTTAGTTCAGACACGTTATGGCGAGCAACTATCAAATAAAAAGGTACTTGAGCAGGGGTTGCCTCAGGGCTCGTCACTCTCGTGCACACTTTTCTGGTATTTATCAACGATTTGACCAAACGCCTAGGGTGTCGCTCACTACTTTTTGCAGATGACCTGCTAATCTGGAAAACTGGGAGATCTGCAGTAGCTCTAGCTGCGGAGATCCAACGTGACCTAGTCACGATTTCTTGCTACAGACGGTTGTGGAATATGGAGGTAAATTGTGCGAAGACAGTCTGGACCCTATTCACTCTTGACAAAAATGTCCACAAAGAAAAGATTTCTCTCTCAATCAATGGTACAGAATTAATGATGGAAACCAAGCCGAAATACCTGGGAGTGACCCTGGACCCTAAAATGGGTTTGTCCGATCATGTGAGACTGGTACGAGAACAAGCATCGGAGAGCCTTAAGGTAGTCAAGCGATTAGCCACGACCAAATGGGGAGCCAAAGCGAACGTGTTACGGGCCCTCTATATTGGAGCAGTAAGGGCAAGAATGGAGTACTCGTCTCTTGCACAAGTCTATGCCTCACAAACGTCTCTAGTGGGGCTGGACTCAGTGCAGAACCAAGCAATTAGACTCATTTGCGGTGCATTTCGAACAACGCCAACTGCGGCATGTGAGGTCATGACAAATCTCTCACCACTGAGACTACGAAGGGAGCGAGCCGTTATGATTGCTTACGAAAAATTCAAACGGCTAGAAGAAGGCTGCCCGGTCAGAAGTCTAGTCGACAACTGGCAGGGCGGAAGTCGGCTGAAGCGAAACTCTTTCATGCACTCGGTGCGGGAATTGTCCAAAGAAGTCGATTTACCCCAGAACAGAGCTGCTCTCGCTCTGCATGGGGCTTTTTCTCCGGCATATGCTCCTGAAATCCCGGAGGTGAGGAAAGCGCTGGTTGACCCAGAAATTAACAAGAAATGCACAAAAACGGTCCTACGAAACACAGCCAGGAAAACTGTCGCCCAATACCCAGCTGGATTCATTAAGGCATACACAGACGGTTCCACGAGAGAGAACCTTGGGCAAAAAACCTCTGGGTTTGGTGTGGTGGTTCGATTCCCTGGCTCGGCCGAAAACGATGAGATCCTGGGTTCTGGCAGGAGTAATTACGTAGCTGAAATGGTAGCAATTCAAAATGCAGTAGAGTACATTGAAGAACGACTTAACGAGCAAACAGCACAACCCAGTCCTATTGTGCTATTAGGAGACTCTCTGTCGAGCCTACAAGCCATTTAAAGTTCCGCCGATACGCTCCCGGAACCACTGGCAAAAACACTGGCGTGCGTGGGACGCCTCCAAGAAAAACACGAAATTCGGACGACATTCCAATTCACACCAGGGCATATAGGAATCGAAGGAAATGAGAAAGCTGACTTATTAGCCAAGCTCGGGACAAAGCTGGACCCTGTGGACGAGCCACAGACTTTTCAGCAGGCGCGTTCGATAGTGGACGAATGGGCAAGAGATAAATGGTGCAAAAGCTGGGAGAGCGGTAGCACGGGCAGGGAAGTCTGGCAAAACTTAAAAGGGCCCTCAAAATCGGACGAATGGTGGCAACTAAATAGGGAAGAAGAGGTGACAATCGCTAGATACAGAACGGGACACTGTCCAGTCGGTGCCTATTTCGCTAAATTCAATCCAAACTTCGATTCTCGCTGCAGGCACTGTCAGGACGACGTCGAGACAATAAATCACATCCTCTACGAGTGCGCGAAACTACACCCTAAACATGGCCATATGAGTGAAGCAAAAACTGGTTTGCATGAAGAACTGGCTCTGTACGGAGACCTGAGAAAAACTGCCGCTTTCCTTGTCCGTGTTATCAGAGAATAGAGTTCTCAACACGGTGCCCCAGTGCGATGAGACTCACACGGTATCAGAAGAGGTCTAGCCTTTCAAAACACTTAGATTTAGATCAATTCTAAGACATCGGTTAGGCCAGGGGAGGCGCGGTGGCTGAGCGGTAAAGCGCTTGGCTTCCGAACCGGGGGTTCCTGGTTCGAATCCTGGTGAAGACTGGGATTTTCAACTTTGGAATCTTTGAGTCTCTCTGAGTCCACTCAGCTCTAATGGGTACCTGACATTAGTTCTGGAAAAGTAAAGGCGGTTGGTCGTTGTGCTGGCTACATGACACCCACGTTAACGTTGAACTTTACATCATCTGCCCTATAGACCACAAAAAGGGGGAACTAGTAAGGCCAGGTTCACATCTAACCTTACATTCACTTTTACCTATCCTTTGATCTGCGGGACCGTTGGGGCACTACACAAGATCTGTTAACCTTCTTTCTCCATTCTTATCTCTCATTTGTCTTTGATATAATTTCATTCAGATGTTCTTTCTGAAAATATTGAAGCCTGTCTGGGTGGACCACTTCAGGGGCCGATTTTGAGTTCGTGTTTCCACACAAACTGTCTTTTGTAACCTTGTTTATATTGAAGAGGTATTTTTTCGCCTCCAAACCCGCTAGCGCGGGGTTTGAACTCAAAATCCATTTGGCTACGCTCATAGAAATTTGAGTTTGTAATTTGCTTTTTTGATATTGAAGAGGGGTTTATCGTAAATTTTGGAGGGGGTTTTAAAATCAAAATCTTCCTTAGCTGTGTTCTTGGAATTTGGGGATTGTCGTTTGCTTTTTTTTTTGGTATTGTTTTATAGAAGAGGGGGATTTAACTGCATAACCCCCTGGTAGGGGGTTTTTAAATCAAAACCACCTTGGCTGTGCTGGGAAAAGTGATGGTTTAGTATTAAAATCTAAACTAAAATAAACTAAATCATGCAAAAAATCAGTCACTAAATGCCGACACCCCCCTGCGGGGGGGGGGGGTGAACCCCAAACTTCCCCCCCTCCCCAGGCTACGCCTATGATATTTATATATATATATAAATATATAAAGAGTGAGAAAGTTGTGTTTATGTCAAAATTTGTGCTTTGTCTTTTTTTTTTTTTTGCATCGTACATGCGCTAGGATGCATTTTTAATCTTTGGTAAAAACTCACCAGAAAAGGCTTTAACAAAACAGCTATGTCCTTTTTTTTTTTTACAAAGTTTATATCAACTCACTCTTTCTGTCTGTCTGGTAAAAAGTTTGTTGGCCTACTTCTCCCCCACCAAATTTCGGAGCAGATGAAATTTTGCACCTATTTCTTTTACCTGACAAAACTAGAATCAATAAAACAAAATTAACCATTCATTAATTAATTATTTTGTTTGTATCGAACAAGGGAAAGGAATTGTACTTGACTGATATGGTTGTAGAGGTTGAATTAGCCTCCTGTATAATTTGTAAGTCGCAGCTTTAAATTTTGAAGCTAACAATTGATAACATTTAAAACCTTATATTTTCATGAGCGATTCGCTGACAGAGTGGTTACTGTATTGGCTGGAATTTGAATTCAGGTCGTTTACCTTTTTTAAATAAATAAATGCATTTAACAAGTGATCCCTCATATACTTCTCCTTTCTTCTCCCACCACTTCTAACTGGTCCAGACAAGTGATAAGATAATATAAGATAACTTTTATTGATCCAATCAAATGGAAATTCGGTTTGACTACAATTGACAACCTCTGCGTAACTACTGTACAATAACAATGTAGATGCCCTATATAGATGCACATGTGAGCAACATTCACACACGAAAAACACAGACACTCATAACCAGCGATTTATAAATAGACTTCTATGTACTTCTCGATGACAGAATGTTAATTTTTAATGTTGGACATCCAGAGTCTTACTGAATGTTTTCATTTTCATCGAGATGTGTAGGCCATTTTTATGTTGCTATAACACATGTCCAAGGTTTTATCATGCCTTGTGGGATAATTAACATATTGACTATATGTTGGCAAGTGTTGAGCTAACAAAAGATGATTGAAATCTCCCATAACTAGTCGGACAGCACCAGAACCATTTGGACATTACAGACGCGCAATGTGTAATATATGTTTTGTTGCTTTCTCTGTGTTGGCTGTGGGTGGTATTTGCTCAAGTATGACGTAAAATTGTGTAAACTTTCTCGGCAGGTAGCGTAGCCTGAGATTGTTACATAGTAGTTCAATATCGGTCGTACACACTTTAGTTTTGGTTGAAATATTGTTGACACAGCAGTACTGTTTTATTGACATAAATGGCCAGTCCTCCTCCTCTTGTTTTGCCACTATCTGTTGTCCTGTCTGATCTGTACAAAAGAAACGCATCCAAGTCTACTGATGCGTCGGGAATAACTTCATTTAGCCATGTTCCAGTGAGACAGATTAGCGAGCTTTCATGGAATTGGTAGAAATGTCTGCAGCACCAATCAAGTTCGTCCATTTTGTTATTTAGTGATCTAACATTGCCTATGACAGTAGGAGGTAGATAGACCGACCCTTTGTTCTGTTTTCCTGCTTTTGACTCGAATTCCTCCTCTACGGCCTCGTTTGTTTCGCTTTGTCTGTGTGTTGATGGGCTCATGGCGGTTTGTTATGTATCGGCCATTTGTTTCCAAGATGGCGGGTGTGTACATAGATTCATTGATGATCATATTATTTATGCTATCCACTGAAACACTGGTTTTTAACATGCACACTAATAAAATAGTCCATAAAACTAGAAACACTTTTATTCCATGAAACACAATAACACAATATGAAAGGAATAATAGAAAACAAATTCTGATTATGTCACAATGTAGTCAGGTCGCCTGCCGAGCGGCGTCCCGGTAGTACATATATGTACATACTTACATATAGATAGGATCATATAGTAATGAGAAAGCATGAAATTGCGCTAAGCAAAAACAATTGTTAAAAATATTTTATTCGCCAGATTTATTATTGTTAGTCTAGATCTAAAACAAATGACTGATCTAAGCTATTTCATACAAATACGCTTAATACATCTTTGTTTGTTTGTTTTTTAAAGTATTTTTTTATGTTTTCTCTGGTTTAAAAACTAGATTGTTCTATTTCATTCAACGGTAGCAATACATTACACGCCAAAAAAGTCATAAGCAATTGTCTGTTTTACTAATCAGATCGGTCACTCCTATCGCGGTCCCCATTCATTTCTGCCGCTTACTGAGAATGTTTGGAAAGGCGACAAGTCGGCCGATGACAAGGGATGATTGGTCTTTCTGCCGATCAGAAGAATTTTCACTGATAAGCAAGAACTCTTTCAAAGAAAAAAAAATAAACTCTTCATTGTTTGAGGAACAACGTACTGAAGTGAATTACAAATAAAGGCAGCTAGCTTTGAAGTGCCAAACTGAAGGCCAAGCAGTCAGAAAGGAATATGAAAAAATGGATCGCGATAAGAAGTTTGATGTATAACTGATACTCGTGCTACGATTTTTCCAGATTTTTTTTTTTACTCCTGAATTCTTGTATTCTTATAGCCTACTAAAATAAACTCCACCAGAGAGGTCATAAGTGAACTAAAAGGAGGAGGGCCGAGCGTGTTGGCTAACAACCCATACCCTCTTTTCTAAGAGTCCAAAAAAAAATCGAGATAACCCACTGTTGTGAAATGGACTTCGGTGTGCCTGTGTTCAGGGCCGGCCTTAGCCATAGTCAAACTAGGCAGCCGTCTAGGGCTTCCTATTAGTCCTCGCAGAGGATTTTTTTGTATGGAAAAAAAATAGCGAAACTTGTTTTCAAAGTTATTGTTGGAGTACTCTAGGTTTTTAATAGATTGCGTAATGTTAGTTTTTTTTTTTCCGCTGTTTTATGTTAACCAATTCGCCAAGGGCCTTTAATTATCTAAGGCCGGCTCAGGTGTGTTTGTCTTGGCGTATGAGTGTCACCCTTAATTAAAGTTGCTGACCTGTCCAGTGGTTGAAAAGGGTCAGCCTATCAGGTAACGTGAGGTCAGGAATGTAAAACGACAGTGGGACGGCTAGGCCTGTTGATAGAAACTTGTTTTACATGTTTCGGATGTCACTTCGAAGTAGAAGATAATTATACTTCCTAGTCTAACCCTCCCGCAGGACGACAGGGGATGGCAGCGAGCAAGGGTATCAACCCGGCACCATCGAGAAGTCAAAACGACAGTCCAGCTCGCATATAGCACGACCAGGCAACTTACTAGTGAATAAAGCGCTGCAGATTGATATCAAATAGAGCTATACGAGTTTCTTACTTTGATTAGATATTTTGTTGTTCAATAACAATTAGAAAGTCATCACACCCACCCATGAAGTGGCTACAGAAAAAAAGAAATCAGAAAACATTGTCCTGGGAGCAGATGGTTCTTCTATCGGAGGAAGCAATGTGGTAAACAGTAGCGTAGCTAGGGATTTAGAGTCCCGGGGGGGGGGGACTTTTGAATTTTGTCCCACCCCCTGCCACCACCCTAGCTACGCCACTGTTTGGTGAAACCCGAAATGAAGCCGCTAAGTCTATATTCTTCTAGCAAAAAAAAACAAAACCAATAATTACACCTAGAAAAAAGATGACCCAAGATAGGAGACTATGGCGATGTAATATGGGCGGTCCAATAAGGGTGACGGGCTGTAAGTAAGTAAGGCAAAATAGTCGACAAGCTATAGAATTTATGTAGCTTATTTTAGAGCAACAACCCCCCCCCCCCCTCATCCCTGCCCATTTTATTTTGGCATCCTCCTATGGATCTACACACAATCCTCTCTTGCAATTCTACGACTCCTCACTTCTGTAGATCTAGCCTTTATAACATTTTCTAAAGTACTGTAATCACTGTGTACACACACAAACACACTCATGTAGCAGATTGTAGCTATATCATATTTAAAACAAATATAAAGTTGTTGCTTTTATAAAGTGTCTACACTCGCGAGTTACACGCCAAATAGTGTATTTTTAAATTTAAATATATGTTAAATATATGCTTTATGAAAAATTATTATGACGAATAAAGGAAAACAAATCGATTTTTTAAAATTAGAATATACAACGCTTGTCGTTTCGATCATGATAATAGCTTATTCGTTTCACGTACATGATAAGTAATAACTAGTTAGTTTCGCTTCTTTTTTTTCCCATTTTCCCCAAGAGGGAGAATGTACGCTGAGCGAATGAATAAATCAATGAATCCGATAGAATTGCGCTTGTTCGTGTGGTATCCAATTCGGATTATCAAGTCTCGTCATCTCTGCAGACATCCTGTTTAACAATCTACAGTCCCATTCCAATCCGAGGCATTGGGGGGGGGGGGGGAGGTCACGATGCACCGGCGGCTACCTTCAGGGTAGTGCCTCACAAAGAGTGGAGCCTAAATATGTTCATGGTAAATAGGGGAGGGGGGGCTTGAATCATCAAAAGCTTTAGTCTGTGAATCTTTTTTATTTTTATCAATATCCACCTCCATATTTACCAGTCCCTTAAACATTTTGGACGGTTGAGACATCACATCACATGAACTGTTGAGCATCTCTTTCCGTTGTTATTTTCTTCCATTCACTCCTTTTCCCTGAAACTCTGTTCCCCGCAGAAAGATATTTGCGATCCCTATGTATTTGTTTTAATGGCCATTCAGTCTTGTGCTTTTTGACGAAGGTCATCGTGGGGCCCGATTGCCATTGTGATGCTGTTTTGGATTTCATCATTTGTGATGCAGTCAGTGTGGGTGATACCTAGAATATTAATCCATCTGTATCCAAGTCCTGATTTAGGTGAAAGCCCGGAATATTTGCAGAATTTTTGTGGAGGCCAATACATTTTTTTTCGAAAGCTTTAAAAAATTCCACATTTAAACAATTATTAATAATAACAATCTATATTTTGGAGGAAAGAAGCGGAGTATTTTTAAATTATATGTAACTTTCCTACTTTGAAAAAAAAGGTAAAATTTTTTAATATGCAATTTCAGTACAAACAAAAATATTTTTAAAAAATGTTTTTGAGTTTGTGGAGAGTAAGACCAGGGGTGACCCACTGTCGTAGACCCGAAACTATATTACGAGAACGCTACAGGTGGACACTTCTCAACAAAGACAAAGTTGCTATCGTGAAATGGCTTCTTCTGTCTCTATAGACAATGGATATGCACCATGTCTCATGCGCTTTGATGAATCAGTAGTTTTAGTTTCTTCTTGAGTCCTGTCAGAATGTGTTGTCACTAAACAAGCCGGCAAAGTTTGCCACAGTTCGTGCACGTTGATGTTCCTGTTTTTTTCTTCTTATTCTCTTGGTTATGACCGGTTCATTCATCTTACTTTCGGCGAGGTTCATACCAGAACGCACACTCTATCTCCATGTTGTCCGATGTTGCGTGATTTCCTACCACATGCTTTCTTTGATGCCTGTAGTCCTCAGATCTCGCTTGCAGACATGTTAGCCTTAGGAATCTCTTGGGTCTGACTTCCTCAGCAAGCTCAGCATTGAAGATGTCCTAAGGAATTCTTCCATCTGACAATTGGGTGACATGTCCAAGCCAACGTAGCATAGATGCTGTGTGTATGGCCAGTTTCAAAACTTTCTAATTTTAGAATCAAAATCTCTTTAGGAGATACACATTAGGAGCCACAGGCAGCGCAAGTGAAAACGTTTTAATTTATACACTTTCTGCATGTATGTTGACTATCTCTAGTTATCCTATCACTTACAGGCGTTGTAGATTAGCATTTTGTTTGTCATGGTCAGTTTAGAATTTTCCCAGACATGCTTAGAGAGTTTTGCCAATATTGTAACTATAACAACATCAGAGCAATGAAAAAAGGCATTGGACCTATGACCAGCAAGTGTGTACCATTCAAGTCAAAAGGTGACAAGACCATCAGTGATCGTGCACTGCTAACGGAACGATGGATAGAGCATTAAGCAAACTTTACCAAATCGTAAATGCTATCTTGCAAAATGTTTCATCTAACTTCTCACTACATGCAGTTTTTGAAGAATTTGATGAAAGGAATTGAGAGCAGTCATAGACAAGTTTACATGTTGGAAAGCAGCAGTAAAGAGTTGTAATTCCTGCAGAAACAAGGATGTGTCCTGTCCCCAATGCTATTCGGCAGCTTCGTTTCGGTTTTAATCGCCAGCGCCATTAAAACCCTTGAAGATGAAATACTTACCCACAGTAGATTTGATGGAAGCCTTTTTTAACCTTGACTTTAAAGCTAAAACGAAAACTGTTCGCTAAAGATGCGAGATGGATTTCAAAGGCAGATATAAATGACAGCTGAATATTAAAAGCTCAATCTTTCAATAAGATTCACTAAGACTGAATTTTGGCCCAAAACATGTCAGAAGTACCCATGGTCCTTTCGGTGGTACAGGAGTGTACCTACATGGGATTAATTATTGCCATAAAAGCTTCCCTAGTAAAGGTTGTCAATCAGAAGATAAAGCATTGTTGGTAAAAATGATGAAAAAATTTAGAAAAAAAAGAAGTTGATAAACCGTCAAAATGTTAATATCTCTTTTGTGGAGGCCCCATTTCTTTGTGGATTCCGGGGTCTTAAATTCAGCACTGATTATTATTATTATTATTATTATTAAAAGATCTACCTTTTCAGAGCAATGAAAATGTATCCTATTTCTATACAAATATTGATATTTAGACGATCTACAGTATTCTAGAGTATATCTAATCGTCCTAATCTAGACTAAGTATAAGTCGAGATTCGAGCCTCTAGACAATCAATATATAATATAGATCTACGTCCAACAGAAGCACACCCTACATTCAATAGTAAAAGTAAGTGTAAAAGACATAAATTTAGACTAGGATACACCTACTATCATCATCTAGTATTGATTATTAGAACGTAGATAGACTAGGTCAAACTATAGTATTTAGATCTAGTAATAACTAGCCTATCTTTTTAGATTTAGATAAGATATAGATTCTAGAGAAGTAACCTGTTTCACAAACTGTCTACTAGATCTAGATCTAACTTTTATCACTTAAAAAAAAAATATGAAAAAAAAATCATGTATAACTTACCTAAAGTAAAGCTAACTTAGTTACCAGATCTAGTTTTTATTAAGGAATTATCAAAAAGTACTGCATTACAATGGTTATCAAGTCACAACACAATACTTTCTATTTAACACACTTTACACAGATGTAATAATATTAACACGGTACTGAAGAGTCATACCTCTACCAGGATTACTTTTAAAACTTTTATCGGGTAGCAGAAGATACTACCGACGCCATTGCTAGGATACATGCAATGTTTATTTGTATTACCGAAATGAAGAGCTCAATATTTACAATTAAGCAACTACAAGCCTACCATCCATACGTTATCATTATTTTATCAAAATATAATGAGTGTCTAAATCTAGATTTGGATTTCAATCTAGATTTAGATCTTATTTGTTTAAATTTAAGATATTTGCCGGAACAAACAAAAAAAGTGAATGATCTTTATTTTGCTCTCAAGAGTTAACTGGATAGATTTATGAAAGAAGCGATATTTTTATAAGCCGTTTTAATGGGAAGTTACTCTAGGTAAATTAATAGTGTTCAAGGTGCTTCAATTTACTGCTATCTAGGCTAGACCAAAAGATCTGATCTAGATCTTTGACTATCTAGATTCTATAAGATTTATCGGATGTTGACATGTTAAAAGGGGTGTTTGCTCGTAAATTGTCAGCTCAGACTCGATGTCTAGTCCGTGCTTTTCATTTAGAAGAAGCTGCACCCACAATAGGAACTCAACAGGATGTAAACTCAACAGACTATCAGGTAGACTTCATAAGACTAGAGATAGTACTAGTCTAGAGTAGATTCTAATTTCTATGTAGACATTGTAATGATTGTAGTTCTACTTCTTAAACTTATTAAGTTATTAGTATTATTATAAGTACTATTACTTTTAGTATTAATTATTTAAGTTAGTGTAACATAACTAAGAACTAAGTTACTAACTAGATTTAGATCTCTAGGCTAGTCTAGATGATGATGATCAATCATGATGTAGGCAGCAATGTAGATAGATCTCAAACTAGATTATTATATTATAGACTAGGACTCTTTCTAGGTAGTTGCACCAAAAAAATTAAGTTGATCCTGTACCTGTCATCTTCACCTTCACCTATCCCTGTGTTGAATTGTTGGGGCACCATACTTTGATACAAGATCTGTGACCGTTGACTGTCTTTCTCCATTTTTCTCTGACTTTTGCCTTACTTGTATGAATTTCATTCAATGACAAGCCTGTCCATTCTCTCATGTTGCCCATCATGGCTTTTTCAAATACAGTTTCCAATCTTGGATATGTGTGATGAGAACCCATTGTCTTTTCATATTGAAATGTTCAAAGTAATAAGGAGCACTTGAAAAACAATGTTTCTAAGTAAATTAGAAGAAATGACTTGAACCCTTGCTATACATGAAGTAACTTTGAAACTTATTGTCTGATTGTATTTAATGACAAAGTCATATTCACTTCTCACCACTTTGTAGCCTTTTGAGCTTTGACTGTAGAAGTTTTTTGTTTTTTTTAACCTTTGATGAAAGATTAGTAACTTACATTTAGATTGCATCATAAATTAATTTATAAGGAGAAAATTTTCTAAAGCAAAAAAGTATTTATATGTGTTTTTTTTTTAATGGAAAAAATATTTGTGTAAGAAATAGAAACCCCTCTTTCTATTTTTTCATCTAGGAGAAATGTTCTCGTATGCAAGCTTTGGTGCTAGAGCTAAAGAAAAATGTTTCACACATAATTCAAGGTAGTTCTTTTTTTTTTTTTTTTTTTTTTTTTTTCATTTGTTTTAAGCACTGATTTTATTTTATATAAAACTTAATGCCTATTGAACTAGTATTCTATTTTGGTCAATACAAGATTTACAGATTTCTAAATTAACTCATTGAGTGCGGTGTTTTTTGTTTTTTTTTTCAAAAAAATGCTACTTTTTTTTGAAAAAAAAAGAAAATGTTCCAAACATGCCTAAAACAAAAATTTATTATTCAAGTACCAATGAAGCTATAGTAACATATTTGGTATCAAAGTAAAGGTAAATGAATGGAGAACTTGAAAATGTAAACATCTTTCTATTTAAATATAAGATACAAATTATAATCTAAATAATATGACCCTCAAAAAAAAAATGGATGCCAGCTTTAGAACTTCTGAGACCTAGATATAGATTTTGATCTTTGCAATACTGTTGAAACATCATATTAGACTATTGACATCTTTTTCAAAAAGAAATGTGATGTCATAGAAGTATAAATAAAACAATAATAAAGCTTCTTCAGTAGTAAACATTGTGGGTGTGTCTTGGACTAGCGTAGTCATGGCGACGTTTTTTTTTACATCGTAAAAAAAATAAAAATAAATTTCTAAACAAAGCCAAAAGCTTCTAATTTCTATGTCTATACAGGATGAAGAATTCTTTTGTAAAATAAAAATAGTTCCACTGTTGTTAGTTAAAAAGTTTAATTTAAAAATGCAATGAAACAAAGGTAGGGTATGAACATCTATGGGATAGACGTTCCGTTTAGGGGCAGTCAGACTGTCTATGGGATAGACGCTCCGCACTCATTGAGTTAAAGCTTGCTTAAGATTAGGATCATCAAAACACAAGAAAAAAAAAGGCTTTTATGTAGCACAGCTTTCATTCTTATAGCATGCTCACATTATTATGGTCCAATCTCTTTATTGGACCATTGGCATGGTTGGGATATCTGGGAGGTTTTCTGTGCTGCCTTTTAGGCATTTTTTTTAAAGCTATCATTTGTTTTGCACAATTATCTTTATTCTCCCTCATGCTCTGCTGAATACAAGGTCAACTACAAATTTGAAACAGTTTGACACATATGTCTGTCCTGGTCAGATAAAAATCTAATTGTCATGTGTCTTTATTATGACTATTCACTGAAATCATTAAATCAGTTATTTAATTTAACCACAATGTTCCCTTTTAAGTTTTTAGGGTCAACATTTCTGTTTCTTTAATCCACTATTTTATTGAGAAGTTTTGTTTGTTTTTCATATTTCGGATGTTCCTTTAGAATTGAAGATTTTATGTACTAGCCCAAACCTCCCGGCAGGCTGGGTTTGAACCAGGGACCATGGAGACAAACAGTCCAGAGCGCATACCACAAGATCAAGAAGCCATCCCTCAATTATCTCCATCTTCTTACTTCACGATGGCAGTGTAACAGCTGTAGCCCTGATATTCTGATTTGCCTGCAGGTGATAATCACTGGTACCCCGTACACTTTAAACACAAGTTAAAAATTTCAAAATTACAATCAAATCAATGCTAAAATCAACAATTAGATCATTTGTGATACATGTGTAAGAATGTTAAATTTTTATTAGTCCTCTTCTGAATAGAATTTCATGTATATTTTATTCTTCT
This sequence comes from Biomphalaria pfeifferi, assembly GCA_030265305.1. NCBI lineage: Eukaryota > Metazoa > Mollusca > Gastropoda > Planorbidae > Biomphalaria > Biomphalaria pfeifferi. The sequence goes on from JASAOG010000011.1 coordinate 5,438,800, forward strand.
CTCTTTTAGGAGGAGGTGAAAAAGCAAAGGAAAGGCATACCTCCAGAGGAAAGTTATTACCAAGAGATAGAATCAATACTTTATTAGACCCACAGTGAGTTTATGATTTAGATCAAATAAAAAAAAAAGTATTAAGTTAAATTCTCTCTCAGACCTTAAGGTCTAGTGGGCAGATAAAAAAAGAGTTCGCTCATTTCCATGGTCAACACAATATGACCATTCCAATGAGGTGAACTCCTTATATTGTTAGTGAAAATCTTAAATCCACATTCAGAATTCATGAAAAGCTCTTGAACACCTGATCATATTACTTTAAGTCATGACATGAAAAATTGAGGAATCTCAATAGTCTTGCTGTGCAGTCTGGATGGTAGTTGAAATTTTTCATGTAATTTCTAGTAAACAATTAAAAACATTTACTCACACAGATTAAGAGAGTAGTAAAGCTCTTGGCTTCTTAACCAAGTTTTGTCAGGTTTGAATCTATGAAAAGACTGGTAATTTACACTTTTGCATACCCCTAAGTCCAACTGACTCTAATGGGTTCCTGCCATTTGATGGGTAGAGCAAAGACGTTTGGTCATTGTATTGATTACATGTCACCATATCATCCTTCAATCATAGAAACTGATGACCTTTGTATCATCTGCCCCAATAGATTTTTTAACAATATTGAAATCAATTAACCCTTTCCCACAATGTTATTTTAGCTTAAAACTGACATCTTTACTCTTTTGTGGACTATTGTCACATATAAGATGCAATTATATTTCAACCTTTATAATATGTTTGAGTAGATTAATAACATTTTCTTGACTTGTGTCTCAGGTCTCCCTTCCTAGAGTTTAGCCAGTTAGCTGGTTATGAACTGTATGGAGAAGACCATGTTCCAGCTGGAGGTATTATTACGGGCATTGGGCGTGTCTCTGGGTAATGCATTACTTTCATGTTTTTCTTTCATTTCTGTAATTTGCCTTAAAATGGTCATCTACTAGAACTCTTAATTAAATTTCTTTAAATCATGATATTTAGTGGGTAGTAAAAAAAAAAAGGAGCTATTACATTTTTCTTCAGAGTGGAATGTATTATCACGGCTAATGACCCGACAGTTAAGGGAGGCACCTACTATCCAATCACTGTTAAAAAACATCTCCGAGCACAGGAAATAGCAATGCAGAATCATCTCCCTTGCATATATTTAGGTAGGTAATCTCATGCATATATTAAACCAATACAATCCAGGGCCATGATATAAATGTCATCTTTATTGGATTTCTCCCACTTTACTTATAATAGAAGTTTTATTTCTTAGTATCCTTGAAAGACCTCATGTTGCTGTACAGTTCAACATATTTTTGCTTCCCCTTACACAGCTCATAGTTCCAGTCTCATCTTTCTCTCAGACATTAGCTCTTTTTTTTAATTGTATTTTCTGCCCAACTTCTCCCAAATTATTGATGTGATAGAAGACACTCTACATAACTGTACATCAAACATCACAAAATCTCAAAGCATAGTTGGCCAATTGATTTTTTTTTTCTACCTTTGACTCTCCATATTAGTTTTTAAGTGCATTTTTTAAAAAGAGGTATTCATATATTGTTGTGTTTCTTATTGTTTTTTATTTTTCATTTGAAATTAAATATGGTAATTTCATGTGAGGCAGCGAAAAATCTTTGGCATGTTTTTCCGTCATGTGCATTAATTTATGCTAAATTTTGCATTGGCCTATTCTATGTTTCTTTCCACCCTGTATTAAATACCCTTGACTTCTTATGCTTTCCAGCATTATACACATTTTTTTAGTTTGAGGTCATAGCTTCATTCTTATTTATATTAATCTATTAGGAAAATTATTAAATCTTTTGAGCTTAAAATTGCAAAATAATTATTGTATGATTTTAAAACTGTAAAGTTTATTAACTTCCATATTTTCTACCCTGGAAACACCAAACAGCTATTTATTAATTTGCCTTTTTAAAAGTGCTTACATTTGATTCAAATGTAGTGATAATTGATATTGTCACTAACACATTTAGCCCTGACAAAAAAAGGTATTGAAATATAAGTTACCATCAAAGGTCAAGTACTGGCTGTAAATTGATGGAATGATCTATTACAATTGTTTCAGTTGACTCAGGTGGAGCTAATCTCCCAAGACAAGACAATGTCTTCCCAGACCGCGACCACTTTGGACGCATTTTTTATAACCAGGCTAATATGTCTGCGAAAGGAATTCCTCAGGTGAACCAGATATTTTTTAAATTTCTCATTAAGTTTTACATTGCTTGAAATTGAATTTTTCTAGTGAACAGTATACAGTGTGTAATTGGCTTTCACCAGTTGACTTAAAGCATTTGTGACTTTTAAGTCTAAATGAGCCTCTGAATAAGTTTTCAGCCTAAAGATGTTCTTTAATGAAACATAAGTTTGACTTTTCCTTATAGAACTACTTTGTGAAAAGTATATGTTTAAATAAATCACTACTAATGTTAGTCCAACTACTAAATATTTGTCACCTTCACTTGTCTCTTAGTCTTTTGGACTATTGAGCAGCACACATGATCTGACAACCATATCTCTCCATTTCACTGTCTTTTGCCATGATTAGATTCTCTTAATAAACAGGCCCCTCCATTTCTTAATGTAGTCCTTCCATTGCTGCCTCTCCTTCTTTTTCTTGGTACTGTTCCCTGCATAAAAGTCTTTGTGAGCCCTGAGGATCTTGTTATATGGTTGTACAGTCTAAACTTGCATTTTTTGACATCGGTCAGGTCATAGTGGGGCTCAATTGCCCTTGTGATCCTGTTTTTGATTTCCTCATTTTATAATGCAGTTCTGGTATGTGATACCTAGAACTCTTCTGTAACCTCTTAAGCCCTCACTCAAATAGAGTTTAATGGTGATGATGATCTGTAACATCTCAATGCCTTGACTAAAATCTTCCTCTCTAACTCTGCAGTTAGAGTTGCTTATTATACATAATCAATATCTGAAGAAAACAAAATAATTTCCACATCATGAACTCTGCATCTTTTTGTATTCTTTATCAGAAACGTGTTTCAAGCTTTGATATAAAAAATAGTTTAGTTGTATTTTTCTTGACTTGTACTTTGAGTTTGGGGTGGGGAAGTAAATAAAATATGAATAAAATTTCAAGCACTGATCTCTGATGTCATATTTTAAAACTATGCCTTCTTCATGAAGCCCCTTTCTTTGAACATCTGACCTCCATTACCTTTTTGGCTTAATTTGATTTTTCTCTTGACTATATGAAGGTTTGAAGTTAAAGAATACAAAGGCCTTTACTAAACAAAATTGTATTGCATTATTTCACAGGTAGCTGTGGTGCTGGGCAGCTGTACAGCCGGGGGTGCTTACACTCCAGCTATGGCAGATGAAAGTATCATTGTCAAAAAGCAGGGGACTATATTTTTAGGAGGCCCACCGTTGGTGTGCACAAACTCAATATTTGTGTCTGTTTTTTTACTAGCTTTATGTCCTCATCATAATTACTAATAAAATATTATTTTTGTGTTTGTGAAGCATAAACACAGCATGTACAGTTTAAAAATAAACTATTCTTTTAAAAAAAAAAAGAAAAAAAAAGAAAAAGGAGCTTAGTTCATATTAGTCTTACATACAAGCCCCATTGCATTTATCTTTACTTTTTTTTTTTCAAAGGTCAAGGCAGCTACTGGTGAAGAAGTTTCAGCAGAAGACCTAGGTGGGGCTGACTTACATTGTAGGTAAGAAACATTCTGCACAATATTTTCACCACAGTTTTGGAAATCATCTTTACAGAGTAGACACCAAATGGCGCTGCTGATCATCTGTGGGTTTTGATGGGGTGGGGGGGGGGGGGTTGGTTGGGGGAGACACCATTCAATTTATTTTTCAACACATAAAAAAAATGATATACTTTCATTGTTCTATGCTTAAATATTAACCTAATTAACTGTTACCAATGTTTGACAAAAAATAAAATATTTTATGCAAGAGATGTTTCATATTTGAAGTAGGATCTTTTAAATTGCACATTATTTTTAAGAGAGATTCTGCAACAATATTAATTTAAGAATACATTTCAGAACATCTCTATGAAATACATTTCAGAACATCTCTGAAATACATTTCAGAACATCTCTATGAAATACATTTCAGAACATTTCTATGAAAACTGAAAAGAAAAGGCTAAAGGAACTATCTATAATCATAAATCTATAAGTTTCTTGTCTTTTTCATTACATTCTTAAAACCCTCCTGAATCCTTTGTGAGAGTTTACAGACTCAGTTGGCTAAGGAGTGGGAAGGGGCGCAAGGAAAATTTATTTTACCTGGTATTGAAATGGGGGGGGGGGGGGGCAACAGTTAAAAGGTTGAGAAATAAGGCTATATGAGATTGCTACCAGCATGTATAAAGTTCTTTATTTATAGATTTGATAATGTAGAATAACTTACATTTTTGTGAAGTGTAGTGATAGTGGCAAAAGCGTAGTGTACTTAGGATACAAAATTAATTGTCTCTACTTTTCTGTTTCAGTGAGTCTGGTGTGACTGACCATTACGCCCAGGATGAAGTTCATGCCTTACATATAGCCAGGAGGGTGGTCAAGAATCTAAACTATAGAAAAGACCCTGGGGTAACTTTTATTAAATTGTGTATCATAACTTGTGCATCCCTACAATAAAAATAATTAAATCACAAAATAGATCTTGTTAATTATTTTTAGTTGTTGTTTTTTTTTAAAAAAACAACCTGTAAATAGTGTAAAAAAAAACTCTTAGGTACACACACACATCCCTTAATTGACTAGAAAATGTTTTTCTTGGCTTAATATTTCACTGTGATATTTTTGTTCATTTTATTTTATAAATCATGTATCAGTTGATTCCATTTTAAAGTGCATTTATTGTTTAGGTTTTGTTTTGTTTTTTTTGGGGGGTTGGTATTAGAATTAAAAATTGACTTTTTTTATGAATTTGTAAGGCAAACTTCTATTTAAACAATAACTTGAAATACCAATGATGGCTATTTTTAATTGATAGAGAAAAATGTTTTATGCACAATTTTATAGTCTTTGCATCTTTCATATCTAGCTCAATAAACAGCTTGCTTTAACAATTGTTTTTCAACTATCATTTTTTCTGTTTTCTCAGGTCACCATAACCGAGCCGGTAGAGCCACTGTTCCCTGCTCATGAAATCTATGGCATTGTTGGTGACAACTTAAAGAAAACATTTGATGTGCGAGAGGTAAGGGTTAAACTGTTTGAGTTATAGTTTTATGAGCTGTGTTTAATCACTTACTATCACAATGTGTCTGTTACAAGTATGTATGTTCTGAATCCTTTTTAAAAAAAAAGGTGTTAAAATATCTAGATCTAGTTGCTCTGAAGTAGAGATAGGTTTTGTGATCTAAGCTGTTGTATGTTTGACTTTTAAAGATTCCTCTAACTTACTTGAGGTTACTGACACTCAAGCTGATAGCAGAGTTATAGCATTCAGGTATTCGTTTCCCATTTTGTAACTGAAATCAGTTTTTGTGCTAAACTGTCCTGTGAACTTATTGAAAGGCAATGATACAATTATTTTATTAATAACACTGTTTCTTTGACAATAATTTGCAACAGAGGAAGCTACAGAGATATTATTTCTTTTCTCTCTTTGTAACTTATTTTACATTTTTTACTGTTCCAAAAAGCAGCATAATTAAATCTTCAACTACTTAGAATTAAATGATTTCTGTTAAAAGAATATTCCTTCTAAAATATGCAATAAGATTTTGAACTCTCAACATATCTGTTAAACTATTTCATTTAAAAAAATGTGTTTCAGGTGATTGCTAGAATTGTAGATGGCAGTGTTTTTGATGAGTTTAAAACTAAATATGGAGAAACATTAGTCACAGGTTTGTATATTAAATTTTTTTTCCACATGCGTGTCAAATGTGTTTAAAAAAAAAAAGATATCATCTGTCCCTTGATTTTTGTCGTAGGGGTGCTGTGACAGTTCATAGCCAGAAGCTTTCACAACCATATAGAAGTAGAGACTACTAATGAAGAATACAGTTTTAATTTTCTTGGAAACTGTTATTCTTTCAAAATTTCTACAGTTTGCTCATGACAATGGATGCCAAGTTTACTTAAATGAGTCAACTTCTTGGCTTGCAATTATAACTAAAAGAACTATAATAAAAAAGCTAACCATTTGTTTGAAATGTGTTTCCCTAATTAAACTGAAACAGAAAATGAGTTCCCTATATTCACTTTAAAATGTGCTAAGCATTATAAGTAATGTTTAATCTTTATAGGTTTTGCAAGGCTTTGGGGCTATCCAGTTGGTATAATAGGCAACAACGGTGTGCTTTTCTCTGAATCTGCTTTAAAAGTAAGTTTTATTTTTAATTCTCTAGTACCCTTTTCAAAAATGACAGAGCAAGCATATCCTTGAGTATCCTTGAATATTTGAAATTAAATGTGTTGTAAATCTGGTCAACTAAAAAAAAATATTCTTTAAGAGTAAATATCCTTGTTTCCACTCTTTATCACTAGAATGTTCCTTATAAATCATCATAATTTCAATTGGGTTTTGAAGAAGTTGGATGTTTGGCTAAGTGGCCTAAACCATTTATCTACCTATCTAGAAACTCTAGTTCCAATCCAAAAGCAGCATTAAAATCATCTCCCAGATCCCCCCACCCTACTTTCCCATTAATGAAAGAACTTATAGAATTTAGATATCTCAAATTATTGGAATGTTTCAAACATAAACTGTTATGAACATAAAGATAAGAGAGTCGAGAACCATGTCTGTATAGTATGGCTTTAATACACTGAATGACAACACAACACACATTTTGTGAACACATTCTCACGGACGAGTTACAAGCACATGTAAACATAAGAACGACTACCGATACAGAATATAATTTTCATAACACAAACCTAGAATAAATTCTTTGTCACAAACTGCCTGTATGATGTGGGTGTGTCTAGGGATTTGATAGCTGGTGACTATCATTGCCCTGTCTAGTCACTTGCCAACAGGATCCAAACATACTCTAGCTGAAGTACAAACTAAGTTCTTAGAGCATATTAATAAGTTGTATTATAACTAAAGTAACTCATCACATGTAGAAAATGTCTATAAAATCAATCATCAGGACAAATTGTCACACCTAGGATTCCGAAAACTAAAACCACAATTTTTAAAAAGGCAAAAAGCTCTTTTCTCCTTCTTCAATAAAAAATCTATGACACCTTTTATTACTCTCTCCCTTATTTCCATGAGAATCCGCCGATCTGATATCATAAAACCTCATGCTACCCATGGTCAGTTTGTCAAGCCCTTGTTGAAGACAGGTACAAAAAACGAAAAGAAAACTTAATTAGACTGCCGGTGGACAATGAGATGCAGAAAAATATGCAGGTGGCAAATTAGTTTGCATAGTCATGTGAAACACTGCACTCATCCTTCGGAATCAAAGACATTGCCATTATACCGAAATAAAGTACTAATTGTATCTGAATGTTACAATAATTGAATTTGTTTCTTTACAGGGAACACACTTCATTGAACTCTGTTGTCAGAGAAACATCCCTCTTATCTTCTTACAAAACATTACAGGTAAAGCTTTTTTTTTTTAATCATTGTCATCTTTTCATAATTGTCTTGTTTCATTGGTCGCAATGTGGGCGACTATTGTCAAACAAAACAAGAACAAAGGGATACAAAAACTCATTCGTACCTCACTCGGTCAGACTATATCAACGCCAGTCGTTGATCAGGAAACATGAATAGGACCAAGATGCTTGTGTGTAGTCGCTGAATGAACTCTTTATGTTGTGTCTGTTGTATTTATGTGTATGTTTCTATTGTGTTGTCTTTATATGAGAAAAGAGTCCTTGTAATCACAACAAATTTCCATAAGGATCAATAAAGCAGTCTTAGTCTTATTACAAAACTGAAAACAAATATCAAATGTGGAGGAGGTATCTCAGAGAAGGTTTCTGCCTTGAGGGGCTCAGCACACACACATGGTTCTGTGCATTCAAACTCAGGCCATCTTGGTAGTTAGCCAAACAGGTTATGACACTCAGCTTTACATATTTGCATTTCTTTTAGCTCTGCCATGTAATTTATCTCTATTTTAGCTACAGATTGCACATTGTGATTTTGCTGTTATGTCCAGGTTTCATGGTTGGTCGGGAAGCAGAAGCTGGTGGTATAGCTAAGCATGGGGCCAAGATGGTGACAGCCGTGTCCTGTGCCAAGGTACCGAAAATAACAGTCATCATTGGAGGCTCCTATGGCGCAGGCAACTATGGCATGTGTGGACGATCTTACTCGTGAGTCCAATATCAAGTTTACTATCTTGTATTCTCATCAATTGAGAAAGTGGAAAAATAAATGTCAAAATTTGTAGTTACATATTTAAATTCCGAGAAACTAGTTTGCGTTTAAAGTCAACCAGAAGTGTAGCTTAATTTTGAATAGCTTTTCTTTTTCATTTTATCTATGACAAAAAAAATGTTTTTTAAAACAAATTTATCTATAAAAAAAATTCAGTAAAAAAAAAATTTTATACGATGATCAAAATTACTTTGTAGGAAAAAAATTAAATAGCAGGATTTGTGGTTACTAAAAAGAAGCTTCGATTCTACTTTCTAGTTCCTAGTAGTCTGTCACACTGACACTTCAGACGTAATTGCAACATTCATAAAATGATCTCAAATATTCATGTTCTAGACCAAACTTTTTATACATGTGGCCAAACGCAAGGATTTCTGTGATGGGAGGGGAACAAGCGGCAAATGTCATGGCACAGATCAGCCGTGAACAGAGACAGAGAGAAGGAAAGCCTGTAAGGGATTCAGAAAACATTTTCTACTTATTTACTTATAACTTTACTACTTTCTTATGACTTAATTTCCTTATAACTTTTATATAACTATCTATCTTGCTTGTCTTCACCAGTTTATTTAGCTTTTATTCATTCTCTTGCAGTGGACTGACGAAATGGAAGCCAAACTGAAAGTTCCAATCCTTGCAAAGTACGAGCAAGAAGGGAGTCCTTACTATGCCAGTGCCAGGTGAGTGTCTGTTTCCTGTTAGACACTTGATGCCATCGTACATTTCCGTACATCTTTTACATATTTCTAAAGTTTCTCTGGTCACACTCTCTAATAATTACCTGTACTGCTCCTGTGTTTGATTTACTTTAAATTGTTATCGTCAATACTTTTAAATGCTAAATGGGGGTGATTATTGTTTAAAAATGGCTGCAACAAATCATTTGACCATAGCCACTTTCATTATTTTAATGTACTTGCATCATGTATTTTTTTTACATTATTTAGAGAAAAAAAAAAAATAATAATCTTTATTGTCCGTATGGAAATTTGTCTTACAATTTGTGCATTACACCAAACAAAGAACATTATAACTAAAAGAAACCAAAGTGTACATTCACACCAGACTCACTCATAATTTACATGTGACAAAGTTTATATCAGATTGCTCTTATTTAATGATTTTATTGCCAGGGGAACAAAAGAGTGTTTGTGTCTGTTTGTCTTTGCTATCGGTGTCTTGTATATCTTTTGTGAATCACAAAATCCTGACACAAAGGGTGATTCTTTATTTCGAGGATCTTGTTAGCTTTTTTATAGATATTTGTCTCAAACAACTGCCCAAATGGGGTTTGTTTTTTGCCCATGATTTTACCAGCAGCATTTAGGATTCTATAAAGTTTATTTGTATTTTTAATGATCAGATTGCCATACCAGGCAGTGATATTGAAACTTAAAATATTGCAGATGTGAGCGTGATAAAACATAGGCAAGGCCTTTTCGCTAACATTAAACAAGGACAGTTTTCTTAGTAATCGTAATCTTTGCTGCCCTTTTTTGCTGATATAATCAGTATTTGCAGTAAAATGTAGTTTATTGTCTAGGATCACATGACCACATCTTTCCACTAGTTAAAAATTGATGTTTGTTATCTTTGTGCTGTTGTTGAACTACAGCTAATTAATTATCTGTTGGAAAGCAGAGGGGAAGATATAAGCAATGTAGATATAAAGATATCATTTCAAACTGCAACAATTTTAATCTATTTAAATTTGCCATTGTACTAAATTAGATTTTAGTTTGATGAAGCATTTTTATAGCCTAAAACCTCATATTGTTTTGTTTTTTTTAAACAATGCATTAAAATAGTTGAATAAACTCTATTTCAAAACCACTAGAAGGTGATATAGCTACAGTAGTGTGAACTCGGCCTTGGAATGGCTAAAGTATCATTTTGTTAATGTCATGTTAAATGAAGAACTGAACTCTTCTTACCCCATTAATCAATTAACTCTGTTGATTGAATAAGCAAATAATATTGTTAGCTACCACTGCTTGACATGTTCTATAGACTTCTAGTTCAGACCTGTTAAAACATTTGACTCATCATTCACATTAATTTCATTAAACTAGATAAGTGAACAGTTAAAATTGAGCTGATTTGATCAATGGGGACATGTCTGGACTACATTGAAAAACTAATATTTGTTTGAAAGCCCAATTTGGTTGCTAATTTTGATGTTTTGATGGAAAGTGGCATGGACTGAAACCAAGCTTCCATTAGTATAGATCATTAACATTATCTCTAAAAAAAGATAATCATTACATGTTATTAACTCTTTCTCTCCGTAATTATTTACCACATTCTAGTGGAATCAATGTTGGTATCGTCAGTTAGGAGAGAAAGAGTTAAATCTGTTTTTATAAAATAATTATATTTAAATAAAGAATGAATTTTTAGTTAATGTTTAAAACCATGTTGATGCATTTAGTTGACCTAAACATTTCATAATTTTTTTTAATCCAACATATATCTATAATGTTCTTATTCGTTTAAAATGAATTATCTTTCAGTTTTTATAATTGTGCTGGAAATTAAAATATTTTACTGAGGACAAAAACAAGAATCTTAAAAACGACTTAAATCTTTTGTTTCCATAGGCTGTGGGATGATGGCATTATTGATCCAGTGGACACCAGAAGTGTGCTGGGCCTGTCCCTGAGTGCAGCACTCAACAAGCCCACAGAGAGAACCAACTTTGGTGTCTTTAGGATGTAAAGTGCAATGACCCTGGTGCCAATGTCATGACAAAACTCACTTTGTTGACCTGGACTTTTGTTGTAGATTTTTTTTTAACAGCCTTTAAATTGTTAATGTTAACAGAAACACTTTGACTGACTTGTATGATTCTTTTGTTGATGTTAAACTGACAACACTGTTATGTGTTTGTGAGTTAGGTATTATTGTGAACATACCTCTGTATACATGTTTTGGAGTAGCTGAAGGTCAGAAGTGTTTAATTAAAGCCAGTTTTGTCTTTTTAACTCGATAATGAGTTATGTTCTATAAAAGCTCCCTTATAAATTCATGGGGGGCATCTTGGTTGAGTGGTTACAGAACTTGGCTGCTCAACCAAATGTTCAGAGTTCCTATTTTGAATAATAGAGTCTTCAATCCAAATGTTAAATCTTCTCAGTATTATTTGATACTTTGCATATCTCATGAAGAGTAAAGGTAGTGTAATACATTGACCAAAAGCACATCATTAATCATTAGCTTATAGGATAACTTTACCTAAATTGCTACTATTAGCTTAATCTCTTCATGGATGGAAAAAGATGGGTGGTAGGAATGTTCTGACATAAAATAAGCATGCATTCAAAACCTCGTATTAAGCAGCAATAAAGAAGCTATGACTGGACGAAACATTGAAATGTAGTCTACTCTTGTAGAATAAATAATTCTTCCAGACAATGGTTAATGGTGATAGGTATGATACAAAATTTGTGCAAATCTGATCTCTAGCAATTAGTGCATGTTAAATGTTTACTAAAAAATTATTTTATGGGGAAAATTATGTTTTCTTTTATTGCAATATGTCTTTTTCAAATGTTCAGAAAAATGTTCAACCCTGTTTTTATGCAGACTTATGCTAAGCAGCAACTTTTTTTAAATTCAGATTATTCAGTTTTTACAATTTTATAAGTTTTTGAAGTTTTTTCAGTAATTAAGATTCATGGATCCTTTAGCTGTATCTGTTTCAGCAATTAATATTTATGGATCCTACAGCTAATTATCTGTTGGAAAGCAGCGGAAGACATTAGGAAGTTCACACTGACCAATACACTTACTGCCAAATATTGCTTAGACCTTGTTTAATGTTAAATAGCATAATTTTATTTAACAATTGCTTGATTTTAAATACAGCACAGTACTGATAGTACTTGTAGGCAATACTGACATGACTTGTTTGCATACATCAAGTCAAGGTCTTCTTTTTAACTCGTATAATTTTTTTGAAATGGCGAAAGTAAAATTTCGCTGTGTACTACATATGTTGTGTTAATATTTTGCTACATATATATATATATCAAGCAGAAATCCTATCACTGACCCTAGCTATTGTGATGCTATCTTTAAAAATGTTCATCATTTACAACTAAGTGGAGGAGAAGATTTCAGATTTTATTTTTTAATTCACAGATGCACAAAACAGTCTCAATTCTCAAGAAAATATGGGTTCATTTGAAATGTTTTTAAAAACTAATTCACAGATCATTTTCAACAGAGTTAAACTTAAGTTAAATTTTTGCCCATTAGCTATTCTACCTAAAAATACTCTTAATAGGTATTGCCCTATTTAATTCTTTCTTTTTGTTTTGTTTTTTCATGTGGCAAAAGCTTGAAATGCTTTAATTTGATTTTTATTTGAATACTATTTTTTAAAAGATACAAAAACATTTCCGATTTGTTCCTAACTCTTCAAGGAAAATCTCTATACTGTGTCATGCTTATTTATTTTTCCAAATAAGATGTGTATCTTTTTTTTTTTTTCATTATAAAAATCATATATTTTATTTAAGAACTCAGTACTTTTATTCATATTTGTTAGAGCGGTGATATGAAGTGTGACTAGCTAAAATTGGATGAATATAGACTTTAAATGGGGAAATCAATAAATGATTACATTCAATACAATGAGTATTGTTTCATGTATTGTTTTTGCTTGTCCTGAAACCATAGTTTAGACATGGTCACATTTTTGGTATAAAATCTGCTAAGTAGTTTAGACTGAGGCTTTAAAATGGAACTGTATTTAACCATTACGTTTGACCACTATATTGACCATCACATTTACCATCATGTTTACCATTACAATTGACCACTACATTTGACCATTACATTTGATCATTACATGTGACCGCTACATTGACCATCTTATTTACCATTACATTTGACCATGACATTTACCATTCAAATGATTACACTTGATCATTACATTTGACCACTTCATTTGACCATTACATAACTCATTTTTCCCAGGATTGAATATGCTAATTGATCATCTTTAAAATTTCCTGCCATCAAAAAACTACAAGAGCTGTGGCTGATACAGCCATGACTCAAGATCTCTAAGTCATGCAAAGCACTTAGTTTAAGGTACAGATATATGCAGGCCAAATAGGATGGTTGCCTGGTCGTGTGTTATGGGCTCTAAACTTTGATTTTATGGTCCTGGAGTTTAACACTGCCCATCACCTTCCCCCAGCATCCTGCAGAAAATTTGTGCCAGGATCTAATTATCTTCAAATCTTAAACGTAAAACATACAAGGTATAAATCAAAGATGAGACAACATTATTGTTCATCCCCTGATAGGATGATATTCAGAAATGCAGAAAAAAGATAATGAAGTGCCCAACAAATCGCTAGAAGGTGAATAATGAAACATAAGGATTTATATATTCTCATGTCATGAATTGTTTTAGAGAAAGAGTTAAAGAAAACTAAAATAATTGAAATATTTACTTCCCTGCAAAATATATTTATGCAATATTTTGAATCCTTGACTTCCCAGCATGGCCTTAGGTTAATAAAATTATTACATTTCAATTTGACAAACAACAAAAGACCTGTTTTAAAAGAGATTTTTAATATGGGTATATAAAAAAAAAACAGATATAAGTTTTATGAAGTACATGTGATAAAAAAATGTATATATTTCAAAACAATAAATATCAAGGACGATCCAAAAATAACTTTGAAATGTAAGGCATTTAATGATTGTAAAGAATGTCTGAACAGCAAACAGAGTAGGTTATACATGGGGTAGAAAATGGAAAAAAAACTATATAAATTTCAAATCATGAAATGTTTAAAAGAAATGGCAGTAGATATGGAGATATTTAAAAAGTGAACTATCTCTTAAAATTCACTAATGAGTACAATTCTGTTGACAGTGAAGACAAACTTTTACAGGCGTGCTAGGCAAAGAATCAATCAGGCTTTAAAAAATAGTCTACTTATTCTCCACCTTGTTAATATAGCAAGTACAGATGTCTTGAAAACCTTGTGGGCAATGGAAGTAAAGTTATCCTGATTATCTAAATAATGGTAAACCAACTTTAGGCACAAATGTAAGTTATATGCAGGAATTAATTGAACACTTTAAATCAACAACTCCACTTGGCCAGGAGTAGAATAAGTCTCCAGCTATTGATTCTTCCGTTTCGGAGGCACGTATGACTTTTTAAAATATATATTTTGTAATTATGCAAAGTTTTCAAAGCCATCTCAGTTTGGCACAATTTGCATAAAAATGATTTTTTTTTTCAATTTGATTTATTGCAATACAGTGTGTTTAAAATTTACTGCTTCTATTCTATGTAGCAATGTTATCAAATGATATTGAACACAAAACAGACTCAATGTGGAATTAGATAAGCTTAGTTATGGTAATTTAACATAAGTACTGACAACAATGGATCATGTAGTTGAGGCATTGGACTGCCTTGGGCAGCTTCAATATGAATTTCAACTACCCAATCTAAGTGTTTAACAAGGATCTAAGCATAATCGGGGGGGGGGGGGGGGGGGGAGGGACAGAAATCATTTTCTTATCTCCCCTTTTTCTTTTTTAACAATTTTATTCACATTGGCTAAGTTGCATTAGCTTTCAGGAATTACAAATACTCAAAATAAAAATTTTAAAAAGTAGAATATTTTTATTACACATTTAAGAAAACAAAACTTATATTTCTTTTCTATTATTATTGATATCTCAGAATAAAAGCAATTAATAAGACCTGCTTTCGTTAAAGAGCTGTTTATAAAACAAAAATACTAGGACTACGTTGTGTGTGCTTACATTATAAAATACTTCCATGATAGGAAGGTGAAAGAATCACCTAATCCTATTTGACTCCCTTGGGTTTCTTGTGGTACTATTCTAAGTACTTAAAGGCCATTGATTATTTAATTTTCAAAATGTATAAAATATATATATTAAGAATACTCTTGGACTATTAAAGTAATTGCAAGCATCAGAGTTGGTCATTGTACTTGTTGGCGCTAACCAAAAATCTGTAACTATGGTTGATGTATAAGGCCCCTTACTTCTTATTTGACCCAAATATCCAAATTCACCCATCCACAAGCCAGTTCTAGATCTAATTCCAGTTCCTCTTTCAGCTACATGTATTTTTTTAAAGTAATCACAAATAGACCCACAATTTTATTTTATTTTTTAAATGTCTAACTATCATCAGTTTTAAAATTAAAAACAAAATACAAATCGTTCTACTTCTATTTTCCTTTTACATTCGGCTGTTTGTCATTACATAGGATTGTTGGGCTTTCACTGTCTTCACTTCTCTGGCCAACTGGCACAAGGAACAATAGCCACAGAAGCATTCCGTTAGGCAATCGTTACAAATGGATCCCTTGGGAAAAAAATTAAGCAATATGATGATTACATTTAAAGGGGGTGGGGGATAAATGTTTAAGACATAATTTGGAATAAAATCTAATTGAAACCCTAAATGTTCCAAATTGTTAAGACTGATTGACATTTACGTGTCATCTAGCTTTAGATCTGCTTCGGAAGTGATCGAAGTTGTCTTTTGATTTTGGTTTATTTGTTTATATTAGGTTTTCTATTTGCCAGGAATGGAAAACTAATGAGTTTGTACTGATACAAGTCAAAACTCTGGTTGGTAATAAAGAAGAAACTCCTCATACTCCTCAATACTGTGATGGGACGAAAGCTGAGATGGGCTGGTAACATTGTAAGACATGACTCACTGTCAAAAGTCATCCTTCAATGTACAGGGGAGGGAGTACAAAGTAAGGATCGTCCACAGAAAATTTGGACAACTTGAAAGAATGGACCGGCCTCGATTGATATTCTACTAAAACAGCTGGCCGGAAAGAGTGAAAGAATTTAGTTAATCAAACAGTCACAGCTGGGGGTTTAAAGCACGCATTACAAAGGCTCCCTTAACAGGGCCGGCCTTAGATAATTGGAGGCCCTAGGCAAAGTGAATTTGGTGGCCGCAAATAAAATAGAAAAATAAAAATAAACACCACACAAATAAAATAACGCAATTTCAATGGTTTGATTGAAACAATCAATGCAGAAGGGTAAGGAAATTTAATAAAACATCTCTTTGCATTCTCCGCTTTATGTTTTCGATACACCAGATTCGAATTTACGTTTTGACATATTTACCAAGAAGAAGCAACGAAGTTCTAACCGTTCGGAACAATTTTCTTATTGTTTTTAAAAAGATTAATTGAATTTAATTCATGTGTTAGTCTACGAGTTAATTAATCCAGCAGTTCGTGGAGCACATATTCAAGACTCGCGGTAAACTAGATTAAAACAGTGTTTCCAAAACTTTTTTCCTTAAACGGAATACTTCGCATGTTTTGAAGTATTTACTGGAACATTTTGGTTATTATTTTTTTTTTAGAGACGTTAATTAATTCATGTGGTGGCCTACTAGTTAATTAGTCCAGTAGTTCCTGGAACACATATTCAGGCCTCGCTGAACACTTAGGGATCCACAGGACACAGTTTGGGAAATACTGGCTTAGACGATCGTGAAAGTCTCTATCAAATCATTGTATTTTTAGCTTGAAGACTGACACGTGACATGATCGAAAGTTTGTGTTCTGCTATTGGAACTCGTGTTTAAACCAGTTCTCTTATAGTGACATTCATTAATTATGGAATGTAGGCCACGAGCAAGTATCCTAACCCCATTTGTTTATTGGACCGTTACGCTTCAGCCTAGACACGTTTCTTTTTCTCACATAGCCTACATTTGTTCACCTAAGGGCTTCGCATTTTTTAATTAATTAATAATACGGAGATGAAATGTTCATTTGAATAAAACAAAAAAGCGAAAACTCCTTTGTCTAAATCTTTAAAATCAAGTTTGCAACACACCGGTACGCTAGTAATAAAACAAATCTAAAGGGTAATGTTTCTTTGGTGAACAGTCAACAAGCAGGGCAACGGCCAACCGTCTTTACTTTCCCAAACTAAAGTCATGTACCCATTAGAGTTGGGTGGAAATTCAAAATCTCAATCTTCACCGAGATTCCAAAATCCAGGACCCCAGTGTTATGGACTGTGTGTGTGTTTGTTTATATGTTGTCGGTGGGAAGGGTTGTGAATGATGCAACAGAGGTGGCATTGTCGTCGTTTGCTCTTAGTTAGGGGAGATGACTCCAGAACGAAAGACTAAAAGGTTATGTTGTAATGAGTTAGATTTTATTAAAGAATATTATTACTTAAGTCTAATCTCATTTCAAGTTGATTTTGTTTAAATTATAAATAAAGTGGTTATTTAGTTTGTTCGCAAACGGAAGTTATTCAAGTTCTTTGAAGTTTTATTAGCTAAGATAAATTACGCATTCAATGGCTTAGTTGTCTACCAGCAGTTTGGTGCTATAAGTCAACGATCGGTAACAACACCCAGGTTCGAACGCCAAGTGCATAACCACTTGTTGTTTTTTATCACTAAGACATGAATCCATTATTTGATATTGCTAAAGAAGTTGAGGGGTGGGAAGTAAACCAACCAAAAAATGTTGTGATTCTAAGCTGTTGTTTTAATTTTCGCATATGATTTGTATTTAAAAAATTTAATTTGATTTAAAAAAATGGATTTCCTGGTTCTCCTTTCTCTTCTTCCATTTTTTTTAGTTTACATTGTGTGGACACTTGTCAATCCTATTGTTTATTTAAATAGGTAAAAAAAAGTGTGATGTGAGAAGTGAATTAGGTTATGCTCCCTCCACTGTACCTTGAAGGATGACTTCAATCATCAATGAAACAAAATAGATATAACTAGAGGGAATACTTACAGGTATCCTCTCCTGGGCTCTCATCTTCACCCTCATGGTCAATGTCGCGGCCGGGACACAGCAAGGCAAGCAGACGAACTCCTCCATGTCACTTGCAACCTTCATGGCCATACAGGTGTAACAGAATGTGGTACATAGGCCTGGGAACAGATACAGGTGTAACAGAACGTGGTACATAGGCCTGGGAACAGATACAGGTGTAACAGAACGTGGTACATAGGCCTGGGAACAGATACAGGTGTAACAGAACATGGTACATAGGCCTGGGAACAGATACTGGTGTAACAGAACGTGGTACATAGGCCTGGGAACAGATACAGGTGTAATAGAACATGGTACATAGGCCTGGGAACAGATACAGGTGTAACAGAACGTGGTACATAGGTCTGGGAATAGATACAGGTGTAACAGAATGTTGTACATAGGCCTGGGAACAGATACGGTTTTAACAGAACCTGGTACATAGGCCTGGGAACAGAGTCATTAGACATAGATCGAGGTCAAGATAGATCTGGGCAGAATCACATTGGGTCTACATGCTCAACTTGATATTTGAATTAAATTATTATTCATTTTAGACGCAGTAACCATTCAAAAACTCCACACCCCAATTGACAATTGGGAGTTGGGGGGTAACTCGATCTTTCCCTTCCCTGCACCCACGCACGCCAACCTTGTCCATCACTGAGATCAAGGCGTTCGTTGTGCTTACTGTTAACTCAATGAGACATTAAACAAACAGGGCATCACGAACCGGGCGATCGCAGTATTTGTTTTTCATTGAACAGACCTGGTGGAGAGATTTTGTCTAAACAAATCGCAAGAGTTCTAAAGTGTCAATCAAGTCAATTCCATCAATCAGAGTTTGACGGAAAGGCACGCGGGTCATTTGCTTCAGGTCACGCTCCTCAATTGATTCTAAGGATGGTTTTGAAAAATACAATAGAGAGACATAGTTATAGAACAACTTGCTGGTCAAAACACAGGCAGTTAGGGTCATGAAATGAGGTCTTCATCAACTACAAACAAACGAAATGAAAAAAAAACAACTTAATTCTCCAATGTTTTTCTTTGCTATCAAGCCGGAAATGAACTCCACTGATGTAAAAACGCGAACAGTCTGGAAGGGGGGTGGGCGGCCAGACAGGGCCGGCCCTAGCAAGTGCGGGGTCTTATGCGAAACGGGGCCCAGTGTGAGTAGGGATAAAGATAATACTATAGAATTAAAGTCTTGTATTAGAAAAAAATTCGTCTTTGTACTTTATTCATTCTTTACTGAATACGAGCCTTGCGTGTAGCGAATTCAACATTCTGTTTCCTACATAGATCTTAGATTTTAATAATTTCAAGAGATATCCAGGATTGTGTGTGTGCGTGTATTTGGAAATCCAGGAGATTTAGTTATAATTAATTTAATAAATTACACGTAGAATTAGCGCGGGGCCTATGAAAGTGCGGGGCCCACTGCGGCCGCATAGGTAGCAATGGCCTAGGGCAGGCCATGTGGCCAGACTAAGATAATGAGTGTGATAAAGAAAGAAAAAGGAATGTTTGTGCCCATTTCATTTTAAAGAAATGTTTTGGTAGTCGATCACATGACGGTGGATGGTGCCAGACATGCGAAAAAAAAAGTTTATTCTTGATATCTACAAGGGTGATTGTCTCACTAAGGTTACATGACACACATTTTGAGACCCAATGAAACGTCCTTACCAAAGACAGGCGCAGACGACGAAAAGAGAACTTAAATACACCCTCGTAGGACAACAGTGAGTCAAAATATGCAGGTGGTAACTAGGTCACACTCATCCTAAATCTTCGGAATCGAAGACAATGCCTTATTAAATATATTCATTAGCAGGGGCGGACTGGGTGTCAAATTCGGTCCAGGCATTTCAATTCAATCAGGCCCATAAATCGCATATCATATGATGGACATCAAACTTTAGGCATGCCTGTCCTTAAATCATGCTGAGTTTGAGTTTCGATAATTGTATACATTAATACATTGAGCTCTATATGTTAATAAGAAATATAAGCCTTATGTTGCTTTTTAATTGCTAGTGTGTAGGCCTTAAAAGGATGAAGCCTACTAGTAGCGCTGTCTACGGATGTAGACTATTGCATTATTTCGGAAAATTTTTTAGATCAAATTAGTATTACACTGTAGAGAGATTTCTTTTAAACACGATGTTCAGAAGGCCGCTTTTACAAGAGCATATTATAAAACCTTTGACAATTTAATACATTCAGCCCTTTAGGTGGCCCTACCGGCCCAAATGCCCATATAGCCAGTCCGCCCCTGTTCATTAGATCTAGAAGCCAGCCCAACATGCTTTTAAAATTTGTTTGCTAGAGAATGCTACAAACATTGGACCTTCACGGTGAAATAAATGGAATAGTTTTATTAAGCTATCGTCTCTAGCAATGAAGCACGGATACAAATTATCGGCCACTGGCACAGTCTTACTCCCACGCCCTTTGTTTTTCACCCTCCCGAAAAATAAAATATTCGCTTCTATTTTAATGTTAGTCTTTTGGGACAGGGAGAAGGGGGGGGGGGAGTAAGTTCATTGGAAATCCCTGATCATTTTCAGTGCCATTGTACATTTATTAATGAGAGTAGGGACTTCGGCAGGCCTGTAATGGTAAATCAGCCAATGCACACACTTGTCTCCAGCAAATATTGACTGTCACATTGATTCCATCGAGCTCCATGCATGATTGAATTCCTGAGGAATCGATTTTGAGTAAGTGCCAGACCTAGTTTAAGACCACAGTTTTTTGGTGTAGGAACAGGAGCAAAGTGGGTTGAATATTAAGTGCGACACCCCCCCCCCCCCCGCTCCTTCCCAAATTTCTTGTTTTTTCTTACGTTTCTTTAATTCCGAAACTATTTAAAAAAAAAAAAAAAAAAAAAAAGCTTTCATCAACTCACTCTGTCTGTCTAGTCCAAAAGTTTGAACATATTTATTTCTCCCATTCTCGGATCAATTTGAAACTTTGTACAATTATTCAATGCCGATGACAACACATTAATAAATTTTAAAAAATTAATCAATTACAAGTAATTACTTTATTTTGTTTTTTTTAACAGAAAGGGGGCTAGACTCTACCACCTTGAGATAAATGGCAGTAATTAGGGTTCTTTCCCTTAAATAAGCCTTTCTTTTTAAGTATTCTTTTTCTTTTGCTTGTTCTAGTTCAAGTCTTTTGGTTAACAGCGACCTATATATCTAATAAATGATAATTGACATTGGGTATGTTTACAAGTGTGTTAAAGAGTGTCGAGGGCCTAATCGAATGTTTTTACACGTGTGTAATGAGAACAGCTTCATCCTCGAACTCTGAGTAAGGACATGAAAGACTTAAATCACCCCTTTTAAAAGCCACAGATAAAGGATGTCTCTATTCTCTACTATAGAGCTTAATAAGCCAGGGGCAAGTGGCTGCCCCAATTTATCGAAGCGAAATTTGAGACTTGTCAAAAAAGTGGAATGCAACTGATAGAAATGAAAAAAAAAAAAGCTCAGAAGGGCGTCCGGAGCGACCTTCTAGGGAACCCTCTTCGCATTTCAGAATCTCACCCCCTCCCTGGTGCGAAAGGCAATACTGACAAGCTCCATTTAGAGGTAGTGTGTCTAGGCTTTCAAGCTGGGTAGGCATTTCATAGCCAGTATATTAATACACAACATTTCCATTTTGTTCTATGCCGTGGAGGGGGAGGTACACAGAGGGAGAGAGAGATGAAGGTCTTCTTTCCCGTTTCTGAATCTCTAAAATCCTTCTTTCTATCATCGCAGTGAGACATTCAGCACCAGAAACTAGTGTGGTAAAGTCAATCTGTTTCTTAAACCTTAGGTCCAGTGGTAACTTTTCATTTCAAGCCCGTGCCTAGGACCACATCACCGCAAAACAAAACAAAAATAGTTGTGAAGTACAAAATAGAGCAGAGCCTGTGCGGCTTCACCGAGGGCCGACTAATCGAGGAGTCTAATAACAGCAAGTCACGCGACGGATGTGGCTCGCAGGCCGTGGGTTGGACATCCGTGCCTAAGATTAAGGAGATGCTATGTGGCCAGAAACAAAACGCAAATGAAATAAATAAAAACCACAGAATGCATACTGTGCATTGCATATCCTGTGAACTTTCGTGCAAGTGGTATCAAGAAAATCCAACAATCAAAATATAAAAAATCTTTGAAAAAAAACAACAACAAAAAGAAAATAAAACAAAGCTTATCTAAGTAAAATACCTCCGCACTTATAACTATATCACTCAAAGATGTAGAAGTTATTTCGCTTTTCCGATATCAAACAAAATAATTAGTTGCCAATACCTGATTGACTAATTTTTTAAACTGATTCATGTTTCGTTCCGCACAATAAATTATTGTTTAAATTTTTAATTTTTAATTAAATTTTAATTTAATTTAATTTTTAAGAAATAACATGTACATTATTTAATTGACTTTATATATATGTACAGTATCATCACTACCATCTGTCGAAGTCTTGTATCATACCCATTTACTATATCATCACTTCCATCTATCAACTTCTTGTTTCATTACCCATGTACTGTGTCATCACTACCATCTATCAACATCTTGTATCATTACCCATGTACTGTGTCATCACTACCATCTATCAACGTCTTGTTTCATTACCCATGTACTGTATCATCACTACCATCTATTAAATAGGAAGCAGGATGAACTTGAAACGAATTAATTATTAAAGAACTACATCGTCCCACTAATGTCTCCATGTATATTCTATACTTACAGACTGGTATGTCACTGCAACAGTCAAATAGGCCAGTTGTCCATGGTCTTGTGTGGACCACGTGACCTTGCTGCTGCTGGACGATGATGGTGTTACTTGTATGGTGTTGCTGCCCAGGCTGTGTTATGATTGGTTGCTATAAATAGAAAATGAACTTAGTAAGAACAGTAACTATTATTTCCATTTTTCATTTCCAATACATAACAGATGTTCCCTAAAATGAAAAAAGAAAATAATTAGGTCAATCTAGTATCTAAGTTTTAACCTAGTCTTGCATATCAATTAGAGTGTTTAATTGTCTTTGGTTAAACTCGCTGAGGGAACATCATTGACATCATGGGGCATTTCAAATGAATCTTTCTGTGCCCAATAATTTATGGTGGGTTATGGGTAGTGCTCGAGGCTTGGGCTATGACGTAATACACTTCATTTCTGAAGGAACTTCTGATGGTTTTAAAACGAACAATAAAGGATGGCATTAAGGAACCACAATAATATTAAGGGGAGATTACTATTATTATAGTATTATTTGTTTACCCCTATAGCAAAGACTTTGGCTCCATAAGGGCCCCTGCCGAGCTAAACAATACTAATTCCATGGGGTTCATTCTGGGGGAGGGGGTGAACGATGACCCAGACGATTGCCCGATCTTGAATGTCGACACGATGGTCCATGTCCTAAAAGTCGACGTATGTTTGAGGAATACTCCTATGTTTATTATCTACACCCACAGTCCTGATTTAATGTAATTTCTACACTAGTTTAAACCCCTTTCATATCATTGAAATGTGTTTTCGATCCACTTTTCCTATGCCACCCCACCACGCCCCCGTACTTGCAATATCTCCCACAGTGCCCTTTCTCTCTGTATGTCTTTTCTCTCTGTCTGCAGCCCACTATAGTTTTAATTCAGCCAAGGAGCGTGTTTTCTACGTCTTACGCTTCAGCGATTTCTGTATTTTCGCATAATATATTTTCAAGTCTAGAAAATATTATCTACATGAACCTACCGCGCTTAGAAAGGGAGATAAATACACTAACCCGGCGTCTCTAGACCCTGTTTCCCTTACCACCCGCTGATCAAATGAAGAATAAATTTAATACCCGTCTACTGTGGCTTTCCAACTATTCAGTTATTGTTGGTGGTATTAATGTGTATTAATCTAGTTTTGTACGCCAATTAGAGACTTAAACTCTACTAAGTCATTGGCTTTATGGCTGAATCAGGCAACCCGCTCCATGCTGTAGTAGCATTAGGGAAGAGAAAACGCTTATTTGTTCTAACATATGAAATGGCATAGTGGTTAGTGTGTTGGCTTGTGGAGGCTTTAGCCCTCTAGTTTGAATACAGATCGTTCATCTTTTTTTAATAAATGCATTTAAAAAGCGATCACCCTGTCACACCCGTCTTTCTTCCCCACCCCTTTCCAACTAGTCCAGACAAGTGATAGGATCATAGCTTATTGAGAAAGCTAACAGCTTGAAATTGAGCTAAACAAAAACAATTGGTAAAAATATTTGTAATCGCACAGATTTATTGGAGACCCTAGCGGCTGCCTACTTTGTCTATACCTAAAGCCGGCACTGATTTCATGTTTGATGACCCTTATAAGACTAGCGTCGTGCATTACTTTTCTTCTCGGTGCGACCTTAATTTTGCCTCATCTCTCCTATGAGAACTATTTCATAATGCCAAACATTAAGAGACATGTTTATGTAAATAAACCTTCATCTTTAAATCTAAGGTATGTACATTTTGTCTGATCACCGTAGAGCGAGATTTGATCTGCGATTATTTGTTTTACATGTCCTTTTCATCCAAGACACCTTTCACCAAGGATGTCATTTTGTTTATATAGGTACGTGCTAAAACTGAATAGCCACGAATGTGTCGCCGTGTCTTACTGTTTCAATTTTACTATTGGAACTGCTTACTGTTGGATATCGCTTTAGGCAAAGTTTTCAATTTTACTATTGTAACTGCTTACTGTTGGATATCGCTTTAGGCAAAGTTTTCAATTTTACTATTGTAACTACTTACTGTTGGATATCGCTTTAGGCAAAGTTTTCAATTTTACTATTGGAACTGCTTACTGTTGGATATCGCTTTAGGCAAAGTTTTCAATTTTACTATTGTAACTACTTACTGTTGGATATCGCTTTAGGCAAAGTTTTCAATTTTACTATTGTAACTACTTACTGTTGGATATCGCTTTAGGCAAAGTTTTCAATTTTACTATTGTTACTAAATTGTGTTGCTCTTGAGTCGCCATGTCTCCGTTGATGTAAACAAGCTATTAGATCTATTAGATCTAGCATAAGACTTGGCCAACAAGCTAAGTTTTTTGTTTGTTTGTTTTAATTATCATCTGGATCTAATAAAAACAAGTTATTCAGTTATTAACTGAAGCTATAGTCTGTTGCTAATGATTGAAGCAAACAACAGAAGATTGATCTCATGTTACTAATGGTTAAAAAATATAAACTCAATAGGTGTCATTAATTACACGATATGGAACTTTACTGCGTCAACTAAGACACCCCCACCCTCTTTAAACAATACCTTTATTTAACTAGTAACTTCCTGGAAGCTTCAAAAACCTGGGTGGGTGCTGGGTGGATACGGATCTCAAAAACAACTCTAAATTCCTACAAATTTAACAGTCGATGCATATCTCCGAGAAAAGAATTACTAGCTCGTTGGCACACTGGGAAAACTTTCATTTGACTGTTCTAATTTTTTAAAGTAAAAAAAAAAAATTTACAAATTTAAATTTGGCGAGAGAACAAGAAAATATTTATATTGAACGGACAACACGCCTTCCGATATTCCCGCATCATGCCTAACTCTGCCTTCCGATAATCATCAGTATACAAATATATTTATTTACATTTTATTCAAAAGCAGGATTCAATAGCTCTGTTCTAAGTTGAACTGGACACTAAATGAGGCGGAAACATTGTTCTTGAAGAATAAAAGTAAAAACTTCTTTTCTGGAGGAGTAGCCCCAGAGAATGTCGACGTGGCTATCAACAAGCAACCATACAATGCCGACCACACCCTTCAAGCCTGTATTTATAAATTATTATAAGAACGGTCTTGAGATCTGCCCAAAGTTGCCCACCAAGAAAGTAAGCTCTATTGAGAACTGGCTGTGCTGGTAAATCTTAGATATACATAAGTTCTTTGCCCCCCCCCCTCCCCACGCCTACGTTGCGAAGGAAAAAAAAAAGAAAAAGTTATTAATGCTTGAAATGTAGCCCCTTAAGGTACTTATTAGTATTGTGTTTGAGGTCACGCCTTCCGTCCTACTTCGATCAACGGCTAGTCTAAATACTTTGAATACTGGGGAATGTCATTCAATTCGTGTCTCACATTTGGGACAAGGTGTGCCTAGAAACATGGGCATATAAATCTTAAATGTAAATATAGCATTTATATATACATGTATATAATATATATTATGTATTAATAACATCTTTGCCGGCATTTCACAATATCTGAGGATTGCGCAATAGCTTTCGTTAGTAGTCACGTGACTTATGTTGTTTTTTTTTACTACTCAAGTTAACAACAAACAATTATTCGGTATTTAAAAAATGTCAGGAATTCATAATGTCCTAACCAAATATGTTTGACCTACATCGTTGTGCTGTAGCAAGAAAATGAATAGTTAATATAGTATACAATAAGGTGTTTAAATAATGAGGCGTCTCTTTTTTAGCGGTTCCTGTAAGGCGATTAAGCCGCATTTAGTTTTGTGTCTGTCCGTCTGTCATGCTTAAATCTCAAAAAACTAGAAGAGCTCATGATAATCTGATTTTATCATCTTTGGTGGCTTGTAAAATATAAATGTAATGACTACCTTTTTTTTTGTTCTGAGAGAAGACTGTTTCATTTTTAAAATGACTTTTGCAAGGATTTTTATTTTAAAATTAATACATCTCTTTTAAAACAATGCATAAATGTATGAAAGATTATATTAAAAAGAAACAATTAGTTTCCATTTTTTTAAAATCACATCTATGCTAAGTTTTACTAATAGTGAAAATAATATTATGACAATATGCGTATGTTTCTTTATTTGATAACATTATGACAATATGTGTATCTTTCTTATTTGTGTATGACCTACTATGAATCAACAAATAATGTTGTTGTTTTTTTTTTAAATAATAACGCAAGTTTTATGTTTGATATTCTTTCTGAAAACTTTGAAGTTTGTAAATCAACCTGAACTGCGGACCCATGGGCCTTTTAGTAATTTGTTTTCTATTACAATTTCTTTATTAATTGATAAATCTGTGAGTTTTTTAGGTTTTTTT
Organism: Biomphalaria pfeifferi; assembly: GCA_030265305.1. Taxonomy (NCBI): domain Eukaryota; kingdom Metazoa; phylum Mollusca; class Gastropoda; family Planorbidae; genus Biomphalaria; species Biomphalaria pfeifferi. Next base: position 5,466,145 of record JASAOG010000011.1, read on the forward strand.
TTAATTTAATTTTTTTTTGGGAGGTAGAAAACTCTGGATAGTGTTTTTCATTTTCCGACATTTTGTCCTTGGGCAACACCTGCCCATATAAGTGTTTTTAAGCAACTGAGAATGAGAGGCGAGGGAAATCTAGCTCTGTAACGTTTGTTAAGATGCAGAGAGACAATAGCTGTAATTGGCAGTTGTTCAGAAATGATAGTTTAATACAGACAAAATGTCAATGACATTTCAATGGTATTTTGCAATTTTTAGATACCGGGGCTTATCTTCGGATATCAGAAGCCATGAATGCAAACTGTTTTCCTCTATGCGCGTGAGATCGATCCGACGCCTGAGTTCGTCTTTATAGCGAATCCGGAGGCTTCTATGTTACTCCGTCTGATTACCTTTGGCATAGGTTTATCTGGAGCCTACCCCGAATGTCTTAAAAAAAAAGGTATTGTGTCACCGTGTTGGAATAAATGCATCCAAATGTGCCTTGCGTTGAAAATCTGAAAGACTTAACAAATTTAAATCTACATTGTCATAAAAACATTCCAGGATTTACTCCTCTCCTCCGAACTTCTTGCTTCCCACCCATGCACTATGAGCCCATTAGTTTACTTGTTATGTATCCAGTATCGCTCTTTTGCGAAATAGATTGTCCTTATGGACTCGAAGACAAGCCTTATTATTATTATGTAAACAACGCCGAAATTTTTAGGCCACGTTCACACAGACGGATCTGGGGATCAAGGAGTGGTTAGGCCCCTTTATTTTTTTATCTTTCAAGCTAAACAATTGCATTTGTGTCGCCTATGTCAGCGGTTCTCAACCTTTTGAGATTCAAGGACCACTTAAAAATATTTGTCTCAGCCACGGACCACTACTAAAAATTTTGCTACTGGCGCACTAGAAATTTATATAGTTTTATAAAAAAATATAAAGTTGATATTTAAAATCATTTATTATATATTTTAATAAATGTTTCAATCTTTTCATCCTTTTGTAATGAACAAATATCAGTCTTACTGCTAACAATAGTTCGGATTAGAAACAATGCTACATTTAATTTTAGTGCGAGCCTTGAGCTTGCAAATTTGAGCACAGCTTGTCCAAACGAGGTGTAATGCTTGAAAGACTCAGTCGAAGTTCATCTTCGACTTCAAGCCGTGAACGATATTTTGTTTTAATTGTAACCAGTGCAGAAAATCCACATACACAAAGATATGATGTTGCAAAGGGTAAAATTATTTTGAAAGCTTTCTGAGACAGTTCTGGATACTCATGCGAAGCTTGTGTCCAAAACTTCATCAAGCTCACTCTCGGATGCATCATCTTCAACGTAGTATCACTGGTCAGTTCAATGAATTGGTTTAATTCCGATGGTGGTAAATTTAATGAATCAATGTGTGCAAGAAACGGACTGGAAACCCACGAAAAACTCTCAACGTTCAAATCACCAAAGTAGAAGTTAAACTGATCCAGCAATGATTGAACATGTTCAGAAATCAATTTCACCAACTCGGGCTTGTTGATTTCAGCATTTTCTGGTTTCTCGGTGAATTCATGCAATTGATCAAACATTTCAAAGTTACCCTGAAATAATCTTGTCTTCCACAGAGCAAGTTTTTTCGTAAAAGCAGACACTTTATCACTGAGGGTAATTAAGTTTGTATGCTTCCCTTGCAGAGATGAATTGAGTTTATTCAGCTGTTCAAAAATGTCGGCCAAGTAAGCCAGAACAGCAACCCATGAATTTTCATTCAAATGAACAACAAGCTGTGAATTTTTACTAACCAGAAACTCTCGCACAGCATCACGTAATTCAAACAGTCTGTTAAACACTTTTCCCCTTGATAACCAGCGAACTTCAGTGTGCATCAGTAACTGCTCATGATCAAAATCCATATTCGAACATAATGAAGCAAAGAGACGACAATTCAATGGATGAGCCTTGATGAAATTAACAATTTTTATGGCCTGATCAAAAATAGATTTCAAGTCCGCGTTCATTCTTTTACTCGCAAGACTTTCCCGCTGTATCATACAGTGCGTAAATGTGGCAGTTGGCACATTAGAACGCACACGTTCCCACAAGCCTGTTCGTTTTCCAGTCATTGCTGCAGCACCATCCGTGCACACTCCGATACACCAGGACCATTCGATGCCATTGGCTGCCATAAAATTATCAAGGATAGCAAAAAGTTCTGCACTTGTTGTGTGACCTGGACAAGCTTTACAAAACAAAAAATCTTCTTCAACTTCATCCATCCAGATATATCTGACATAAGCCATTAATTGTGCCTGGCCGGAAACATCCGTTGATTCGTCCAATTGAATAGCAAATTGTTTAGAATCTTGCAGCCTTGAAATCAACTGTTCTTCAACGTCAGCTGCCGCCAAAGCTATACGTTGTTGAATTGTGTCGTTTGAAAGTGGAATTGTTTTCAGTTTACTTTCCAAGGCATCACCAAACATCTCTCGACACATATCTATAGCAGCAGGCATTATCAGAGTTTCTGCAATTGTGTGAGGCTTTTTGGCCTGTGCAACTCGGATAGCCACTAAAAATGATGCTCTTAAAGCCTTCTCATTGACTTTAGTTGCTTGGAGTATGCAAGACTTCTGAATACCAAGTGAATGTTTCTTGCGCATAAAATATTCCAATGGTTTCTCCGAGCAGTCAGTATGATTCGTTTTAAGATGTCTTCGGAGTTTCGCAGGTTTCATCGCTTCATTTGCAAGAATTTGTGAACATATTACACACTGTGGTCTGGGTTGATTATTTACTAAGACGCATATAAACCCAAAGCGCAAATACTTTTCATCATACCGTCGTATGGGAGTTCGTCTTTTTTTCTCCGGAACTGCATTTGATTCACACTCAGGTTGTGAAGATGAGTCAGAGAAATCATCATCGTTGTCCTTATGTTCGGTTGCTTTCTTTATTAAAAATGTATCCATGTGTTCAATCAATTTAATTATTTTGATTAGTTTTCAAATAAAAAAGCGTATTTTTGTATGTCAATATAAACGGGAAGACGCCAGGGCCCATCTGATTTCCGGTGTAACTAAAACATAAAATCGAAACGCACTTTTGCGCTATCGCCATCTAGAGATTTAAAATCAATAATTTTAAAACTGATTTCATATATTCTTTTTTATGTCTTTGATTCTATTATTTTTCATATTTATTTTATTTTTTAAAAAGCATGCAATTCGGGTTTGCTCGCGGACCACCAGGCAAATGTCCGCGGACCACTAGTGGGCCGCGGACCACAGGTTGAGAACCGCTGGCCTATGTGACACTGTGTGTTCATTTGTTCGTATTTTTTAAAATGTAAGCGAAGCAAGAAAAGAAGCAACACATCAAGTACTAAGAATAAAATAATAGACTCATTTTTTTAAATGTTCCCCTGATAGCTTGCTCTATCGCCTCTATTCAGAAATACAATTAATCATGTTACACTAAAGGAATGTCTTCATATGTTAGCTCTTTCTCTCCTAACTGACGATACCAACGTCGATTCCACCAGAATGTGATAAATAATTACGGAGAGAAAGAGTTAACGAGAAATAGACGTGAGACTCTAGTTAAATTAATCCAGCATTAAGATCCAGTAATTTAGGTTGGAAAATGCAAGGGAAATATTGAGCTGAAAGTTATTAAAATATTCCATTGTATTTGTAAATTTAAAAAAAAAAGTGGTTTGGACAATGTTTTGTGTTTTATGATGTGTGAGAAAAAACCTAAACCTTTAAATATCACTCCTTGTTTTAAATTAAACAACAGAACTTTGGCTGTAATGTTAGATTTTAATTACTTTTTCTTTATCCTACTTAAAAAAATGTCTATTAAATAAACCATTCACATGAAATGTTAAATAGAGGACACTAATTACAAGGACACCATCCAAGCACAAGCATCCACACAGCACGATGCAGTCCGCGTAGGCAGGCCACCAATTCAGAATGGAGGACCGCAGCATCCCTAAACGACTCCTGTATGGCCAATAGAGGGAAGGCAAGCGCTCACAAGGTGGGAACGGATAACGCTTTAGGGACACCCTCAAACATTCTTTGAAAGCCTTCAGCATTGACCCAGTCACAACCAGTGAAATCTGCCCATGTGGAGTGTAACCAGAGAATGCTGACCATGTCCTTCAAAACTCTTCTCTTTACCAAGACACTGGCCCCAATAAACCCCAATAGAAAGATTTGGAAACCACTGCTTAGTCCATCTGATATATTGGTCAGGTCATTTGAACGCGCCAACATAAAAATGAGAACGAGGAAGAAGAAGAAGACCCAGCCACCTGGGGGACAGAAGCACATACCAGAGCATCATGGCGTCGCGCTGTGAAAACTCTTGCACAAATTGCAGAAGACAACAGAACAGAGCTGGCAGAAGAAAAGCGCCAGAGAAGAAAAGCAAGGCCAATGACACTAGCTCCAGCTGGAAAAACCTGCCCAGTGTACAGCCGATTATTAAGGCTCACATAGGTCTCACCAGTCACATGAGGAGGCACAAAATTGATTGATTCATGTCTTCTCAGGTTCAATATATAGTTGTGCAAAGTTTTAACTTGATCCGAGAATGAGAAATTGGGCAAAAAAAATGTTTCACATTTTTTACCGGATGGACAAACAAACAGACAGAGTGAGTTGATATAAGTTATATAAAGGCTTGTACGTTAGCTATTCCGAATCCCACATCAGGAAACGTAAAACGTCATGGCCTGCCATTGTAAGCAAATAATGTATTGACTATAAAGCAGATTGGAAACGGATCGAACCAAGAGGATTCCGTCATACATTTAACAAATGTGTCATACGCTCGGGCGGTGTAGGCTGACCTGAATGGAGATGACCATTTGTTGCTGTAAAATATTATAAGGGAAAAGAAGGCGAAAGAGAGTGCGTGATTGTGTTTGGGGGGACAGAAGATTCTTTCTCTGCCCAGGGCCCCCTGAGCTTCATTCCAACCCAGCTATCTACGTGTAGAGTGAGTCAATAACCTTGTACTTGCCGCTTGAAACTAGTGTTGAAATTGGTAGTGCAAATATAATCAAAGGAGGGTGGAAGGGTGGTAGTGTGACTTTCACACTCACCGGGGAGAAGACACAGGTATGTATTTAGAGAAAGTATACACTTGTGACAATTTAGATAGATAGATAGATAGATAGATAGATAGATAGATAGATAGATAGGTGGATGGATGGATAGATAGATAGAGATAGATAGATAGATGTTTATTATTTACTAACACAATGTTTGTTTTAACATACAACCTTATCGATCTAGATTTAGAGCCTAGATTTTAATCATTGACTTATAGAATGTGATCGGGAGAGAGAAAAATTGGAAAGGTGTAACTATTAACAGCGACTAAATCTTTTATTATGTGATGTTTTTAACATCCTAACTAAGATTAACATTTATTTTTGCATTGTTCAAAAAGTGTCATTTTTTAAAACCCTGTACCCATTGATCCGGTGCCCAGCACAACTCTGCTGGAGTCGGTGTCGAACCTCGAGCCCCTTTCATAGGTAGCCAACCCAAGTTCAAGCGTACTTAGCCTCTCCACCACGCCTCTTGACCACTAGGCTACAAAGATCTAGAGTTTCCGATGCAAAATGATGTAATAATGGCCCATGTCTTGAATGTCGACACGATGTCCCATGTCTTTTAAATGTCGTCCCAAGCATGTACTGTCAGTCCGCCTTGCAAAGATAATCGCGTATGCTTATTCAAGAGAACATTATTTTAATACATAAACCTGTTTCGCAACATGCAAATGTCTCGTATTTTAATTATTATTTCATTATTAAGAATATTTTGAAAAGCTTATGCAGCTTATGCAAATAAACTGGCTGTACAGACCGGCGCAGTTTTTACCATTGGGAAAAGGGGGGGGAATGAAGTGTCATCAACCATGCAGGCGTCAAAACACAATATGCACTACACAGTACACAAGATCACCATTTTGTTCAGTGGCGTAGCTACGGTGGGGGGAGGAGGGGGGAGAATTTTACCCCCTCCCCCAAGCCTCCAAAATAAGTGCTTTTTACATAAAAAATTAAATATTAAGCAAATGCAGGGGCTTCTAAAGATGTAAAGCCCAACCCCCCCCCCCCGGGCCCCAAACGATGAAAAAATTCCTGGCTACGCCCCTGATTTTGTTCTTCTTCGGAAAAGAAAGTGAACACTAAAGAGTGGAACATGAAGAGACATTTTAGCTCGCTTTTAAACATTGACTTGAATCGCAATAGTTAAAGTAGACAATACATTGTACAACTGTAATATGGCATAACTAGAAAAACAGCAAAATTTAAATAAACTTGAAAGTTGCAACTGTTGAAAAAACAATTAAGGTTTTAATGTTTTTAGCTTAAGCTGGTAGCAGAGGACATATAGGCTAGAGATCTAATTCATTCCATCGTTAATCTGCACTACCATGCCATAATCAAAATGTATGATTACTGACTTCTAGTTTGCAAGTCTGTATGTTAAGGCGTCAACTGTAGATTTAAAGCCCTGAGCCCTGACACCAGTGGACAGCGAAAGATTCGGACCCATTATAGCTTTTTGGTATTATCTTTTTATAATTGAATTCAGACTCAAGTATTCTAAGCATGTAAATGATGTATTCGAGGCCTCAGTCCTAATGCCAAAACCTGGCGTATCGAGGCCTCAACCCGGCTACAATTTGTAAGCCTCCATGCTCTAAGGCTCCGTGCTGGGAGTAATCCCTTATAGCACGATCCTGGTATCACAGGTCTGTACGACGTGGCAACGAGCTATTGGTCTAAACTGCCCACTAGTTGTGACGTTGCAGGTCATTGTTCAGGCCTTCTGTAACGAATGGTCTCGGTTCTACTGATAATTACTTCCTTTGAGGTTTATTACACTGAAACTACGGGACAGCGTGGCCCACCATCCTTTTTTTTTTTTTTTACCCGCGGGTACCTCGCTACGCTTCTGGGGGAGAAAAGGGGTGGAATGGAGAATATCAGGTTTACAGGGAGACAGAGTAAAGAATTAGTAAATGAAAAGAAAATTGCGAAACAAATAAAAAAAGGAGAAGAATTTCCGAAACAAAAAAAAAAAGACAAATACAAAACTCTTTATTTGGAGAATGTTCAAAATAATATTAGAGTGAATTGGCCAGCTCCGTGGCACTGTACGTCTCGAGAGACGATCTTTTCCCTTTGCAACTTCTTGTGTGACTAAAGAGGCCAATGGCCAGCTCAATGTACAGAAATCAATATGACCAGAGTTTCTCACTCTACCCAAAAGGGGGGGGGGGGTGGCGGGAGGCTTGCACTCTGAGAGAACCACTGGGGATATTCCTTTAAAAATCGTTAATAGTAGACTACGTTACACATTAACATTTTTGTTATTAGCTACAAATTGGCGAATAAAGAAAAGGAGAGGGGAGTATGAAGATAATTTTTTTCCAGTGATAGGTGTACTTTTGTTTGGGGGGTGGGCTGGGGTAGAGAATCGGTGTACCAGACTGTACATTTTATTTTTCAGAAGTTATAAGTGTTAGAAATTAGGATCTACAAGTTTGGTAGTTAGCAAGGGCGGACTGGGTGTCAAATTCAGCCCAGGCTTTTCAATTCAATCAGGCCCGTAAATCGCATATCATATGATGGACATCAAACTTTAGGCATGCCTGTCCTTAAATCATGCTGAGTTTGAGTTTCGATAATTGTATACATCAATACATTGAGCTCTATATGTTAATAAGAAATATAAGCCTTATGTTGCTTTTTAATTCTTAAGTGTGTAGGCCATAAAAGGATGAAGCCTACTAGTAGCGCTGTCTACGGATGTAGGCTATTGCATTATTTCGGAAAATGTGTGAGATTCAATGAGCATTACACTGTAGAGAGATCTCTTTTAAACACGATGTTCAGAAGGCCGCTTTTACAAGAGCATATTATAAAACCTTTGACAATTTAATACATTCAGCCCTTTAGGTGGCCCTACCTGCCCATTTAGGTACCAGCCCACCGGGCATTTGCCCAAATGCCCATATAGCCAGTCCGCCCCTGGTAGTTAGTTTATTAGTCATTATGAAAACGATGTAACATATGTTTAACTTAAGTGCCACATAGTTTACGCGTCAACATCTCAAGAGATGTGTAAACAGGATGTATACATTGCTTTCTAGAAACTTCAAATCTCTAAACACTTAGGACAGTGTTTCTCAAACTTTCAACGTATGCATACCCCTTCCATAATTCTCGTAACTCTGAGTACCCCTCGCCACCTCCCCCCTCCCCCAAAAAAGCATAATAACTGAAATTAATAATGTTCATAAAAAATATAAATAAATGTTATATTACAAATAACATTAATTTGCATCAATGAAAAAGGAAAAGCATAGTTAATGCTTACCCTCTTCAAACTCTACCTGTACCCTGTGGGTACGTGTACCCTACTTTGGAAAACACTGAAAAGAGTTATATAGAATCGAGATTTCTTTACTCCTATCTTGTTTGAGGATACTGTTTTACGAACACCTATGAAAGGGAAGACGAGCTTATATCGGAGTCGATCAGTAAATATGTAATAAGCTTCATGTTAAATATCTCTGTGGATATATTATTAAAATTAAGTTTTATTGTGTATTAATAGTGTTTGTTCAATCTTTTTGTAATTTCTAATTGGAGTATTAAACTGTTTTATTTCGTAAATACAGATCCTATTATTTCTTCACACAAAGATTCCCTGCCAATTACAATGAAATTTAGGTAATCGGATTTAGATTTTAGATTACAGTAGAAAAAAATTGTAAGATATTTTTTAAATCTTTAGCTTGCGGCAAGTGATGGCTGAATAGTGAAACGTGTGCCATACAGAGTTGAATATCTTAGGAACAATATCTTTTGCTTGCCATCGGAAAGTGTTTTTGAAATAGTGGAAACTTTTAAATTCCTTGGTACTATCTTAGACAATAAATAAATAAAATTTTACTGCAAAGACTGATAATATCAGAAAAAAAAGGGCAGCAAAGATTATGATTACTTAGAAAAATGTCCTCATTTAATGTTAGCGAAAAGGGCTTGGCTATGTTTTATCACGCTCACATCTGCAATATTTTAAGTTTTAATATCACTGGCTGCTATGGTAATTTGAACATTAAAAATAAAAATAAACTTCATGGAATCCTAAATGCTACTGGGAAAATCATTGGTAAAAAAAAACACTATTTGGACAGCTGTTTGAGAAAAACATTCATAAAAAAGCTAAAAAGATTCTAGGAATAAAAAAATCACCTCTTTAGATCAGGATATTGTGATTTTACCATCACATAAGTGATACAAGACACCGATAGCAAAGACAAACAGACACAAAAACTCTTTTGTCATTAAATAGAAAATATCTGATATTAACTTTTCTCATTGTGAGTGAGTCTGGTGTGAATGTATATTTTGGTTTTCTATAGTTACAATGTTTTGTTTGGTGCAATGCACAAATTGTAGGACAAATTTCCATACGGGTAATAAAGATTATTATTATTATTACTATTCATCCGCTTGAGCCGAACGATAGATTATTATCTAGAATCCCATAATTATGACTGAGCTAGATATATCTTAGTTTAACGACTACCGCAGCCATTGTAATTACTATATATATGCTGCCTATGTCTTAACATTGCGTGAAGATTTTTAGCTACGTGCAATTAATCTTTGTGTAAAACCTAAATTGTTGTAAATGCTACATAAAACTAATTTTACCACAAGTACGCAACACAAACACTGGTGAACCTACCGGCTGGTACATGGCTGCTATATGTCTTGCTTCTAATGAAGACTACCTGAAGACAAAACAAACAGACGTTTAGTTGTACATTACACGAGCTATTGATTTAGACAGTTGATACGTCCAAACGTCAAGCCATCATCATCATCTCTTTCAGCGGTTCTCAAGATCTCATTGCTCTATCTTCTTTCTATAACTTTGTTGGGTCATCTAGCTGATTAGTTTTCTGACATGCATCTATTTTAATATTTTAGTGTGGAGATTGCAACCATCTATGGCTTGACTGGAGGCGCAGTGGTTGAGCTGCAACAAGCTTGGCTTCCGGACCGAGGGCCCCAGGTTCGAAACTCTATGAGTCCACCCAGCTCTAATGGGTACTTGACAATAGTTGGGGAAAAGTAAAGACACATTAGTTGGGGAAAAATAAAGACCTTTTGTCGTTGTGCTGGCCTCGTTAACCGTGGGCCACAGAAAGAGATGACATCATCTGAGCCAAGGATCGCAAGGTCTGAAAGGGGAACTTTACTTTTTTTTTACTATGGCTTGACTGCTCGTGCGGTATGCGCGTTGGACTGTCTTTCGTTGGTCCCGGATTGATACCCTGCCCGCTGCCCTTGGATTCCTGCGGGAGGTTTGGGCTGGGATGTAGATTATCTTCAACTCTGAAATTACATCAGAAGCTTGTAAAATATTTACATTTTTTCCACATTAACAATACATTAGCTACACACTAGCAGGGCTCGCAAAGACTTTCCTTCAGGGAACAGTACCAGGAAAAAGAAGAAAAGGCACACAGAGAAAGCGATGGGAAGACAACATAAAAGAATGGACGGACCTACCTTTGAAAGAGAGATTTTATCCAAGATAATAGTATGGAGAAAGACCTTTGACAGATCATGTGTGAAGCCCCAACGGTCAACAGTGCATTTGTGGTTCAGGGAAATAAACCGATCGGCTAACTATAAAGGGGGCACAAGTTCGAATCCCCCGTTGAGCTGAGTTGTGTTTGCTGATCTAATAAAGGTGCTTAAAGGCAGTTACCCGCGGCGACCGCTTCCTTTCAACAGATCTACAAAAGAGATTGGACAGTAGAGTACTGAGACCGCTTCCTCTTAACAAATCCACAAAAGAGATTGGACAGTAGAGTACTGAGACCGCTTCCTCTTAACAAATCCACAAAAGAGATTGGACAGTAGAGTACTGAGACCGCTTCCTCTTAACAAATCCACAAAGGAGATTGGACAGTAGAGTACTGAGACCGCATCCTCTTAACACATCCACAAAAGAGATTGGACAGTAGAGTACTGAGACCGCTTCCTCTTAACACATCCACAAAAGAGATTGGACAGTAGAGTACTGAGACCGCTTCCTCTTAACACATCCACAAAAGAGATTGGACAGTAGAGTACTGAGACCGCTTCCTCTTAACAAAAGAGATTGGACAGTAGAGTACTAAGACCGCTATTGCATGAAAGATAGGCTATGAAAAGTAATTTGAAAAAAAAATGATATTAGCGAAGTTTAACATTGAGAATCATCTTCTGATACCGAAACCTTTGACTTTGTTGCATAGCCCTGGGGGGTTGGACAAACATAGTGAAACATGAACTTGATTTAAATCATCCTCTGAGAATTTAGGTCACTTGACAGAATGAAACACGAGACGCCGTCTGCGATACAATACTAGGGGGAGGATATCCATTCTACTCGATACTTCTTGTTCATGCAAGAATGAAGTGATTGGTTGGTCAAGTTGTGTGGCTTGCTTCGGGATGATGCCACGAAGGTCCTGGGTTCGAACTAAGCGCATTGATTTCCTGTTGCGGTAACACGTACTTCTAAAGCAGTGGTGCCCAGCCTTTTTTTAGGCCTGGCCGTAATCATCTCAGACATGCGTGTCGCGTGACAAATCTCCAGGTTCAAATCATAGTCTACTAGAACCTAGTCTCTACGACCTCGTTGCACTCTGTGGTCTAAGAGTTTCAAAGAGCCGGATGGCAAGGGTCCGAAAATGGGCACTGCTGTTCAAAAGGAACTTTTGAAGATTGTAAAACTTGACAAAAAAAATACTTTTCTTAAGAAACTTATATTAGGGAACGAAGCGCCCAGTTATTGCCGTTTCTACAGAGCTAATAAACTAATATAAACACACTCCGTCTATCTGGTAGGATTCGTTTACACTTTTTTCCCTCCCATTTCCCATTATCGGATCAAGTTTAAAACTTTGGACAATTATTCGTTATCGTTAAAAACACATAAATCAATAAAAAAAATAATAATAAATAAACCAATTAGTTAATTACTTAATAGTACAGAGTCCCCTTAGGGACTTTCACACAAACAGTAATCTATAATCTAGATCTAGTCTACTGTTTTGTATTGGTATATTTCAATGCATTCGTGGAGCTGACATTTGCAGCTCATCAAGCTTACATATGCCGATGTGCTTACATATGACGATGTTCTTACTACATATGCCGATGTGCTTACATATGCCGATGAGCTTACATATGACGATGTTCTTACTACATATGACGATGTGCTTATATATGACGATGTGTAAAATCTTAAGTAGGCTACGCCTATTTATTTTTTTCGACTCTGTATTGAATACATTCGAGTCTTGTGCGGTAATTCCCGCCGAAGCCGTGTGACGTAATGTGTTTAAAAATCGTTTTATAGGCGAAAAGACATAAACACGAATTTAATTTTAAGATGATTATATTTTGAAAAATTATAACGGTGAAACCAGTTTGTGTGGCCAATTAGGTAGTTGTTTTTTTTTCAATAGATATACTGTCAATGATATAATGATTTTCATGGCATTTTATTTGCAGGATGCTTGTAGGCATTACAATCCTGAGACTGGACTAACAACCATTGCAGGAAGTATGAACTTCGCAAACGTGATATAATAGGATGTTTATCTGCATGACATAAACCCAACTTCCATAGATGAATAAATGAGCACAGATCGCTTTTATTCACATATCTGTATATATATTTCTCTACGTCGCCCAACCATGCGGGACACGACGCACGCACGCCGACTGAATAACCTTCGATGAAAAATTCATGGAAAGATAACTCTTTTATTTCTGCAAGTTGGACTAGAGTTATCCCACGTAACTTTCGCTGCGACAGAGAACGGGGCTCAGACAAAAAAGAATGGGGGGGGGGGGGGAGAACAAGTAATATTTTCTGTATACATAATTCTCTACGTCGCCCAACCATGCGAGACACCACGCACGCACGCCGACTCTCTAACCCTCCTCCCATAAACCGCGCATTCCTCGCTCTCTAGGCATGCGCACACAGTCGTTTGCCCCAACCCATCCCATTTTGACAACTGTGGCTTTCAGGAAGTGTTCACCCGTCACTAAATAGCGGCGTATGCTACCCCGCAGGTCGACTAGTATATATATATATATATATACTTTGTTAACTTTCTATTTCACTTGCAACATGGTCATATTACTAAGTCTACTACTTTACTTCACAAAACCTATTTCATCAACTTCTTTGTTTCATGACTTCCACTTGACCAGAAAACTAACTGACTTCACAACTAACCAGAAACCCACTTAACGTTATCAAGTCATTTCACCAACTGCCTAAAATCTTGATCTCTCATACGACCTTACTTCCGACCATACAGTGGCGTAGCTAGGAATAAGCCATCTTTTTGGGGTTAGGGACTCTTGATCTCTTGGGGGTCTCTGTATTTTGCATAATATTTAATGTATAAAAGCACTCATTTGGGGGCCCACCTCAAGTGGGGGGGGGGATTTTCAAATTTTCACCTCCCTCCCGCCACCTAGCTACGCCTCTGCGGCGTTACCTAACTCGTGTTCCATATTTACACGTTCACGCTCTTTATTCATGAAATTCACGACAGTACAATAAGGTCAAGTGAATTGTTCCATCTCTCACACATACATAAACTGTCAAATTTCTAAAACAAAAATATCGTTAGAGCTGTTATAATACAAGGGCAGTTTCCTTTTCCAAGGTGGCAGCCACGTCCAATGTCTGACGTCACGACCTGTAACTTGGCAACGAGCTATTGGTCAAAACTGCCGACAGGTTGTGATGACGCAGGTCAGTGTTTGGGGCCTTCTATAAACGATTGGTCTCGGTTTTGTCACAGCTCCTCAATGTTATATAGAGAGAATGCTCTGCTGGTTTTCAATGCCCCCATAACTTTATTAAAAAGTTCCCCTATCAGACCTTGAGATCTTTGGGGCAGATGATGTAAAGTTCATCTGCTTCCGTGTCCCACGGTTAAGGAGGTTGTCATGTAGCCAGCACAACGACCAACCGCCCTTACTTTTCTTCAACTAATGTCAGGTATCCATTAGAGTTGGATGGACTCAGGGGCGCCCCAAAAAAAAACAGAAATTAAAAATCCCAGTCTTCACCGGGATTAGAACCGCTCAGCCACCGCTCCTCAATACCTTTGCTAGGGTCTTAGCCAAGGTTTCCATGCCACTCTGAAACACGAGGATTAGGAAGGTAACAGAACTAAAAGTATAATCTTAGAATGTAAATCAAGGGAGTCAAAGATAGAATGTCGCGTGTTTTAGGGCCTAAGCCATAACTTGGACAGCTAAGTGTTATTTTCAAATAAGATATAAGGCAAAAGACAGAGAGGAACGGAGAAAGGCGGTCGACAGATTGTGTGTGGTGCCCCAACGGTTTTTTAGACTAAGGGATAGGTGATAAGTTTCAATTTACACTGCTTTTTTTTTTCAAAATATAAATATTACCTTACACAAACACATTCATCTAAAAATAAGTGTCAGAACCAAAGGTTTGGTATATGTTTCATATAATATTCGCTATTCTGCTGTGATGATAGACCCCATTCTTTACTGCATTAAAAAATTTGAACTTGAATGTTTCAAAGTTATTTAAATTCACCACTGTAAATATTTGTTTAAATCTGTTATGCTCTCACAGCGACTAGAGCATACATTGAGTTTGTTAACAGCGCTATGCAATGCGCATTACCCTCATTTGAAAAATACAAAAATAATAATTCTTTGGCAGTGAGTGCTCCAGATTGAGATTCGTTAGAAGGAAACCAAATTCATTGTAGTCTCCCCTTAATAGTGTCCACTTGATGATGGAGCAATAGACAGGAAACGAATCTTAGTAGGAATGTTCGGGTTCTCAAAGAGGTCAGTTGACCCCCATCACTTTGGCTAAATTTACGTTTGGGTCGTTTTACTTCCATAACCGACATGTTTTTCCGTGTTAATAGACAACTAATTATGTGACCTCGATTTAAAACGTGGTTTAAAACAACGGGACCACAGGCAGAGACGAGAAAGTTCTTTGAAAATCAGGATATTACGAAGTATACAACTATAAGGAAGAAATGTGTAAACTTGACACTCCAGACGGCCCCCAGCCCCCTAGCCTGACATTCCTGCGACATGAATGAACAGGTGAACAACCGTTTCACTTGAATAGTTTTTATCGGCCCCCGAAATCGGAAAAGACGCTATTAGTTTTGTGTGGAATGTGTGTCCTTCTGTCCGTCCCGTTTAGATCTCGTAAACTAGAAAAGATAGTGAAAATCTGACACAATAATATTTTAGAACATTTAAAGTTCTGATGCAACTGCTACTTTTTTCTTTTCTGAAATCGAAAAATCTAATTTTTTAAATCACTTACGCAGGCAGTTTTTTTCAAAAATAATACACCACTTTTATAACTATTCACTATTAATAGTAGCAAACACGGGAGGCTCTTTAGAAGGGGAGAGATAAATGTGCCATATTTTGAACACATTTATGCAAACAATTTTAGATTTTTTGTCAAAGAAATTTGTTTTATCACACATGTATTGCTAAGTTATGTAAATTCTGTCATACTAAATACTGTATTTACACATAAAAAAGTGTTCTTATTTTTTTAACAAAAAAAATCTATTTAGTATGCTTATAAGTTAGACATAATTTAAAACAACATTTAATAAGTATTCTTTCATATTATCGCGTGAACTGTGGCGTGCTATCGCTATATAGTACACTGAACTATTTTTTTTTTACGTAAATGTTTTTTTTTTCTTGAGGATTTGAATAAGAGATTGACCCTTTACAAAGCAATTAGGTCCGCTGGGGCACCACACTAGATCTGTCAACCTTCTGTCTCCATTCTTCTCTGTCATTTGTCCTTGATAGAATTTCATTATGATGTTCTTTCTGAAAATATTGAAACCTGCCTTTTTACCTGCCTGGGTGGACCACTTCGGGGGCCGATTTTCAGTTTGTGTTTCCTCACAAACTGTCTTTGTAACCTTGTTATATTTATTTTCTATCTAGCGCTAGGCCTCTGTGACATTCGACTCTATGTCATCGCTTAAAGGCCAAGCTAGTCTAAGTTATATTCTTCATATTTTATCTTATCTTATCTTATAAAAGACAGACGTTACTTCAAAAAAAAAATAAGATGCTGATTACGTCCCACGCGTATTCCTAGGTCAATCTAGTCATCGATGTTAATCAATGACTAAAGCTCTGCCAAGTCATTGGCTTGCCCGGCTGACTCAGGCACTCATTCCATGCTCTAGTAGCACTAGGGAAGAAGGAGTATTTATATAAATTTGTCCTATCATATGGAATGTGTACTTATAACTACACTACTAGATGGATGGACGACATAAAGTATCAGAGCGTAAAGTTAGGTCTTAACAACCTTGGAGTTCCCACACACCAGGTCTCCATTTAGTGTAATAAACTATAAGCGTGGTCGAGAGGCTAAGTGCGCTTGAACTTGGCTTGGCTACCTAGAAGGCAGCTCGAAGTTCGACACCCGACTCGGGCAGAGTTGTGTTTACTGAGCGCCTAAAGGCAGTACGGAAAACCAACTCCTAGATACCCCCTCCCCCCACCCACCCACTGGTCCACAAATGAGATTGGACCAAAGCGCTCTGAGCATGCTTTAAGTATGAAAGTTGCGCTATATAAAAGCTATATATATTATATATATATATAATAAACTATAATGTAGTTTGTTCACGGGTTTTGATGCCGAAAACTACAAAAAAAACAAGCTTACAAATACAGTTTGTGTGGAAACACAAACTCAAAAAGAATATCAGAATGAAATTCTATCAAAGGCAAATGGCAGAGAAGAATGGGGAAAGAAGGTTGACAGATCCTGTGTGGTGCCCCAACGGTCCCGCAGACCAAGGGATAGATGAAAGTGAAGATGAAGTTAGATGTGAGCCTGGCCTAACTGATGTCATATAATGATTATTTAAATGATCTAATTGTTTTATTAAGGGCCAATCTCTTATCCAAAGCCTCAGGAAAAAAAAATTTCCCGTAAAAAAAAAATCCTTTAGTTATCTTATCTCTTTATTTTATATAATACAGACGTTACTTCAAAAAAAAAAAAAAAAAGATGGTTACGTCCTATGCGTCATGCATTCAGTCATGCATATTAACCAATGACCTAAATTCTGAACAAGTCACTGGTTTTCCTGGCTAGCTCAGGCAACCCATTCCATGCTCTAATGGCACTAGGGAAGAAAGAGAATTTGTACAAATTTCTCCTAGCATATGGGACGAGGAATGTACTTGTATCTTTGTGTCTTTCTGGGTATTTTATTAAATTTTGTTTTTGTATTTGAAGATTATGGTTCAGTGTTTTATGTACAATTGCTACTTGCACAAATGCACAAATTGTAAGATAAATTTCCATACGGACAATAAAGATTATTATTATAATTATTATTATTATTTACTTTTAAGTCTTCTATCCTGAAGGCTTTCTAAATTTAGTGATTTCACTAAAGGTGTTTCTCTAGTCGAATGTGAATATTCGTTTGTTATAAATCTTACTGCTCTATTTTTTGTGTCTGTTCCAGTTTCTTAATGTTTTCTTGAGTTGAGGGGCCCAAACAGAGGATGTATATTCTATTATTGGCTTAACAAAGGTTAAATAACATTTTAGTTTTATGTTCTTATTTGATTGATAGAAATTTCTTTTAATAAACCCTAATGCTCTGATTTTTGTATATTTTCATCAATATGGGAATTCCATGACAGTTTTTAAATTATTATAACATCTAGGTATTTTGCGTTTTTAGTCTGTGTTAATGGTTTGCCATGAATAAGATAAGTGGAATTAATTTGTTTTAGTTTTTTTGTTTTTTTGTTACTCTTAATAACTGACTTTTTTCTGGGAGGAAAGACATGCTCCAATATGATTCCCATTTCTGTAATTCATCTAATTCTCTTTGTAAAATTTCTGTATCTTGGGTTGTTTTTATTGTTCTATTTATTATGCAATCGTCTGCAAATAATCTGACTTTTGTTCCTGTACTAATGCAATTAGGTAAATCATTTGTGTAAATTAAAAATAGTAGTGCTGATAGCGAACTTTGTGATCTTGGTTCAAATTCTTTTGTGGACCAGTGGGGTGGGGCGGGAGGGTATATTTTGGTAGGCCTGGGTCCAATAATATAAAATTGTTAAACTGGATAACAGGAATGCGGATAGTAGTTGAACCAGTTGGCCTACTCAATTCTTATCGTGTCAACTGAACCAAGACGTACGACGATCAGGAACACCCGGAAGTATTTACTTAATCGAAAGTAACCCGAAACACCTTTCGAAATGGGAGTATTGTGTATTACATTTGTGTATATTGCTTTTACTTTTATTTTATTTTACAATAATTTTCAACAAGTTTTTTTTTTTTTGGAAAGGGGGCGACAGGAGGGGTGTGTTGGCCGAAAAAATTACCAAATGCGAAACATGGTTGAAAAATCAGTAAATTTTCGCCAACAGCTGTGACCTTTTTGTGAGTTTAGAATATATTCTGCTCATACTTTTTTTAGATTAAACTCATTCCCATGATTCCTATTTCAAAACTGTGAAAATGTTTGATCTGAAATAGATTTTATAATATCTAAAGTTGCATAATTTTTGAAATACAATTTATGTTCAATTAATTAAGAACTGAGTGCTCTTGGGTAAAACATTTCTTGACAAAAAAAAAAAAAGGTCTAATGCTTCATTACGTCTCACACCGTCTGCAATATATTCCCGCTACACAAAATGGAAGGCTAGAATAAAGTCAAAGTAAAATCAGAGGCTTAGGAAAAATTAAAACATGTATTATTCTTGAGAGATTCTTGAATGTACGAAGGTGTTCTTTGCGTAGTCACACCCCAACCGTGGTTTGGAATGGTACATTTTGAGACTTTTGTTCAAAAAGTGGTTTCATGGTAAACATCTGGTCTCATGGTAAACATCTGGTCTTATGGTAAACATAAATAACAGTAGCATTAAGTGTACTAGAACGACGGTACGTGACGTTTTGGCGACGCCGTTTTGGCGACGGGACGTTTTGGCGCGAGATATCATTTGACGATAATTTAATAAGCACGTAGCTTTTTTTTAATAAACCCTTGAATTCCAGCGACTTAGGCAAATAACCATAGTGTCTATGTATACTTAACTTAAAGTATTTTGAGAAACATGGTACATGTATTATATTTTTACTTATTATTAGCAAGTGTTTGGTATGTATAGCTGGAGATACCATACAGTCATTAAATAAACCAATGTTAATGTCAACAAATAACTGCATCGTTTCCTTTTGTTTTTAATTTTAAAGTAATATCTTAAAAAACTTTTTTGAAACTAAAAGTGTGCCTCTTAATAAACACACATACACAAGCCAAAATGTTTATTAAAGAAAATGATGTGAAAAACAAACACACATTTACATTCAGTACGTGAAAAATATGTCTTAACACAAACACTCGTGCAAAACATAGATATGAATAATTCTTTTAAAAGAAATAATACAAACAACGTACATAATGTATTTCGCGCCAAAACGGCTCGAGCCAAAACGACCTTCGCGCCAAAACGGCGGGGTCAAAACAGCGGCGCAAAAACGTCCTGCTTCGCTAGAACGAGTAGGACCGGACTTAACTAGGCCCTAAGATATTTAATTATATGTCATTGCAAAAGTATGATTTTCGGATTCCTTGATATACGCTAAAGAAACATATAATGAAATAATAAATCTTTAACTTATATTCATTTTTATTCAAAAATAATTCATTCGGATAATATCTTTGGGCACCCCATCCTCCCTTCTCCCCCCCCCCCAAAAAAAAGAAAGGGGGGGCGGGGCTCTAAGATATTTATACGTAAATCCTACACCTAGAATGAAACAAGGTGACAATGTTGGTAAGAAAAAACACTGCATCATGGAACACTGCTCACGACGTAACACAAACATAGAAAAATAATAACAAAAATAGAATCACTTTTCATTAAGAAAGGCAAGTCAAGTTTTGGATTGACCTATTGAACTTAGAATCAGCTTTACTAGCAAATTAAAATATCTACATTTTTTTTTTTGCAGCATCTTCCGTCTTGTAACAGTTAAGTAAAAAGTAATTAAAAAGTAACAGTTAAAGTGAGAATTAAAAAGTAACAGTTAAAGTGAGAATTAAAAAGTAACAGATAAAGTGAGGATTAAAAAGTAACAGTTAAAGTGAGAATTAAAAAGTAACAGTTAAAGAGAGAATTAAAAAGTAACAGTTAATGTGAGGATTAAAAAGTAACAGTTAAAGTAAGAATTAAAAAGTAACAGTTAAATCGAGCATTAAAAAGTAATAGTTAAAGTGAGAATTAATAAACTTAAGGAATTAAATTCTTCCGGAGTATTTTCTCTTCAAAATGAAAAGTATTTGAATATTTAAAAAAAAAAGATCAAAGTAGCTGTTACTTACAACTTGATCTAAATCAGTCAAGCTAATCCTGTCTTATGGTAAGACTTCAATGCAAATGAAGCCAATGTAAATCTGAAAATCAATAGCAATCGATGCCGCGGGGGAGAAAGAGGCAGAGAAAGAGAGTAACTGTGTACCTCAAAATTCACCAGTTCAAAAAGCAAATCGATATTCCCAAATCACTACCAACTTAGACTGCTTAGTAGGCCTTTTTTTTTTTTTTAAACTCGCTTCACTGACTTTCAACAATTTGGTTACAACTAATCCAGTTTGAATGAAAGTAAAAAAAAAAAGTGAAAAGACTAAAAGATGTTAAAGAGTATAAACAAATGCTCCTTTTGTTTCGTTTCTTTCACTTACTTTTAGTTTTGTAAAAATAGCCTCAAAATTTAAACAACAAAACAAGAAACACAACTCTTTAGGTCCGGCTGCAGACGTAAGTTGTAAATGTATGAACGCCTTTACTGCAAGACATTCTACTCCATTTGCGCTGTCACACGGGCCAGTTGCCCTCTTTTTTCAAGCCTCCCACTCCCCTCTTTTTTTTTTTTTTATTGTCCCCCCCTCCTCCATTTGAAAAGGCTAATCCCACATGGCATCTTGTACCTAGATTTACCTATACTGAACTCTCACTCGCCCAACCGCACCCTCCCCTTTTTCCTTTCTTGCTCTCTGGGGTGACATTTTGTCTCAACTGACGTAGACATCCATCTACTAGAGCTCCATCTATTTATAGAGGTCAACGATGACGTCACGGGGAGTCTCAAATTGCACTGAAGTCTATGGATGCATCCAACGTTCCTTAAATATGACCATTTTAATACTTTTTTATATTTTTTCCCCGCAAAAGAATTTTATGTTTTTTTCAAATCATTCAAATTTTTTTTTTTAAATGGGTTTTAGGTTTTATACTTTGTACTAAACAATCAGCCCATGCGGATGAAACTCAGTCGTGGCCATCTTCTGCCGCCCTAACGTTAGTGTTTGATAAAAGTGGTTTGGGGATAACAAAGACCTTAGAAATTAATGTTAAAAAATGTCAAGGCCCAAGAGTCTCACCGCATTGTGTGTGATTAGTCGGTAGTCTACGACTGAAGCCGGCCATGGAGACAGAGGGCTGGCTGTTAGGTGTCTTTGGACAGTCTTCTCAGTTATCTATCCGTCAACCGCGTGTTATGAGTCCAGTTCTGTTTTTACAATTCCTCACCAGTTCGCATTTTCTTCATGGGGGTCGGGTACCCATTTCCTAGTTTATTTGGGGGAAAAAAATAACTATCTAATTGGTCACACAGTGAAATGTCTACTTTGACCGTTATAATAATGCAAAATATAATCATCTTCAAATTAGGCCTTAATTTGACTTTTTCTATCTACTATTGTCAGGTATTACTTTTTTTTTTCGGCGTAGCGGCTGAATGTTTAACCACTTGGGTTCGGATCCGAATGAAGTCTGAAACTTTGAATTTCCGGATTTTCAGGACGTCCCTGAGTACACCCAACTCTAATGGGTTCCTGACATTAGTTGGGGAAAGTAAAGGTGTTTGATCGTTGTGCTAGCCACATGACATCCTCGTCAACTGTTGGTCAAAGTAACACGGTCTCAAAGGGGTACACAACTTTACCTTTTTACTGTAATTCTTTCTCAAATTAACGCTTAAAATAAACTTGCGAGTCAACTGTTTCTATTCCAAAGGAATCTAAAATGTTCTGCTGTACTGTCGAGATGTGCAGCTGTTTGCAAGGAAGTAAGATGGCGGAGTGGTGACTCTTGCGTTTAGATCGAGATCTATGGTTGTAGAAGGCCACAACACTGACCTACGACGTCGCAACCTGTGGGCAGTGGAGACCAATAGCTCGTACACACCAGTGACGTGCAAAGAGTTATTGGTCACCACTGCCCACATGTTGCGACGTAGAAGCTCATTTTCAGGCCTTTATTGACGATTGGACTCGGTAAGAGAATGCCTGAGTTTCGTCCTAGTCCTTGGAAAAATTTGTACAAATGCTCCTTCTTCCCTAGTGCTATTAGAGCATGGAGCCTGACATTTGAGTCACATTTCACTAGAGAAACACCTTTAGTAAATTTTTAAAAAACTTAGCAAGCCTTAAGGAGAAGACTCAAAAGTAAAGTAGCAATTAAACATAAAACACTGAACCATAATATACAAATACATAAACAAAATCTAATAAAATACTCAGAAAGACACAAAAATACACGTACATTCCTCGTCCCATATGCTAGGACAAATTTGTACAAATACTCCTCGTTCCCTAGTGCTATTAGAGCATGGAATGGGTTGCCCGAGCTAGTCAGGAAAACCAGTGACTTGGCAGAATTTAAGTCATTAGTTAACATGCATGACTAGATTGACCTCGGAACACACTTAGGTCGCAATCATCATCTTTTTCTTTTTTTTTTGAAGTAACGTCTGTATTTTATAAAGATAAGAAGATAAACAGTTCCTCGCAGCTCGTTTATCACAACAAAAAGTAGCCCACGTAACAAAAAACAAACTCTAAAGCTTTGACATATTTAAACACAGTCAAATTATTGCTCAGAAACTAATGAGCTTGGGAAAAAATAAACCCATGTCTAAGTAAAAATATAAATAGAACCACATTAGAAACGATGTTATCGGGATGATGAATGGTGCTCTATCACTTTGCCAATTCGTGGCACAAGAAAGACAACCAGGTAAGGAAGTCCATGTAGAGGCCAATCCTGAGAGCATAATGCACTCCGAAAACACTTCAAAAAAGAAGTCGAGAATACGTCAAGAGTAAGGATTAGTTAGCAGGTGTAGCAATGGGGCACGAGCTCGAACAGCGACACGAGTTAAGTTGCTTTCGCGTTTAAAGGGAGCTTAGCCACTCCCTTCCATCCCCTTCTAAGACTAAGACTGCTTTATTGATCCTTACGGAAATTTGTTGTGATTACAAGGACTCTATTCTCATATAAAGACGACACAACAGAAAAATACACATAAATACAACAGACAACATAAAGAGTTCATTCAGCGACTACACACAGGTATCTTGGTGCATTTCATGTTTCCTGATCAATGAGTGGCGGTGATAGAGTCTGACCGAGTGAGGTACGAACGAGTTTTTGTACCGCTCCGTTCTTGTTTTGATTGACAGCAGTCGCCCACTTCGGACGACCTGGCGTAGTTCTGATGGAGCGGGTGGCCGTTGTCTTCCAAGATTTTTTCGATTTTTCTTAGGCACTTTTGTTCAAAAAGTTCCTTTAAATGTGGTAATGTTGTAAGTGTAATTTTTGATGCTTTTTTAATGATGTTTTCTAGACGTCGCAACAGTTTAGATGAGGCGTTGCCTTGCCAACAAGTTATTCCGTATGTTAGCAGATTTTGTATAGTCGCGCCGTAAAATGTCTCAAGGATCTTCTTGCTTAGTTTAAAGCTAGTTTAAAGCTATTGAGTTTGTATAGACCCAAGTTTGAGTTTGTATCCACCCAAGGCGCCACGCTGAGGCGAATTTAGATTTTCCTCCTTCAAACTGTATCGAAACTTGCTGTTACTTTAGATACACCAGCTGCGGAGAGGGGTGCGCAACTGCCGTGTGGGCGACATCGTTCCGACCATAGCTAATTCCAAGGCATCCATCTCAGTGAAATAACATGATCTGTAGTCGCTTCGTGACTGAGGCAATACTTATATCGTGATACTGTTCATTACATAGTGATATATTTTTTCTCTTTACATTTTCCATACATTTAGCTACAAACGTCAAGTTTAAGTTTTCTCCTTGTGGAATGTGACAAAACTACATTTTTTTAGAAGCTAAACCACAACAGGAATAAACTGTAGCATTATTATCAGGATTGGCGAAGTTGCCGGGTGGTTAGGAGCTTGGCTTCCGAATCTGGGGGTCCTGGGTTCGAATTTCGGTGAAGACTGGGATTTCGAATTTCGGGATTTTTAGGGAGGGATTTTTAGGGCGCCTCTAAGTTCACACAGCTCTAATGAGTTGCTGATGAAATTAAAGGTGGTTGGTCGTTGTGCTGGCCACATGACACCCTGCTCGTTAACTGTTGGCCAAAGAAACAGATGACCTTAACATCATCTGCCCTGCAAGATCTGAAATAGGAACTTTATTACAGGCAGGATGTTGTCTCAAACAGAACACACAAAAACTTGTGATAAAGGGGAAAAGTCACGTATAAACCAATAAATAACGTGCGATTTCATTTGGGCAGCTGAATTGTATATACAAAATAGAATTGAGTCAAAAGAGATTTTTACTTCCCGCTTGACAGTTAAACTTAAGAAAACTTGAGACTCTTGACTGACAGGCTTTTAGTTATCTGGATTTTTAGTTTAATTTTTTTTATAAATAACTATGCTCCCCCCAAGGACCCACCTTCTAAATGAACAGTGGCGTTTATCGAATGGCTGTAGATCATGATGACATGTGTAAATTTATGATAAACTTATAAAGTGTGGTCATGTCACATGATCTGTTAAATGTATTTTTTTAAAAAGACAGGAAAAGAGGAAAAATAATTTAATTCAAAAAGCGTTAACAAACTAACCTTGTCTAAAGGCGCTCCGTGATCATAACATACATAGAGGCGTTTTAAAGCGCAACTAATCCAAAATAATTGTAGACAAGGTAGGTCTTACTATTCTTGGTTAGAGTAATCTGTCTTAATTCTATTGGGCGCCGGTTCGAAACTTTTAGTCTTTGTACTAAAGAGGCCGTCACTCCGTTAGTATTGACGAGAAAGTTATGATTCCAGGAAGCGCTGTTCTCTCTGTGAGACCAGTGGATATATATGGCTCCTGTCTAGGAAAGACAATGGATGCGCCTAGAGGAGTCACTGGTTTTGGTTTCGTCTTGAGACAGGGGCAGAAGCCAAAGTGACTGATCAAGCCAATTCTGAAGCGGCAGATTTTGACACAGTTTGTGCATGTGTATGCATCTGTTAGGGCTATTTCAAAGAGCAGCTTTCTTTTTCTTGACTAAGTGGCCTGTTTTAGTGCTAGCTGATAGGTCAGCTTTCTTTTTCTTGACTAAGTGATCTGTTTTAGTGCTAGCTGATAGGTCAGCTTTCTTTTTCTTAACTAAGTGACCTTTTTTAGGGCTAGCTGATAGGTCAGCTTTCTTTTTCTTAACTAAGTGGCCTGTTTTAGGGCTAGCTGATAGGACAGCTTTCTTTTTTTTGACTAAGTGGCTAGAGGCAAGCAAAAAAAGAACATCACGGAACGAAAAAGGCGCACATTCTGGGTAGGGCGTTAAAAAAGGGACAAAAATAGATGGAGCTGGTTACTAGTACCCTCCCCGTGGTTGTCATGACTTTTATACAAGGAAGTGAAACTCGACAAACTAAAATTGTTATCTCTTAGAAATAACAGAAACTGAAGGTAGAAAAAACGTTTGGGCGTTAAATAGGGTAAACTATACTTGTATGTACTATATATATTAAATGAAGTCAAACAAATATTGGTTTTATTCTGTTGATAGTTTCACTGCAAGAGGACATAACTACTGTCATGGCTGAGCTCGCCGTTCATAGGAAACATGACCAGAAGGTGAAATAGAAATGGAAATATAAGATAGAAATGAAAATATAAGATAGAGATGAAAATACAAGATAGAAATGAAAATATAAGATAGAAATGAAAATATAAGATAGAAACGAAAAGATAAGATAGAAATGAAAAGATAAGATAGAAATGAAAATATAAGATAGAAATGAAAATATAAGATAGAAACGAAAAGATAAGATAGAAATGAAAAGATAAGATAGAAATGAAAATATAAGATAGAAATGAAAAGATAAGATAGAAATAAAAAGATAAGATAGAAATGAAAATATAATTCTAAAAGAGGATTCGTAGAAGTTAGTTTTTAAAATTTATCGTTAACTATTTGTTAAATAATTTTAATTTAAAAAAAAATTGAACGTTTACATTAAGTCGCTCTGTGTCTGTCTTGAGTGGCTACTTCTACGAGTAAATTATTAAATTAAAACATCATAACTTATAAAAGGGTTCCCGTGGTTTCCTTGTTTTCAAGAATCTCCTGGAAATCTCCTGAAACTCACGTCCTTAAAATAGACAAAATTGTCATTTAAGGGTGTCGATTAATATGGTAAACGCCAATCCTACGCGTGATAAAAAAAAACAGCATCGTCAGCTTTCATTTAGTAACAAGGTTACAAAAGACAGTTTGTGTGGAAACACAAACTCAAAATCGGCCCCCGAAGTGGTCCACCCAGGCAGGCTTCAATATTTTCAGAAAGAACATCCAAATGAAATTATATCAAAAACAAATGAGAGATAAGAATGGAAAAAGAAAGTTGACAGATCTTGTGTAGTGCCCCAACGGTACAGCAGATCAAAGGATAGGTGCAAGTGAATGCAAAGTTAGATGTGAATCTGGCCTAACTAGTTCCCCTTTCAGACCTTGTGGTCTATAGGGCAGATGATGTAAAGTTCATCTGTTTTTGTGGCCTACGAATAACGAGGGTGTCATGTAGCCAGCACAACAACCAACCGCCTTAACTTTTCCCCAACTAATATCAGGTACCCATTGGAGCTGGGCGGACTCAGAGGCGCTTAAGGATTCCGAAGTCTTCACCAGGATTCCAACCGGGGCCCCCGGTTCGGAAGCCAATAGCTTTACCGCTCAGCTACAGTGCCTCTCCTGATCTAACTGAAGTCTAATAATTGATGTAATTGTTTTGAAAAGGCTCAATCTCTTTTTTTTTTTTTTTTTTTAAGAATAAAAAAAATTATGTTTCAATTAGTAAGTAAGATGGTCGAGCAGTAATTACAGTATTTTTTTTTTATTTTTTTTAACTTCAGAATTTGCGCTATTCAATTTTAGCTTTATCATCATAGGAATCCTTGGACCTTAGGCCTCCTTTCTTTTCCTCTTTTTTTGGGCTTAATGTGCCTCTTGTATGGGCTTTTTTTTTTTCCCATGTGTTTTTATTTGTAAGTTCTCATAATTCACAAGTATTAAATCATAAACAATTGAAAATTGATTAACCTAAAAATACAACAATAGTAACAGAAACATTATTTCATATCAAAGACTCAATCTCTTATTTATTTATTTTTTTTTTTTTTTTTAATTCGAATGTTCAAAAAAAAAATTAAAAAGTTTCGCAATAAAAATGATTAACGAAAATGAAATTTACAAGATTACTATTCGTTTTAATCTAGGTCTAACTTTTAATGCATACTAATTAGCTTTTTCTCTTTAAAAAAATGCTTGCATAACTGATTTTAAAAATTAGATTTTTCGCTTTCAGAAAATAAAGTAGCCTTTGCATCAGAACTTTGAATGGTCTAAAATATTGTGATGTCGGATTTTCAATATCTTTTCTAGTTTACGAGATCTAAACGGGACAGACAGACAGACATTTCGCACAGAACTAATAGCGTCTTTTCTCCTTCCGGGAGCCGTTAACAACAACAAATATACAGAATACAGGTCAAGATTTGAATAGGTATTTTAAATAGATTTCAGCATTGGACTTATATCATCTCGCTCTGTCTGTCTGGTACAAATTCCGAACGCCTTTTTTCTCCCATACCCATTTTTTTGGATCAAGTTAAAACTTTACTCAATTATTTATTGTACCTAACAAAACAGGAATTGATTTTTTTAAAAACTTGACCAATTAGTCTACTAATTACTGGCAATTAATTGTTTTGTTTGATAGCGAAAAGGGAAATACATTCTACATTATTGAGATATAGGCATACTGTAAATATGGATTTTCTTCCCATTAGATGAAGCTTTGTTCATTACTCGGTCAGACTCAGCGCTACTCGTTGATTAGAAAACGTGAAAAGGATCTAGATGTCTGTATGTAGTCACTCTTTATGTTGTGTCTGTTCTATCAATGTGAATGTTTCTCTTGAGTTGTTTTTATTGAGAAAAGAGTCCTTGTAATCACAATGAAATTTCCATAAGAATCAATAAAGCAGTCTTAGTCTTTACGACTTTAATATACTAAACAGATTATCTAGTGAGCCACCAATAATGTTTAAGGACCGTTCCTCACTGACATTGTACATTCATAGTGCGTGTCTTCGTTCGTCAGTCATGTATAAATAACAGGTATTCTGAGCCCCCCCTTCCCATTTACAAAAAAAAAAACCTACACACACATAGATACATACACTTAACCTACAATCACCTTACAGATGAGTTTGGCGAATGTAGACAACCCCAGATACAGTACCGTAGTTACAATGACACAGTATTCCCCACGCAAACACATACACATGTGTCCAACACATTCTCCACTTGTCTTATTTGATGTCTAGCTATTTATAAGCGAAAATACAGTCATATCTTCCGATCCTATTTTCACAAAGCTTAAATCATCTCACTCTGTCTGTCTGGTAAAAAGTTTGTACATGTTATTTCTCCCACACCCAATCTCAGATTAAGATGAAATTTCGCATAATTATTTCTTAACCCAAATAATTTTTTCCTAGTCACCTTTTCAAAACCATTACTCAATCTGAGATTTTTCTATTGTATAAATAACTTTGGGACTATAACTCACAATGTTATAAAAGGCCTAGATAATAGTGAGCAAATAGATGCTATCTTATTAGATTTTTCAAAGGCTTTTTTACAAAGTTCACCACCATAGTTTGCTTAAAAAATTCAAATATTTTGGCATTGATGGTCCATTGCATCAGTGGATTAAAGATTTTCTGATAGGGAGAGAACAAACTGTAATAATAAATGGCTCTAAATCAACACCGATAACAGTAACTCAGGTGTACCTCAAGGGACAGTCTTAGGTCCACTACTATTTTTAATTTACAAAAATGATTTACCAAATTGCATTACTTCAGGAACAAAAGTCAGATTATTTACAGACGATTGCATAATATACAGAACAATAAAAACAATACAAGATACAGAAATTTTACAAAGAGAATTATATAGATGAATTACAAAAATGGGAAACAAATTGGAGCATGTCTTTCCACTCAGAAAAATGCCAGAGTAACAAAAAAAAACAAATTAATTCCACTTATCTTATTCATGGTAAACCAGTAACACAGACTAAAAATGCAACATACTTAGGTGTTATAATGAATGAAAAACTGTCATGGAATCCCCATATTGATGAAGCTATCAAAAAATCAAACAAAGCATTTCTATAAATCAAATAAGAACATACAACTAAAATGTTATTTTACCTTGGTTAGGCCAATAATAGAATATACATCCTCTGTTTGGGACCCTTTAACTGAAGAAAACAAATTAGAACAGACACAGGCTTTCTAAATTTAGCGACTTTACTAAAGGTGTTACTCTAGTCAAATGTGAGTATTCGTTTGTTATGAATCTCACTGCATGACAAGATGCATGACGTGTAGGACGTAATCATCTTTTTTTTTTTTTTGAAGTAACGTCTGTATGATATAAGATAAACTTTATACTTCAATCCTAAATAAAATAAAAAATTAGAGTAGAATCTAATTGGTCTACTTAATTTCTTCTCCCTCTTCCGAATTTTTTTTTTCAGTGCTTTGAATTATATGGCTCCTTTTGTCTCGAAAGGCAATGGATGCGCCCAAATGAGTCACTGGTTTTGGCTTAATCTTGAGACGGGGCAGAATCTGGTGTGGCTAGTCAAGCCAATTCTAGAACGGCAGACTTTGCCACAATTCGTACATGTGTATGCCTCTGATTCAAGGCTGGCGGACAGGGCAGCGTTCTTTTTTTC
This sequence comes from Biomphalaria pfeifferi, assembly GCA_030265305.1. NCBI lineage: Eukaryota > Metazoa > Mollusca > Gastropoda > Planorbidae > Biomphalaria > Biomphalaria pfeifferi. The sequence continues at coordinate 5,496,408 of JASAOG010000011.1, forward strand.
CCTCTTGATTAAGGCAGCTTCAATTCTTTTGTTCTCAGCAAGGGTTGTCCCAGCACGCACAGTCTGTCTCCATGCAGTCCGGTTTTTGGCTATGTTTTCCCACATACTTTCGCTGATGCCTGTGGCTCTCATGTCTCGCTTGCAGATATCGCTATATGTTAGTCTTTGAATTATAGTTCAGTAACAAAACAAAGTTACAGACAGACGTATGGAACAAAACAAATTAATCACTTAGGAATGAAGTTTATTTATATACTAAAATATTGTTCGAAGACATTTTTTTTTTCGGCGGCGACCCTTAATCTAAATCTGTGGGGTATCTTTTCTTTTCAAGGAAAAAAAATGTTGTATCTCCAATATAGTTAGGAATATACATTCATATAAGAATTTTTTAAAAGTAAAAATATTAATCCAAATCGGTTCTTAAAGAATTTATATTTTGCGCGCGTTAAAACGGTCGGATATCTGAAGAGCGTTTAACTATCGTTCTGTTTGCGTCTTATTCTGACCAAAAAAACAAACAACACCAAAAGCTTACTACAAGAGGTCTCGCTTAACATAAAGATAATATTTCGGTAAATATGCCCAATAATGATATGCTTTCAATACTTTCGTGTTTCTAATGAGTGAGTGTGTGAGTGAGTGAGTGAGTGATTGAGTGAGTGAGTGAGTGAGTGAGAGTGTGTGTGTGTTTATTCATTCATAAGGTTAGGGTTTACTTGACGTTAGTGTTAGGGTTTGGAATAAATCGCCCTCCCCCCTTTTTACACTTAAAAGTTCTGGAGTCGCTAGTTGCAGTGGGTGCCCTCGCACTGCGGCGTGGGGGGGGGGGGGGTAACGAGGCGGCTGATGCTCTAGCACGAGAAGGAGCGCTGGCCGTGCCCACTTTTGAGGCCCCAAGTACGTTTAACCAAGCTAAGACATTAATCCGAGTGTGGGTACATGACAAGTGGTTGAAATCCTGGGATGGCTCCAACAAATCCCGTGGAGTCTGGCAGCATTTGCGTCGCCCGGACCGCGACGATCCAAGGTCGGAGCAATCTATCATTGCGCAGTGTAGAACGGGGCACTGCCCTGTTGGTGCTTACTTTGCCAGTTCCGGCCAAATTTTGCCGACACTGTGGAGAGTCGGTGGAAACAGTGGCGCATCTCTTACAAAGAGTTTGTCTGCAGAGTCACTTAACCTGTCTGGAAGCTTAAAGGCACTACGCCTAACAGCAGAGTTTCTCGCCATGGCTCTACAGGAGGACTGATACTTCCAGCCTTGCCATCGATTGGAGTTCATCTCAGGATCCTCTAGTGGACGTATCATCTATGAAGTGACCAATAACAACTTCTACGATATCATGGAGTATGAGTGTCAGTATAGTATACAGTAGCCTAACGAAGTCTCTCAAATTTTAATAATTTTTAGGACAGGTAAAAAGGTACAGAAAAAGAGCTGCTGCTAGTTTTAGAGACCTATTGATTTAGGTAAAGAATATAAGTAGCGGGAGATAACTCAGAGATCGTGCTACACTTACACAAACACTGCAGTTGTCTCGCTTTCATTTAAAAAAAAAACAAAAGCATTTTGGAGTCTAGAAACTACTGAGAATTGTTTAATTCTAAAAGTAAATAATATTTAGTTCTTTTGCTTACCATGTTGGTATTAGTGATCTTTCAATATGGCTTCTTGTAAAATTGTCCAGTTTATCAATATATTTCTAACTAACATTTGTAATCTATAAGATAAGAAGTAGGCCTAACATCTATAATCTATAAAATACGATTTCAAATTATCTCCCCATCTTCCTACTTTTATTTTCATCTTTTTTTTTCTTTAGGTTACTTTATATCGCATCTACATTTCTCAATATCGCTTTTCATTTATTTTCTTTGTCATGTACTTAATGCTTAAATAATGTAGACTTGATATTAAAAATCAAAAATTTCAGCAAAGAAAAGATTTCTGTGTCTAATATGTATCTTACCATGAACATTCACACTATAACCTGCATAATATAGAGCTCTATACTTATTTAGGGTTCTGGTAGCCGAAGAGTTTATATTGATGACAAGAGTGTGAGAAAAGGAACGTAACGATGAGACATTGCCCTCTTCATACGTTCAGGAATAAGCTGGGCAGTGCTGCAATGGACTTTCATCTCAAAAACGAGCCAATGAACTTTTATCTCTAAAACGAACTAATTAATTTTTCTCTGAGAAGAACTAATTAACTCTATCTTTGGAACGAGTTAATGAACTTTATGTTTGGAATGAGCTATTGAGCATTATCTCTGAAACGAACTAATGAGCTTTATCTCTTTTAAAAAAATGAACTAATGAACTTTATCTCTAAAACGGGCTAATGACATTTATCTCTAAAACGAACTAATGACATTTATCTCTAAAACGAACTAATGACATTTATCTCTAAAACTTACTTATGAACTTTATCTCTAAAACTAATGAATACATTTGAAACAAACGAATGAACTTTATCTCTGGTACGAACTAGTGAAATTTATCTCTAAAACGAGCTAATGAACTTTATCTTTAAAACGAGCTAAGGTACTTTATCTCTGAAATGAACTAATGAACTTTATCTCTAAAAGTGATAATGAAGTTTATCTTTGAAACAAACTAATGAACTTTATCTCTGGTACGAACTATTGAAATTTATCTCTAAAACGAGCTAATGAACTTTATCTTTAAAACGAGCTAAGGTACTTTATCTCTGAAATGAACTAATGAACTTTATCTCTAAAAGTGATAATGAAGTTTATCTTTGAAACGAACTAATGAACTTTATCTCTGGTACGAACTATTGAAATTTATCTCTAAAACGAACTAATGAACTTTATCTTTAAAACGAACTAATGAACTTTACCTTTGAAACGAACAAATAAATTTTATCTTTAAAAACGAACTTTATCCCTGAAACGAACTAATGAATTTTATCTCTGAAAAGAAAAAAAAACTTTATCTAAAAAACGAACTTTATACCTGAAACGAACTAATGAATTTTATCTCTGAAACAAACTAATGAGCTTTATCTCTGAAAGAACAAGGAAGAGACCAGAAGGACCAAGTGTAGACAAAGGTTGAAACCTGTTATAAGCTAAGTGATCTACGCAGGGCCGGCCTTAGGCCATTGCAATATATGCGGCCGCAGTGGGCCCCTTTCTTTCATAGGCCCGCGCTAATTTTAGGTGCCAATTATTAAATTAAACCATTAGGCCTATAAGTTATATATAATAACAGGGTTTTCTCGGCCTCCTGATTTTCCACGGCCTCCTGGAAATCTACTGAAATTGCAAAATATGCACACGCAAAAAAAGCCCTGGAAATCTGAAATTATAAAAATCTCCTGAAAACTCATAGAAATCTCCGTAAATAGACAAATAAACAAACAAAACCGACGTTGTCAGCTTTCATTTAATAAAAATTTATTGCATAGACGAATGTGTTTTCTAATACAAAAAAATCTGGCCCCACGCAACCTTATGTTTCTTTCTATTTCAAAGTATGGGAGATCGGAAAAATGAAGGTAGATTCTCTTAAAAAAAAAAAAACAGTTTTTTTTCAAAAAGTGAAGTGCCTCCTCTTCGAAGTCGGTCGGACGCCCTTTCCATATTGGATGCGACATCCGGCAAAAAAGAAGAAGGCGAATATGATACATTCAGTTTTCAAGGAACAAAAAATAAAGCTGTATTTTATTACCGCTCTCAATCCATGTTTGGACCCACCTTCAACTTGTTGAACATTTTAGTAATTACCTGGACTGTATTGTAATGTAATAGAATAGAGGAGAGCTGTGGCCTACTGATGTACGCACACATGCCATGAAGCTCTTCAAAATTGACACCAATAGCTGGGAAAGTGAGGCACTGTATGGATCCAGATAAAGAGCCAACATAATGGAAAGGCCATGGATTGCAGATGGCGTACACACCAGAAGAAGAACTACTAATTTTATTCATGGTAAACCAGTTGCACAGACTAAAAACTCAAAATATTTAGGTGCAAAAATAAGCCTATAAACATAGACATAAATAAATATAGACTGGCCGATTAAAGAGTTTTATAAAACGAAAATTTGTGACTTGCAATTTTGTGTACTTTATTACACAGCATTTATGAGCAGTATAAAAGTTAAGTATTCATATCTATTTCAGCCATAACCTATATAAGTATTACAATATTTTCACTAGTGTTTTGTTTAATCTCTAAGAATGAAGATCATGCAATTTTTCATAATTCGGAAATCCAAATACAATAGATATACATGTTTTCAAGTTACATGAAGTTACTTCCTTCGGCCAGTCTGTATTTAATTATGTCTATGCCTATAAATAAAAACAAAAGTTATTATGAAATTCCCATATTTATGAAATTATTAAAAACTCAAACAAAACATTAGGGTTTATTAGAATATTTGTTTTAATCAGAAAGAACATAAAACTAAAATGCTATTTAACTTTAATTAGGCCAATAATAGAATATACATCCTCTGTTTGGGATCCCTCAACTCAGGAATGCATAAATAAACTAGAACAAATACAAAATAGAGCAGTGAAATTTTTAACAAACGAATGTTTCAATTTGATTAGAGTAACACTACTAGTAAAATCAATAAATTTAGAGACACTTCAGCACAGAAGAATAAAAAGGAAATTAGCTATAATAGGCTACATAAAACATTGAACCATAATTTACAAATAGAAAAACAAAACCTAATGAAATACTCAGAAAGACACAAAGATAGATGCAAATTTCTTATTTCATACGCTAGAACAAAATTGTACAAGTGCTCCTTCTTCCCTCGTGCCATTAGAGAATGGAATGGGTTGCTTGAATCAGCCAGGAAAACCAACGACTTAGCAAAGTTTAAGTCATTAACTAACATGCATGACTAATATAAGAAAGAAGGGTGAAAATGTAATAGCACCTGGTGATAGCAGAGGCCCAACCTGTGAACGCAGTTGTGTATCAAGAATTGACCTCTTTAGTCATATGTCGAGATGTAAAATGCCACGCAGAATCTGGACTAACGACTTAATCTAATATCCCAGGATTTTAAAATTAAGTAAAAAACATAATTCAAAACTTGGTTTCTAGAAATGTTTCGATAAATTTCTATATTGATTTTTTATTTCATTTTTTAAAGTTTACACATTTCAACGGACATGAGGCAGGCTTATCTTTAGTCATCAAATTGCAGTACATTTATTGAAATAATTTGAATATAGTTCCGTGCACTAAGTTTAAAAATAAAACATCTAATTGTGGAAGACATTAATTGCACACTTCATTCGTTAAAAAGATAATTCCCAATCATATCTATTGCCCTGGCGTTCATTCAGGGGCGGACTGGGTGTCAAAATCGGCCCGGGCGTTTCTATAAAATTCGGCCCACAAATTCTCTGTCATGTGATGGGCATCCATTTCTAGGTGTATCGGTCCTTAAAAATCATTGTTAAGTTTGATAATGTATCGATATGCATGCATACAGTGAACTCTATATCTTAATAAGCAATATATCGTCTTTTTAAATCAGCAATTATGTAGGCCCTAAAAAGATGAAGCCTACTAGTAGCACTGTCTACATTCTACATTTTATTTTCGGAAAATGTTTTTGATTAAAATAGTAGTACACTGTAATGTTTGTGAAAGTTTTGTTTCAACACGACGCTCAGAGGGACTTTTATATAAATAATAATAGTAACATAATACGAATAGTATAAAACCTTTAACAACTTGATATGTGCCATAGTGGCTTCGATCAGGCTATTTCGGTGGCCCTACCGGCCCATTTGGGTACCGGCCCACCGGGCATTTGCCAAAATGCCCATATAGCCAGTCCGCCCCTGCGTTCATTTCATTTCTATGAGATGATCAATATTTTGTCTATCTTATCTTACAGAAGTTACTTCAAAAAAGAAGATGATTACGTCCTACGCGTCATGCATTCAGACATGCATGTTAACAAATGATTGATTTAAATTCTGCCAAGTCACTGGTTTTCCTGGCTAGCTCAGGCAACCCATTCCATGCTCTAATAGCAAGACTGAAGGAAACCAGACATAAATAGATACACTTTTGTTCATCAAATTTCACGCCAGCAGATTTTTTAAAGTTCAAAATACATTTGAAAGGACTTCCTCGTCATTTCGCACTGCTGTGAAACACACAAACTTAAAAGTAGTGCAGCTCCCATAGATAGAAGTCAGTCGATGTGAAATTCTCTTAAACTTTGTAAATTACATTCTCAGGCTTATCAAATGGGCAAAGGCGGTAAGTTGTCGAAACATTAAATTTTTGGGGGGAATCATGGGACGATCTTTGTGTCCGTTTGCCTTGTGTTGTATTCTTTAAACGTGAAACTTTTCTTTACGTAGGGCGTAATTATCTTCTCTTTTCGAGTTTTGTAAGAACGTCTGTAATTTATAAGATAAGATGACGTTAAACGCGTTGAAAAGATTACATAAACAAACTCTTTTAACATGACTGTGTATGAAACTATTTTATTCCGCTGTAGGTTCATTCATTTAGGAATAGGCTTAGGCTGTAGATCTAGAATCTGTATTCTAAATGTAGGCCAGAAGACTTATAAGTAAAGTAGCATTGATACGTAAAACACTGAACCATAGGCCTAATTAACATACAAATACAAAAACACTATCTAATAAAATACTCAGGAAGAAACGAAACAAGATAAATGTACATTACTTATTCCATATGTTAGGACGAATTCGTACAAGTGTTCTTTCTTCTCTAGTGCCATTAGAGGGTGGAATGGGTTGCCTGAATCAGCCAGGAAAAAAAAACTTAGCTCTTATTAACACGTGTGACTGGGTTTACACTTGGGTACGCGTAGGACATAATTATCTTCTCTTTTACAATAATGTCTATATGAGATAAGATATGCTTACATTTTAAATTTAGACTATTTAATCTAGACCTGCTCAACATCCATTCTAGAATCTAATGAATTTCTATTGGCTGAGCGGAGTAAGCTTGAATAAGTAATTTGAATTCCGAGTTGTATTTGCTGAAACATAAAGGCAGCAAGAAAGCCTCCTTCGTCCACAAAATAGATTGGACAAGGCACTGAGCATGCTATAAATGGCATGAAAGATCGCTATAGAAAAGCAGACTAGTTTTTACAATACTTCTATTTAACTCATAACTTCATGGAACCTAAATGGGCTCAAAAACCTGGACAAGGATCTCGAAAACGACTCATACGATTTTCCTAAGAAATTGGACAGTCGCCGTATATCGTTGAGAAAACAATATTTACCTCGTTGGTCACACTGAGAAAATTCTAGTTTGACCGTTATAATTTTCAAAGTTTAAAAAAAAAAGAAAGAAATTTAAATTTGGCAAAAGAACGAGAAAATATTTATCATTAACGGACTAAATCTCTTCTTGTATTTTCGCATGTAGGCATTAAATTATTCAAGAGTTAAATAAATTAATGGTCAGTGGTCAGGAACATTTTGCGAATCGTCATCTAAGTCTAGACCCTAGACCTACAAATATATAGTGATGGGCAAAAGTTAACTAAAAAGTTAGAAACTTTTAGTTTAACTAAAATAAATTAGTTAAGGCCATTGCTTAACTAGAAAAAAAGTTTAGTTAAAATCGTAGTTTAATTAATTTTTTTAGTTACTAACTAAAAAATTTAATTAAAATTTATACAACTTTTCAACATGTGGTCAGGGTTGAAAAGCACATCCCTGTCTTCTGGTCATGTGATGTCAATAACTTTGATCATCAAAAAATTATGCAGTTAACAACTATTTAGACAGTCTGCATTTGAAGATGGTAAAGTAAGGTGCTGGTAGAAGTTATGGGATTAAATATTTCGAATAGAAAGTATCAGTATTATGAATTGTTAAACATTTTGAGCCAAAAGCTTCTATGCAATATTATGAATGGGATTGTTCCGAATTTTTTTTTTTTTTTTTTTTTGAGCCACGCGGTAGCCTTTAATGTCTGTTTATAGTGGGAATCAGATTAGTGAGTTAGGTCAATATTTAGTGGTTTTAATCAATTCATTTGCGGCAAACAATAATTTATGAACTGCAGGAACATCAAGTACACACTTTTTATAGTCTTAAGATTTATTATTGAGATCTAAGAATCGACAGTTAGGCCTATATAGATCTTAAAGCATTAGGATAACCAACTCTTTAAATTAAAAAAAAATCTTAATCCAACTGATTTTAACATCTGGTCAGCTAGACATACACACGTAGGCCAAGTGTACTGTACGTGTGTAGTTGATGATACTACAAGACTACCTTGCATTTTTTTTCTTTACGCGTTATGCAATAGTGTTTTTGCTTAATGTGGAGTGATCAGACGAGGCATGGTTAGTAAAGCATGTTCTTAACACTAAAATAGTTACACACCCTCTCTGACCAGAAAATAAATAGACAGTGTGTCCAACTGATTTTAACAACCTAGCCAGATAGACGTACACGTGTAGGCCTATATATTGTACTGAGTGTGCAGTCCATAATGACAAGACCACCCTGTTTTTTTTTCCCTTGCTCGTTTAACGGTTATGCAATAGCGTTAGTTGTATTTTTAGTGGTCAGACAAAAAAAAAGCACATCGGCATGGTTAGTCAAGCATGTATTTTACACTATGAAATAGTTACACGGTCAAATGTTTCTTAAAACTTCAACAATTTCGTTTCTATTTTATTAGTTATCAGATCTAATTTTTAAACTTTTATGGTGTGTTATTTAATGAGATTTTAAACTTTACCGGTATAAGTACTTAAAATTTTCCGTTATATACTAGGTTAATATAAGTTTTAAAAAATCTTTTTAAAGAATTTTATTGTGCATTTCATTGGCCTCCTTCAGTCGTAGAACGACTATGGTTCATCTCAGAGCACACTTCCTCGTGTGGCTGTGGAGCCTTATTTTGGAGAAACACTACCGTCCACAGATAGCGCAGGTTAAGGTGGCTTTTGCTTCGGTGGTAGAGGAGCTGGCCGTTTTTTCGGATTGTACGTTTTTCTTCCTGAGCTAAGACCCATGTACTTTCACTGTCCATAGCTTTCTTGGTCACTATCTCTCTCCATCTGTTGCGGTCTAGAGCTATGTCTTCCCAATTGTCAGTATTGATGTTCACTGATTTGCGGTCACGTTTTATTACATCTATGTAACGGAGGTGGGGGCGACCAATTTTTCTTGCGCCAGTCGCGAGTTGTCCATAGAGGATGACTTTCGGGATGCGCTTGTCCTCCATCCGGCGAACATGTCCAAGCCAGCGCAAACGGCGTTGTCTGACTGCTGTAAAGATGCTGGGAATACCTGATCGCGTAAGGATCTCAGTATTGCACACTTTTTCTTTCCATGTGACATTCAAGATCCTACGGAGACATCTCAAATGGAATGAGTTCAGTTTTCTCTCTTGCTTTGCGTAGGTGGTCCATGATTCACTGCCATACAGCAGTGTAGTCATAACGCATGCCTTGTAGACTTCCATTTTGGTCACCGTAGTTAGCTTCTGGTTTTCCCAAACTCTTGACCTGAGTCTAGCGAAGGTCAAGGCAGCCTTCCCTATGCGTTTTTTTTATCTCCTCTTCTAGAGACAGGTCATCTTGAATTGGGGATTGTGCATTAACGTTTATGTAAGAAACATATTCCTTAATACTGATTTTATTATGGATAAATATTTCAATGTCAACCCCGCCCCCCTCCCAAAAAAGTTTGTTGTAGTTTAATTAATTTTGTTTAGTTTAGTTTAACTATATTTTGAAATGCATGATAAAATAATAGTTTAACTTCTTTATTTTAGTTAATAACTAGTTTTAGTTTAACTTTTAAAAGTTAGTTTAGTTCCCATCACTACATGTATCATATATATATATATATAGGCTAGGCTATTCACCATACATTTCCATTGAAACGCCCATGTTAAAATGTTTAATACCGATATTCTTTTTTTCCCCCCACCAGGTGATGCTACGTGCCTTATATTTGGAATAGTCTGGTTTCTAATATTGATCTTTCTTGCATGGCCAATTTCTTGCTTTATCGCTGGACTGTATATTCTTCTGCAACCATTTGCTGTTTGCATTGACCCCATCAAGGAAATTAATGCTTTTCTGTTTAAGCTTCTGACCTTACCAACAACAGTCACGGAGAAAATGATGAATGGGAGTGGCTTCGGTTAAGCTCATACAGCTAAAATACTGATGGCGTCATACCAGTGATGATGCTGAATAGGATCTTCCGAATTTTAATTTTTTATTGAATTTTAAAGGACGTTTGAATTTCTTTTTCGACATTTAATATTTTTTAGAAAACAAACTTCATAATTATTATGACTAGATCTATTAGGCGAAGTCTATTTTATATACTCAGATATGTAAATAGACATCTCGATCGCAACTCTCGCATTTCTACTTCGACGTATAAAAATCCTAAAGAAAAACTTTGATTCATAATTATTATGACTATTACACCAATGTCTATTTTTATATGTGCTCAGATATGTAAATATACATCTCCATAGCAATTCTTACTTGAAAATACATTTTTGTGGTTATAAACTCCGCGTGGAGTACTTCTACATTCTATTGAAGCAAGCCATTGTTTTTAACAATCTATGGTACGAATTGTGTTGCCATTAGTAACAAAGTGTCTTTGCATGACTATGTGCAGTCTCATTTTGTAGTTCTATTGAATAAATACTTTAAGAATTCATTTTTGGCTCCCCCCTCCGTTTTTTCCCCCATTATGTTAGACTATTTAAAATGCGTCAATATCTCTGTTATAGCTATGCCGGTTGTGGTAAGGACGAATTACTGTAGCTGTAGGTCCATATCGATGTCTGTATGTACATAGATCTATATATGAAGCAGATATGTCGGGTTTTAATTTGATTTCTTATTCTTATTTTGTAATTTATAAACAATTTGTAACCCAATTGACAGCATGTGCACATTTTTAAATGTTATCGGGCTCAAATGTAATTATATAATAACATTAAAGTTTAAATTGTACAACAAATGCAACAATTTTGTACCGGGTATAAGTTTAAAGGGGGAGACAATCTGGAGATTATATTTGACAATTACTTTCCTCCCTCTTATAATAAGTCATTCTTGTAGGATTTGCAATTTCTATATTACGGTAAATCGTAAAATGTCTTAATGGGTCGTGTCCTGCTTTCCTATTTTTATCATCATGCTAACTAATTCGATAAATCCACAGTATTGACGAATTTTTAAAATACAGAAAAAATAGATTTATTTAAAAAATTAAATTCAGTTCATGGAACATTTTACTAGCAAGAGGTAGGATACAAACTGTGAAAATAATTTTAATTTTAAAGATACAAAAAAAACAAAAAAACAAACAATGACAAAAAAAAAAAGTACTAAAATTTTTTGTAAACTTAGAAGACTCAAGTTGAGATCATCCTTGGTATACCCCCCCACACACACACACACACAAGTCATAAGCTTGTCCCCTGACAATAAACACTACTGAACATCATGCTTGATAGCATCCTATCTTTTTTAAACATCAATCACTCAGATGTCTTAAACTTTGTCCCAAACAATTTGTACTAGTTGAGATCATGCTTGATAGCATCATGTCCTTTTTTATCATCAATATCTCAGATAAGCCAAACTTTTAATTGCCTGAGCTTTCAACTAGACTGAAAGGTGACCTAGATGCTTTACATCAGGTAACCATCATCATATGCCTTAAGCTGAGCAGAAATCAACTTCTCCACCTGAGAAAAGCAGTCATGAAGATGTATGAATGTAAGTGCACAAGTAAATAAAAATTGCTGCAAGTTGGACTGGTTTTCTAAAAACACCAGTACAGAAATGCTGAAATTTGGACACCCCCCCCCCCCCCCCCCCAAAAAAAAAGAGCACAATTGAGGAAAAAAGATTTTTACAACAATGTTTTAAAAAATGTTTTATTGAGGTTGTAGTTTTAAGATTACAAGAAAACATTAACATTAAAAACAAAAGAAAAGCCTTCTTATCTGTCTGCTCTGACAATTGTCAATGTACATTAATTGGAGTTCTTAAGAAATTAGAAATAGATAGAAAAAAAAAAAATCACACACTCAAAGGGAGATTATTTTACAAAACTAAAAACTATTTTACTACAATAAATAAAAATGGCACCCTTCCACTCATCTAATACTACCCATAGACCTACCTTGTTTGTTTGTTTAACATCTGATTCTACCAAAAGATCTAGCCTCATGATTTGTTAAAAAAAAAAAGGAAGAAAGGCTAATGGTGTAAAGCTTATCTGTTTCTAGCCTTAAATTTTTTTCCATGAAAATCTATTAAAACTAAGAACTATGTCTAGCTGAAATCACTAAAGCAGTGTTTCCAATGTTCAAAATTCCAACCCGATTTATAAATTAGACCTTCATCTCCATGGGTAACATATTTAAAAGACCTGTATAGTGACCTTATCACTTTTCTAATTTTATAAATGAAGTTTTTTTTTCTTTATTTGAGCACCTTATAATATGTAATGCAAGTCATTAGATGTTGATTAATGTTGTATCAAAGATCATAACATTTCTATACAATCAGAATATTATAATCAAGAATAACTTGTGGGCTGACAATGGGTGGAGGACACATATGTTAATTGAGTTGATCTATTGGTTAATTGGTTTGCCCATGTCTAATAATATTTTTTTAAAAAAAAGCTTTAAAACTGTTTTTAACTATCATATATGCATGAACATGATTTAAAAAACAACAACTTGTTCGCAGCAACTGATCTAGTGAAGTGGTTGGACAAATCAACGAAATAGAATACATTTTACAAATAAACCAAATATACAGAAGGATGAAACTAAAAGGATACCAATGGAGTTATACAAAATAAAAGAAAAAAAAAGCAACCTGAAAGACAATGGTCTTTAACAACAAAAAGCTAAATTTACAAATAATCACACAAAAATGAATCTAAATTGTGTTTTTATTAAGTGGTACCAGAATAATAAATATCAAGAACAACACCAATGAATAATTTTTGCCTCCAAGATGCATATTATACTTAAAGAGGCCCAAAATAGAATCTGATTGGGAAACAACTTGCAGTTCATCTCAAACAAAGGACTAAACCATCCAACATGAAATGCAAAAGAAGAAAAACATCATTCCATTTACTCAAATGTGTACCAGAAGTAGTAGACTTAAAGATGATTTATATTCTTGTCCTGTTAAAATTAGGCTGGCAAGTATTTAGATTTATACTTTTCAAAACAATGGTCATTAGTTTAAAACCTGTCTACCTTAGTTCTTCAAGAAACCTGCAAACATTAGTTCTTGCAAGATGTCAACCAAGAAACAAGCTCAACCTTTGCACTGACTTTGGCTGCATAGAGTCACAATGCAAAGTAGGTTAGAACTGTCCATGCTTTTCAATTTGTCTCAAAGTATTTAACATGAATTTGGTGAATTAGGAATAAGAAAGTAAATAAATGCAAGTCATAAAGTTAAATTTTTTTAGTTCTTGCAGATGTGAACCAAGAAACCTGCCGACATTAGTTGGCAGACTCTGGGAGAATACATGCATGTGTGACAGTATAGACCTAATTGGTTCCTATGTATCAAAAATGTAACAGCTAGCTATATTTTATAACTAAAGATTTCACATACTGTTACATAGGCTGAATGTGGTATGTTGTAAGAACATCCATTTTTTTTTTTTTGGTTATAGAACATTTTTTTTCTTACCAAATATAAGGTTGCTAAAAAGGGATTAGTGACCTACAAAAACTGAATCACAAATGAGGAGTGTGAACAGTATCAATAGGGCCCCATGAAATATCATTAATTTGTATTCAGTGCAAGCATTCTATAGATGAAAACAAATTTATTTGCTTTAGATGTAGTATTCTCTTGATCACATACAAAAACATTGCATTTATACTGATACTATTATCACTATTTTCAATGTTTCAAAAAACTATCAGTATCATTCTCAAAAAAAAAAACAAAAAAAAACAACAAATAAATGTATCTAGTAATCTCTAATAATGTTTTGAAAAGTTAAAACACAAATTATAATACCGACTACCAATAATATCACACTAGTAATTGACTCATTATGGGAGATTAGAAAGAATTTTTGTGAATGTATTTTTTTTTCTTTCACAGCATGATGACATGTGTAAAACCCATGTCTAAAGTAGAGAATGCAAATAACTGAACACTGAAATTATAATATGGTTCATATAGGCTCATCTTTGTCAGGCAAACTTAATAATAATAAAAATAAGGTTTTTCTTCGAGTCTGCATGAACACTTAAAGACTAGTGTAATTGATTTACATAAACTGATTTGTAGTTTTTCCACTAAAATATAATATACAAATAATTAATTATTTCACAAATTTATTTAAAAAAAAACACTTCTTTTTTGGGATTACATATTAAATTAATGACTAAAAATATCAATGACAATGAAAAATATGATAATAATATGATTTTTAATGTTTTTCTTATAAATTCAAGTTGTATTTATAATAATCCATTAATACTTGAAAGTATGATACATAAATAAAAATGATAATCTGATAATGTTTGTTCACTAAAATGTTTGCTGAAATGATGCTATTACAATTATATCTCACTTTAATGCATTAAAATATTTTTTTTAAAGTAACAAAAACTAATTCTAGTAACTCTCAAATAAAAGTTGTCCTTTGCCTTGAGTTTTTAAATACTTCACTATTTGAAGGGAATGTTTTCATATATACTGTTTAACTATTTGACCTGCTTGTGGGACTTATGAGAGTTGAAATGACTACAAAATTAGTTAACAACTAGAATGAGAATGGAACTAATTATGAATTTATCTAAGGAATGTCCTGAGTTAGACAGACACATGTTATCAGAGCTTCTAGATTAAATTTTATAAACATGCATCACAGGTCCTTCCAATGTAATTAATCAAGTTTTTTAACCTGATATTCCAAACTGCCCAAATGATTTGGAAAGTAAACAGGCTTCATAAGCTTGCGTGAAAGGGTTCTCAAAATGCAAGGTGTTAACTAACACCACTTTATTATACAGTACTGTTTACATAGGGCATAATGTTTTTTATAGCTCTCAATTTCATTTTAACCAGTATCCTGGGTCCGCACTATGCAATAACTTCTGGGCCTATGTCACCTATATGGATGCCTCAACACCAGGACGCGGAAGTTGTCAATCAGCCCAGCGATGAACAATGACCAAAAGGGAATGAGCACCAAGTAGAGATTGATTGGAAAGTTCTCTAGATGAAGGCACAGTAGCACTTGAAAAATGATTTTCAGCAGGCAGCATACTATCAGGACGTATTTCCTGGTTTTGGTCATCTCGTTCCTGTCAACGTTCTGAATGTAAAGTCTGACATAGTGCATCACCATATTCACTAGAGAAGAAAAAAAAAACAACAATTTTATTTGAAAATTATCTAATAGAAGAGTCTAAATTCAAATCTCAGTATAAAAAAAGCTTAGATTTTTTTTTGGTATTCCTGATTTAGGACATTCAAAGTTTTCTAAACTCTTACACTTCTTATGGAAAATAAATTTGGTTAATTGTCATATCAGCCACCTGACACTCTCATTAAGAAAGGCCATGCTTGGCTACTGAATGGTTTCTTTGAAACAGACATGTGATCTGCACATTAGTACTTTTATGACATGGATGTAGACCATTAAGATGGCAGATTTAAAATTGGCTAGTTCTAGAAACTATATTAAAAGTGATTCACAGATTTTCAACATGGGTTGATACCCATAAGATTGTGGAATTAAAATTATCTACATTTAGAAATGAGAAATAATCTTTAATAGTATGCATAGGTTACTATAACTACTGTCTGAAACATAAAAGATAGCAGAAAGATAGTAAGGCTATAATATTATTGTCCTTATGTTAGGGCAACCTGAGTCCACCCAACTGTAATGGGTACATAACATCTGCAAGAAAAAAAGGTTGATTGTTATGTTAGTCACAAGACATCCTCTCTATTTGTTTGACATACTTTTAACACATGTCATTATTCCATCGCAGACTGCTACTGTTTGTTTATTGTTGTACACAATATGAATACCCCTTCAGAATTAAGAATTATTTCATCCTAACCCCAACCTCCTGCAGGAGTGCGGGGGGGGGGGGGGGGGAGGCAGGAATTTGAGCTCACAACAACTAGTATGACAGTCCAGATCACACACCAGACAACCTGCTTTCACTATATACTGGTACTAATTATTTTACCTGTTACCTATTGGATGGCTGCCTGGCCATGCGGTTTACGTGCTGACTGTCTTTGTGACTTATTGATGGTCCTTGGTTCAAACCCTGCCAGCTCCCATCCCCTAGCCTCCTGCAGGAGGTTTGGACTAGGAAGTAAAATATCTTAAACTCTGAAGGAACATCTAAAACATGTAAAACAAACAAAACAAACCTAGATCTAAACTAAACATCGAGGAAAGAATGGAAAAAAAGGATAATATCATTAGAAGTTCAGGTTTCTCGACCACAAGCTAGAGTTTTTGTAATTGCAAATTTACATTAATTTCAATGCTGTGATAGATCACATCAATGTTTATTATTGTTTTGTGAAAACTACGAGTCAGGATGTGACACAATAAAATGAAAGCTTTTAATATAATTACTAAAAATGAAAGCTCAATTAATATTGAATGATTCCCTCATCATTGGTTATGTGTGCTGGACTGTTGTTCGGTTGTCTTGGGTTATAACCTGCCCCCCATCCTGCAGGAGGTTTGGGCTAGGATGTAAAACATTTGACAACAAACAAATTTGTTCTTGTAATTACTAGTCTATATCCTGTACAAACAGATCAAATGTTTCCATAATTGTTCAGAACCTACCTAGCTTTTATTATAGAAATTAATTGAAAGTTTTTTTTTAGGTTTAGCCCTTACCAACTAATTTTTTTTTAAATAAGTGGTTTAAGATATCTGCTGATAGTCTAGTAAATAATTTTGAGTCAGTATGAGTGCACCATAAATATTTTACTATATATATATGAATATTATGTATCTATAATAATATTCTCTAATATTCAGGGATGGGGACAGTCACACAGTCTGCCAATATTTTACTAAATTTTCTACACCTGTGTAAGTGTGTAGTGGTTTGTTTTGAAATCAAAACATGCTTGACTTTTTCTCAGACTTCTGCTTGCTTTACTAGATCTAGTTAGATTAATAGATTTATTAATTAAATAAAAATTATTAAAATTTAACTGAATGAATAAAAATATTCTGTGTCTATTTAAAATAAAAATGCTTTTTAAACAAACAACTGTGATGTGAATAGCTTGCTCCTCTTGTGAATCTTTGCTGAGCTCTTATTAATGAATTAAAAATTAAGCAAGAACCAGATCATGAGGAACAATGCTCTAGTCAATAGCTACTAAGTCCCAAGTATATACTATAATACTCTACTAGACCTAGGACTACTACTACTACTACTAGTTACTAGGTCCTAAAGTCTAGACTAGACTGCCTAGAGACACTATAGTCTTCTAGTAGTAGTAGTAGTACTAGTACTAGATCTAGTATTCTAGTTAAATCTAGTAGTGTAGAGATCATAATTAGAATCTAGACTAGACTGATTAGAATACTCAATAGTATAGTATAGCAATAGTCGTAGACATTTCAATAGTAGACTAAGTCTAAGTAGGATTAGACTTAGTAGATGACTAGATCATGCTAGATGTAGATATTAGACATAATTATGATTGTTGATTGGGTGTAGTAGACAAAGTAGCACTGTAGTGTAGAGTCAGTGTTACCTGTAGACTTAGACAGTCACAGTGTATCATGCATGTAGACACTGACTTACTGTAACTGTAGTGAAGTGGTAGTGTAGCTGTAGAGATAATCAGATATCTAATCATAATCTATTTAAGTATTTAGTTTTTTTAAAATATATGTCAATTTACCAATAATAAATGTCAAAACAGATGCATCTAGTAGCCAAAGTGGTATAAATATGATAAACCAATTCCATTCTACTTTTTCGTCTACTCTCAAGACAAGAAGAATAAAAAACACTAAAATTAAAAACCAAGTAAACAGAGCTTTAGGGACGACAGACATTTTGACAACAATTTTGCTTTTTGACATTTCTTTTTTAAATGAAGCTAGAGAATCACTGAACTATACATATGAAAAGTTATACCCCATCGTTTTATAATCCATGTTATTGAAGGTAAAATGTCCCTCAGTAGGCCTACGTCAATTGTAACGAATCTATGAAGCCGAAATATAGCGTCCTTTTTAAAGCATCCAAACTTTGCCGACATTATTTTAGAGATAAGGTATATAAATTATGACACTGTTAAAGACAAGTTTCTCGTATGCAAACCTCTCACATGGCCAGCCTAAGCATATAGGCAAACTATAGGCCCCTATATAATATCAGCCACCTAGCGTCTCCGATTACCTAAGGGCGACCTGTTCTTAAAACCACTTCAACAGCACCTGAGGAATGTTGGCTCAATTTCGGAATAGTATAAAATCTCTTGGGAAAATATTAGTGGCGTCTGCCGCTGTACGTTGGCCTACTTGCTTAGTATCTATCTTGAGACTCTGATGTCGACACTCAGCTGCTTCACGCTATGAGGAGAGATCGAGAGCTAGTGTTTCCCAGCCATGAATGTCAATCTCACGGTACACTACTTAAGGGAGCTTCTAAGTGTGTCTTTGTAGCGCTTGTCTTGACCAGCCTGAGAGCACTTTTCTGCCCACAGCTCCCAATAAAGTGGTCGTTTAAGGAGGCGATTTTTGTTTAGATTTTTTTTTTTTTGGCATACGGACTAAAAGGTCCCAACTATCGTTATTGGACCTTTTTGCTGTGGCATAGAAACAGTTGTAGGATTGAACGTCTGTTATGTTGTCAAGCCATTCACCTGATGAAGATACCTCCGCGTAAGTGGAAGGATTTTTTAAGGTTTTGATGTGGCGGTAATATAAGTCCAGGACTTTGATGCGTAAAAGAAGGGAAGACTATTCTCCCCTATCCGTTGCCATTCTTGTTCTTGAAGTCTGCCAAAAGCAGCACTGGCACGTGGAACATGGAATTCTACCACGTCATCTTATAGTTGGCTTGCTAAAATTGATCTGAGTTCATTTCCAACATCATATCTTTGCATTACATGTTTTTCCAGCTTGTTATAGTTATCAAGTCTCGATACAGAAAATGACTTGTTTGCACAGAGTCACAACACTATTGTAGCAGTGGCGTAGCTATAGGGTGGGGAAGGAGGGGAAGAGTTTGAAAATCCCCCCGGACCAATAGTGTTTTTTAAATTAAATATTAAATACAGCGCAAAACGCAGGGGCCCCCAAAGATGTCAAGCCCCCGCCCCCAAATGATGGAAAATTCCTAGCTACGCCCCTGTATTGTAGCAATGTAGTTTAGAACTTTCCCGATGACTGCGACCATGTTTTGCAATGTGTCTCAAAGTATTTAACGTGAATATGGTGAATTAGAAATAGGAAAGTAAATAAATTCAAGTCATAAAAATAACATTTTAACAATTTGAAATTTAACTATAAGGATATTTATATATAAAATCTAATTGTATATTGTTTCGGCATTCAACACATAGCTTTTCAATACAATTCAAACATATACATTATGATAACGATTGTATAACTTTAGCAAAAGCACAGTTATTTAAATAATTATACTTATGAAAGAAAAAAATACGTTTGAGGGTCACTGCAAAATGGGGATTAATTAATATGTTGCCGAACTAAAAAAGTTGAGAAACGCTGCACTTATAGCACTAAAGAAGATGGAGTATAGCCTACATATTTGTCCTAGCATATGGAACAATAAAGGTGCTTCTATCTTTTATCCTTTAGCTGAGTATTTTATTAGGTTTTTTTTTTTTTTTTTGGTGTTTTTTTTTAATTTGGGGCTATGGTTTAGTGTTTTATTTAGGGCCTATATATGATTGCTACCTTAAAATTTAGTTCTCTATCACTAAAGGTCTCTAAATTTAATAATTTTACTATATTTTCTTATCTTTCTTAACTAAATGTAAGGTGTTATTCAAATCAAATGTGGATATTCATCGTTTGTTACGAATTTCACTGCTGTTTTTTCTTTTATAGCTTCTTCATGTTTTCTTGAGTTGACGGGTTTCAACCTGAGAAAAAAGCAAATTGTGTTGGACCATAGCACATATATCACTGCTTCACATTTTTTGTTTGAGAAATCAGCTGATAGGTAGCCATTGTGACTGATTTAACGTTTAACTTTTTTGGTGAAGAAGATACATCTTCGGCTGAACTAAATTTCAAACAGTAGTCTGTGGTAAAAAAAAAAAAAAAAAAAACATCAAACATATGCGATAGAGCAAGAAAACGCAAATAGAGTTGGATTGTGAAAAACAACAGAAAGCATTAAAAAAAAAAACAGGCCCAAGACAGGAACCCACGGGGGAAAGGCCAGACCAAGACCAAAGCAAAGATTGGTAGACCAAGAGGTAAAGAAGGCAGGATGGACATATGGGCCCAGCTGAGAAGAATGGCATAGAACAGAGTCCGATGGCGAAGTGCTGTTGCGGCCAATATGCTCCACCAGGAGTCAAAGGATTTAAGTCAAGTAGGCCTACGTCAAGAGAAATCTTGGAGAGCATTTAGCTGAGCCGGGATATAAAATTAATGCAACAGAACTAGACAGCTGGAGGTCTCTTACATTAAAGGATACACATTTGAGCCCAAAAGAAAATTCGCTGCCGGGGACAGGCGATGACGGCGAACTGAAACTCTATATTGGACCACAGCGGGGCAATGGTACGTTACAAGTTATGCCTGCGCTGGATGCGGCAACATATGTAGGTCACAGCTGTGGCTGCGTTGCCACGGGAAATACTGCATTCCTCACTAATCTTCGGACTCGAAGACAAGCCTTATTATGTTATAAACGATTGAGTATTTATTCTCTTGTAGTCCCTTAACAGTTTCCACTTAGGACTTTTCTGATGGCCAGTGATGGTGATGTGGCAGGTCTGCATGCTGCAGCAGTATCCTCTCTCTGACAGGCAACGATCAGGATGTTCCTAACAAAGTTGAGGGCCTTGAAGGTATCTGTGAGGTCAGTTGTTGTCATCCCCTCGGTTGATATAAAAAGAAGAAGATAAGATGTAACCATTATAACAAAAACAGGGTACATTATTATAAAAAAGGCAATTAATTCTTGGCAATACTGTAGTCTAGTTTGACCGCGAAAAGGCAGTCTAATTTTTATTTCAAGTTTGTAAGCTTCTAGAATTTGGAATAAATAGATTTAAAGTTCTACTAAATCTAGATATAAATACATACAATTTATTTTTTTAAAGTTTTGTAAAGATAAGATCTGGTACTATAAAAATTGTTCCCTTATTTTACACATAATTATGGGAGTAATATTTTGATCACGTGACATTTAGACAACAAACATGGCGGTAACGATAATGTAATTTTTATGTTTCATGAGTTGCGCGACTATTCGGTAGTCAAAAGATCAAGGTAGATCTACTTCTGCGTAAACCATAATAAATAGCAATTATATAAAGATATTCTGCTTAAGTTTTGAGTTAAATATCTTGGAAAATTCGAATCAACATTTGTGTTTGTTTGGGTGCATGTGACGCTTCTACTCTAGGACTAGACGTAGTCTCTACTCTACTATGATTATCTCTAGTCTAGGCTACGGAGTCTAGTTTAGTCATGATAATTGATCATGATATCGCCAATAATGCAATTATATATATCGGTTTATTATTTTTTAAATAATTTTAATTACTTAACTTCTTGTCTTAGTCAGAACTGAGTACTCAGTATCAGTCGTCTCAGTGAGTCTCTAAAACTAAAGTACTGTTACTCGACTAGGTCACACTAATACTAATTGACATATATATAGTAGATTCTTATATTAGGCACACCGTATAGGCGTATTCGGGAACTAGACCTAGGTCAAATTTTAATGTTTTTATTTGTTGACAGTTTAACTTAAAAAACTGAAAGCAGATTCTTATTCTGCAACTAAAGGACTATAAAAATAGCTGTGTTTCTTTGAATTACCACTCGTAGTCAAGATTTTATTTTAAAATAAATTAATTTACTTCATGCTCCTATACTAAACGCAGTTTTTGTGCTTTCTCCTTTAGCGCACATTGAGCACTGTTAAGAAACACCACTATGTTATTGCTAATAAATTATATCTGTGTTAATTAAAAATTAATTAGATTGCATTAAAAGAAGTAGATTCACTTCTGCAATATGTATTTATAGTATATTGCCTCTGTCTCTCTCTCTCTCTCTCTCTATATATATATATATATATATCGTTTTATAGTTTATTTATTTATATATGCCTACCTATATAATCTATGTGTAGAAAAAGACAGAAGTAAATCTATATAAATTATAGATCTATAAATTAATTATTATAATTTAATAAACATGATATTTTCAACTAGGCTACATGTATTCTCTCTCTCTTTCTTTTAATTCCCATCCAAGGACCCTCTTCTTTTCATAATTTGGATGTTCATTTTGTGACACCTTAACATCCCCTCCCTCCCATAGATGCTTTTCTTTGTCTTTTCATGACTCTCTCTCCCTTCCCTCCACTGCCTGTATGATAGGTTGTGACACTACACGCTTAGTGTATACCTCTACTCACCACCAGCGCTCGCCTGGCGTGATCAACTGCAGTGGGCATGGTCTCTGGCTTCAAATTAGCAGCCCGCACTTTTTCTTTCATTCATAAATTATATATTCTAGATATCTCGATCTAGGTCACGTTTATTCATTAAAAAAATCATAGATTTATTAATCCCAATAATATTTCTTATTACGATTTTGCCTTGTGCACTATAGGAGAATGTGTTAAATTCATTATTATCGTTGAAACACCTCCTTTTTTTAGTTTTATTTAACAGCTAACAGTATGAATGTGATTGGAATGTCTTTCTTAAGATGTTTGGAAGCTTATTTTGATATATCCACCAGCCTACGATCAAACAGGCTAATAATATAGCCTTCATCCCTTATATGGGTATGAATTGCCGGGGGAGGTTAAAACAATAGCTTTACATACTTGGTTACCGAAAATCTAAAAAACTGCCATCTGCTTTAGAAAAGCGGAACAAAAATACAGAAACTTATCTAAAATTGGACATGCACTGTCCGAAACGTCGTTTTTAGCTCCAAACATAAAAACAAATTAATTATAAACAAAAAAGTGATGTGTTTCTTAAAGGAGAATTCGATGAGCTGTGCCTTATATAAGAAGCTACTCTAGATCTAAGTCACATATATATTTAGGTTTAGGTGTATGTCTAGATCTAGAAGTAGAATCTAGTAGTAGTAATAAACTAAAGTAGTTAATAGATCTAGTACTACAATAGTAGCTATCCAGTCATTGGGTCAATGAGTTGGAGTTATTATGAGTCTACTTACTTACTTAGTCCTAGATAGATAAGTAGATTCTACTAGTAGTAGATCATCTTCTTTTTTGAAGTAACGTCTGTATTATATAAGATAAGATCATCATAGAGATGAATCTATAATAATGACTATAATCATAATGATGATCTAGTATCTATATCTAGAATCTATTAATCTTCAATTATCTTGTCATTCTTGTACTTTACTAATACTAGCTTACTAGGTATATCTAGATCTAGAGCAGGGGTTCTCAACCTGTGGGTCGCGACTCCCTTGTTGGGGGTCGATTTGCCAGGGGTCGCCTAAGATATGGATTGGTATTGTCTACTCTTCTATTGCTGCGTGTGTGTGTGTGGGGTCGCAGCAGAGTGGGGGATTGTAAAAAGGGGTCGCCGAGTTTAAAAGGTTGAAACAGCTGATCTAGAGTCTTCTAGTAGTTCTAGTATATATATGGCAGAAAACAGATTTTCCATTGAAAGTCAATTTTTATTGAATCTGAATTCATTATCTCCTGTTAAAAATAGGCCATCTGTTGCATGTTTGTTTGTTTTGATAGATAGATATATGTTTGTGGAAGCTTCGTTAGCAAAATTTTAAAAAAATTCGTTTTTGTATTAAATATTGACTAGATAATAGATATCTACTATCTAGATAGATCCAGTCTAGATAGATAATATTTTAATATCTATTTATAAATTGCATGTACACAAGATCTATAAAGAATCTATAGTTTAAATTTTAGTATAGTTACTATAGTAGATTCTATATTCATCATCATTATCATAAAACTCCAAATGAGTGAGGGCTTGAGAGGCTCAAATCCTTCCTTGCAAAATTCCTGGACAGATGCCCTGATGTTTTGTATGGCACATACACATCACCATACAGATCAATAATTTTTTTAAGTTTCCCAGACCTGTCGAGACAGAGATCAAGTGTGGGACACTATTTCCTCTTCTTTCCCTCAGCTGGGCCTCCCTTATCAAAGTTTGGCCATAGTGGTGAGAAATATGAGCCAACAGGACAGTGGCCTGTCCTGCACTGTGCTGTAATAGCTAACTCAGGACCTGACAGCCTCCACCATAGGGAAGTACTGTCAGGGCGCCTCATGTGCTTCCAGACTCTTGCAGGCTTTTTGGGACTTGTCCCAGCACTCAGAAAACGTTTCCATTTTTATTTTTGTTGAATTGTAGCCAGAACAGGATGAAAACTCACACCCTGCTTGGTAGGTGGTGTTAACCCTCCCTGGTGAGCCTAGGAGTTTGCAATGGTGTTGCCAGTCACACCTATGTGACTCGGCACCCTCTGCATTATTACAGGGCTGCCATAGCATTGATTATATTGTGTGTAGCTATGATGATAGTATCGATATTGGGGGGCAATGGTCCAAGGCTTTGCAAAGCCCGTAGTACAGTCTTTGACCACAACAGTACAGTCATTGACCACAGCATTCTGTGTTGCTCTCAACTGTCCCTCGCCGAGTTGAGAGTCAATGATTTTTAAGGCTTCACAGATTGCCATGACTATAATAAAAGTCTTATAGTCTAGAGAGATGCTAGATCTAGATTTGACTAGATTCTTGATTTTAGATAATTCTAACATTCTTGTTAGATTATTAGTCTGACATCAGAGTCAGGACACTTAGATCTAGATAGTATCTATAAATTCTAAAATTTGGATCTTAGATTCTAGTCTAATAGTTAAAATGAGTCTTTTTAAACTAAGAGATGCTATAGAATCTATTATATCTATATATTTATATCTAGACCTAGAAATACTAGAATATAAATTTAAAATAACTATATATATATATACTAGAATCTACTTAATCTCTATCGAGTAGATAAGAATCTAGATAGCAAAGGATAGAATAAAACTAGATTTAAATCTAGAGATTCTAGATTAGATGTTACTCTCATAGTACTTATACCAAGACTCTTGTAAGTACTCTAGTAGTAGTCTCTAGATCTAGAAGTCTAGGCTAGGCCTGGGCATCCAAATAGATCTAACTTTAATTCATGGAAACCATTTTGAAGAATCTTATGCAAGTGACAGTTTGCTTTCCTTCTATGATTTAAGGCATAATATTAATGTCACAAGGCTCAGGTTACTAATTGTTGGTATAATCTAACGCTGTGGTTAGTACATTGTGTGTGGTGAGACCACGTCAGTGCATACACAGCTTCTAACTTATATTGATCTGAATAGCATTGCCATTGGTACCAAAGTCTCACCGTAATACATGCTAACACAGCAGGATCCTAGCCCTAGTTACCAACTTATTCTAATGTGACTATATGTTACTAGATCTAGTCTAAAGTAGATAAGTAGTACATACAGAAATAAATCTAGATATAAAATCTAAAATCATATTCTTTAACATTATATTAAATAGCAATTTAATGCTTTGACATATTATTGGTAGTTATTTTAAATAACTCCATGGCTTCCATTGAGCTTTTAAACTTTTCTGTATTTTATGGGAGTCATTGGTTAAGATTCTGGGGGGGGGGGGGGGGGGGGGGGGGGGCGCGGCATTCAGAGATGAGTTGAACTGGATAGTCCACGGACAAAGTGAAGTTATTCAATACCATCCACAGTACCATCTCAGTAAATTACACAAGTCTTGGACAGTGCACAGAGCATACTCGGGAGCCAAATCCTTTCACAACATTGCACTGACCAGTTTTAAACATTGGTATGATGGCTTTTCTTTTTTTAGATTGTAGAGTAGCCAAGAGGAACAGCAGAAATACGCTGACTACAATAAAACCTAAGATATAGCAGCAAATAAACACTTTTTAAACCCATTCATTCCATTTGTTTGTGTTTTCAAAGATTATAGCTTACAGCCAATTATTTTACTACATATTCTTATTAGCACTTATTACAATTATGTCATTGGTAATAAACTTTTGAAAAAAAAACTGCCTTCTTAATAAATTATATTTGTACTGACATGTTGCAGCTACTACACTTTAAGTGTGTTTTAAAAAGGCATTTTCAGTTTTTATAAAAGCATCTTTTTCTAGTAATTGCATTGTGAAAATTCACCAACTATTTATATAACTTGATTCTAGTACATTTTTTTTTTAGCTGTTTTCTATATATGTGTATTTCTCTTTTTCAGGAGTATTTTTGGACACACTGTTTATAATATATTTTACATTTGTGGTTAGACTTGATGTGTTGCATTTTTTGAACTGCTGATTGTTACAAATGGAGATGGCAAGCCTTAAGTAACTTGATGGCTTCTTAAAGAATGTTTGTAGATGTCTACATATTTTAAAACAGCTGGGGAGAAAAGGTCTTTCAGTTGAAGGGTTCACAGTTAAGCAGGAAGATGGAGGAGCCTGTATCAGACAATTTTACAGACATTGCCTATACCCTGAACAAGGACTCATCACCTGCCACACCTGAAACAACTCCTTCCAGGAGGTCATCTAGGAAAAAGCAGAGCACTTTTAGTAGTGACTTTGAGTACTACACCCCCATTGGCCGAAAAAATCAACCAAAGGAAGAAGAGAAAAAGGAGGAAAAAAAGTATGTATATTTCAATCTTGTTAAAATATAAAATAAACTCTGCCATTTCAATATGCATAAGATAAGGTACAAGATTTTCAAAGATAATTGTAGAAAGATTTTTTATTTTGTGGCGTCTGGTGTGGTAAAACACATGGTTTCATACATTTGGGTGTCAGTTCAAATCCCATTGAAGACTGGGATTTTGAACTTAAGGAATTTTAGAAAATCTTTGAGTCCACCAATCTCTAATAGGTACCTGACATTATTTGGGAAAGTAAAGACATTTGGTTGTTGTACTGGCCACATGAAACCCTCATGTTGTTAAAAGCTTATCCTCCTATAAAATACTGGTATTTTTACAAAATATTTATATAAAAAAGTGTCTGGCCACAGCTTGCACTGATAGAATTTTTAACCACCAAAATATACAACTTTTATATCTAGCACTTTTGTGTTGTGTAAAGGGATAAGTATTGAAAAATAATTTTAATAATTGAACGCCACATTTTTCTGGGAAGTAAATTTATAATTATACCTAACCAATTATGAAACCGTTGGACAGGTTTAGTTTTTTCTTAAGACTTCTAATGTTATTTTAAGGATGAATATATTTTTCCCATACAATAAAAATGAATAACTGAAATGTAGATGTTAGACAGTGCATTATGTCTTCAAATATGTATAGCTTGTGAAATACTGCAATTCCTTAATATTTGGATTCAATTACAAACTTTTCAAAATCACACCTTTTGTTCTCAGATACAAATTTACAAGAATTAATTAATCATAACAAACAGATATTTAATTACATGTAAGCGCATATATCTATATATACATATATATATATATACATTTTTTCCAACATTTTTGTACAATTTTTCAGAACACCTCAGGTTGAAGATCAAAGTAATGATGAGGTCAAAAATGAGAAGGTTGAGACCATTAAGAAGCCACGGGGGAGGCCCAAAGCTACTGCCATGAAGAAAACTGACAATTCCAAAGAAGCTAAAACTAAAAGTGATGATGAAGATGAGAAGCCCCTCATTGCTATCAAAGGTGTCAAAAGAAAGAAGCTATTGCCCAAGTCTAAAAGTAAGAAAGTAAAGAATGAAGAGGTGGAGAGTGATGAAGATAGTTCCGGTGATGATGAGGACTCTACCCCCATCTCACAGCTTAAAGCTCAGATGGATAAGAATAATGATGAAGGGACAACACTTCCCCAGCCACTGGTCCAAAATCTGGTAAAGAAGTTTTTGTCCACTTCACCGCTGATTTCAAAGATGGCTACATCTCCCGTGGGGCAGAAAAGAAAAGCTGAAGATGCTACTGCTACAGGGGCAACACCACCAAAAAAAGTTCAGGTATTACAAAGCAGTAGTTTTTTGCGAGCTAAGTTTTTATTTTTTTAAATTCTGGCATAAAGAGTTAATGTACAACTTACAAAGTCAATGAATATGTCCAAATAGCTTTTATGAAGTAATTTCACCATTAACCTATCCTGCAGTGTAGTCTTCTTTTGAGGTGCTGTTTTTACTAGGTTAGGTAGCTTACTTCATGTCACCCATGGTGTAATGCAGCTTGTCCATTCGCTAATGTTGACTTTTTTCCGCTGGCTGCTCCCTGCCCCTTTTTTTTTTAATGTGCCTCATAGAAAAGATTATTGGGTTTGACATTTGTGTAAAAAAAACAAAAAACATTCAAAATCTAACAAGTTTTGTAATTTTCCTACATAATATATCTTAATTTTTTGTAATGCATATTATGAACATTCCATAATAGTTTATTATATAAAGATTGTTGTTTCACATATTATTTGTATTGGAGTGTTTGAGAGCACACAAGTTTTAAATTTTAGCAGTTTGCTGGCACCATGGTTCATTGCTCTAGAGAAGTAGCCTGGATTTGTGTTTCAGGCATTGCTTTGAACCATAACTCAATTCCAGTCATTTCTTGAATGACCCTCCTCGGTAGCTGAGGACACAACAGAGCACTTTTAAAAACTGCATTGGGTTCTTAATTGGTATCTTCCACTAACCAGATAGTTATTAATAATAATAATAATCTTTATTGTCCGTAAGGAAATTTGTCTTACAATTTGTGCATTACACCAAAAAAAACATTGTAACTAGAAAAAAACAAAATGTACATTCACACCTATTTAATGATTTGATTGCCAAGGGAACAAAATCATGTTTGTGTCTGTTTGTCTTTGCTATCAGTGTCTTGTATCTCTTTGTGATGGTAAAATCACAAAATCCTGACCCAAAGGGTAATTTTTTTAACTTTTTTATGGATGTTTGTCTCAAACAGCTGCCCAAATGGGTTTTGAAATGATTTCATTATGTCTTTCATAAGGTGGCCTAATTTAATCATGATTTTTTTACTTTTTTTTTTTAAGCCTGCTAAAAAGGTTGAGATGAGCCAATCTCCAGTTGGTGATAAAGCGAAAGTTTCAAATGCTCAGCCAGGCTTAATAAAAAAATCTACTTCAGCATCAGCCACTAAGACTTCTGCTTCAAAATCCACTGAAAGGGACACTACTGCTGAAGAAAAGCAAAAACAGCTGAACGAGGGAGATAGCAGTTCTGTTGGTCAAAGTAGTGTTAATGAGAAAGTGGATGCCAAAACAGAAAATGTTGCACTAGTAGGGGAAAGCAAAATTGTAACTGTCAAGTCCAAGTCCAGCAAGACCATCAAGAAAGAAGAAGCTAAACCTGTTGTCAAAACAGTTCCAATGAAGAAAGGCACTAACCAAAGTAAAACTGAGACTGCTGTTAAACCATCTTTGGGTACACAAGTGGTCAAGAAGTTGTCTAACTTAAAGAGTCAGCTTGTCAAGGAAGGTTTAGTCAAAGATGGAGATGGTAAGGTCAAGTTAATTAAGGCTCAGCAGTCAGCAGTTATAGTTAAAAAGCCTCAAGAGGGAGCCAAAATTGTAATGTGTAGTCAGAAAAAAGTATTAGTACCAAAAATGGAAGAATCAACATCCAAATCAAAACCCACTGTTAAATTATCCGGAGATAGCAGCAAAGATAAACTTGCTGCTCAGCCAAAACTGAAACCAGATTCTGCAGGCACTAAGCACCCACACTTAAGCATAACAAAAAAGCCCCAGAAGCCTGATCTGGGTCCTAGTGTTGACGATCTGCTAAAGAGAGGAGTCATTCATAAGAAAAAGAGCCACCAGCCTTTTGGCAACAAGAAACCATTTCCTAAACCTATTAATAAAGATCCCAAAACAGAAGCTGGAAAGGATAAACAAGAAGGTTTTAAAAAAAAGACAGCGACTCCAGAGAAGAAAACACAAGGTGAAGAAGATAGGAGAAAATCTGTTGATGCCCCAAAAGTTCCCAGAAATAGAACCTCCTCAGATTCTGCTAAAGGAGAAAGAAGAAAATCTGTTGAGGGGAAGAAGCTGGAGAGTGCAACCAAGCAGAGAAAAAGCTTGAGTATGGAGGATGACGATAAGAAAAAGTTAAATGACCCAGATGGTCCCCCGCCTCTTATTCCTGCCAATGCACAGAGCAGGCAAAAAGTGAAGCACCACAAGCCAGAGCATGAGGCCCCTGTGGACATGACAATGATGGACCTGTTTAAACCTGATGGGCTTATCGTACATGACCAGCAGAAGAAAGAGGAAGTAAGCAATGACACTAAACCCCCTGCTCCTGAAGCTTCAGTAGCCACGCCACAATCAAGGTCACAGTATCCACATGAGATAGCATCTTCTGAAACATATGTCAAGCCAGAAAACATTCATCATGTTCTAATGGAGCATCAGTATTCGAAGCCTACGTCCCCGATTTTGTCCAAATTTGGTGAAATGACTTCCTGTGATGGGGAAAGTCTCAGAGATGATGACATTGAGAGTGTTTCTCACAAGCACTCTGTCATCATTGATGTCAACCTTCCAGAGCAGATTTTGGAAGAGTCAGACAAGCCTCTTGTTCGTGAGAATAGTGAGGATGAAAACGAATCCATACCAATTGTTAGTGAACCGCTGCCACAAGTTGCAGCAAAGCGTGACTCAGTGTTTCGATCTAGCATTCTGGAGAGTCTCGATTATGAACTGCGAGAGAGTGGCAATGAATTTATTATCGTTGGTCAAGTTGAGGTAGACAGGTCAGTTCCTTTAAGTATTCCTGATACTTCTTCATCCCCTGCTGCCTCAGTTCATCAGACATCAAATGTCTTAAAGTCATCAGTGAGCAAAGAATCCTCTCAAAACAAAAAAGACAGTGAACAAATCTCAGAAACCAAAAAGTTTAGTGAGGATTCCAGTAAGTCAAGCTCATCAAAAACTGTGAAAAAAGAGTCGAGTGAAAAACCGAAAGCTAAAAAGAGAAAGCTTGAACAAGGTATGTTTTTAAATTCTTTTTTTTTTTTTTTTTTTTTTTTTTTTTTTTTTACTAATGGCTCACAAACTTTTAATACCGGTAGCTCTAGTTGTAGAATTAAATAGTTTAAGTTATACTTGTCTCTAACACCCCATTTTCTTAATTAGAAGTGACTGATTCAAATAATATTAAGTGTGATGCTTTATATTGATTGAAATTATGTTTCATTTAACTATACATTAGAAAACACGAATACATAGCCAAATTTAAGCCTTAGTGTGAAAGACCCAGATCTAGTCTAGCTGCCTGGTCGTGCGGTTTGAGCTCTGGGCTGTTGTTCAGACTTATTGATGGTCCTGGGTTCAAACCCTGTCTGCTCCCATCCCTCGTCGTCCTGTGGGAGGTTTGGACTAGGAAGTAAACTATCTTCAACTCTAAAAGAACATTTGAAAAAATGTAAAACATTTTAGAAACAAAACATACTTCCTTTTTTTTATGGCTGCACATACTTAGTGAATGTCTACCCTTCTCAGTATCTCGAACAAGTCACTGCTGTCCCATTCATGTTACAATAATTACTGTTCTCATTGCAGAGTCTAATTTTGGTCTGCTCCAGCATTGTACAATATTATTTCAAATCCTTTCTTTACATGTTCTTCTATTTTTGGTCTAGCTGGCAGTGAAAAGGGGAAAGATAAAGATGAAGAGGAAAGTGAAGAGGAAGAAGAGGATGGCTTTGAGGATGATGAAAATGACCAAGACTGGGAACCCAATGATCCTGACACTTTATACTGCATTTGTAGGAAACCACATAATAACAGGCAAGCTTGTTTGAATTTATAGGGATGTATCATTACATTCAGTTAAAGAAAAAGGATGTTCACATTGTAATTGTATCCACAGATCAATGTATTCACTTACTTTTAAAAAAATGCAGAATTTGTATTGCTTATTTTGGTTTATTCTGCTTGTTTGGCATTTGATTTATTTTTTTTTTTATTGGTAGGCAAACTTTTCATACACCTTTTTTTTTTTTTTTTTTTTTTTTTTTTTTTTTTCAAATTTTTTCAAAGACAGGCATGTGTAGTTGCTTTTTAAGAAGTTAATGTGACGGTCTTAATTTGTTGGACAACTTATTTAATTAAGAAAATCTTGATTAAAAAAAATGACTTTTGGGGACATTATGATTAAGGTCTATTGCACATCTTGTTTTAAGGTTTATGATCTGTTGTGACAAGTGTGAGGAGTGGTACCACGGGACATGCGTGGGAATCTCAAGAGCGAGAGGCAAGGAGATGGAAGAGAAAGAAGAGGAGTATGTTTGTCCAGTGTGCTCAAGTAAGTTGCTTTACTATCTTTCTGAAAATTTTGCATAGAAATGAAGCAAATTTATTTTGCAGGTATGAATCTAAGATTTTATAGAAGCCCTTTATTTTCTTTTTACAGAATAATAAAAAAATATCATGTGATATTTCCATTAACACATTATGCATTAACTGATTTATTTGAAAAGGTTAGATTTCATGGAGTTAATAACTATAAATTGATGAGTCATATTCTACTTCAGCGACATGTTTTGTTTAGTAAGACTAACCTAGTAATAAGTAGTAGTTGTGGATTTCAAATAAAGCATTTTAGTATCTGTAGTTAATCAAGATCATTGATGGGTTACAATTAAACACACAAAAATCCTTGACTCATATATAGAGGCCATTAAAAGATTGGTTGTAACTTTTTAACCAACTTTTGATGCAAAAAAAGTAAAGTTACATGCTGAATTACCACTGCAATGGAACATAAGCGACTGTACCATGGTTGGATGCAAACCTTGGTTGATTTTATTCATATAGGTTTTTAGGGTCTCAAGCTGGAAGATAAAATTTTTTGGAGTCTAGGTTTAAGTACCCAGGTAGTAATTTAATGTAAGATTAGGCTGGCCAATGTGCTCACTGAGGGATTCTTAACCCTTATTGTTTTTTTTAGAAGTACCCATTGCTCATAATCTCGAGGTTTATTTTTACAATTTGTACTATGTCAGTAAACCACTGTTTTACTCTTTTTTTTTTTTTTCTACAGAAAATGGTGGTGTTTCAAAAATTGAAAAATCTTCAGCACCCGTTAAAGAGAACAAGGTTGCAGAATCTGTAAGTCGATATTTATTTAAGATATATATATATATTTAATAATGGTATTTCTTACAAGTTTGTTATGACTTCTGTTGGTCCTGGACATAAGTCAAAACTTAGACAACAGCCATACATTAAATATAGATTGAAATAAAGCTTGTTTTTTTTGTTTGCTTTTCAACATGAAAGTAAAGGAAAGACATTAATAAGAACAAAATAAAAAAAAAAAGCATATAAATTATACAAAAAAAGGAGATTTTTAAAAAAAAAAGGCAAATATTTAGAAAAATTATTTTTTTATTTCATTCTATAATGTTTATTCTAGCCCTCAAGTAAATCCAAACTAACAAACAGATGCATTGGTCATAAATGTAGTAAGTCCCCTAGACCAGGTTCTGTCTACTGCAGTAATGAGTGCATCATGAACCATGCTCAAGATTCTCTGAAAGCAATCAGAGAGGACCAGTTGAGATCTTCCAAGGTAAGAAACCATTTTTTTTTTACTAATAGAGTTAACTTCCTTGGAAGTACATAGGTCAGTTTTAGAGTTTCCCTTCCATTGGTTTTCAAGCAGCAGTAATGTTAAGTCAACTTTTCTATCTCAGAGTAAAGAAAGGCATCACTCTTCCAGTGAGAGTAGTAAAAGCTCATCATCGTCAAAGTCTTCAGA
This sequence comes from Biomphalaria pfeifferi, assembly GCA_030265305.1. Taxonomy (NCBI): domain Eukaryota; kingdom Metazoa; phylum Mollusca; class Gastropoda; family Planorbidae; genus Biomphalaria; species Biomphalaria pfeifferi. The sequence continues at coordinate 5,530,546 of JASAOG010000011.1, forward strand.
CACAGTAGAGGTGATAGAGAGACAGACTGGTCAAATAGTGAAAGGGCCCAATGCACCTACGCAGAAAGGACTGCATCGTTGGCTTGAGCTCCACCCGTCCTATGAAGTATTGCTGCCCAAAAGGCACAAAAGCACACCCCATAGTAAGTCACTCCGGCCTCACCACTTCGTTTTAAGACACTGCTAGCTTTCTCTGTTCTGCATAGTTAATTGAGGAAATGTTTTTAATTTGATGAGCACAAAGGTCTTTCTTAGTAACACTGCTCAAATGGCAGTACGGTCATTTAATGGGGAAACCTTCCTTCAGTTTGACAAAGCATGCACAAGACTAGCAGTAAGACAAAAGGAAAATGGTGCAACATGTAATAGATTGCTTATTAAGCTTCACTTTCTCTGACAGAGCTAGTACAAACTGACAGGAGTCTTAAGTTCAATTTTTGAGTTACTGTTACGGTTTTAGGCTCTTACAGCATGGAATAACTCACCTAGAGCTTTGGCATGCTAGAATCAAATTACATCTGAGTCATTGTGATAGCGAATTTTTCACTTGAACACCCATTGTCAAATTTGTTATATCCTGAATACTTGCTGATTTTGTTTATTTCTATGCCTTCAGATTCTCTGCTTATTTTCTTGTCTTCATAAGAGAATGAAAATAAAATCTGAGTAATTAAATCTGCAGCACTGAGACTAGAGCCAGGAAACATCAATCAATAAATACATCTTTTTATTTATTCTGAATATTTGTTGATTATATTTGATTTCTTATTTTTGCATACTACATTGTTTCCAGAAGAGGACAGAGACAAAGCAGTAAGGGATAAAGACAGGTCAGAAAGAGATCGGAAATCTTCCACTGACAAAGACAAGAAGGGAGACACTGAGAAAGGACACAAATCAAGACATGACAGCAAAGATGGAAAGAGGATAGAAGAGCGCCGCAGCAGCTCTGCCTCACAGAGCTCTTCGAAGTCAGATGAAAAGAAATCAGATGAGGGTCCTAACCAGATAAGGCTTAATGTCCGCACAGCCTTAAGAGACTCTCTCAGTGCAAGGTAAGCAATTTTAGGCATTAACTCATTGTCTCCTTATTAACTTTGATTTGACCTCATTAAATTAAATTAATTTTTGGTTTTAGAAAGTAATAACTTGTGTTGTATAATTCTATACCAAATGTAATGTTTTCTGATCACAAACAAAAATGTTATTGCAGTTTAATCATAACAGGGTAGAATGTACAAATCTGAAAAAAGAACAATTCTGTCAGAACCTGGAAAAATAATTACAGAGATAAAGAGTTAAAATTAAATAGTAGATGCATTCAGTATAAGTAAAACATTCGATTCACAGTTGTTATGAAATTCAAAATATTTTTAGCTTTATTTAAAATTAAAAGTTTACTTTATTCTGGTAGTGGTACTGAAGAAATTTAATTGCTTAGCTGAGATATATACATATAAATATTTTTCAACTATGTTTGGTGTTTGTCTCTGCAGAGCGCAAGAGGCAGATGATATAATGATGTCCAGCAGTGAAATCAAATCTCTTGCCTTGACCATAGAGGAGGAGTTGTACTACATGTTCAATGACACCGGTCACAAGTACAGGACCAAATACAGGAGTCTTATCTTCAATATAAAAGATCAGAAAAACAAGGTGAATTTCTTTATCTATTTATAGACTCATGGAAATACCTTTTTAATGATTTTTTTTTTAAACAAATAAAGAACATTTGTGTTTCTGTCTGAAAGACTTTACATTTGTAAGAAATTAAATCTTAATGACCTATTCCTTTTCTTCGAATAACTGGTTTTGTTTCAAGGCTATTCATTTAAGTTTCAGATATACTTTTATAATTGTTGACTGGAAAAAAAATATTTTTCATTTTCAATTTAGTTTTCTATTTATTATATATGTATTTATTTGTTTTCCAATTGTGTAAATATCCTGTTATTACCACTTAATCTTTCTTGTAGGGGTTGTTTAGGAAAATTCTCTCTGGCCGAATTAAACCCAGCAAACTAGTACAGATGAGTACAGAGGAACTGGCGTCCAGGGAGCTGGCCAAGTGGCGAGAACTGGAAAGCAAACATGTAACTACTTCTTACTTTCTTTGTTGCTGATTTCATCGTCAATCTTGTCAGAATGTTTGGAATAATTTTGGAAAAGAGGATTAACTGCTAATCATTGCAGTCTTTTCAGCACCTTGTTAATTGTTCGTAGCCAATTTGAATGGATTGGCACCAGATCATTACACTGGCTTTTCAAAACCTTGTTAAACTGTCCGTTGTAATATTAAACAAGTTATCTCTCTTTATCTAACTGGTATTTTTTCGTGAAGAGCACAGAATGTTTTGTAAAGCTTTCTTTTAATAACATACAAAATTGTAATATAAAAACATTTTTTAATATAATTACATTAAATATTTTACAAGTACTTTTATAAACCTAGCTAGCTACTGGGACTAATTCTACTGTAAGAAACTTTATAATCTGTTTCAAATACATGTATCATGAAATAGCTTAATTTTTAAAGACAAAAAATGTTTAAGGTACATTCATTGAATTCAATGAAACATTTTTTTAACTATTAAGTAAAGTAAAGTTTCCCTTTCAGACCTTGTGATCTATAAATGAGTTAAATGGTATTTTTCATTTCAGCAACTAGAAATCATTCAAAAGACGGAGATTGAAGCCATGAAAGACAGCGCCGGCAGCAAGCATGTAAGGAAGAAGACACACAAAGGAGAGGTGGAAGTGGAAGATGAAGATCTCAGTACACTAGAGGTTAGCTTTGATCCTTTCTTTTTAAATCTCTGTTGACTTTGTTGTTCATCTAGACATTTTGTATGAATACATATCACATTAGGTGTTCAGCATTTTTCAAAGATTACAGTCTTAAGTTCTCTTGTATATCAAGTACAGTGGTTAAAATTATTAATCTATAAACATTCGTTTCCCAAGTTCCTGCAACTTGAAGTTCATGGATCTTAATGTTTGTGTTTTCTTCTTACAGACACGTGTTGAGGAAAAGAAAGAACCAGAGCCTGAGTCCCTGGAAGAGAGTACCCAGATCCCTGTAATAGACACAACTGACCAGCACCGGGCCCACCTGTTTGACCTGAACTGTAAAGTATGCACCGGCAAGATAGTACCAGGTCCTGAGGAGCAAGCTGCTGCGGCTGCTGCTGCTAAAGTAAGACTCATATATTTGTTGTTCTAAAGAGTGGGAACTCTAGTAAAAAAACATATAAATAGGCAAGAATTATTTATAGTTCTGTTAAAAAACTAATAAATAGGCTAGAATTATTATATTGTTTTGTCTTAGTTTGGAAATGTGTATTTATTTTTTTAACTTAATGGAACATAAAATACTAATTAAAATAACTGTTGAATGTCAAACTTAAACCATTAAAAATCTTTATTAATATATTAAATAAGCAGTCGTAAGTACCTTATAAAAAATATATAACAAAGAGTACATTTTTTAAATAATAATATAACTCTTTGTTGTTTGAAGGTTAGGATTGCTCAGCAGCAGTCTCAGAATGAGAAGGAAGAGGCATCGCTGGACAAGGAGGATTATCTCAAGGCAGAAGAGATTGTTAAGGAAGCTCTGCGTACAATGCAAAAAACAGAGCAGGAGGTGGCTTTGCTGCCCAAAATGGTATCCTCATCCCCAAAAGCAGATAGCACACCATTGTCCCTCAGCCCGAAAACCACTCCCCGCAGAGAATCTAGTTCCTCCACTTCTTCTGTGGCATCTTCAGCCTCAAAGAAAGTAATCGTTAGGTTTGTAACTATGATCTTTTGGGATGTGGGGTGCTGTTCCTGATAGCTAGTTATAGATATTCTCAATATGTATTGTTCTATCATATTAGTCTGGTACTTCAGATTCTTATCTCCTTGCTCAGTTGACATTTCTACACTAGAGTCTGTATTGTTTCTGGACATTTCATGTTGAGTATTTAAAAGTCAAGTGTTAATTAATTAGTCTTTCACATTAATCAGATACAAAAAAGTTGACTTTTGGGTGGTATGTTACGAAACTGTCCTCAATAATAATAACTTTTATGATATAAAAAAAAAAATTAAAGCTGCTTAGGACAGTAATCCACATTAATATTTTTATTTTTTTTAAGGACATTTTTTTCTTTTCTATCAGGTCTCCAGATTCAGCATTACAGTCTGGCCTGGAATCTAAATCTAAGTTTATGCCAACTGGTCCCATGCTTTGGAAAGGTGTTGTGTCTATGCAAGATGTGTCCAAGTTTTTTACTTCTGCCTATCGTGTGTCTGGTCCAACTGATCATATAGTGAGTAGTTAGGGTTCAGTCTTGTGTCCCCAACATGTTAGCTCTTTGGAAAATGCAGTTTTTTCATCTAGGCCTGAACAGCCAATCAGCCTGTCATGAATGGTTCCTTCTTCAGGTCATTAATGTCAGGCACACACTTGTATGCCTGTCACAGACACACCTGTATGTCTGTCATCAATATTGTTACACATATAACCCTCTTATTGAGCTACTGTGAGTTCATCCCCCTTTACTTCTCCCTCACCCAGTCTCGGATCAATGTTGAAACTTCTCACAATTATTCACTGGCATAGGCATGACATGAATCAATAAAAAAAAAAAGTAAATTAAATTAGTAAATTAATTACTGGTAATTGATTATTTTGTTTGATACCAACAAAGGAAACTAATCCTCCGTCACTATTCGCAGATGTGTCTAAATTTGTTGGGTTTAGTCCCCTTAAATCTTTAAGTTTTTTTCTCCCTCACGCATGCTCCGATCATGTTAATACTTTAAACAATTATTTATTGTACCTAACAAAGCATGAATCATTAAAAACAAATACAACGAATTAGTCAACTAATTATTGGTAATTAATTATTTTTTGTTTGATATCAAATAAGGTAAATGACTTGTACATTATTGATATAGTTTTAATGACTAGCGAAGCTTTTTTTTTTTTTTTTTTTTTTTTTCTTTTTTTCTTTCTGTTTTCCTTGCATGGATCACAATATGTTGGTCTAGAAATAAGTGATATTTAACAGGTGATCCCCATGTAGAAGAATTATAGGAACAGATGGGAATAAGGAATTAGCAGCAGACATGAGTCCATTTGGTGGAGTTAGAATTATTCAGTGATTCTACATGCTATTTTGTAAAGAATATTGCATAATATTTTGTTCATTCATTCTTCAGTATTTGTTAAAGAATAGATTTTTTTTATACATCTATATATCAGAAATACATAAATAGAGTGTGTACACAGGATTTCATCAGTGAGTTGGCCTCTATTAATTATAATCATTTGTGAATTGCTGAGATAAAAAGCAAAGTACTATTAGTTCTGATGCAGTCAGTAAGTGTCAGGTTGTCCTCAATTTATTCAAACAAAACATTTCATTTCAAATTATAGTTCTAGCTCAAATCTGTTCACAGCTGTTGAACTTAAATAAATCAAGTGTTTATATCTACCCGTCTATTTTATCTCTAGACATTGCCAGAATCAATCCATATTGTTGGAAGAATCTCCCCCGATCACATGTGGGACTACTTGTCTAAAATAAGGCAAGCTGGCTCTAAGGTAAGTAATCAACTTCAACTAAAGATGGTCAATATAACTGAAAACAGTGGCTCTTATGCGTTGTGTCATGGTGGCCATCTCAAGGTGGCTTTGTGTAATAGTAATAATAATAATAATTAATAAAGTGAATTTTTTTTTTTACTGTAATATTGAATCTAAACTACATTTAAATTTGAAATATCAAAGTTTCAGTATATATTAAATGAAGATCAGGCAGATGTACAAAAAAAAAAAAAAAAAGTGGATTAAATATTTAAGTAATTTGAATTTTTAAAAAATTAAAACGTTCACAAAATAAATATTTATTGAAGCATTTGTTAAAAGTAACTCTAGACCACACATTAACATGTGGTTGCTTTTACGAAGTAAGTCATGGGTGAGTGGTAAAGTGCTTGACTTCTGAACTGAGGGGGTTCCAGGTCCACATCCTGGAGTTGACTGGGATTTTGAATTACAGGATTTGTAGTACGTCCCTGAGTCCACCAAACTCTATTGGGTACCTGACATCAGTTGGGGAAAGAAAAGGCTGTTGGTCTATGAGCTGACCACGACACCCTTGCAGTCAACCATAGAAACAGATGACCTTTACATCATCTGCCCCATAGATCGAAAGGTTTGAAAGGGTACTTTTGCTTCAATTTACATACATACGTAGATGGCTACTATGGTGTATAGGTACCTGACATGCCTTAAGATATAGATTTACAAATAGTTAACATATGTATTTCACAGTTGTAAATTGACAGTGGCATTATTCATTCACATTGTTCCTGTCTCTCTTTTGAACATGAAAAGAATTTACCTGCTAATGTCTCAAGAGAGGCAGGAATAATTCATTGTCTTGAGTCGTCATTAATATCATTGTTGCTTCACCAAAAGATCAACAGAGAAAACTCTCTTCACAGGATGTCACTGTGGTTAGGTTCATTCCTGGTAGCGATGATGAAAAGGTTGCATATGTTCACCTTTATTCCTACCTGAACAGTCGTGGTCGCTGCGGTGTGGCAGGCAACCCTAACAAGCAGGTCAAGGACTTTTATGTGGTTCCTTTGGCCTCTCACAGCAAGATCCCTCGTACACTCTTACCCTTTGATGGACCAGGTGAGTGGTGAAAAACTTAGAAATATATCATGATGTTTTAGCAATTGTTATGTGTACTGATTTTTTAAATAAAACCCTTACAAGAACCTTATTTATTAATACCCATTTGTTGTACAAGATGAAACAATATTATTACAAACACTTACAATAATTAGAACACTTAAGTATGTATTTGACTAAAGCAAACCCAGAAAAAGTTGGGCAAAATGTAGCATTAATTTCTTCATACTTATTACTGAACATTGGAAAGAAACTAATTACAGGCCTTTTTTTTTTATAAAGCAATAAGAAGAAAATCTTATCCAGGATATTGTAGACATATTTCATTTACTTCATTGTATATTATTACAGCTCATAAATCATAAACATAAATGTATCTTTAAAACACACAGTACAAAGGTACAAGAAATTTTGATTTTATAAAATTCAAGTAATAGGTTTCTTCTTCTTCTTCTTCTTCTAGCCAGCTTTATTGCTGCTGAGCTGTGAGCTCTTTTGCAGACTGTGCCAAGGAAAAAAGTGTGCTGTTTTCTTCAGTTGTTCAGCACTGCCGTACAGGGTGTTGGTTATGTTGGGCTATAGTGGAAGTAGGGTCTGCCTAAGGTGGATTAGGGAGGGGCATTCAAAGAGGATATGGTTTACGGTTTCAAAGGGGTGGGCGCAGTGTCTGCAAGGGGTAGATGTGTGGAGTTTATTTTGTTCAGGTGGTAACTTAATAGTGGTGTGTGTCTTGTGTCTCTAAAGCTTCTGACAGTCAAATCCAGCTCCTGGCCTTCACGTGTGATTTTCTCAAAAATCAGGCAGAACCTGTTCTTACAAACTGACAGGAGAAGGGATGAAAGGCGGAACACTGGCGCCTCAAAACCAGTTTAGCTTTGTGTTGATGGGGCACGTCAGCCTAAATAATGCAACCCATCTAGAAGGAAAACTCTGACTCCAAACCTCCACTCTGTGGCCATACTCCCCCGTGTGGGTATCGCGGCTTGGAAATGACCAAGAGAAATAAATAACCCCACTGCCTTTCCACCTGCATTTCACTAAGTGAATAATAGTGGACCTTCCCCCCCTCTAGGTGCTCTTTGACGGAGGTCTGGATTGCACTACACCAGACGGAGGTCCTTGTCTCACTACATTCTAATACTAGATATAAATCCATCATGAAGTGTTTTTTTTCTGGATCTGGTGAATGTGATATCGTGAAGGGGCCTGAATCCAGGATGTGACGATTCCACAGGGCATACCCAGGGCACAGTCCACTTAAAGCTTTCTACTGCAGAAAAGTTCCATTTGGAGAGCTCTATGGATGGCAGAGAATGGACCATTGGCCAACCCCACCTTGTCCCATGGATATTCCGGTTACAGTCTTCAGACCTAGATGTTTCCTTTTATGTCAGTATTGGAGAAAATTGCCAAGACCGAAAACTCCCTTAAAATGCGGGGACTATATATTTATATATTTAAAAAAAGCCTGAGGAAACACCCAGCCTACACTAAATGCCAAAGTAATAGGTTTAAAAAAATGAACTGGATGCCACGTTGATGAAATAATACCAATGTCTCTAGGAGTTTATTGAACTAACTTTTGCGACAAGCAATTGAACAAGATAAAACTAAAATGATACATTACCTGAGCTATACCAGTACTAGAAAATATATCTTCTGTTTCCCCTGAACTCATGAAAATATAACAAAGACTAAAAACAAGAGTAGCAACAATAGTAAAAAAAAAAAAAAAATTTTAAATCATTCAATTTACTTACCAGGACAGAAAATTAGAAAGTAAATTCACAGTAATACACGAAACACTAAATCTTAAGATAAATAAAAGGTCTAATAAAAGGATGCAAAGATAATGCAATGTTTGCTTCACATGCTAGAATAAATGCATTGTTGAAAGGCTCCTTTGTTCCCCACACTTGATAAATAAAATTGCCTGAACAAGTCAGAAAAAAACATATGACTTGGTGAAATTAAAATCTCTAATTAATGTGAAAGACTTGATTAATGCATCGATGGGACAGTAATCTTCTTTTTAGAAAAAAACTTCTTTAATGTATAGATTACAGTTATATCAAAAGTTAATGTCAGTAAAATATAGAACACAGAAATTTTCAAAAGTTTTTTTTCTCTTTCAATTCTTCTCTCTGTTCTCTTGCAATGTCCTATCATAATTTTTTTTAATTTTTTTTTATCACAACATAATGCATTGCTCACTGCTCAAATGATAAATTTATCATATTACATAGTATAAAGTTGTTATAATTAAGTTGTATTTAGCTTTTCACGGTATATTCTTATATTGAGTATGAACAAAAAAAGTATTCATAATTAATATTTTGTGAAATATTTATAGAAGTATTCAGGATGTCATAACTTTATTTTACAGGGCTGGAGGAGAATCGGCCTCACATGCTGATTGGCATCCTTGTAAGGCAGCGTGGGAAGCATACCAATGGTGGAGACACCAGTGACTCAAGCAGCACAGGGAGCAGCAAGACCACTACCACCTCCTCCTCTTCCTCAACTAGTGTTACTGTTACCACTAGCACCACTCGAACCACACCTGCTGCAAAGGTCAGTCGGGATCCTCGCCTAGCAAAACTTGCTGCTACCAAGGAAGTTAGTGTAAGTACGAAGTCCATGCGACTTGTCATGTTGTTGTTTTTTTTACTTTTTTAGTCCAATTTAGAAGTAGTGTGTTTGAACTGTCTTCAAAAAAGTTCATTAGGAAATCGGAATGCCAAAGGCATCCTCTGTTGTTCTGTTGACCGTTAGGAAGGATTTGTCCTAATGGGCATGTGTGAACCTGGAGCTCTTCAACCCAGTTTCTGTCTGAAGGTTCCACAAGGACAGCCAATATCACTGGGTTGGGTCATGACATATAGATAGCACACAGTTCCCAGACCACTCTCTGCTTGCAATAACCAGCCATAGGCCGCAGTAACAAAATATTCTTATTCTGTTACTGCCACAAAGAAGTGTAAGGACTGCCATTCCAGATGCCACTACTGATGACTGCTCTTGTTGGACTAAGTTGTCAGGTCATTGTGAACTATCAGTACTTTGTAAATAGCCATTTGGTCAAGTGTTTACACATTTCACCTGATGCTGCAACCAACCATTTGCCCAGTGCCACAAAGAAGTGTAAGGACTGCCATTCCAGATGCCACTACTGATGACTGCTCTTGTTGGACTAAGTTGTCAGGTCATTGTGAACTATCAGTACTTTGTAAATAGCCATTTGGTCAAGTGTTTACACATTTCACCTGATGCTGCAACCAACCATTTGCCCAGTGTGACAAGAGTCATTCCAAGCCTGTTTTTAGTTCAGTTGACCAGGACTTGAACCTGAAGATCAGAGAAACCAAACAATAATCCTCACTGTCTGTATCCTATAAGTTCATCTATTTTATATTGATACTTGAGTTATTGAAGTGGGTCCACCTAGTTCTCATGAGTACCATAGTCTGTCTTTATTTGGCTACCTAATACTACCCAGTTGTGTGAGTCCTCCTGTTTCACATAGGTGAGTCCACATAGGTACCTGAGGCCACCTAGTTTATAAAGCTACTACTACTACTAGGTCCACCTAGTTATACTGCTACCTTATTCTAGTCAATTATTTATTGGGTCCACCTAGTTCACATAGGTACTTGTGTAAACCTTGTTTAAATGACTGCCTAATTCAACCCACTTATGTAAGTGGCTCCATATAGATATCATAGGGACCTAAGTCCACCTAGTTTATATGGCTACCAAATAGCACCTAGTTATTTAAGTGGGTCCACCTAGTTCACATAGTTTAAAAGGTCCTCCTAATTCATTGGAGCAAGAAATAGCTTTGGTGTCCCTTGTAAACCTTAAGCCAGAAAAACTTTTCATTCGCTCTCCAAACCATAAAGTCTACAAGGGGAAATCACAACATCGTTATTAATTGTATTCCTAAAGATGACATCTTGTTTTCAAGTCATTCATAAGTTTTAATTTTTCTTTCTATTTTGTTCTTTTAGCCCAAGTCCAGCCCCTCCAGTAGCGACAGCACCCCAAGCAGTGTAGCATCAAAGCTACTGTCAGAAGAGTACCTCCCTGAATACATACCCACATCTGTCAAAGTGAAAGGTAACTAATTGATCACATAGTTGGTTCATTGGTATTTGTACAGTCTTCATTGTTTTGGCATCTCTTTCAGGGCTTTGGTTACTGTTGTTGGTATCTCTTTTTTTTACATGTTGGCTTTCATTGGTTCATTTAAATGGGCAAGGTCGCATTGAATTCAGTGCCTCATGTTGTAAGAATTAGCACAAAAAAAAAACAATTAAAAAACAAAACTGATTTACAAAATAAAAATGTGACAAGAGTGCAACAGAGAAGGTAGTTTAAAGATATAGTAGTTTAAAAGTACTAGGTTAAGGATTGAAGAAAAAAAATTGAAAGTTCTATAACTGCTCTGAATGAAAATGTTTTCTATATGTGTCAGTCATCTGTTGATTAAAATATGTGAACCCAAATTTCACTCATTTCCAATGATTTAACATATAGTTTATATAGTTAACCATATAGTTTAGTGCAATAGCAGTGTTACAGCGGATAGCTCATTTATTTGCGAGAGAGAAATGAAACTACATTTGTGGAAATATTTTGCATTCAGGGATAAAGTAATGTTAAATATCTAATTTTTCAATCTTCCTACTTAGAACATTTTCCCACTATATTATTCTTAAACTACAACATTTCAGCCTTGTTCTCATCAAATTTTATGATTGTTTTTTTTGATAAAATATCTTCATGAGTTATGAATGACTGTGTTGAATTAAACTATAATATTGCACTCCTGGTTTACTGTTACACTGAGTATATTGCTTCAAGCATTACATTTGATAATGGAAGCTGTTTGCACAAATATAATAAAATTACAATACTTTTACACTATATAGAAAGATTGCAGTGGGTCCATTACCACTGGTTTCCCTGCTCAGAAGAAGGGAGACCACAAACCTAGGGACGTAAGATACAAGCTAACAATCAAAATAAAATATGTTCTCTTTATCTAGCTTTAAAAATGACATTTTTTTCTATATCTGCTCTAATTATACCATCTCTTCTCTATCGTACACCTACCTAATCTTTGATAGCTCAATATTTGTCAAACTCTCCCATTGACTACAGTTTTGCTTAAAACAAAAACAAAAAAACAACCAACTGTTAAACCTGCTAACCCTTTTGTTCCTGTAGCAATCTGGTCATTCGTTATGCTCTCTGGACTGATATGTAAAACAAACAACCAGAATAGGTGATTTAAATTCACCTTTTTTAACGGATGACGATTAGCCTGGTTGTTGCTATGAAATGGAAAATAAATAATACCAGTTATTTATTACTGGTAGATTGCCTGGGGAGACTAATTAAATAAATAAAAATGCTGATCAGATAAGCTAGGTTTTGAACCTGACACCTCTTGTAAAGCATTAGCATGCTCTGCCACATGGCCTCATACCACCCTGTTGCTCAGCCAGCACTTTGCCCCAAAACAGATAACAGCAAACATGGTACTCGACAGTTCTCACACCCTGTCTCCTTGCCATCAAATTCTTATCAGGTTCTGCCCAGCCTGAATACATTCCCACACCCACGGTGAAAAAAAAAGAGAAACACAGCAAGGAGAAAAAGAAGGAAGACAAATCACCGCCATCAGAAGATTCTCCTTCAGGCAGCAAAGAGGACAAAGAAAAACGCAGGCACCACCACCACCACCATCATCATCATCATCATCACTACCACAAAAAGGAAGAAACGAATATGGAAGGTAGAGCACTTTGTAACTTTAATTCTCTAGGAATTTCTCTTGAAACTAAGATACCAACCGTCTTCCACTTGTTTTTTTTTTTTTTTTTTTTTTTTTTTTTTGTCCTTTATTTCATTTTATAAATATATAGGGACTTTGGTTCAAATACATCTTTCACTTTGGTGTTGTTACTTGTTTCTTACAATATGTAATTTTTTGTTTGTTTTGAAATTTTGTAGACTAACATTTTATAATGGCAACTTTAAGTCCTAATGCAATAGCTGCCTGTATTTTATTACATATATTTCAACATTTAGAAATGGTAGTCTCTTCTGAACAATTTGCTTCTTTACCTAGATGACTGTAAGTAGTTAGATTATAGGCATAGGTATTTAGTAAAGTCAAAATTTCTCTTCTTTAATTACAGTGGAAAAAGAACAAAACAACTTTTGAGTGTTTTGAGTTTGTGCTATTAATAGTAAAAGCAGTCCATCAATTTTTTTAACTTAACTTGAATAACTTAGGAAGCTTTAAGTATTTGTCTGTAAAAATTTGCTTGCACTTGTGAACCAGTTGACTAACTTAGAAACTGTCTTAACCATAACATTAAACTAGGTATGACATTAAACTCTAAACATTGTGTCCTGGTATGACATCTTAACAGCTGACTTAGAAACCCTTAACCACAACATTAAACTAGGTATGGTATGACATTAAACTCTAACATCATGTCCAGGTATAACATTAAACTTGACATTGTAACATTTAAGAAGACACTGTCCTGACAATAAATACTTCTCATTGCTAAACTTTTGTTGCACTTCAAAAGTAATTTTCTCTGTACTTTATTGTCTGCCCTTTATCAGCCTCTCTGTTTTTTTTCAGTGCCACATGGCTTGCTTAGTGTCACTGTGACATAGCACTTCATATAAAGTGGGCTTCATTTGCAGCTTCCAGATCTCATTATCTTGTGTTGTTTTTGAGTATTGTTCCATTGATGCTTTATTACCCCAGTATGTCTTAAAAGAAGGGGTGAACACTTTGAACATGCCACCATAAATAGTGTCAGATAATGCTTTGAAATTCATTTATGGATAAGAAAAACAATAAGGTTCTCTAACAAATTTGCATACTTGAAGTGTTTCAAAAGTCTTTCTGTAAAATATGTTCTAACTGATTGCATTGCACTTTAATACAAAATTGTTCTGTCGTAGGAAACTTATTTTTGCACTTACTCAAAACAATGTATAATTCCCCTATGTTAATCAAATGGTAATGGTAGAAATATACTTTAGCAATTTTCTTTGAAGTTGGAGGGAGCTAGGTTGGTTAAGCCTATCAAGACAGGACTGCAAAAAATTAATTTGAATTCAAAATTCTGAAAAAGTCTAATGGAAAAAGTATTGCTCTATGATGAACTGACTGAAGATTAGTTAAAGAGGACTGTTTTACATTTTTAGAAAAATTAGCTTAGACCTACTTGCTTTGTATTACAGTGTGTGCAATGTTAATGTGTAAATAAATGTCCGATCTAGTACTATGAGCTCAGGTCTTTGCTAACTATACATAAAAATATATATATATTAATGTTTTCAACAGATATACAGAAACATTAAGGTAAGTTGTTGTTATCATTGAAGCATTTTGTTGCTTTGCTTAGTAAATCTCTTGTTGGATATTCTCAGATGATTCAGAGCCATACTCTCCTAGCAAGGAGGCAGAGCCTTATTCACCTGGTCAAGAAGCTGCAGCCGATGAACCATACGACCCTGAGGACAACAGCTTGATGGACGACAGTGGTGTACCAATAGTCTCCAGCACAACAGCTGCCACCCCTAGTGTGGTGACCCCTGCAACTTCAGCAGCAACCCAGGTGACATCACTACCTAGCACTTCGCAGCAGGTTTCTGGCCCCTTGGCAACTGAGGCTAGTGATAAGAGTCAAATAATTTCTAGCCAACTGGACACGTTATCACCTCTGTCTGTTAAAGGTTTGTAATATCTGGAAGTTATGGGTTGTTTATATTATTTAGTTAAAGATTATAGTAGCTATAAGTTGTGTTGTTTTTTGTTTTTTTTTAAAGTAAAGTTCCCCTTTCAGACCTTCCAATCTATGGAGCAGGTAAGGTAAAGGTCATCCATTTCTGTGGCCCATGGTTAACAAAGGTGTCATGTGACCAGCACAATAACCAACCCTAACCCTAACCAACTTTTCATTAACTTATGTCAGGTACCCATTAGAGCTGGGTGGACTCGAGGCGCCCAAAGATCCAGTACTTTAAAAAAAAAAGGGAAAACTATTTCCAATGGCACAAATTTATTATTCTTAGTCTAGATCTGTTAAAAATTAATTATGTGATTTAGTCACAATAATTGATACAATTGCACTTAACATAAGCTTTTTTTAAATATATATTTTACTTGTTATTTAGTTCTAGGTTTGCAACAGTTTTTTTTTAATTATTTGTTTAAATCTTTCATCTTTGTTTCCTGTTTCAAATGGCTGAAAGAAATTGATTATGTTTATAAAGAGTTTGTGTTGGAGGTAATGTTTTCAATGTTTGGATGGTTAGTCTATACCTTTATAGACATCACAAGCAGATAACTGTGCTGTGTTACAGTTGCAATCCTCTTACATAGAGTATGTACAAACACTTCTTATGCCCATCGGTTGTAGCCTTCTCGTTTGCCTTATAACACCACCCCGCCACACAAATAGAAAAAAAAAAGAAAAGCATCTTCCCCAATAACACACTTTTGGCCCTTATATATTCAGTGGAACATTCAGCATTACATTAAAATCACATTTTTTGGGGGGCATCTTGCAATAGAAAGCCCTCATCCCCAACCACGAACTTTTAGGCCAACCAACTTTTCTTTTTGCAAGCCTCAAATGAAAGGCCAGTAAACCACATTTGTGGCATCTAAATCTAGTTTTTTTTTAAATTGTGCTACACATTATTATTAACTGTGGTCTTTACATTTCAAACTTTTGCCATTTTCTCCACACACTCACACACACACACACACACACCCTTTCATACAGATGTTTTTGTGTGAAAACACATTTGATAGTCACACTGATCTACAGATAATCTATCACATTCACTGACAATTATCTAGATCTAGAAGAAAATACAAATACAAAACAAAACAGAAATGAAAGTAAGTTACAGACCAACATTTGTTGTCAATAAATGCCTAAAGGGAAAGAAAATATAATTTTAAACTTTAAACATTGAAAATCTCGGCTTTTAAAAAACATATTATATAAAGTCAAAATTGTGAATAAATTTTTTTGGCAAATTTTACCACTGCAAATTTGATTATGAACATGGCTTCATTGTTCTAGGCTTAAGTTGAATAATAACAGGTTAAATTTTTATATTTTATCGTCAAAAGTGGAAGAATTAGTGATTATCAGTCATTGTCATCAGGACCAAGGATTTAATATAGTAGATTAGAACAGTTAAAATATTTATCCAGAAAATAATTTGAACAGGCATATATATTATAAAGTAGGCTAGACCATTATTTAATGATAAAAATGTTTTATTAATGTTTAAAATATTATATTGTGATCTTTCAGAAATTTCTCATCTGAATGATGAGCTGGTTGAGAAAATGGCACGCAGTAATGACCCTCAGGAAATATCTTCCCTGATGATCAGAGCCCTGTCCATGGCAAGCACACCACAGGACCAGCAGAAGCTTTTGGTGGAGTTGACCAAACAGGTTGAGGAGAGGAAGCTGAAGCTGGCTGAGGTTGCCAGGAAGGGGGCTCCCTTTGTGGGACCCAGAGGTGAGGAGAAAAGTGAGATCCCCACCTATGTAGCAACTGGGGTCAAGGACATTGATACAAACATATCAAGCCTTTTTCAAACTTCTGAACTAGACACTAAAAAAAGTTCAAGTAATGTGTTCACTGCTTTTTCAGAATCTTCTGATGTATTCTCTGTAACAAAATCACTGCCATCATCACTATCTGGTACTGCAAACACTGCAGCAGGTTCCTCCAACACAGATCCTCATATCACAAACTCTCTAAATGAGATCATTGCCTCATCTGCCACAAAACCACCAGAAGCTACATTGTTAACACATTCATCTACTGATAAAAACATGACTGAGCAGAAAGATTCTGCTGGTGGCATCAAGTTTTCTTTTTTGAAATCTCTTGCCAAACCCATGGCTCCTGTGACAGCACTTTCTGTGGAAATGGCAGAGTCCAAACCTAAGCTGACTCTATTAAATGAAGACACATCTTCTCAGCAGTCGTTTAACTCTGACAGCTCTGAGGCGACAGAGAGCACCCTCAAAGCGGGGTCAACAGCTTCGGCTGAAATCCCTGATGCTCTGAAGGCCCTCATGAACGATGTCATGGGGAACACGCAGTTCTCATCCCTGGAGCGCAGGAGTAAGAAACTGCTGAAAAAAGAAGCGGACAAGTCTGCCAGGGAGGAGCAGGAGAAAAAAGTGTTAGCTGACCAAGGTGAAGGTCAAAAAAGACCAGAGGAAGAGTTAGATGCCAAAAAGATTTTAGACTGTTTGAAAAAGGCTGAGAAACTTGGCAGCACTGTTAGCTCTAGTGCCACTGGCAGTAACAATGGTGGAGCAGAGGCTGACAAACCTCTGATCACTGGGCCAACACCAACCATTGATGAACTCTTGGAAACTCTAAAGAAAGGAGGGTTGTTTTCTGTGCCGAAACCTGAGGGTGCTATCCCAGCAGCCACACTGCCACCGTCTGATGCCAATGCAAATACACTGCTTGGTGGCAACCAGTCCACAGACATGGTGACATCATCTGACTCAGCATCAAACATCACTGGTCTCCCTGGTATGTTGCTTAACTTGCCTACAACTTCAGTTGACACATCTCTTGATGTTGATCTCAGGCAGAGTGTGATGATGGTGCAGCCATCAGTTGTTCCTTCAGCTGCTGAGTCATCCACTGGCAGTGATGTCAACTCTGAAGAAGCCACAATATTTGGAGACTATGATGCCAGAATAACATCCAGCATTCAGGACCAAGATGAAAGATCCATGTTTCAGGACAGAGACGATCGTCTGTTTAGGGCTGGCCCTCCTCCTCCTCCCAAACATCCACTTGATCCTCATGCCTTTCCTCCACTTCCAGTAGATCCGCATAGCTTTGCACCAAGACCTCACCCAGTACCCCCTCCACCCCATGGCCCTCTTCATCCGAGGTTTCCTCTTCCGCCCGGAGAGCCTCACATCCCTTACCATCCAACGCCCAGGACAGCTTTGATGAGGCCATCTGTGCCCAAAGGAAGGTTGCAGCCCCCTCCCCCTGGGACTGAATTTGAAAAGCCTGCTGGTGTCATGGGCATAACTAATGACTTTCCCCCAACAGATGTGGATTTGAGAGGAACCAGTAGACAACCACAGCCCCCTAATCAGCCCCCTCCTCCGCTGCCACCGCAACCCCCTCCTCCACTACCACCTTTGCCAGGAAACAGGGGAGCACAGTACCCAGGCCCCTCCCCTGGGGATGTGGACTTTCGAAGTGGTCCCACTCACCACCAAGACTTTCGGGGCTACTCAAATAGAGGCAGGCCTTTCCACAGGCATTAGCATAATGTCTGTTGGTATTACATTAGTGTCGTGAGATTCACCTGACATTTTCAGTGACTGGCTTGCCTTGATTAACAGACCAGTGATAAAGTCATATTGCTGCTGGTGGTGTGTGCAAAACAAATGTCTGTGGGACTAAGTATGTGTGAATATCTACAACTGTTTGTTCTTTTAAATATTCATTATTACAGTCTCAATGAGAAGCACAAACATTATCAAAGCTTTTTGAGGGAAATAACTCTTAGTGTTGTAGCTCATGCCCCATGTCTATCCCCCAGCTTTAAGTGTACCCCCCCAGCCTACCAGTTGTGTAGCTGCAAAACTTTTGCTGGTCATAAGCTTGCTGGCACATTGAAAAGATAAAAAGTAAAGGTACTTTATAAAAGCTGTTATAGCTGTGCGTGACCACTAGGATGATCTGATTTCATTAAAACTGTTTCAGTTAGATTACCTGCTGAAACAGATGACTCTCCTATGACTGACTGGGTCAATGTGTTTACTGGAAAGAAAACTGCCACTGGTCTAAACATTCATCACCAGCCACCACTTACTGTTGTTTTATTTGTTTTTTACAATAAAACATGTATTAGTCTGTATTTTAACATGATACTGGTCATTAACTCCCTTGGTTTAGTTGTAAAATGAATTCACCATGTTGGTCACGTGACATGTGTGTCCGACAATGTCCAGATCCTTCTCTGGTGCTGCCTTTCCAACTTTCATCCAGACACACATTATCATGAGACAATGTATGGATAATGGATAAAGAATGAATGTTTGGTTTCATCCCATGATTTTTATAACTGGTTGAAATGTTTGGTGTAAGAGTTAAAACTTTTTATTGAGCTGATTACTCAATCCACTGATTGTTCTTGTCTTCTGGTATAGATTTATTATCATTTGGGTGAATTTTTTCAAGACTCTGGAGGTTTGCACAACTTTTCAGGCCTTCAGAAGGACTTAACACTAGCTAGGACATTTTTGTATAAAAGTGTATTAAATCATCACTTAACCATATTAGTATTACCAATGCATCTGGGTTAGAAAAAAAAAAGGACATTGCTGTTTGTAAAATGTTTTGTTTTACATGTTTCGGATGTTCCTTCAGAGTTGAAGATAGTTTACTTCCTAGTCCAAACCTCCCGCAGGACGACGGGGGATGGGAGCGGGCAAGATTTGAACCCTCGACCATCGATAAATCCAAACGACAGTCCAGCGCGCAAACCGCACGACCAGGCAGCCATCCACGACCAGGCAGCCATCCATTGCTGTATCTGTTTCTTTCTTGTCACATACTTGAACTGCACTTATTGGCACTGAGGAAGACATGCATTAGCCACTTCTCAGCCCATACATCCTACTGGCCTTCAAAAGTGCTAAAAATTAATGTTCTATTTTCCTTTTTAATAAGTTAACTTTTATCTATATTATAATATTTGGTTCCTTTTTATCTGCTTGCACTAAGAGATGTGGCACCTTGGGATGTTTGATTAATGTCTGCCAATAGGTCCGTACTCAGTATGACATGAAGTCCCTCTGCTTCAATGCATGAAAGTACATTTAAAGTTGTTTTTTTTTTTTTTTTTTTTTTTTTTGCTGCCGTTAGTGTGGTCCTGTTTGAAGTGAAGATTGTTGACTCTCTTTAAAGCCAGTCTTCTAAACCCAATGTTTTTTTGAAAACATTGGGTTTGATTTTTTAATGAGAAGAATCTGTTCAAATTTTACCACTGGTCATCAATTGTCCTTGTATTGTGACCAGTGACTTTTTTACTCTTTTTTTTTTTTTAATGTAAGTTAATCCCCCCCCCTGTCAGTATTGCCAACATTTGTCAGGAATGGTTGAAGAAGTTCAGTTGCATGGAATTGTGACTCATTATTTCTCTTCGCCAGGTATCTGCTCTGGCTTTTTTTTTTTTTCACAAATTTGTTTTTGTTATATTCTTATTTGTTCCTTTGTGATGTTTCCGATTCAGTCACATGTTTTAGTCACTTGTTTAATGTGTTTTCAAAATTAACATAAAAAGTTTTTTGTTGATGATAGCAAACATTCAAATCCACTAAAACAAAAACATCAGAAACATGCGTTGTTTATGCAATCAATAGAGCTAAAGAAAAAGAAGTGATCTATTGGTACTTAAACAATTAGTAATGTGTATTGCACAGTTTGTGTGTGTTTGTTTTAGTTCATGATGTATGATGCATTGAACAAATAGACAATTAAAACTAGAAATCTCTTGAGTTTGTTCTCCACTTGGTTACCATTGGATGGCAGTGTGAATGAATGCAAGTAGCGAAGTGAACCCAGAGGTTTCATCCTATCTGAAATTACATTTCAGAGCTCAACATCTTTTTGTGTACTTGTAGCACATTATATATATAAATTTAAGCTCAAGATCAATCTCACATATCTTAAGAAAAAATGTTTCCACAAAGAAAAAAAAGTCAAAAGGAGTCTTAACAGTAAATCTGATGTCAGTAAATTATTTTATGAGTAGTCTTATGGTTATATTAGCCTATGCATGTAGACTGCATCTTGTTAAGTCAATTATTTATACTATTGAAATAACTTAAGGTCAAATTTTTTTATATAGGCATAGCATTTGTGAGAACATATTTGGATGAATCTTCTGTAAAGTGGCCCACAAAAAAATTCAGTAAGAGTATCAGTATTGTCTACAGTAGTTACTTCACTTTTCATGATGGTTTTGAGAGACAGATACAAATAGATGTCCATCATATGAGACTAATTTGTGGGTAATGGCAGGAGCAATTAGGACACTCTGCATTGTGATAGCATTCTAGTTCACATATACAGCCAGTGAGAGTGAGATTTAATACAACTGAAGACTTAAGTTCAAAGTGGCCTGATTGTGAATTAATTCAAAACAAAATTGTTCAAATATGCAGAAACTTTTTTTTTCAAAAGCCCATTACACCAGCTGTTTTAGGATTTTATTTGTCTTTGTCTATGCAAACACACCACAGATTGAAACATAAACTGGCTTTAGTAGTATCCACATCATCAACATATGAAGTGTATACTGAATAAAAAAGAAACTGGAAAAAGCTGTGCCTGTATTGAACATACATAGACAACAACTTGAACATTGGACAGAAAAAATATTTTAAGTTTGCATTGATTGAAATAGAGATAACTTCAAAACTCACCACAATCTTACTAAGTTCTACAAGCATACCCACATGCATCCATAGAACCTGATCTCACTCTCATGTACAAAATGCTCTCTCCCTCTCTCTCATGTACAAAAGGCTTGTACTTGGACCTCATCATAACATTTATAAAATATAGCAAAATTAACAAAGGCTACTTCAATATGTCAAGGGTGGAAGTATCAAAAACCCTTAAAAAGGTTCTGTAGTGCTAAAATGTTCAATGCACAAACATTTGTCTAGTACCTCAAGCTTTGGAGCCAAAAGTTTCAATAGAACCAGGGGCTGTTATGAAATGGTATATTAAATCATTGAAACAGCGCTGTTACGTAATTAGAACACGTGAAATGTTTCCAACTGTTTGGAAAGGAGAATTTTATATAACAGAGTTCACCCAACTCTATAATAAGTACCTAATTGCAGTTGAAAATAATTGTGCTCAAGAGAATAGCTATTAAAAAGCAGTGAACTGATCACTTGCTCTTAAGAACCACCAAGTCTTAAGAATGAACTAATTTTTTGATTAATGTTGGGTGACCACACTGGGAAGCCTTTGTTTATTTTCCTTACATGTTACATGAAGTAATAAATATGAAATGTCAATACACATACACACTAATGGTGGCTTTTAAAACAACTAGTTTGCATTTATAAGCCAGTTGTCTGCCTATCACAGAGTTGGCAGCTCTTGCAGATGAATGAATTATTGTTACAGAGATATTTACATACCAAATGTCCCAGTAATGTACAGTAGATGCATCACAAAGTAATTATAGCTATTTTAATTTCTATTTCTTTAATCAAAAACATAAAATAAAGTGGAAAAAAATAGAATTATAAGATTTACAAACATAACAATTAAATAGAGAAATAAATTTTTAAAAAATTAATTAATTTACATTTTTTTTTTAAAGTCAAGTTTCCCCTCCCCCAATCATGACATTAAAATCTCAAGCAGTCCATCATGCTGCCAAAGTAGAATATTTTTCACACTTATGGCTAAAATTATTTTATTTTAATATGGACTTGAGTCAATTACATGGAGATAGTAGCCATAAAAACATACAATAAATACACCACAAGAAGTTTAAAAAAGTGATTATTAAAGATTGAATTGTTCATGACAAAACATGGTTTCAAAACAACCGGAGATAAAAGGGAGGCTATAAGCTAAAGTGAAGTTAAATATTGTGCTTCACTTAGAAATAAGATTAGCGTCTTACACATAAAATTAGTTAAGTATTTAATTTATTCTTATTTACATAAACTCATTTTCGGACACTGACAGCAGTGGAATAATAATTAAATTCAAGGTGCATCCTCCCAGAGTTCAGTACTACAATAAGAATTCATATAGGAATGTGTTATGATGTTTGTAATATTGGCCAATTCTATGCAATGTTAATCTAAAATAGAACAATTAAGCAAAAGAAATTAAGATTTACATCTTTGAAAAAGTTTCTGTAAAAAAATCGCAATGAAAAAAAAAAAATAGAAAAGTATCAATTTTTTCTATTTTTGCATAAAATTTCTATGATAATGCCATCTATTTTGAAAATGTAAAAATTTGTAATCTACATTATATCATTAAAAAATTACATTAGATACTTTTTTTTCATCGATATCAATCTGTATAAATGTATTGAAATAATTATGATTGCATTTGACTTCTTGAGATTCACTACAGCTAAGATTTGTTATTTGACTGCATTTAGCATTCATTTATCATCATAATAAGCAAAGAACAAA
Source organism: Biomphalaria pfeifferi (assembly GCA_030265305.1). Classification (NCBI taxonomy): domain Eukaryota; kingdom Metazoa; phylum Mollusca; class Gastropoda; family Planorbidae; genus Biomphalaria; species Biomphalaria pfeifferi. The sequence goes on from JASAOG010000011.1 coordinate 5,553,543, forward strand.
ACAAGTTAACATAAATATGATGTAGGCCAAGCTTGAAAAAAAAATACACCGCTTTGATCAGGGGTGTTGCTAAGAATTTTCCATCGTTTGGTGGTCAGGGGGGCTTGACCTATTTGGAGCCCCTGCATTTTGCGTAATATTTAATTTTTAATGTAAAAACAGTCATTTGTGGGCCCCTCTCAAACCAAACCAAAATGTGTAAACAGAAATACTGTTGTTTTTTTTTTTAAATATATAATTAGTGTCATGTATGAACTCAGAATGATGTATATCACACCCAAAAAGTCATCTTTTCCTTAAAACATGAACTTCCATATGTCATTGGAACTTCTTGCATCACTATATGATGTTTATTTTCTGATGTTTAATTCTTTAGAATGTCATCTAAAGCTGAGCATATTTTCATGAAATTAGGCCACTAGACAGCCATGTCTATAACTGCTAAAGTGACCAGCCTTTAGGGATTTTCACAAGCCTGTTTCCTTTTCAGAATATCTAATCACTTGTCAGCCAAACCAGTCCCCATTCAAATTAACTGCAGAGAGGTGTTTCAATGTTGTATTTGCTAACAGAATAGGTTACAAATTTGCCCAATAATTGACGGAAAATTTTATTCACAAAATTAGAAAGCAATTGATTAGTTGGACAAATGACATAACTTTGTTTTTTAAAAATGATAAACATTAATGTGTAGCATAAAACAAACAGAATGAATGAAAGTTGAAAAATAATTTCCTAAAATTAAACTTTGTTGTATCACCAAGGTCAGTAATCACAATAGCAGGCTGTACACAATATCAGAAACACTTGACACAAGCAATACATCTCAACAGGATAATGTTTTGATTACTTCTTGTTTTTTTTTACTAAGTGATACCTTGAATGCACACTCAAAATAAAATTACATAATGAGACTGCAATACAGTGTACAAAAGTATCAAGATAAAAACATGGCTCCCATTCTATACAATTTTAGTATGATTATTATTGACATATTCAAAAAATTATTCTTGAGCATAAAAGTGTGAACTAAGGTTTTGATCATATTTTTCAGTGAACAGACATAGACAATTAATTGTAGTCTTAATTATATACATTGCATTGTTTTTAATACAGACAAACATCACTTTGATCCCCCCTCAGGGGTCATATTACACCGGTCAAAATAAAAATAAAATTACAAAGTCTGTAATAACAGCAATTCACTTCCCATGATCCAGACAACACTTGATCATGAAGAATAAAGAAAAGCCAAAATATATTTTCTATAATCCTTTCAGTGACTCGCAGAAGTTGAAACAGTGACTCGCAGAAGTTGAAACAATACTCAATGAAGTAATGCTTCTTGGTGTCAATATAATCTCTAGTAGAAATTTAGCCAATCAAAACACATAAAGTATATTTTTTGTAATGTAAGGCAACACTTGATTGGCTGCTTCTCGTTAAGTCTGTCCATAAGTTAGTATGTAATAAAACTGGTCACAAGAATGCAATATGTCAGAGCAAAAATCAATGCGCCAAATAGGTCGTTGCCACAACCGATGTTCTGCCAATACTGTTATAATCAGGAGGGTTGTCATTCTGCCTTTGGCCATTCTGATGGCGGTAGGTTCCATTGGCATCATCTGTGGAGTCTTCATTCAGCTCTTTACTGTTGAACACTTTAGCTTTGTTAACAGGGGGGCCTGAAAAATTGATGGAATGCAGTATTGAGACAATTTCATTAATCATAAGTACAATGTTACTAGATCTAAGTACAAAACAGATTTCACCTTAAACAATGCATTAAAAATCAAGTATTCTTGTAAACAGTTGATAAATAGAATTGTCACTTTATGAAATGTATACAGTACTTTGTAAAACATTTGACCTTTTTTACCATTGTAAACCTGATTGTACATTACTTCAAATATCATAAATATAGCCATTAGACAAATCAAAATGAAAAAAAAATGCGTGTGCACTAACCCAGATAACTGAGGAATACAGGCAAGAAAATGAGGCCATGTGTAGCACCAAAGACAACTATACCCAAGTACATTCTGAAGTAAAAAACCTGGAACAACTGGGACTTGGAAAAACCCAGCATAATGATGCCACCCAACTTTGTCAGAGTGATACCACTCAGCACCTGAAAAAAATCACAAAGAGAAAAAAAAGACATGATTAAATGCTGCAACAAATCTTAATTATATGTACTGTTTCTTTAAAGATTTCAGTTTTTAAATAAAATGAAAGATTTGTGTTAATTATAAACAGCAATAATAAAAAAAATGGGGCATTCATTACAGAAAGTTTGACAACTTTTATTGAAATAATAGTTCTACAATACAATGGAATAGATTTTTGTTAGATGACAAATACACTTACTGAGCTGCCCATGTGTGACAATGCCTCTTTGGCTCGCTCTTTCCTTGTGGGTAGAACACTGATGGCAAAGGCTCTAATGATGTGAGAGCAGAACTCAACGGATATACCGATGGCCTGTAGAGAGTAGAGGACCATGCTATTATTGAACACATTACTGATACACATAGAGACTAATTAGTTTCATTAGATTTCTATCAGAGAGACTAATTTGCCATGTTTCAGTTTCATTAGATTACTATCAGAGAGACTAATTTGACAAGTTTCAGTTTCATTAGATAACTATCATAGAGACTAATTTAACAAGTTTCAGCTTCTTTAGATTACTATCAAAGAGACTAATTTGACAAGTTTCAGTTTCATTAGATTACAATCAGAGAGACTAATTTGACAAGTTTCAGCTTCTTTAGATTACTATCATAGAGACTAATTTGACAAGTTTCAGTTTCATTAGATTACTATCAGAGAGACTAATTTGACAAGTTTCAGCTTCTTTAGATTACTATCATAGAGTCTAATTTGACAAGTTTCAGTTTCATTAGATTACTATCAGAGAGACTAATTAGCCATGTAAGTCTCAGAAATCATTAGATTACTATCAGAGAGACTAATTTCACTAGATTACTATGTCCTACTCCAAACTTCCTGCTTGATGGCACGGGATGACAGGGCCTGAGATTCAAACTCAGGACCATCGCTATAAATCTGAAGCGCATGCAGCCATACAAGAATGACAGATTACATTTAAATGAAATGGTTTGTAGGCCCTTAACTCTTTCTCTTCTAATTGACGATACCATCGTTGATTTTACCTCAATAAATTAAATCAATGTTTGATTTCATAAACTTTACTTTCTGTTTTATAAAAAAAGCATGCTTTCCCCTTTAATTCTAGACCAAATAAAACATTTTCTGGCAACAAATGAAAAAGTTTCTAAAGCTTAGTAATGAGCAACTTGAGGAATTCGTCAAAACATGGAAAAATAATTACGGAGATAAAGAGTTAATAATGTCATGGTAAAAGCACCAAACAAAATACTTTACAATAATTATGTCTAATTAGTTCAAAGTAGCAAAGTCTCTCAACATAATAAGAAGTAGAAAGTACAAGAACTCTCTAATATCTATTCTAGAAGATTACACCAACACTGTCAGGCATGAATCAATGCTAGATATAGGAAGAATTCTTTTATTTTCTGTTTTTAAATGTAAACATACTAGACACATAGTGTTCATAATAAATGCAAATTTAAGGCACATAAACAGATCTCACCATTATGAGGTTGACAAGAGACAGGGCATTCAGGTCAATGCCCCACAGGTGCATCATGCCCATGAGATCCACCAAAATCATGACGATGGTCAGCACCACCACAATGGAAGAGTAAAGGTCAAATCCTAGCAAGATGAAGGTGATGACAAGGATAGCAGCCAAGCAGTAGACCATGTTGAGGATGGCGTCCATGACAATGGTCAAGTACTGTTCGTAGAACACATAAAATACACTGTCAAAAAGAAAAAAAAAAATTATGTTATAATTTCATTTACAATGAAAATGATTTTTTTGCATGAAGATTTGCTGATGAGAATGCTTATCAATACATTTAGCATGCTCGTAGGGACCTGGTCCACATTACATTTGTTTTGATGAGAGTAACCATTGGGTAGCTGATTAGAAACAAAATATAATTATTGATCTATTTTTCTGAACTAAATGATAAAAAAAAAAATGCTGCATTGAGCTTTAAATTACTTCAACTAAATTTTATTAGTTCCACAGAAAAAAAAAATTAAAAATACAAGTTATCATTCATACAAATTCAATTTTTTGAAAATGATTATTATCATTTTAAAGTTAACATCAAAAACATTTGTACACAATTCAGCAGACCATGTCTGAAACCCCAATTGTGATGATCAGGGTGTTAAGAAAAATCCTTTAAAGAAGAAGAAATCAAAATGAGAAGATTGAGCTGGAATTGCCTACTAGTATCAAAAGAAGGCACTGAAAAAGGAACCCAAGCAGACAAAAAGAAAGTGAATGCATCCAAGAAGCACCTGGTGACAAGAACTAGACAAGATAACTAGAGGCAGACACCTTAAATTCAGGTTACACCTGGAACATATGAAAAGGATGGCCTAGGACATGGAAATATGAAAATCTATCAGTGATGGTCCATTCTCCTTTACAGATGATGGTCTGTAAGCAAGTAAGAAGTAACGGAACTGAGCAGTGACAGAATATGTTCTTTGGCATTGTTTTTCTCTCTCTACAATGGTAGCATCTTTTCAAACAGGCAATGATGAAACATTAATAGCACTGACTGTTCAAAACCTATCAATATTTGGCAACCATTAGATGATAAAACAGATTACCAATTTCTGATTAGGGAACGTATTTATACTTATGCAACTTCATTAATTTCCTAATAAATAACACATAAGCCTGAATGGTTCGTAGCGTCTGTTTAACAATGATCAAATGTGCAAGGCTCACCTGTAGGGGAAAACTTTGCTCTGATGTCCATGTCCTCTGAGAGTCTGGGTGATGTTGTCAGCTATTTCTCTGGCATCCTTCAGAGCATTGATATAATCTGTGGATGTCTTTAGGATACTGTGATAGGTCATGAAGTAAGAAGCTGAAGAAAAATAAAATCAGATGATCAAATTTTAAAAATTCTAACTGCTTATTTTCATATGACCAAGCTCTACAAAAATTTGGAGCAATGTTTCTGAATCTATTTTCTAGGCAGTGATCATCGTTGGTCTACCACAACACTTCATCATTGGTCTACCGCAACACTTGCAATAAATAAAGTATCAGCAACACAATATTTAGAGGTGGTCTTGCACTCAGCATGCCCACACTCTCATTTAAGGCATTAACAAGCTTACATTGAACAAATATCAATTTGCTTTAGATGACATAGGAAGCGCAGTGGCTGAGCGGTAAAGCATGGCTTCCAACCGGGGATCCTGTGTTTGAATCCTGGTGAAGACTGGGATTTTTAATTTCGGGATCTTTAAGGGAACTCTGAGTTCACTTAGCTCTAATGGGTACCTGACATTAGTTAGGAAATTAGGGAAGAGTAAAGGCAGTTGGTCGTTGTGCTGGCCACATGACACCCTTGTTAACCCTAGGCCACAGAAACTGATGACCTTTACATCATCTGCCCTTTAGACCACAAGGCCTGAAAGGGGAACTTTAATTTACTTTAACACAATATTTAGAGGTGGTCTTACATTCAGCATGCCCTCATTCTCATTAAAGGCATTAAACAAGTTTACATTGAACAAATATCAATTTTCTTTAGATGAGATACTCTTACACCCAGTGTGGCAAAGAATTGACAAGACCATGGAAAGTTTGCAATGAACAGACATCCGTTTGATTCCAATGAAATCCAACTGATTAACTAAATCTCTTTACCTCCAACAGTTGTTACATTGTGTGCATCTCTGTGCAGCTGTACACCTGAGCCATAAGCTGCATGTCCACTGCAAAGACAAATTAAAAACCATTCATTTTGAATACATGACTAAAGAATTTCTAGCTAATTCTGTTCTTGGCACATTCTCAGAGTTGAGACTAGAAAGGCAGCAACAAAATAGAAAAGGAAGATGCTCAATAAGAAATCTGGGGCAGCCAACAGTTCAACAGGTTAAGGGTCCTACAAGTTAGACAGCTATAGTAACAAATAGTCTTTACAAAAAAAAAATTAAGTCATCTTAGCACTAATAATCTATTAGTAGACTGGTTGTAGTCACTGACAACAGAAAACCATCTCAATACAAAACATTATGGAGAACAGACTGCTGAGCTAGAAACTACAGTGTTTTTCATTTCTAATATTTTTATTGTATAATGTTCCCCCCCCCCCCCAATCTAAATGAAATGTAGGGGAGATAACACCAAAGAAGGTTGCTAGACAAAAAAGTCTTCTTACCCTTTGCCACACTTGACTCCTGGATTATCTTGGAGGAACCAACTTAAATACTTATTAAAAGTACCATCCACAGGTCGACCTTTCTCCATATGATCAAGTTGACAGGGAACACAGTGGGGGTCTGTCTCTGTGTTGAAAGAATTTACAAGTCCAGTCAAATCACAAGAGCAAAGGTTAACATCATCTGATATTCAACATAACTTTAATTCAGATTTCAGCCTTTTTTATTCTCAAAATATTTTTATTTGGCTCTCAATATATTTTTAGTTGGCAGCACAGGGACACATAGTGTTTACATGCTTAGCACTCTTGATAACAGATATGCCCAGTGCTTGAAATCATTGGTAGATCTTTTCCTTTTCTGTGCAGAGTTTCCTTCCCATAATTAGTGCAAGTTTGTTTTTTTACTTTTTAATTTCTTTGTGCTGTCAAAAAAGGTCAAAGCTAATAGTTTTTTGTTTGTTTATTGGTGTGCTGTCAAAAAAGGTCAAAGCTAATAGTTTTTTGTTTGTTTATTTCCAATCTATGACTAAGACATTTTTTTCCCAACATGATCAAGTCACTTGCATTATAAATATTTCTATTTAGAGTTTTAAAAAAAATGCCAACATTCTGAACATAATGTTTTAAGTTTTTGTTTGTTTATTTCCTGCTTCTTACCTGTAGATGGGCAGAAAGCCCCAGTCACATTATGATACCTGCAACAAGCCTCACTGACCACCCATGCAAAGTAATCATCTAGCCAGGATGAGACAGGCTGAGCAACATATGTGCTGGAATAGAAACATTTAATGAACGCCTACACTCAACATTTGAAAATCAATTTGAGAGAATCCTTTAAAAGATTGCATAGCTATTTAATCTTTTAAAAAAATTGTATATTGATTTTAATTTGAGGTCCAATAAGAAACTCCAATAACTGAAAACTACTTACTAGCTTGGGTTGAGAGCAGCGTGGTTCACTTGCTGGACTAGAGAGTCCTGCGGGCAGCCACTGATACCACAGATGTCATTCTGGCCGCTGTAGGTGGAGTAATCCTGCCCATCTTCTACCACAAAATAGACAGGGGCACCCACTGACAGGTACTCACTCAAGTTGTGGAAGTAGTCCAGTACGTAAGAATCCTAAAAAAAAAAACAAGATTGAAATTGTCACAATAAATGAAAGATATTAAAAATTTTATTATCTTCGTCTTCTTCATTCTAATTTACTTTGTTGGAGCGTTGAGATGACTAGTGCAATATTGAGATTGACTGTGCAGTAATTTCTAGATATCTTATCTTATCTTCTTATCTTATATAATACAGACGTTACTTCAAAAAAGAAGATGATTACGTCCTACGCGTCATGCATTTAGTCATGCATATTAACCAATGACTTAAATTCTGCCAAGTCACTGGTTTTTCTGGCTAGCTCAGGCAACCCATTCCATGCTCTAATAGCACTAGGGAAGAAGGAGTATTTGTACAAATTTGTCCTAGCATATGGGACGAGAAATGTGCCTTTATTTTTGTGTCTTTCAGAGTATTTTATTAAATTTTGTTTTTGTATTTGAAGATTATGGTTCAGTGTTTTATGTATAATTGCTACTTTACTTTTGAGTCTTCTGTCCCGAAGGCTTTCTAAATTTAGTGATTTTACTAATGGTGTTACCCTAGTCAAATGTGAATATTCGTTTGTTATGAATCTCACTGCTCTATTTTGTGTTTGTTCCAGTTTCTTAATGTTTTCTTGAGTTGAGGGGTCCCAAACGGTGGATGCATATTCTATTATTGGCCTAACCAAGGTTAAATAACATTTTAGTTTTATGTTCTTATTTGATTTATAGAAATTTCTTTTAATAAACCCTAATGCTTTGTTGGATTTTTTATAGTTTCATCAATATGTGGATTCCATGACAGTTTTTCATTTATTATAACACCTAGGTATTTTGAGTTTTTAGTCTGTGTTACTGGTTTGCCTGAATAAGATAAGTGGAATTAATTTGTTTTAGTTTTTTTGTTACTCTTAACAACTGACATTTTTCTGGGTGGAAAGACATGCTCCAATTGGATTCCCATTTCTGTAATTCATCTAATTCTTTTTGTAAAATATCTGTGTCTTGTTTTGTTTTTATTGTTCTATATATTATGCAATCGTCTGCAAATAATCTGACTTTTGTTCCTGAACTAATGCAATTTGGTAAATCATTTATGTAAATTAAAAATAGTAGTGGACCCAAGACTGTTCCTTGAGGTACACCTGAGTTTACTGTTATTGGTGTTGATTTAGAGCCATTTATTATTACAGTTTGTTCTCTCCCTATCAGAAAATCTTTAATCCACTGATGCAGTAGACCGTTAATGCCGAAATATTTTAATTTTTTAGGCAAACTATGGTGGTGAACTTTGTCAAAAGCCTTGGAAAAATCTAGTAAGATAGCATCTATTTGTTCACTATTATCTAAACCTTTTGAGAAATCATCAATTAGTCCTATTAGTTGTGTTTCACATGATCTATATTTCCTAAAGCCATGTTGGTATGGGGTGAAGACATTATGTTTGTCTAAGTGGTTTATGATGTTGCTACATATTATGTGTTCTAGTATTTTACACGTGATGCTGGTAAGTGATACTGGTCTGTAGTTTCCTGGATCAGATTTTTCTCCTTTTTTAAATAGGGGGGTGACATTAGCTTCTTTCCAGTCCTTTGGTACTCTGCCCTGGTTAAGCGATGCCTGAAAGAGTATTTTGAACACTGGGGCTAGCTCATTGCTCAGTTCTTTGAGTAATCTAGCTGGAATACCATCAGGTCCAGATGCTTTATTTGGTTTGGTGTTGGCTAATAGTTTTTTAATTCCATTTTCTTGTACTACTAAATCTTCTATGTTGTCTACTTGGTTCAAATTAAGAAATATGTCTTTGTCTCCTGGGGCTGAGAATGCTGATGCAAAGTATTTGTTTAGGATGTTTGCTTTAGTTTCATTATCATTATGTATTATGTTATGTTCATCTTTTAATGGCGCTAAGCCTGTTGTTTCCATTTTCTTAGACTTAATGTATGACCATAGGTTTTTGTTGTTATCTTTAGATATTACATTGTTTATGTATTCATTCTGCAGCTGTCTGCTTACTTTTTGGGTTAGGTGTTTAATTTTTATATACTTGTTGTAAACTCTTTCTGCCTTGGTTTCTTTAAATTTTCTATATAAGTTTTCCTTCTGTTTACAAAGCTTCTTTAGTCTATTATTAAACCAGCATTTATTTATTTTGTTTGATGTGTATTTAGTTGGTATATGATTTTCTATAATGCTTTTAAGATGGTTTTTAATGAAATTCCAGAGGTCATCGACTGGTTGGTTAATGTCTTTTTCTAATAAGAATGTTTGTTGAAAGTTAAATGCAGCTTGGTGTAGTTGTGTTAGGTTACATTTATTCCAGAGTAAGATTTTTCTTCTGGTTTTTGTATTGGCTACTGCTTTTATCTGACTGTGTATTTTTATGATCTCATGGTCTGATAGACCAGGGATAATATCATAATCAACTACTAATCCAGGTCTGTTGGTTAAGAAGAGATCTAATGTGTTGTTTAATCTAGTTGGCTTTTTAATGATTTGATCTAAACTTAGGTTGTGTAAAGTTTCTATGAAAAGCTCATTTATGTCCTTAAGGTTTTGGTGTTTATCTATGGTTAGTGTTTTCCAATTTATATCAGGTAGGTTGAAGTCACCCATAATCCAAAAAACTGCATTTTTATTTGTCTCTTTAAGTGTAGTAATCTGATTACATAGTTCCTGCATGTATTCTAAACTAGAATTTGGTGGTCTGTAAATGCTGCCTATTATAAGGGATGTTGAGGTGGTATTAATTTTACAAAATGTAGATTCTATGTTATTTGAGTTAGGTAAGGTAATTTCTTCAGCTATAAGAGTGTTTTTTATTGCTAAAAGAACTCCTCCATGATTATCAGCCCTATCTTTTCTAAAAATTTCATAATTACTATTGAAAATTTCTGCATTATAAATTTCAGGATGTAGCCAAGTTTCTGTTCCTGCAATTATGTCTGGTTTCTCACATTCTAATAAAATTTCTAAGTCTGCTGTTTTGTTCCTAATACTTTGAAAATTTATTACTAAGGTTTTAAGGTATTTTGGTATTACTTCTTTAGGAGGTTTGTTTAGTGAGGCTGTTGTATTAATTTTAGTAGATTTAGGTTTAACAGGAGTGGATCTGGCTAGTGGTTGGTGAGTTGGTTTTGGGATGGTGTTTAAGATGTTGTATGGGTTTGAAGTGTCCACATCAAAGGAATCAAACAGTCCTGATGTAAGATATGGCAGCTATCAATAAAGTTTTTATTGCTTTGCAGTATTTTGGAGCCAGTGTCTTGTTCAGGCCTCTCAATGAAGAATGCAGTTTTGAAGGACATGGTCAGCATTCTCTGGTGACAATCCATATGGACAAATTTCACTTGTCCTAATTTTCATCTTCCAGAATATGAGCTGTTGCATTTTTCAACGAATTTATATAAAATGACATGTTTTATTACCTTTGGCATAGACAAAGACTGATCTAATCCAATTTCAACTTTAGACGTAAAGGCAGCACTGGCACAGAACCATCCAACAAACACCAGCATCTGATTATTGGATTAATATAAAAGAAATGTATATAGTCAAACTAAAGATGACATGATTAAAAAAAACAAGTAAAAAAATAAAACAAAACAAAAATAGAGACTTTATGAATAACAATTTCAAATTATTTCTCATTGGACATTGTAAAAAGCTTTTTTTATTCTATATTTTTTTTTTACTCTCAAAATGAATTTTTTAACAAAACCAATCTGATTTTAAACAAATAGATATACTTACAACTATTGGTCTGACCCACTCCTTCATGAGAAAATGAGAATAATAGTCACTAACAAATGTGTACAGTATCCCATTGTGCGGTTTCTTTTTCTTCAGTTTCAGCTGGACACAGCAACTAACGTCCACTCTATTGGCCTGGAAAAACACAATAAGTACAATAACTCCTAATTTTACATAACAGCAAAAAAAAAAAATAATAAAAATAAAAAGGAAACGGCACTAATCAAAGCAAATTAATTTACTAGGGCCTGCAACAGATCATTATTGTGACAATTTACTGTGTCCAAGATATAAAAGAAATCTAGCTCCCCACCATATGTGTTTTTGTAATAATAAGGCCAGCCAGCATTTATATGTTCCTAATGCCCTAACTAGTGTAAAAAAACAAACATTGATTTAAGACCTACAACGTTACCTCCAAACGTTTGGTGTCAAGTGTCAAGAGAGAAATAAAGATGGTGATCTGAAGGATGAAGTCAAACAACACTGCCATGGCAGCATACAAGGAAAAAATTTTCACAGCAGGCATTTCTGTCAAGGCACCTAGATAAGTTGTAAAAAAAAAATTAAAAAAATACGAAAATGTAAACTTTCTATATCATTACCATAAATGAAACAAACTACAAGTACAGATGAATTATCCCTCAGTAGACAAATTGTCAGGGAGACTAAACAAAGAAATGAAGAAACCAAAGGAGTAAAGAGTTGTGAGAGCTAGAGGCTGGAAAGGTTTTTGTTACAAATGAAAAGTTTAATTTTATTTACCAAGGAAAAATGCCAAGGACTCTGAAAGACTTGTCAACAACATACTGGGGCCAACTTTACCAACCACACGTCCAATCTTCTTCTCAACACTCTCTCCTTCCACTAAAGGTTCTCTCTAAAGTAGTGAGAGATAAAATAAACAGCTTATTAGTAGAAAAAGATTTTTAAATGTAAAAAAAAATGTTTCAACTTCTACGCAAAAGATCAACATTATGTAGTTGTGTGACTTTTTTTTTACCAAATCTGCTGTAGATGAAGAAGCTGCCTGCGTTGCCAACGCCAACTTTTTTCCTAACAGTTTAATTTTATTGACAACTTTTCCTATTTTAGTAATCAAAGTCTAGCCTCAAGTAAATATTTGAAATAATAATTTTGATAGCCAATGACATACTCTGAGATAAAAAAACAAAAAACAAAAGTGATTACCTGACATGTCTGCACCAGGATAAAAATGTTGTCCACGCCTACAGCCAGGACCAAGAACGGAACCACCTCTATAATGATCAATGTGGATGGAATGCCGATGTAGCTGTAGAAGCCAAGGGATGCACCCACAGACAGTAGAACAATTAGGACGCCAGCTAAGCCCAAACTGACTTTAGCATCAACCTTAGGATTAAATAACAAGGTCTGGTTTTCACAACAAGCTGCTTTTAAATATTGTAACTAAGTTTGGAATTTTGTGTAGAAAGATTTTTTTCCCCCCCATAATATGCTATAAAGAAGAAATTAGAAAAGAGTGTATTTATTTTTTCGATACACTGAAGTTGCATCAAATTGTTTAGTTAACAATCTAGGTTGATAGAAAGAAAAGAAGCATTAATTGCAGAAACTACAGTTTTTCCATTTAATGAACACAAATAAAGAAAAAGTTTCTTTAAAAAAACAACAACTTGTACTTTCATGTCTACTGGTTTATTGGTATCAAACATAGCTGCTTTCAGAACCTATATTTCAAATCATGGTCTAAGAGACCAGAGATTTTTACCCAGTACTGAAGATTCTGAGACCACCCTCCACATGTTACTCAACATCTGTGGCTTGTAAAGAGAGTGGTTATTATATTCAAAACTTGATTAAACTTTACAGGTTTTTTTCGGCTCATCAATGCCTTTGCTCTTATCTTGCCAGCTTGCTTTAAAAACAAATTTAAGAGCTGAATGTATCTCTGTTATTCCTTGCCTGATCTAAATCTAAATCAAACTCACCAAGATCCGAGAAAGAGGCTGATACTGGCCCAGGGTGAGTGTTATGTAGCCAAACATGATGAGGTAGCTGAGAAGTATGGTCATCACGTCACTCTCACTTTCCCTGTCTATCTCATCTTCTATTGACCTCTGGAGACAAAAATTATTTAAAATATATGTAAACATTTCTTTATACTAAATAAAGGAACAACTCTGCTCTATAGAAATGTAAAACTCAGTGTAATGTAAAACCATTTAATTTGTTATCTCACTGTTTGTGAAATTTAACTTTGTATTGTTTTTCAAGGATAAAAAAAAAAAGTTTTTGTCTTGGTAAGAATTCTATGATGAAGTCATAATCAAAACCTAAATGTAATCATTTCTATCACAAAGTAACTATTAAAAAATTGTGGGGTTTAAGATGGAATGAATGGTTGAGATGAAAGTGAAAGAACAGTACACATTTTATAGCAAGGAATACTTGTATTGCTTGTGCTCACCAAAAGTTTGGTATAAGACTATTGAGAAATATTGTGTTTTTTTTAAGGCTCAAAGACTTGTATGAATCATAAATACAATCTTTACACAGAATGCATCCATAATTCTTATCATAAATGTTACTTTTTTAAAGATTGAAACATATTTTTACAAGTTTTTTTGTCCCTGGAAATAAGATATTGCATGTAAAATAGTCCTTGCCATTTTTTTTTTTAATTAGTGTAAGTTTATTGTATATGTTGAGATGCTTTTTACTGAGTGTATTTCAGATGCAATAATAAATTGAATAGGATATTGTATCCTCACATATCATGACTTCAAAATGAATAAGTCACAAATGAAATAGGAATAAAAATTCAGATCACTTTAATCTGAAAATCCAATAAAAACAAATTCATAAATGCAATAAGAACTAATTCACAAATCCAAGTGTCAATGAAGAACTCATTAATTAAGCGAAAAAAACTTGTATTAATTAACTCCCAAAAAAACTAATAACTTCCTCCATTTATATTGTCCAGCAAGCCCAGTTTCTAGGGAATGGAGTTTTCTGAAACTGGGTTGTCATTGTCTTTAAACTATTTGAGACTGAGGATATGTTACGAATTCAAGGCAAATCTAGTTCAACAGAGTTCTTAAGCTCATAAACCCTTCCTAAATTCATCTATACCAGTTGATTAAATTTTTTTTCCCCATAATATAACAAGTCAACAAAAATATTTTGTTTTTTCTTAATTTTTGACGAGATCTGTGACTATTGGCCTAGTTACTAAGAAAAATTTGGTATCTAATATTAGTTTTTGAATAGTAAGCTTATTTTTCTCTTCAAACTAATTTTCCAACTAACCTCGGAAGAAAAGGCTATATGAATGTGTGGATGTGCTGCAGTGTAGTTCTTCATGAAGGCCACAAACTCTTTCTCCCATGCCTCAGCTTTGTCATTCTGGTTTGTTTCCAAATGATTATTGACCAGGAACGTTATGACCAGAGCATTGGCTGTTCGATATTCTTTGCCTGGTTAGAAAAAGACAAATTAGCAATGTACAGCCTACAAAGTTAAAATCTATTCAATAATCTTATGTTAAAAAAAAGTTTTAAATATTATCCTTATCTTTGAATAAAGTATCAAATTTAGATGCCCTGGATACAATTATCCCTCCCAAAAAAAACGAGAATTTGTGTTTCAATGGTAATAAGTATTATTTTTCTAATCAATGCTTTTTACAGTTGCCAAGATTTTTTTTAACATAAGATTGCTAAATTATATATTGAAAATATTTTTGATTAAAATATATAATAATATATAAAATGGCAATGTTTTTAATTCCCAAGATTCAAAATAATCTCAAATGTGATCGATCATCTTACTAAATGATGATAAACAAGTATAGCTTAAAAATGTTTATTTCAAATAACTTAAGCTAAAAATTATTTTCATCATTTGCAATCAACAAAAATATTTTAGTTAAATATTAAAAAAAGATTTATTTTTTTAAATGACGAAAAACAACTAACCTTGAAATCCCCCTAAAGCTACCCAAGGGAAGACTGGTCCACCATATGTACCAAGACAAGGCGTGTGAAGTTTGGTTGTGTCATTTAATGAATAAGGTGATCTGAAAAAGATTATAATAAACAAATTTATTTGATCCCAAATGTAAAAACCCACAAATTTTAGTACACTTTTTAGAGTGACACATTTGAATAAACCCAAGATTACTTACTGAACACAATACTCAAAATGGTCCAGATAGTTGGCCACCACAAACCAACCATAGTCATCCTTGGCTACCAAGTCTAGCATCTCATGTGAGTTCTGGAAGTAGTTGAGTATGGACTGTATAGTGCAGTTATTATTGTCTGGACTTAGCGGTGCAAAGCAAATGTCCTGAAGGGTGATATTCTTGTTGTCATACACTGCTGATACTTTAGCAATGGCCAGCTGAAGGTCAAGAATCTGTCAAGTCAACAGAAAGTATAGGTTTAGTCTCCTGAGTTGAACATTCTCAATCCCCAACAAGGTTACAAAGACAGTTTGTGTGGAGACACAAACTCAAAATCGCCCCCGAAGTGGTCCACCCAGGCAGGTAAAAAAGCAGGTTTTAATATTTTCAGAAAGAACATCAGAATGAAATTCTATCAAAGACAAATGACAGAGAAGAATGGAGAAAGAAGGTTGCAGATCTTGTGTGGTGCCCCAGAGGTCCACAGACCAAAGGATAGGTGAAAGTGAATGTGAAGTTAGATGTGAACCTAGCCTAACTCAAGTCTTCTAATGAATATATAATTGCTCTAATTTTTTGTGAAGGGACAATCTCTTATTCCTCAAGAAAAAAACATATACGTATATATGAATGCTGCAGTTAACGTGATAGTATGAAAAACTACTTATTAATTGTTGTTTTAAATTATGTTTGACTTATATGCATACTAAATAGATTTTTTCACTTAAAAAAAAAAGTAAACATATTTTTGTGTGCAAATGTAGTAGTTAGTATAGAACTTAACTGTTAACTTAACAATACAAATGTAAAAAAAAAATTTTTGACAAAAATCTAGAACCGTTTGCATTAATGTGTTAAAAAACATGGCAAATGGTCATCTCCCCTACTAAGGAGCCTGTGTTTGTTACTATTAATAGTGAATAGTTGTAAAATTGGTGTATTTTTATTTAAGAAAAACTGCTTGCATAAGTGATTTAAAAAATTAGATTTTTCCGGTTTCAGTAAAGAAAAAAGTAGCAGTTGCATCAGAACTTTGAATGGTCTAAAATATTATGTCGGATTTTCACTATCTTTTCTAGTTTATATCTAAACGGGACGGCATACAGACATTCCACACAAAACTAATAGCATCTTTTCCCTTTTAGGGGCAGCTAAGAATTGAGTGCATTGAATTGTTACCAATTTAATGAAATAACATTGTACACACACTTTCACTAAACAACAAGAATTTAAACATTAGCAATAAAGACAACTAGGGAAATACAATTCAGAAATGGTCTTCAAGTTCTAAGAGGTTATGAGCCTTAGTGTACTCTAATCTTATATATAATATATACACACAAAATATACAAGATAAAAAAAGATAATTGTGAAGTTTGTCACATCGGTTACGAATCCGTTGTCTGCTGGAGGTCTCTTTTAGTTGTCTGCCTGTCTTGGGCAAGGACTTTTCTCTGGGTCTGTGTCCAGCAACCTGTGTGAGAACCCTTCAGCTGTCTCTTTCGGAGGCAGCCTGCTGTCAGCAGCTTTCCTCTATTTAAGTAAGGGCAATATGATGCCTGAGTTGATCTCTAGAGCACTTCCAGGAGGAGGGGCCTTTGTTACCACAAACTCTCTAAAGCTCACCAAAAATGATTGCCTTTACACATGGTCATCCTTCATGTGGAATAGACGCCTGACTCAGCGCAGATGTCAAATGCTTAGTAATGCTTCTACGCTATTATATTATTATAGTTACCTCATGCAAAAAGGACAAATCGAAAAGGTTGGTGTAATTTTTATTTTTCCAAGTTACAATTGAGTCATTGTCTGGTCTACTGATGATAAGTTGTTCTGTGCGGTAGAATGGACTGTAAAAAAAAAAAAAAATTTTACTTTCCAGTGTAAGTAAACTAGCTTTAAATATAACAAAAATATGATGTGGCATTTTTGTAAATGCCAAAAATGAAATCCAGTGATAAATCCATTATCTCATATGCCCAACATAAGTGGCTATTACGACAAATCACAGCTCACTAATACTTATACTCTATCTCATGGACTGTAAAAAAAAAATAATAATTTTACTTTCCTGTATAAGTAAACTACCTTTAAATATAACAAAAATATGATGTGGCAGTTTTGTAAATGCCAAAAATGAAATCCAGTGATAAATCCATTATCTCATATGCCCAACATAAGTGGCTATTACAACAAATCACAGCTCACTAATACTTATACTCTATCCCCCATAGTCACAAGCTGTTCAGTGTAATACTAATAATTTCATCAAAGCTGAATCAAAATGCTTTATACCTAACAGAAAAATGACATAATGCTAGTTATAAAGTACTGCATATATTTGCCTCATAATTCGAGTGTTTCAATATGATTTGTATTGTTTGTTTCTTTAGCTTTGTAAAAGAGTTAAAGTTTTGCAATAAGAACATTTCAAAGAAGCTGTGTTAACTAATTATCTTGGTTCAAATATTCACCTTGTCAGGGTTAAGCAGTAGCCTCAGAATGTTTTTCTGGCTGATGAGTTTGGGGGAGCGTTCATTTTTGTAAACAAGCTATAGGGCCTATATAGGGGTGCAGAACTGCAAAGAAATGGGTTTTTGGAGAGGGCAGATAGTTTTGTCTCCAAGCTGTTAACCTGGTTGTAGTTTTGATTGGAGGACACACTATGATACTGAGTAGATCAATACAGTTTTCAGTAATCCATTGTTTGTTGAATTTTATTATGGTGACCATTACAATGGAGTAAATGCAGATGTTTTAATCACTGACTGAAAAGTTGATTCTACAAGCAAATATCTGCAGGTACTTCAGTGTAATACAAGAAAGTAACTGACACCCTTAAAAGAATATTTTACTATTTGTACATCTTTGAAAAATCCCAACTGTGAAATAGGTGAGCCACACTAAGACTGCAGACAATTTCATCATTTAAACAAAAACCTTTCCTTGAAACCATTCAAATATAGGAGTAGGAGGTCCAACTTTTCATTTTTACAATTAAAACTCAGGAAGGCCACATTTTGATTGAAAGAATTCACAATATTCAATTTTAAGAGGGCAACACTTACACAAAATGAGAATCAAAGTAATTTTTTTCCAGCCGGGCGCGACTGTCTGGAGATGACCACAACTTAACTGGGTCAGTGGTGACCGTAAAGAAGACAGCTCCAGCGGTCAAGGCACCAAAGATGGCAATAACAAGAAGCTGCAGAATTTAAATAAATGTTTAAGATTTAGCTTTAAACAAACATGACAAGTATATGATTACTATTGTATATATCTCATCTCTGTAGAAAGTGAAAAAAAAAAAAAAACTAAGTAAGGGCCATTTAAAACTTTAAAAACTTACACTAGTTGCATATGGATGTCGAGCGCATAAATATCCCCATCTGTAAAATGAACGTTCCAAAAAGGCCTCCATTTTTGCACCAATGTTTTCACAGCAACCAAGTTGATCTTTCCTTATGTTTTCAAGGTACTGCTTCTTGCGTAGATTTCTGGACACTGCCCAGCCTTAGTAAAAAGAACATTTAACAAGTTAGACTTCGAAAATAAAAATCACTACAATGAAAGCTACACAACCAACTAATCAAACATTAACAGTTGCATTTGTCAGCCATAAATGGTATGGTTATAAGTGGTTTTAACTCTTTCTCTCCTAATTGACGATGCCAATGTTGATTTGACTTCCATTAAACTAAATTGGTTTCTGGATTTATAAACTTTAATTTGTGTTTTGTAATATGAGCATGCATTCTCCTATAATTCAATACCAAATATAACATTTTCTGATAACAAAGAAATTATTGAAGCTTAATCATAACAGGATAGTGAAATACAAATGAGCAAAAAAAAAATAATATTATTGGAATGAGAAAAATAATTACGTAGAGAAAGAGTTAAAATGATAAACCATTTACTCAGATTTTTTTTTCTTTACACTAATGTAATGCAATGAAGATTCTGTACATACTTGAAAAGTTTGCTAAATTGAGTTTTTTTCTTTTCATATATTGTTATAGACTTTAATTACCTCTTTTGACACAGCAACCAGTATCCGGCTCTTCTCCAGGCTGCTCCAGCCTCAGAGAGTCCTGCACAATTATGTTATAGCAGATGGCATAGCAGCCAAAGACCACAAAAAAGACAGCGTAGATCACTCCAAAGATAAAGTAATAGCAGTCTATGTGTAGGATCTCGCAGGGGCCTACTGGAGGCTTTGGGGGTGGGGTCGGAGCACAGGACTGAAGACAATCCTGACAACTGCAGGCTTCTGTTGTGTTAGACACAGCTTTGTAACAAGGAACTGGCTCCATATCCAATGGGGCAAGAGTGGCGTCTGTGAAATAAATTAATCCCAAGTTAGAAATTGGTTACAATGTGTATGAATATTTTATATTAGTAAAAATTATGCAGCAAAATATAAAAATGAAATTATAAAAAAAATGCTCACTGTTGAATGTCATGTTTTTGCTTGAGATATAAAAATTGATATCGAATGGAGCCTGCCCATTTTGAATAGTCCCCATGTAGTTTAACCATTTCTGAGGTGTACAGGTTGTAGCCTCTTCAGCACACAGAATAGAAAGTGCTGGCTCATTTGAACTTGGCATCTGGTAGATATTATTGGCATGGTAGTTTAATTATACAGTTTTCAATATTTCTAATAATAATTAACCAATGTAGACAGTTTTTTTTTTGTTTGCAGTTTGCTCAGATTATGCCTTTAAAAAAAACATCTGGAGTGCTTGCTATAATATTCAAATGAACTTGACAAACTAGAAAAGTAGTCCAGAATTAAAGGAACAATTAACTTTCAAAATTAGACATCCTGAAGTTGACACAGCATATGACCTTTTCCAGCACTCTTTATATAACATTTAAAATATTTTTAAAAAAATTCTAAAAGCATTGTGGTTGATAAATTTATTTTTAAAAAAATATGGTAGCCAGCAACGAAACAAACCTGCACATTTCTGCAAGAGTTGAACATTCCGTTTGCAGAGTCAGGACTAACAACATAATTCACTGAGACTATTGCATCCACAGTTTTGTTCTCTGGTGTGACAAAAGGCTTGGTGGTATTGGAAGACATAAACTCAGCCTGGACAAGAATTGTAGCATGACAAGTTAAAAATTGAATTATCAAGTCATTTTCTTTTAAATCTTTGTTAAAATTTAACATGCTAGAATTTGTCTATAAAAAACAATATTAGTTTTGAGAGTTTGGGTGTATAATTTTTAATACAACAATAAGCCTTGACAATGATTTCAATGAGAATTTAAAAAAAAATAGGTGAAACCTAAAGAACACCTTTTACCAAAGCACATGTAATAGGCCAGAACTTTAGACAAATGTCTAAAAATGAAAATTAATTAATGGGATGTGTGACTAAATAAATAAAACCACTTGGCTACCTGAGTGGGCTCATGTTTTCATGTGTAAACTAAGGAATTTTTTTGACTTGACTTAAGCTGGGTTGTTTGCTGAGCACCAGAAAGCAGGACAAAAGTCTTCTCCAGGATATCCCCCTTGCCCAATAGATTGGATTAGAGCACTCTAAGCAAGCTACAGTTTCATGAAAGCAATGCTATGCAAATAATAATAATTTGATAAATGTTCTTGATAATGAGGTTTCTATATAACAAAGAGAGTGCAGTTACCTGATTTGGTCCACAAGTCAGGTAACACCAAAGATTCATAAAGTTGTGATAACAACTTGGACATCTCTGTAAAGCCTGACGTGGAAATGCCACCTGGTCATTTAGGGTGAACATCTGGTCATCAGAGCAGCAGGTCTTCACATTTGGCCCTGTTTATGATTGTAGTTGTAGGTTGTAGTTTATGTTTTAAAAAGACTTATGTTCATAGATTTGTAGAGTCAAAAACTATAAAACAGAACTAGAAACAGAAACATAATACATAAATTCGCATCTCAATAATTAATTCATTGAAATGTTTATATAGTTTATATAAAGAGTTGATATATAGAGTAAGTTCCCCCTTTCAGACCTTGCAATCTACAGGGGAGATGATGTAAAGGTCAAGTTTCAGTGTTCCACAGTTAAGAAAGGTGTCCATGTGGCCAACACAAAGACCAACCACCTTTACTTTTCTCCAACTAATGTCAGGTACCTATTATATTAGAGCTGGATAGACTCAAAGGCGCCCTAAAAATTCCAAAATTTAAAATCCCAATCTTCTAACCTGGGACCCTTGATGTTAATTTCTTTTATAGGTCAAAAGTGAAGTAATTGTGTTTGTATGATAAAAAAATTATTTATTCTTTGAATTTAAAGCTTATACACTCAAAAATGCAAACTAGAATGGTTTGGCAATACTTATCACAATAGCTTGCAAAGACCTACCAGGGAAATGAAGGAGAGGCAGACAGAGAAAGAGAAAGCAATGGAAAGATAATATCATCAAAGAATGGTCAGGCCTGTCATTGATAGAAATTGAAGTCACAGCAAAAGACAGAGATGAACAGAAAGAGATGACCAACAGATCATGTGTGATGCAGCAGTCCTACAGACTATAGGACAGGTAAAGAAGATTTTTAAAAAATAAAATATCACTGACCTGTATAAAGACTAGGGCAGTTGTCTTTAAACTTTTGAAGTCCCTCTGGAGTAGAAAATGGCTTTGGTGGTCCATCATACTTACAGTTGAGTTTTTTTTCCTTAGCTATTCCAGTGTTGAAACCACATTGCCCATACCATATACAGTCGCCAGTACACTGTGGATGAAATGACAGAGATGATATTAACAAAGAAAAACCTAACAATGAAACATAATCTTAATAACAAGGCACAAAGAGATTTTTTAAAAAAATTTGCTTAACCAGTAGGCAAGGCATGATATGGTGTTATGAAGTCAGTGTGTGTTTAGTATGACAGATGATGCCAGGATGCCAGAGTGTGAGGATGTGTTTTATTGTGAGTTAGATTTGTTTAAGCATCAGTTTATTTAATTTCATCTCAAGTTGAACTAGTTTCTATGTTGTAATAAAATTTACATTCAGTTTTGTTCACAAAGAAGTTATTCAAGTTATTTCAAAGTTAAAATATAATACGCCTACAGCAGTTTAGTTGTCTACCAGTAATTTGGTGTTATAAGTCAACGACGGTCAACCACAAATTGCTAAATATTCTTTATTCAGTAAGTGAACAAAAAGAGATAAAAAGAACAGAGCATATGATAAGGCTAGGATAAGAAAAAATATTACTTAAGGAGTGGAATATTCAGTCTGTAGTAATTAAAAGTAATATAGTCTATGAAAATAAACCAGCACTTTTAGTAGATGAAAGTATGCCAGCAATATTAATTTGAATGTTTATTTTATCACATCTTTTTATTTTTAAACACCAGCTATGCACTATGTTTTAATTTAATTAAATCTATATAATTTTTTTTATCGAAACAGTTTATCTCCAATTCATTTCTTCAAGTAAAAAAAAATAATTCTTTTTTTTTAAAATGTAAATATAAGTCTTATCAAGAATTTTCCATATGTCACTATTATGAATAATGAGCTTAAAGCTATTGCAAATTAATGTTAAATATAATCAGCTAACAGCTTCAAGTTCAACTGGATTATTTTAGAAAAAGAAACATTTCTTTATCTGAAATTAAAACTATTCACAATTTTTTCTTAGAAATTTGACTTAGCTTTAAGATTTAATCTACCACTATCAAATCTTCTATTGGGTTTTAGCTAAGGAAGTAGAATATATTTTTTCTGGTGGCTATGTGGAGATTTTTTCCATTTCATTCTAGGAAACATGCCTTTGTAAAATAAAACTCATAAAGTCTTAAAAACAAAAAGCTAATAAGATCATTTATTCTATTTATTTAGCTTAATTGGAAGTGTTTTGATACAGTTAGTAAAAAATACTGGAAATAAACAGATCTTCAATATTCTTATTCATCAACTGAGTCTGCAATCATGTGCCAGTTAAGTTTAAAACAGAAAATAAAAAATTGGGTTTTAAATATTGTGCACAATGATTCATACAGAATAAAGAGAAAATCCATAGCGTCTTCATTCTGTATGCAAGTAATTATGAATCCAATCATCTGAAAACCTACAATGTAGGTAAAAAAAATGTTTAATTACTTTATTGATCATTGAACTACAACAGTAAAGGACCCGCTTCTAACAGATGCAGCATGGGATTTGTTATGACACTCTCCATTGGTGTGAATGGATCTGAATTGCCATATATGACGTACTGAGTTACAGTAGATTTGCCTATGTTGATGACAGGAGCAATGGGAAGGGGAGGTGATACAGTATAGACAACTGTAATAATGTCCATAACACATTTGTTCTTCTCTTGTTTTTCCGATTCTCAAATACCACACTAGCAAGACAAGTCATGTACAAGAGATTCAATGCTGAACAACTTCAGCCAAAGATGACCTAATAAAGCATACACATCCCCTACACTTCCCCAATCCCAGCAGCTGTTAGCAAGTGACTCTGTCAGTCCTGTCCAACTGGCTTAAGAATTTTGTGTGTAAGTCTTGTCTTTTGTTGCTGTTTTTTTTTAACATTGACAATCTGTAAACAAGTGTGTGACAAACTTTCTGCATAGAATCAAGTTTCTATGGGTGTCATATGATCATATGACCAGCACAATGACTTAAGTCCTTGATTTGTACACATATGAGTTTAGATATCTGTTCTGAAATGGATAAACTCAGGAATGATAGTCTGAACTAACTCCCTCACTAAAAAACTTGATTGCGTTTCCCCATAACTGAAAACAAAATAGATGTCAACAGCTCATACTAAAAGTAATCTTTAATCAACACTTCACTAGGGTCAGACAAGTTACTTTTATAGGACAAGCACTTCACTAGGGGACAAAGTACTATTAAATGTATTTTAGCATACATCTTTACAACTTACAACAACAACAAAAAAAGTTACAACAGATTTCAAGCTTTAATATCATTAAACATCAATATCTATATTAGTTATATATTACATATTGGCTTATCATCATGTCCAAACACAATGGGGTCAAAGGTTTGTCATGCTAGGTCAACAAGTTCATTAACACAAATGACAGTGCAGCACAGGGAAAAAAAATTGTGTAACACTTCAAGTGAATTGAATGGTAAACTTGAGTATGACTTAAATGAACTGAAACTTACTGTTGTAAATTTCACATGTATTGTGAAAGAGAAACTGAGGTATGAACGTACATATTGTTTGCTCTACTTTTGTTTTTTTGAAATGCACTATTGTAAAACAAATTTTTCTCAAGGATAACAAAGATGATTATTATTATTAACTTTCATCTTCTTTCCAATAAAAAATGAAGAGATTTAATAATATTACCATATAATTCCAGAGAACATGGTATAATAATATTGTCAGGTAATCCCCAGAGAACATGGTATAAAAAAAAAAAGTGATAAACAGGGGAAAAAAAAAAGTATTCTAACAAAACTGATAACCAGACAATCACCTGTTAACTTCTAAATTGGGTCAATAAGTCAAGGTTCACAATCAATTCAACAATGTAAGAGAACAAAAAATCAATTAACCAAAAAAAAAAAAAAAAAGATATATGTACAGAAATAGGACAAATGAAAACTAATGAAGTTATGGAACAATTTATAGTAAGTGAAAAGGATTTTTGTATAAATATCTCCATCAATGAAAAGTCATTTGTTAAAACCCTTTCCTCAACCACAACTTTATTTTCCACTCTTTATTTAACCACATACTTAATAGAATTTGAAATAGCTTGTATAATGGTTAGTGCATAGATCTATACTGTTCTTGTTAGAATGTGCCAATGAATCATGTTGATTATTGCAAAGGAAAGGCAAATCTACAGTCTATAATCACCGTGACACATTTATAGTAAATACTAGTCTAGAAAGTAAAAGAAATTTGCATGCAACATTTAAAGCTAAAAGTTACATTCAATGTAACCTGCAATCAAAGAACTTTAACCAAAATTTGTACTCAAGAAGCAGAAGTAAAAATTAAATTGATCAACTAGATCTATGTTTAACAGACATAATCCTGCAATTGTAACATAGAAATAATGTACAAGTTATTTCCCTTATTCAATATTAAAGAAAATGATTAATTACTAATTGAGTATTTTTGTTTATTGATTATGTTTTTTTAGGTAGAACAAATAATTGTTTAAAGTATCAACCTGATCTGAGAATGTGTGAGGGAGAAATAGCATAGACAGTAAAAAAAGAAAATGCTGTAAATGAAAGCAAAATTGGATTTTAACAGCTTTAGTATCTATTTGTAATGATCAATGCATAAAAACCTTCTATTTCATTATCTGAGACAGACTGTAACACTTTGTTTGCAATAGCTATAATAAAAACAATAAATTGTAGTTACAATCCGAACTTGAAATGTAAACAAAAATAAATTGTACTGGCTAGGTAAAAATTTAGTGCAGTTTTAAACTACATAATGATATTAATAATGTACTTTAAAGTAAAATTGTATTTCATTTTTAGAATGGCACTAAATTTCTTCTTAAGATCTTCTTTGAAGTAGTCATTAAAAAAAAGTTAAGATCTGCTTCAATCTACTACCAGATTTCAACTGTTCCCAGAACTCACTAAGTTTGTGTGTCATAATGATATATATATAAAAAAATAATTTTACAATGTAATCAAATGATTATTCCTTTTTTTTAGACAAAGCATTAAAATAATGCTTTACCTATTGTGTATTATTTTATTTGTTCCTATAAACTTACAAAAAGATTTCCATGGAGACTATTTTTTTTAAAGGAAAATAAATGGTTTTAATATTTCAGCCAAAAAAAAAAAATCCAGAACAAGGATAACATTTTGATTATTTGTTTTCTGTGCATAAAAAAAAAAGTTCAAATTTTGACAGTTTCTGTGTTAAATTCACCTGCACATCCTAAGCCTATACCTAGACTCTGTTCTAGATCTGTTACTAATGCTACTAATATAATTAATTTACCTTTGTAAATAAGAAGGATTTAAAATTTAAAAAACAAAAATTATTTGCAGAGATTTGCCAACTTATATTGTCTCTACCTGACAAATTTAAGCTACTGATTTAAAGAACTAGAAAGTAGTCTTGCTATTGTCCTAAATAAGATTATAAATATGTTTAAACGTATTTTTTTTTCATGTTTCTATTGTCTTGGTTTTCCTGGTAACCTGTTCCATGCTCTTATCTAACAGAGCTAATTTGTGAAACAAAAACAAAAAAATGCATTTTGTTTTAAATTTAATAATTGACTTAGAGTTCATACTATTTTAAGAATGAAGAAAAGTTTGAGACAGAATACTGTTTTTATTAAGTGAGAAAAAACATTGTTCTGGATTTACATTCAAAATTTATATTCATAATGACAATGTGATATTGGACTTTCATCACAATTGACACAAATTCAAACCTTGTCCACTGCCATTTCTTACCAGCCATTGGGGGCTAGGATTTACATTTTTAATATTTAATTAACAAGTTTATAATTTTAAAAAATGAATAAATCTAGATTATCATTAGAATGCTTAATCTTCGGAATCCAAGACATTGCCATTATTATTATATCTGGATCTATAAATCCAAGACCAAATCTACTAGTGATAATCTAGATTTAGGTCTACTCCAAAGGCATTTAGATTGATGGACCTCATTCACCAATAGTAAACAAACAACATTTAGCCACTCTATCTCTTGTATACAAATTAAGATCTAATTTTAATACACAATGGCTATTATGATATCATGTGACAGTTTTTTTCATTGTTTTATTAATATCACGTGACTAAATGTTGTTTGCTTACTATTGGTGAATGAGGTCCATTTAGATCATATGTCATGATATAGTCTATATTACTATTACTAATGTCTATATACTACATACAATCTAGATCTAGTAGTCCTGAAGCTATACCAACAATACATCTACTAATTATTTTATATCTAGAATCTAGATCTAAGTCAAGTCTTTAGTCTAATAAAAATAGACAGTCTAAGACTCTATTATAGTCACAGTCTAGACCTAGATCTATATTTCTATATCTAGAATAATTCTAGATCATACAGAACAAAAAATGTCATATAGATCTATATCTATATTATATTACTACTCTAGGCTAAGGCAGTCATCTCTTGACTCTAGACTAATAATCTATTAGAATCTATTTTATAGAATTAATAGATTGATCTACTCATCTAGAGTCTAGATTCAAATATAATTCAATTATTTTTAAAAAGAAACACACACAATACCGTGAATACCTGATCGTTTAAAATGTTTTTATCTCAATCTAGCAGATCTAGATCTATACAGACTAGAACTAGCTCTAGATCTAAAAAAGAATATTTTGAAAAAGATAATAGAGATGCAAGTTGAAATGCAAATGGTGAAATGTGACAACATCAACAACTTGACTCTTGAGCAAGACTTAACTTCTTAAGACTGAAGACAACTGAACAACTCAAGACAAGTCACTTACATTTGACGCTAATCCAAGTAAACACAGTACAAAAAAGATGTTCATTGTAGATCTAGTGTCCATATCTGAAATGATTTGTAAATAGATCTAGTCTATATTAATTAATAACTGTTTAAATTAGGCAAAGATAATAGATCTGCAGTGGTTACATAAATAAATATTACACACAGAGTGACCAAGTGCCTGTGTTGCATCGAACCATACTCCTGGTTACAATATTTACCCTTAACCCGGAAGTCGTGTAACAGGTGATCGTGTTTGTAGGCGTGTCCAAAGTTTGTTTTTCAGTCGCCCGGAAAAAAAAAATGCAGGTAGGCAGTGGACGTTTTATCATCGTCCATGAAATGTGCTTTTAAATTGGACTTTTATATGTTTCGCCGCTTTGGGCTGTTTGGGGAAATGGTGGGTGTGAGAGAGGTACCGAAGGATAGGAAAATACTTGAGATAATGTGGACAGAATTGATTGACGTTTCTATTAATATTCAATATTTTTAAAAAACCTTTTGTAACGTCATTTGTTATTTTAATAACTTGAAGATCTACTACACTTTTACACAATGACGAGCACTTTTACTTTTACTAGAAGAAAAAAAAGAATGAGAAAACATCTTATTCTTAAATAGAATCGATTACAATGAGAAGTGTATTAAAGTGTTGAAAGAAATGAAACTTAAATCGTAAATCAAAGGAAGTTCAACTATTGATTTGATAAATACTTATATTTCAGCAACTGATGGGCAAACGTTCTAGAAACGGGCTATAAACTAAAAATAACAATTTTGACTGGCCGTAATTTTTTTTTTTATTAATAAAAAGTCAGAAATGTACGTGGCACACAAGAAGACGAAGAAACTGAAATGTTCATCCGTCAATCTATTTCAGACATAGCTTTCTCTAACTTTCCTTATTGAAAAAAAAAAAGCTGTTTACAGATATACGAAGATGCAAACATTGCCAGGGCCGAATTAAGACTCGATAAGGCTCTTGGAATAAGTTATTTGAGATATATCATATTTCCTATAGGTAAATCCAACACCGAACATTGCACACATTCTCTGAGAATAAGATATACATTTAGATAACTGTTTTGTTGTTTGTTTGTTTTCTTTTACAAACCTTGCAAAACTCTACTTTTAACACATTTAGCGATAATTTGAAGTTTAAAAGTTCAATTAATTAAAGTTGCTGTTATGCTTTAAAAAAATATGTTGTCTTATAGATTACAGACGTTACTTCAAAAAAAAGAGGATAATTACTTCCTACGCATTCAATTATCTAGCGGCACTAGGGAAGAAGAAGCACTTGTACGAATTGGTCCTATCATACGGAATAAGAAATAAATATTCCTCTATCTTTTTGTTTTTCTGAGTTGGTTCTTTCTTCTATCCACTCCGCACTCCGTAACTTACGATAATTTAAAAAAAGAAAGCTTTGTTTATTCGCGCTCCTTACGGAAGGATTATTTTTTTTAAATAAAAAATGTTGCTGAATCAATTTCGTAAGTAAACTGAAAAGATTAAAAATAGGATTTTTTTAAAAAATTAGGCCCTATTAACAAAGTTGTTTACAAAATATTTGCTTTTTTTTTTTAATTTAAAAAAATCAAGATGTCCTTTTTAATGAATCTCGAAAGAAATCTGTAACTGTTATTTTACAAACAACAAATAAATTTGTTTATATATTATACACGCAGCACAAGAAAGCAGATTCTGATAAAAGAAAATATCAAGGTGGATTTATCACTCTGCATCCGCGTTAAAAGTTCCCCTTTCAGACCTTGAGATCAATATGGCAGATGATTTAAAGTTAATCTTTTTCTGTGGCCCAAGGCTAACGAGATTCATGTTGCCAACACAACGTCCAACCTCCTTTACTTTTCCCCATTTTATGTAAGGTACCCAAGAGAGCTGGGCGGATTCAGAGGTTCCCAAAGATCCCAAAATTAAAAATCTCAGTCTTCACCAGGTTTCGAACCTCGGTTCGAAAGCCAAGCGCTTTACCGCTCAGCCACCGCGTCTCCTTGCATCTGCATTATCTGCATCATGCCTTGTTAAGTAAGTGTTTGGTAAGAGCAATAAAAATGTTTTCTTTTTTCTATGCTAATGTTATCATTGAAAGAATAATAGGCCTAATGATAAGACCTTTTTCCCCCATTCAAAAGCAAAGTTTCCTGTTTATCGATTATTCAACAATGTCATTGCTAATGCTGAATGAAGGCTTGACAAAATTTGGACCGAAAACAAGATCATTAAAATTAAAATCTTGTTACTTTAAAATCTTGGAGAGATTTGGCTATAGCTTATTATGACTGCATTATTTTATTGTTTGTTTAGGTAATTAAATGTATCATCATGGTATGCTATTTTGACCAATAGCAAGTTTTTGTGACCAGATTGCTCGACCTAAATTATATATTGCTTTGATTTTTTTCTAACTTCTTTTTCTTCGGTGTTGGAGTGTGTCTGGTTGCTGGGTTTGATTTTTTTTTGTTTTAAACTTCCAATGCATTCACAATATTTTGCAACACCACACTATCTTCGTTGTCTCGACTCTGCTTTCACACCTTGCTACTGATAAAAGCTTCATAGTAGACCTAAGTGTAGGCCTACGGTGTTTGTCTTTCTACCCGTTGTGAAGCTTGAAAGTCAAAAGAATTGGAAATCATCAGCCCTCGCCCGCGAGTAGGCCTAATACCCGCGATAAAAAAAAATGAAATAAATGTAAATCTAATTGTTGGTTGACTAGACGAAAAATTTAATATCGTTTGTAATAACGAGTAACCTTTTTTTTATTTCGATCAATGCTTTTAAGTAATGCATACACTTGTGAGGCGCCAGGCCTCTCGGAACGATAGGCCGTGGGCGGTCGTCGCCTACGCCTTGCGCCCCATTTAGTGCTCATGTTAAACTGGCGCAGAGAATAGAATTAATTATCAAGACTCGCAGCTCTTGGTTTAGTGACACAGCTTTTTTTGCTTCTCCATTCTTACAAGTCCCCTCAAATCATCCAAAACGACGACTAGTTTAAAAATCTATTTTTTAATGCTTTTCGAATACATATGCAAATTTTCACAAAGTGCCTTCATTGTACGTGAATTTTCTATGAGCCCTACATGCTGGAATTTGAGAATCGCTGTCTTATCTGCATATGATTGCTATTGATGTACGGTACATATACAAAGTTTTTTTTTTTTTTTTTTTTAAAGATTTTGTTTATTATCCTTTGCATTACTTGCTCAGTGCCTGCGTTAAATATGAACTACTGTAAGCGAAATTAAGAGATTCTAATTCTCGTTGCCTCATCTTACCCCCCCCCCCCCCCCACCGAGGAAACGTCTGTTAGTGAAGTCCTTTCACGGAGTGTGTCGGTCGCAAAATAGGAAACAGTTTTAAAGGAGCTCTTCGGGGTGCGCGACCTTTGACCTCTTAAATCTAGCAACTAAAGTGTCACAGGACCAACATAATAATAAGACCCAAACCCAGAATGGTTTCGAACATCAAATTTAGCGAGAAGTTGGAGGATCAATCCAGTGAATCCAAAGGCAGGGGGGGGGGGGAACCTTCTCAATGCCATAGTTATGGATTCAAATTATTTAGTGTTGCTTGTATTTTCAATAATCTCGGACCCAGCCATAGTTATAGAGGAGAGGTTCTGACATGCAGTAGGACCTGATAGATAAACTATGCTAGGTGTCATATTTGAAGTTGTTCCGCCTTGAAACGTGAAGCCCTTAACTTAGGTGTATCCGTTTTAAGCTAAAATAAGTAAAAATAAGTATTTGGGTAAGTAAATCCTTTATTTTCATACAATGGACTTTCCCCATATAGTATGAAAATAGATACGCCCCTGACAGACACAGGAAAAGTTTTTCTTTAAATGCTGTGTTTCTTGATTGAGCTTTACGTAAAACTTAATCATCGCTGTTGACATTTCGTTAAGACACTTGGTTTTTCTAATTGATGTTGAAGATAGCTCAAGTGATGTACTCTTGTTAATTGCTTGAACACTTTGAGTGTCCTTTCTTCTCCTAATTTTCGCTTCGCTGTTTATGTAATCATTCATATTTCGTTGTTGTCTTTTGTTGAGTGAGGGGTGGGAGGAGATGAGGACGGCTCGATTTTTTTTTATGACGTCATCAAAAACTGCGCTGGTTGATTTCCACCGTCTGGAATGTCTGGTACTGTCATCGTGAATGACATCATCACGAGACTAAAACTATAGGTTCATTGTTGTTGTTTTTAGTATCACCGGATGCGTTTAAATTATTATTTTAAAACACATGTCGTAAGGGCGATCCGAGAATGACATCATCAATAATAGCGCAACTAGGCTAACATCATGTGTCGAACATACCATCCAGTAATCGGCTAAAGGTCGTTTATCTCCTTACGCGCGAGGGTCACATTTAATGCGCTCATTTCTGGTAGAATTAATAAATAGGAGCTCAACCTTTCAATAAATTGAAGTATACGTCCGTACTTTATAAGATAAATTAATAGGCAATTATGAAATTAAAAAAAATAAAAATGAAAACTTTATTTTTTATAAAAATGCTAATGATTGTCATTTTAGTCTTACTAGTTCATTAAATATTTTTAAAAAATATTAAATCATATTTTTGCACATTTGTTTGGTTTTTAGATTTAAGTGCTAATTTTAGTAACAATAATTTTTTTTACTATTGCATGCTTATTTAGTCATCTCTACAGATGTGAGAATTGTCAGGGTTTTATATTACATATACTGCTGCTTGTCTCTCTTGTCTTGTTGTGTTTCTTAACTTGGTTCCTGTGGCTCACTAGCGGGTTTCTTGAATATTAAATAATACTTGCTCGATACTTTCTTGGTTACTCAATTTATAATTCATCGATACTTGCTTAACTCAAATACGAACACTTAATATACATCAACTCTAACTCCTTATATTCATGAATATCGATAATACTTTAATACTTAATAAAGCACACAATTATATCTCTTATGAAATAGTAATACACAAAACACCAGTCCATCAACTTATAAATATATTAATGCATAAATACCAGTCCAGGAAGTAAACGTCCAACCTTCCGGAACAGGGAGCAAGACCTTACTGACTTAACACACTCTCTCGCACATTCAACGAAGACTAAATCATTCAGTCCATAACACGTGCAACACTTCGCATTCATAACAAGGGGATATAACAATCATACTAAAATATTTTCAATAATCTCGGACCCAGCCATAGTTATAGAGGAGAGGTTCTGACATGCAGTAGGACCTGATAGATAAACTATGCTAGGTGTCATATTTGAAGTTGTTCCGCCTTGAAACGTGAAGCCCTCAAAAGTAAAGTAGCAATTATACATAAAACACTGAACCATAATCTTCAAATATAAAAACAAAATTTAATAAAATACTCTGAAAGACACAAAAATAAAGGCACATTCCTCGTCCCATATGCTAGGACAAATTTGTACAAATACTCCTTCTTCCCTAGTGCTATTAGAGCATGGAATGGGTTGCCTGAGCTAGCCAGAAAAACCAGTGACTTGGCAGAATTTAAGTCATTGGTTAATATGCATGACTAAATGCATGACGCGTAGGACGTAATCATCTTCTTTTTTGAAGTAACGTCTGTATTATATAAGATAAGAAGATAAGATAATATTAAAGTAACATTCTCGCCATACCTCTCCCTGACAAGAATATTATTATCTACATGGCAGGACAAATTAAAAAAGCATCGTAAATCACTCGAACACAGTTACCATCTCTTGAAGAGCTTTTTCATGAAAGATACCATTCCAAAACACTCACGATTCTTAAAAACAACCTGCACCCATTAAACCACTGTTACATCAGATCTGAACGAAGTGGTCGTCTCCTTTCCATTAGAACTAAAACTTACTTACTTAGACTTAGGTCCTCCGGCGCCGCTCGGCGCATTGGGCAGCAAGATGTCTCCATAAAGATCTGTCATTGGCAATGTCTGAAGCCTCCTCCCACCTGGTGTCCACTGTTCTGAGGTCCTCCATGATGGTGTGGCGCCAAGTAATACGAGGACGACTGTTTGCGCTTTCCTCGTGTTGGCCTCCATGTCATCGCAACTCTTGGTATGCGTAGTTCATTTTGTCGTAGAACATGTCCCGCACACCTCATACGAAACACAGTCACAACCTAACTAAGTGTTCGACTCCCAAATTGGCAAAGGATTTCCTTGTTTGAGAACCGATCTGTGTAACTGACTCCTAAAAACAGAAAGATTAAAAAACTCTTTTATCCCACTTTTCGGTCAGAGTGTTACAAGATCATCTGTCGTCATCGAGAAGTACATAAAGCGCTGGTTGTGAATGTGTAGGCCTATGTGTTTCGTGGGTGAATGCAGTTCGTATTTGCATTTACATTGTTATTGTACAGAAGTTACGCTGAGATGGGTATTGGTCAATTATAGTCAAACTGACTTACCATTTGATCTGACCAATACAAATGGTCTTATCTTGTAACGGCTCTGTCTGAACGATGTGCGGAAAATAAATAGGTCGCAATTGGGTTTGCGTAGTCACGTGAAACACTGCAGTCATCATTAATCTTCGGAACGGAAGACATTGCCATTATTAGTTTCATTGTAAATAAGCTCTTTTTTTTTTTAAATCAACCGCTGTCTTCGCACAGCTCTTTGGATCCACTGGCCCAATATCACCAAGCAAAAGCAACCTTCTAGGAAATGACTTTTATCTATTTCTTTACATTCAGGGGCGTAGCTAGGAAATTTTACATCGTTTGGGGACCGGGGGGGGGGCTTGGCCTCTTGGGGGCTTTTGCATTTTGCGTAAAATTTTATTTTTAATGTAAAAAACACTCATTGGGAAGCGCCTATCGAGGGCCCGGGGGGGGGTATTCAAATTCTCCTACCCCCACCCTAGCTACGCCACTGCTTACATTAACACAGAGTAAAACGTTATCTTATCCTTAACAAGAAAACAGTGTTTAAAATACGTTTTAAAAGAAACAAAGCTTAAAGAGTAGTGTATCAATTAGTTTGGATCAGTCATGTAATTAAATTTGTAATAGATCTAGAATCTAGACAAACAATACAAAATCATTTATAAAAATTTAAATGGAGGAACGACCGGAATTCCAACTAATGGTTCTAGCCTTCTCAGGCCAACACAGTAACCATTCTGCTAGTAGAGAGCTAAAATACTAGTGGGTTTTTTTTTTCGCGTAACAATTATTATAAAATAGGCTACATTATTCCAATCGCAAAATATAATGTAGTTATTAAATATTTAGGTCTTTAAAAGGAAATGATAGTCTTGCATTCAGAGACATTTATTATTGAAACGAAGCCATACCGAGTCTGGGTCCATCACAAAGACAAAGTATTTTGTAAGATAATTTCCCCCGACAATGCACTGCACCCACTAGATTTGACAGAGGTCTGGAATATAAAATTTAAAAACATCTTCTTCGGAACTTGAAACCCTTGATACAATAACCATGCGCTTTACCACTCGGGCCACCATGTTTTATAATTAGCAGGGTACACCTTTAAAACAAGGCAGTTTTGTAAGTCAACCTGCCTCTTTTACCTAAACTAAAAATACTACACGGTTGAGAAACTCAGTACTCGAGATATCTAAATATATGTGGATTTGGTCCGGATTAATTTCCCAACATTTTTTTTTTACTTGCTGTTATGTGTGCGTTTATATCTTATCTTGATATTCAAATTGTTCTCGTACGATCTACCCAACCAATCAGCTGTCAGCTGCTAACTTTATGAATTAAGCAATGTGTATTTTTTAA
This sequence comes from Biomphalaria pfeifferi, assembly GCA_030265305.1. Lineage (NCBI taxonomy): Eukaryota > Metazoa > Mollusca > Gastropoda > Planorbidae > Biomphalaria > Biomphalaria pfeifferi. Next base: position 5,589,171 of record JASAOG010000011.1, read on the forward strand.
TAAAAAAAAAAAAGCGTACAGGGAACTAATATGTTTGTTTTGTAAAATGTTTTACATGTTTCGGATGTTCCTTCAGAGTTGAAGATAATTACTTCCTAGTCCAAACCTCCCGCAGGACGACGGGGGATGGGAGCGGGCAGGGTTTGAACCCGGGACCATCGATAAATCTGAACGACAGTCCAGCGTGCAAACCGCACGACCAGGCAGCCATTAATATGCATTAAATAATGCAAGAGGGGAACTCAAAAACACTGTGGAGTCATACACTTCACTGCTTTCTCTGTTTAAAAAAGTGACAACGGGAATGACAACCTTTTTCCCGAACGATGCCGAAAACGGATCAGTAATCGAACCCTTAAACTTATCAATATTGTACAAATGTAGGCCTGTCACGACAGACGTGCTGGACGCGAGAATAAATCGTAGGCAATGGGTTGTAAGTGGCACAACTTCAAATAACTTAGCATTGCATCTATTTTCAATAATCTCGGACCCAGACAATAGTTATAGAGGATTAGGACTTGTTTACAGTGTTAGCTTCTCAAAGGCCTCTCTGCTAAGGGTGCCACTATGAGCATGTGGAAACATTAGTCATTAGGCTTACTATATGATGTATCGTTTGCAATTCTGTAAAAAAAAAATAATTAACGCTTTACCAGAAACTTTAGCTAAGACAAAAAATTTATCAGATCTAATAACAACAAACAATAGAGAAAAGAATACTTTTTAAAAACAAAGCTTATCTAACGGAAGGAACCGCTTAGTTTTTATCTGATTATTAAAGGGGTTTGTGGCCTCGCCTGCCCTCCTTTAAATCGGTCCTGGGTTGATGCAATCTCTTTTCCAACTCCACCGAGTCGGGCAACATATCCCAAAAATTAACATATATTATTTAAGACAAGTAAATAATTATACAAAGAGTGTGAGTTCTGTACGAATTTGTCCTTCTCCCCCCCCTTTCTTTTTTTTTTTTTTTTGCGGTTCAAGGGGATGCCCCCCCCCCCCCCCAACGCCTCCCCTCTCGTAGCCACCTTTGAGGACGAGTAATGGAGAAAAAAAAATGAATGAGAGAAAGAAAGAATTCAAAGAGAGGAACTTTATGTAAAAGAGAGAAAGGAAACAAAAAGACAAGTGAGTTAGATAGAAATATACAAAGAGAAAGAGAGAATGAAAAACACATTGTAGCCTACCCAATCTCTCTGTTGTGATATTTGTTCTTCTCAACTAAGGCCTACAAATAAATGAAAAAAAAAAAAAGGGAAGTCATACGCTGATTGCGCGCTATAATATTCTTATCTACAAAAACTTATCCAACAAATGTTCTTCTTATATCGTATATAAGCCTATTTAGGCCGCTGCTTTCTTGGAATTGTGTATTTGGAAATAATGAAGAAAAATGATTTGGGAAGGGAGGAAATTCAAATATTAATATTTATTTTCGTAATGTTTATTAAAGTGGCCTAATAATTACTTTTCTGAAAGAGTACATGCTTGTTCTTTTGTACCTCTGCCCACGGTATTGTATAAAACGCAATGCTCTGTTTTGCGTCTACTCTAGATTATATATATATAGATATAGGCTACAAAAACTTGCTGATCGAGTCTATCCAGAATCATAGTGCGGCTTTCGCTCAGGGAGATCCACAATTGACACGATTTTCTTTATCGTCAACTTTAGGAAAAGTCAGAGAGCAAAGAATGCCTTTGTACATTGCATACATCGATCTGACAAAGGCTTTTGATCTAGTCAGCAGAGACGGCCTCTTTAAAATCTTATACCCAAGCTGCTAAATATTATTGTCTCTTTCCCCCAAAATATGATGGGTACAGTATATTTCAACGGTGCCTGTTCCTAAAGTTTCAGTATAAACAGCGGAGTCAAACAAGGATGTGTCCTGGCCCCAACCTTCTTTAGAATACTCTTTTCAATGCTAATCCGCCACGCGTTTGACAAAGTCACCATATATCTTCATTCCAGATTCAATGGCAAACTTCTAAATAATGCTAGACTGAGAGTCAAAACTAAAATCAGAACCACCCTTACAAGAGATATGCTCTTCGCGGACGACGCAGCGGTAATGGCACAATCACAAGAGGAGCTTCAGTCACTAATGTCCTGCTTCTCTAAGGCTAGCAAAGAGTATGGCCTAACCATGCACGAAGACAACAAATGTTATGGGACCACCTGCTACAGCACCACCCTCCATCCTTATTGACGATAACAAGCTAGATGCCGTTAACGAATTCTGCTACCTTGGATCTACAATCAAAGGTACCTGTCTCTAGACGAGAAGATCAAAAAACGCATAGGGAAGGCAGCATCAACCTTCGCTAGACTCCGATCAAGAGTTTGGGAAAACCAGAAGCTCACCACAGCAGCCAAAATGGAGGTCTACAAGGCATGCGTTCTTATCACGCTACTGTACGGAAGCGAGTGGTGGACAAACTACACAAAACAAGAGAGAAAACTAAACTCATTCCACTTGCGTTGCCTTCGAAGGATCTTAAAAATAACATGGAAAGAAAGAGTGTTTAATACTGAGATCCTCGCGAGAACGGGCCTTCCCACCATCTTTACGGTCCTCGGGCAACGCCACCTGCGCTGGCTCGGACATGTTCGCCGGATGGAGGACAATCGCATCCCGAAAATCATTCTGCACGGCCAACTTGCGTCTGGTCGCCCCCACCTCCGTTACGTTGATGTGATAAAACGGGATTTAAAATCAGTGAACATTGATACTGACCATTGGGAAGACATAGCCTTAGACCCGCACTAGTTGGAGAGAGACGGTGAACAAGAAAGCTATGGACAGCGAGAAAACATAGGCCTCGATTCTTGAAGAAAAGCGTGCCACACGGAAAATGACCAGCTCCTCTACAACCAAAGCGAAAGCCACCTTGACATGCAAAATATGTGGACGGGAGTGTCTCTCCAAAATAGGGCTTCACAGCCATATGAAAAAGTGTTCGAGATGAACCATAGTCGTTTTACGACCGAAGGAGGCCAATGATGATGATATATAAATATATCTATCTTTGAAATAGCGCAATCTTCATGCTTACATCAAGCTCAGAGTGCTACAGCTCCATCTTTTTTGTAGACCATGGGGGGAGAATGCCTTTATTGATATTTAGTGTAAGGTTTTTCGTGCTACAATCACTATCAGTTCGGGTGGTGTCGAACTCGCCTTCCTTGATAGGTAGATGAGCGGTCCCAAAATAAAGGACCCATACTAAATGTATTGAATAGCATCTCGTGTTATGTTATTATTTGTTTTTTCATGTATTTCCATAGAGTTATCTTTCTTGATTCAACATTTTATGGCAAATAAACGTTACTCACGTGATAACACACTCTGACACTCACACCTCGTCACACCGTGAGCTACTACTATTATTGTGTATCACGTTAGAGATAAAGTTCAAGTCATCATTTCATTACCGTGTTCTTGTATCGTCTGCCAGCTTGCATCACATTCAAGGGACAAAACTACTAGTAGCTCACTGAGTTATCTCCCCAAAATGTTATGAGCATAGACATTTGTGAATATAGACTGGAAAAAAGAAATAACTTCATGTAACTTGAAAACATGTATATCTATTGTTGTCGGATTTCCAAATTCTGAAAAGTTGCATGATCTTCAGTCTTAGAGATTAAACAAAACTACACTGCTTTATAATAAAGTACACAAAATTGCAAGTAACAAATTTTCGTTTCATAAAACTCTCGGCCAGTCTATATTTATTTATGTCTATGATTATAGGTCACGACTTTCGCCCGAGCTATCTCCCTAGGCAGCCCATGTTTTTTAAAGTGTAATAATGTTTGCATATTAAGGCATATTTAATACTATCTGTAGCAGTGCAGCTGGCTCATTTACATTGTTAGTTGTAGAGTATCCTAGTAAGATTCTAAAATTAAATCGTCAAATAATAGTTATTAAAAATATAGGCCTATGCCAAACAAGCTGAGGCAGTTATCAAAGTTTGATCATAATAATTCTTGAAGACAGTGGTTATAAAACTTATCCATTAGCGGAACACTTCGCACATTCTCAATATTTATCGGAACACTTTGCTTATTATTTTTTTAGAGAGGTTAATGATGTGGCGGTCTACTAGTTAATTATTCTAGTAGTTACCCGGAACACCTATTCAGGTCTTGCGGAACACTAGGGTTCCACGGAAGACAGTTTGGGAAACACTGCTTTAAGATATTAAACACGAAGATGTAGAACCCAATCTCCTAAAGAAAATCTTGATGACAAAGAAATATAAGTAAATGGGACCAGTGGCGTTACTAGGGTCGGTGTCACTCGGTGCGGACTGCACCCCGCACCTGCCTAATGACGCCACTGAATGGGACCTATCTTGATAATTGGATGTCATCTGATGAACAGGTGGGGGAAACCTTGGTTGCTCGAGTGGTCTTCGCGCTGTAATAAAAAAAACAACTATAGGCGGCCATGTCTATGTTTGTAATATAAAAACAACACACTTACGCCTCCAGCAGAACATAGTTATTTGTGATGTAGTCTATGAATGGAAGCGTTCGATGAGCCCTAAATGCCTTCGATAGAGCTCTGAGGTCTCAGATCCATACAGAAGTGTGGTGAAAACCATTGCATTATTTAAAAAAAAAAACATAAATTAATACAATACTAAAATGGCAGACAAAAGAAAATAAAGCAAGCATAGGGGAGATAATGTGTATCTATTGATGTTCCGAAAATACAAAGAGAAATATTGAAGATAAAGTCACTTTTAAGGGAGATAATCAAAAGTCAACTCTCAATTTTTACTAGACCGAACAACATGTCTGTATTGTTTGCCTTGATTTTAAGAAAAGGCAATACTTAAAAGATAACATTGCCCCCACTCGGCAACATCTACGTCAGACTGGTCACAAGTGGTCAAGTTTTATATTTTTGAAAAATATACCTAGAGGCATATACAGAATATCTTACCTCAGGCAGACATAAATAAGAGTTATGAGTTTATTTGGATGCAAGAGTACAGTATCTTATCAGACGGTAGTCAGTGAAAGTACCAATTGGTCTCTTAGGTTAGGATAAAAACAAAGATAGTGGCTAGACATATTTAAGTAAAAACCTCCATTATAGATAAAGATAGTTGTTTTTTTTTTTTTGCATAGACCTAGTGAGGGGCGGACTGGGTGTCAAGATCGGCCCGGTCATTTCTATACAGTCAGGCCTATAAATTTCATATATGATGGACATCCAATTACAGACATGCCTGCCCTAAAATCAATACTAAGTTTCAGTATCGATAACTGTACACATGCATACAGTGAGCTCTATATTTTTATAAGAAATTTAGGTCTTATGTTGCTTTTTAATCACTCAGTGTGTAGCCCCTAAAAGGATGAAGCCCACTGCTAGTAGCACTGTCATTATTTCGGAAAATTAGTTATTTCACTGTGGAGAAATTTCTTTTAAACATGATGCTCAGAAGACCGCTTTCATAAAAAAACATTATAAAACTTTAAACAATTTAATACATAGTGGCATCCATGAGGTCCTTACGGTGGCCCTACCGGCCCATTCAGGTACCGGCCCACCGGGCATTTGCCCAAATGCCCATATAGCCAGTCCGCCCCTGCAAGTGACCATCCAGTGAAGAATTTAGAAATAAAATTGAAATGGTGAGGAGAATGTAACGGCTTAAAATTCTCCAAACATGATTAATTCATGATTTCAATGAATCTCAAGTTTTAAAAATATTATCTTCTAGCGACTCAACTCCGAATATCTTTTAATAATTTAGTGTCTCTAAATTTGATCACCAAACAGTGGAGTAGTGTCTTGAAACAATTAATGTTATTTGACGTTGACTTACCCGATTAGGCATGAACAACTTACGTACCGAATTGATGAGTAGAAATATGACATTTGGACTATAAGGGCGATGGCAATTGTTAACTCTTTCTCTCCGTAATTATTTACCAGATTCTGGTGGAATCAACGCTGGTATCGTCAGTTAGGAGAGAAAGAGTAAATATGGTTTTGTTGAGATGATAGATAAGAATACTGTCTTGTAATAACGGCTCATAAAGGGTATTAATGAACTTAGGGCTCAATTTATTGAGGGGGGGGGGTTGTTATGAAATCATGACCTAGGCTTTTGAGTTAGTGCTAATGCTGTACTAAGGAAGTAGGCCAGACTTGTGAAATAAGGTTTCTGCACGTTAGGCTAAAAAGCACCATGACACAAGAACCCGAGTAGTTTGTTAATGAGGGACTTTTCTTATCCCTTGAATTTGGATACATGGCGTGTCCCGCACAGTTAGCCTGGTATAGAAAAGGAAAATGGCGGAGGTCTTAGTGTACGCGGTCTCTTGCCGCGAGTCTGACCCACCCGTCAGACAGAACAGTGTACACTGTTCTCATTCAGGCCGGTGAAAGGGAGCTCTTGTTCACTTTGCCGGCCTAGAGTTCCAAGAGCCGAAGGCTCAACTCTACCTGACAGTTTCAAGAAGAAGAAGAAGGATACATTTATCTGTTACAAGAATGCTTCAAGTCACTCTCTTTTCACATTTTTAGTTTGTTTTGTTTTACATGCTTTGGTTGTTACTTCAAAATAGCCCAAAAATCACAAAAAGTACGTCCTGGTGGTGGTGGGGGGGGGGGGGCAGAGTTCGAACCCGGGACGACCCTTCAGTGTGCATAACACACGAATAGGCAGCCATCACGAGTTATGCTTTATTCTTTTAGTTATATCAAAGTAATGTGATAAACTAATTAAGGTTGTTATTGCATTGTAGATTTTTTGTTTTCCAAATTGAGGTTTCCTATAACCCCTGATTCTTCTTAAATGTAGATGTACCATACGTTATTGAATCTACGTTTGCATGCATGCGTTCAGTTTTATGCATATCATATGCAATCAAGTTGTGGGCCGAATAGTATGGTAATAATGCCAGGGCCGATTTTGACACCCAGTCAGCCCCTGATATCTACAACGTGTACTGGTTGTGCAGACCTTTATTTAACACTTTGTTTTTCTAAAGTTCAATTTAATTCTCCCTCCAATCTTAAAATGTTAAATTTCTACTTTTGCCACAGCTTACTGCAAGCTGTGTGTAATGTAATTTATAAGATAAAATTTAATTGGAAATAGTTAAACAAGGGACATAATAATTAAAAGTAATCTTACAAAATGCACTGGCACGTTAGCTCCACTTAAAAAAAAAAACTGCACTTGTAAACAGTATTTTCTAAGAGTTTCTTTTAAATTTAAAATTTTCTACCCCGTCACCGTTCCTTTTTTTTAAAAAATATTTAAATGTTATACAAAAGTCTGGGGGTGGAGCTAATAATTCAAACAAAGCCAAAAAATAAACAAAATGAAAAGATACTATTCTTAGAGAATAACACAGTTTATTATCTAGAATCTGTATGTCACAATTTTTTAAAAATGTATACCTCAGTTGTTAACTATATGTTACAGTAATTATTGTAAATAATGTTACCTATATGAAATAACACTTCCTTGACATGACCTTGGTATTGCATCATGGGACAGTATATTTGCTTACATATATTCATATTCAATGACCAACAAGTATTGAACAAACGTAAAGAACTAAGACACAAGAAACTAACTACTTTGTACTTACAGGTAAATCTACAAGAAAGAATGTACATTAAAGAAGATGTTCAGATATAATACAGAAAAGACCTTAGTCCAAACTGTTTGCATTTCATTTTCTTTAAACTACTATGGATCTTTGGGCGCATAGGTATAATGGGATATGAAAAGGCGGTCAGACTATCAAAGGTGGAGATTTCCATGGGAATACCCAAAAGACTAGTTAATTACTACACTCTCAAGTAAATGATAGCCAGCAACTACAAACAAGGCTCAACAAATGGGCATCAGAAAGCACAAGCTGAGATATTTACTAAGAAATATGGCCACTCCAAACTGAACATTATGAATTCCATCCCCCCCCCCCCCCCCCCCCCAGACATGCACTTTTAAATTTTCACCCATAATAAACTCCACACACTTGCACCTCTGTACACATTGCAAACACCTTTATGAAGCTGTCACTCCTAGTATCATAGCCTCTTTCAATACCCCAATTTTAGTAATTCATCAACAAGGAAGTTTTCTGTATGAGTAATAACATTTGGTGCTTCTGACCACTTCATTAAAGGAACAAACTTGACTTCCATTGCTACTATTATTATTTCTACTGGCCAATAAAAGACAAGCCAAAAATATTTTGAAATCACAACTGCTACATTGGAAACAACAATAACATAATCTGATAAAAATAATTACAAATATATAAGCTGATACACGAAAGTGAAAAAAAAAAAGAAATTTTTCTTTATAAAAGTTAGTCAAATGTATAGGACAGTTTTATGAAATCAGTTTAAATATTTCATAATTTCAAGCCAGAACCATAATTTATTTACACCAATGACTAACTGCTTGTATAGTACATAGCATTTTGTCTGGTTTATAAAATTTCATGAGGTAATTCTCATCATCTCATGGCTTTGCATAGAACATACATGAACGACATGACTCTATGACTCATAGATATAAACAAACAATCTATTTCTAACTCAAACAATGCTATCCAAAGTTATGTACAAACTATCTATCCAATGATCTACCATAATTTATATACACTAGTGACTAACTGCTGGTATAGCCTCCAGCATTATGTCTGGTTTATAAAATCTCATGAGGTAATTCTCATCATCTCATAGCTTTACATAAAACTTACATGAACAACATGACTCATAGATAATATAAACAAACAATTAATCTAACTCTAACCAAAACAATGCTGTCTCAATGCTATGTACAAACTATCTTTTAAAGGGTCTACCTTGTTCTCACAGATAAGTGAAATCTTATTTGAAAGAATATAAGCAGTTTCTTTTTTTAATGCTGGTAATTCAACACCCTTGAACTCAATGGGCCTCAAAAACAGGTAAACAGCTGCTATAGATAAAATTGTCTATACAAGAGTATAGAGACCTCAATTGACCCGACTTATATGAAGATTATTATTTTATAGCCTGAAACCTCCTGACCGACATCAAGGAATAGTGGTGGGCAGGATTCAAATCCAGGGCAATCATGACAACAGACTGAAGCACATACCACATGTCCATGCAGCCATCCACCTCTCAACATTAAAAGATTAATAGATTCTTCACAACTGATTAATATTTTTTTTTGCTTATTAATTGTTTCATTATATTTAACACAGACCTGAATTTTAAAAATTTATTTTAATTTGAGCATTTTTTTTTTATGTCATGGGAAAACTTAATAAAATAATCACATTTCTTTTCAAACACACACACAATATTTGTTAAAATTATTTTCAATACTTTAATTAACAATCAATAGGTGGAATAAATAATACTTCATATTCATATAGCCAAAATACATTCCAATACTTAAAAAGAAAGGATATGCAAATTGACATTATGTTTATTCACTTCATCAGTACGACAAATAATAAAGCAACAACTAAATTATAATAAAACATTTAATACAAACCTGTATAATCACACTGGGTGTATTTCATCCATTATATAAAGCAAAAAGTAACATAACTATATGTACACAATGACTTGAGACTTTGAAAGATTGTGGTTTTTTGCTTTTAAACATACAAACATGCTGTGGAGATTATTATACATTTTGGTTGATCTTTGGATCAAAATCTGGCAATAAAAATGTCAGATGAAATCACAATAAATATTTTTAAAACAAACAACACTAATAAATGAATATTTAAAAAAAAATAAATATTTGACAACTTAAAAAAAATATGGACATTTGATTTTTAAAAATTGTTTTTAAAAAAGTCAAAAAAAAAAAAATGGAATTGCATATCTTGGTTATTTATTTAATTAAAAAAATGTTTTCCAAAAAATGCAAAAACTCAGAATATAATTTGTATAAATCAACGTTGTGGGTAAAGAAGATGTGTTTTGTTTCTCATTGTTTTAGTAAACTATTTATCATTAGTTCCATTTTTAATTCAAGATTTACACAATATTACTCTGCCAACCATGTCCTTCCTAATGGATACTTGACATTTGTTTTATTCCTACTATATGTTCAAATAATATAGTAAAATTTTAAACATTCATATTTTATTTGTCATGAAAAAATAAAGAGGAAACAAAAAAAGGGCCAATATAAGAACCCAACACTTGTATTATTTAATACACACTATCCACTTATCTCATTACCCTTTTTACTATCAGTGAAATTTCAGTTTGAAATTAATGGTTCAAATATTTTTTTATTTTGTTTTTGACCTTTCACCTTTTGACTATGAAGAAAGTGTGAGCTAATTATAGGAATTGGAAGAGTTGTGCTCTGCTTCTGAACCAAAGGTCCAGGGCTCAAATCCTGGTGAAGACTGGGAATTTCAATTTTGGACATCTCTAAGTCCACCTAGTGTACCTCAAGTAAAGGTGATTGGTTGGTTGGTATGTTGGCCACACAACACCCTCATTTGCCATATACCACAGAAACAGATGACCTTTACACATCATCTGCCCTAAAGATCGTTTGGTCTGAAAGGGGAGTCGTTATAAATTTTATAATTATTGGACTTCAAAAATTGGTAGTAAGTCTTTGTGCAAGCATAAAACAGCCTTGTTCATTATTTTATTCAAAAACACAATTGGGCTTTATAGTGTCCTTCAAACGTAGTAAGAAAACTAAATCATTAAAATAAATCTTTAAGTAGTTTATTAACTTAATAGCAGTGGGCAGTTAATTCAATTTAAAATATATATTACAAATAAAAGAAGCCCCAAAATAATGCTATGCTAATTATTACACATTTTCAACAGCAAACATATCCATTTAGAAATGTTTAAATTCTCTCTCTTCTTATTGCAGTTTAATTTACTTTAAATGATAATTACTCCAACCTTATTGTAACTACATCACAGTGGAAAGTGATCAATGATCACTACAGATCATTGTCTCTGAAACTAAAGAGTCAGATGAGATTTTAGATTTATTTTCCTATTTAAAATAGCATTAAAAAAAAAAAAACATTTTAAAAATATAGTTAAATAACAATAAAACACATTGTTTCCTTTAAAACAAATACTCATTTTAAAATGGAAGCATCATCAAATGAAACTACTCAAAATATCAGCAGCTGCCTGTTTTTCTCTTATCAACATGGTCACTCCATGAAAGACATCATCTTCCCCTGAAAGACATCATTTATCTTCCCCTGAACCTAGATTCATGAGCTTTTCTTTCTCCTTTTGCATGAAGGCCTGCAACACATCCACACAGTTTTGTCTGTTAAATCTCTTGGCATCATCAATAGCCTTGTTCATTATTTTATTCAAAAACACAATTGGGCTTTATAGTGTCCTTCAAACGTAGTAAGAAAACTAAATCATTAAAATAAATCTTTAAGTAGTTTATTAACTTAATAGCAGTGGGCAGTTAATTCAATTTAAAATATATATTACAAATAAAAGAAGCCCCAAAATAATGCTATGCTAATTATTACACATTTTCAACAGCAAACATATCCATTTAGAAATGTTTAAATTCTCTCTCTTCTTATTGCAGTTTAATTTACTTTAAATGATAATTACTCCAACCTTATTGTAACTACATCACAGTGGAAAGTGATCAATGATCACTACAGATCATTGTCTCTGAAACTAAAGAGTCAGATGAGATTTTAGATTTATTTTCCTATTTAAAATAGCATTAAAAAAAAAAAAACATTTTAAAAATATAGTTAAATAACAATAAAACACATTGTTTCCTTTAAAACAAATACTCATTTTAAAATGGAAGCATCATCAAATGAAACTACTCAAAATATCAGCAGCTGCCTGTTTTTCTCTTATCAACATGGTCACTCCATGAAAGACATCATCTTCCCCTGAAAGACATCATTTATCTTCCCCTGAACCTAGATTCATGAGCTTTTCTTTCTCCTTTTGCATGAAGGCCTGCAACACATCCACACAGTTTTGTCTGTTAAATCTCTTGGCATCATCAATAGGCATGAAATTCCACCTGCCAAACAGTAAAAAAAATCAAACATGACCAATGGAGGTACTTAAAATTTACCCAGTTTCATAAGGGGGAAACATTGGCTGAGTGGTTAAGCGCTTGGCTTCCATGCCTGAGGTCCTGGGTTCGAAGCTCTGTGAAGACTGGAATTTTGAGTTTTGGGATTTTGTGGGCGTCCATGAGTCCACCCAACTCTGACTTTAGTTGGTGGATAGTAAAGGCAGTTCGTTGTTGTACTGGCAACATGACACCCTGCTCATTAACCATTGGACAAGAAACAGATGACCTAAACATCATCTGCCCTATAGATCGCAAGGTCTGAAAGGTAAACTTTTACTTTACTTTACTACAAGAGGAAGAGTCAGGGATAAACCTATCTAATAATATAGATACTACTTCAAAAGAGAAGATAATTACGTCCACCCATATCCCTGTATTAATCTAGTCATTCATGTTAATCAGTAACCGAAAATCTTCCAAATCGTTGGTTTTCCTAGATGATTCAGGCAACCTATTCCAAACTCTAATAGCACTAGGGAAAAAGGAGCACTTGTACAAGTTTGTCCTAACATAACTTAATTAGTCAAAGCATTAGAAAAATATAATATTAAAGTAGCTTCTTGTTTTAATCCCTTGTTGGAAACTTGTAAAAGAAAATTTAACTAAAAAATTATCATTTAAAATTTATGATAAAAAAGACAAGATAATTTTTTTAAAAAAAGGTGAAAAAGATGCTGATAGTAAATATATTAGTTAACCATTATAAGGAGTATATTGTTTTGCCCTGCATTGATAATAACATATATACTGACCATTATTTTATTTCTAACAAACTAGTTGCTGGCATAGCAAAGTAAAATTATAAGACCAAAACACTAGAATGGCTGTCTGGTCATGAGATATGCCATTTGATTTGAACAGTGCCTGCCACCATTTCTGGTGTCCTGCAACAGGTTTGGTCTAGGATGTAATAATCTTCAATTTGACAACTTCAAACAACAAATAAAAACAATAACAAATATGCACTTTTCCCTTAAAATAAATCACATGTCATTTAATTTTTAAAATGTCATATTACTTGACATGTCCTAATATACTTAACTTAAAATTTGAATGCATTTATAAAAAAATATCCTACTGAACTCAACTATATATGTGTGTATAAAAAAACAACTTTTTTTTTATTTGTGAAGACCCACCTGTCTTTTAGTGTTGGCGAGCAGTTGCACTTCTCAAGCAGGAACTTCACCACAGCCAGGTGCCCCTCGGCTGCAGACACGTGAAGTGCTGTCCTGCCATCATAATCTGCCTGACTCATGTCCATTCCCATCAATGCACACCTGAAAACAGAGGACATTATTATAGATCAAAATAAGATAGAAATGAACAAAATAAAATCAACTCAGAAGACCCATTTCTTAAGGTAAAATATCTATACATAGATTTCATAGGTCCGACAAAAGCAATCAATATGCATATGTATTTTTAGAGAGTATTTAAGACTTGTGAAGTTTATAAACTAAAATTAAATTTAGCTTACTAAGACCTTCCTACAGGGAACAGTGCCAGGAAAAAGACAGAAATTGATGAGAAGACAACAAAAAAGAATGGAAAGAGATTCTATCCAAAGCAAAAGACAGAGAGGAATGGAGTAAAATGGTTGACATGTGGTGCCTGGTTCAAGGGACAGGTCAAGCTGAAATCTGAATAACAGGTTGACTTCTTGTCTTGTTTAAAAAAGGATTATATCTGATTCTTAAGAAAAAAAAATAAAACAACACTGATATTACTATTCCAAGACATAAATTTTCAAATCTAAAGTATATATTCCTTCTAAATTTCTAGATCAAGCTTCATGAAGACTAATATCTATGTCATAACATTTAAGGATGACCATTTACAGGTCAAAACTTCTATTTCCATTGTACATTTTTAGTTCAGGATGCATTTAGTAACTAATAGCCTAAGACATTCAATCATAAAAAGCATTGCATTGGCCAATCGATGTAATAAGAAACCTAAGGATCAGAAAAACTTGTATACCTTCTTATAGCCGTGACGTCTCCGTTATATGCAGCAAACAACAAATTGACTACCAGGTTGGTCTGTGTGTCAATTTGCAGTATACGTGGGTCCATCTTCTTCTGGGTGTGTCTCAAGTTGTCATAATTGTGAAAATTGAAAGTCTTCACCAGATCCTGTAATATTTTAAGTACTTAAAACACAGATACACACTAAGTCTAGGCTAAAAGCTACTAGTCTGCTACTTGAATAAAAAAATTCTTTAACCAAGAATTTTACTGAAACAAAGGATTAATAAAATTTATTGGTAATCGAAAAGAATTTTTACCTCACAGAATTGGATACCACGACAACTGTTTCCATAGTGATCTAATGGAGGTGACCACATAAATATTCCCATCACATTAGGCACCACAAGCATTATACCCCCTGACACTCCAGATTTGCCTGGCAGACCCACCTGGTTGTTCAAATACAACAAGTAAAACACTTTGAAACAAGCAAAAATAAAAGACTGTAATCAATAAATAAATAAAAACTAAGAAATGTTAGATAATTTGTATTGAAATTCAATCATAAAAAACAATGGTATCTAAACAGCAATGAAGATTGGATTTAATCTTGAACTAAGCAACTTGCCTACCAATATTGAATACTTTTAACAAAACATGTATTTCTATAGAGCATTTTACTGGGAAATGCTTCTCACCCTCAACGTGGCCCTAGGGTGGAAACAGTAATTAGAAGAGAGGATTAGGCTAACAGGGAAGCAAAACAGAACCACCATTGGGGTGCCTAAGGATTGAGTCCATTGCACTGGTTAGGATGAAAGAAAGCCCCAACACACTTATCACTATCAATACACCATTCCTCAAGGGGCAGATGTGGAAGAGAGAATGAACATGGAGGAGTTTCCCCGGTGGGCTCGGCCTTGGCCTTGCTTCCAGCCTGAGTGTCTTGGGATACAAGCTATCAGTAATAGGGATGTATAAATGTACATCTGGTTTAATCTTTCCTACACAGCAGACAGGCAGTTGGAGGCGAGCTTCTGTAGACCTAGAGTTTCAAGAGTCTTAGACTGAACTCTTAGGGCAATCACGAAGAAGAATAAAGTGTATTATCATTGATTTGAATCAAATATGTTGTAGATTTTATTGTACTTGTTTTTTTTTTAATTCAATTTCCAATAAGGATCAGTAAAGCAGTCTTACTTGCTCACTTGGTCATAAATGTAAATCAACTATTTAAATCTTACCTTGAACGCAAACTGGCCAGAGTAATCATACATGCCGCAGGACAACATCAAGCTGAGAGTATCTCGGATGCAGTAGGGCTCCAGTATTTTGACTCCAGTGATTGGACAGATGCCCCCATTGGCCAGAGTAGCAGCAACAACAGCACCTGAATCACAAGTCATCTCCACAGAACACAACTGTAAAATAACAAGACTGTGATTTTGCATTCTCTTCTAGATTTAGTCAGCTGCTTTGCTTTTAAAACTCTTAAGCTACTTTCATTTATTCATTGAAACCCTCTAATTACTAGTTCAGATAATAAAGTAAACACATTAATGCTGGTACTTAATATTAACAATATGGTCTTTTAAGGGGCTTATTTACGGAGCAGCTTGAAGCAACACTACAAAATTGATAAAAGTGCTTACTTCCCCTAGCTTACAGAGCGCCTCAGATGAAAGGAATCAAACTCACCTGAAAATAAAAGTCTAACAGCTCATGTAGATTTGTTCCTTTGGGAAAACACTGAAAAATAAATAGAAATATAATTTATGAATGATCTCTGAGTAATAAAGGATAACTCCTAATCTCTTAGTCACCTCTACACACTCATACCTGTTTCTCCTTGAGGTAATAGCCAATGGCAAAGTTTCTGTCTGCTGTTTGCCGCTCTGAGAGAAAGCTGAAAACATTATTATAAAATGTGAGCAAGGATGGAATCACAAATACTTTTAATAATTTTTAAAGACCCCATTTTCTGAGAACATTGAAGTATCAGAAGAAATGATTTTCATATGATAGTTACAATTTTTCGTAGAAATGTCATTGGGACAAAAGAAGAAATCATCTTACATTGAGTTGTTGAAGGAAACAAACTCATTCCCAGCCAGCTGTTTCAGCCTTTGTTGATTCTAAAAAAAATGCAACAATGATAAGTAGTGTTATATTTAAAAGTGAGAAATGATAACGATTATAACAACTGAATGGTCAAAATGGAATGAAGAAAAATTGGTAATAGATCTTTAGTTGTTTTTTGTTTTGTTTTTAGCTTACATAATCAAACTTGTCGGCCATGTTCATGCCTTGTTTGAGCAGCGAGCAGATCACAACTGCACCAGCATTCACCATGGGATTGTGTGGTCGATCTGTGAAGCACAAGTTCAAAGTAAAACATGATCATTTACAATATGGAAACTTCAGGACAATAGTACAAATAATGGTAAAGAATGTTATGTAAAAACTAATGGACTATTGTTAGAATTAAAGTGGTGAGGGTGGTGTGGTCATGTTGTAGAAAGCTTGGCTAAAGATTCTCATATTGCAATTATGGTGAAGGCTGAGACTCTGAATAAAGTATTTTAGATACATCTTCAGTGGAATCATGACATTTTGATTTGTTGTGTAAAGTAATGTCAATCTATGACAGTCACAAAAATGCCCCCATAAACCAATGATCCCAAGACCAGGAAAAATTTACATGTCCCATGGTGTCAAAAAAAAAAAAAAAAAGGAAAACTTATGGCCACAAATGTCCAGTAATTAACCATAAAATCTCATATTTTATGGGAAATGATGGCACCAAATTAAAATTCCAAGGTTTTAGTCTCTGAGGAGAAAAATGAGGATGTATGACCAATACTTTTAACTGCACAACATCTATCATCAAAGAGAAAATAGCAGTTCACTGATCACTTAGTATTGTTATACTTTATAAGCTACATCAACATTATATACAAGAAATGTGCACTACCTTTTTTTTTTCAGACTACATAAATACCTAGCAAAAATTTTTAAACAATTTCAGTGCTGTATTAGTCTCAGGGTGTAACTTCACTAGCAAGGACTAGTGTGGCATTACTCTCAGCAAGTAACTTAGTATATGGTACTAACTTTGTAACCCTGACGTAACCATATAATACAATTTGGTCATTATTTATGAGTTTATAAGTGACAAAGTATGTTCAATTTTGCGATTTTTCAATAGTTATAGATTAAATTTAAATTAAAAAAACAGGATAAATATTTCAGCAAGTTGATTTTTTTAATGAATTTTTAATATGTAATTTAATAAAACATTTTTTTTTTTATATTTCATTTTATCTATTAAACTTTTTAACATATTCATTTCCAATTTTAAAAAAATAAATTAGCTCTTGCAAATATTGGTCTGACCCAGAATAGTTATTTTTTTCTGTAAAAAAAAAAAAAAAAGCAATGAGAGAATTAAAGAATAGTAACAACCAATTTTGCAGTTTTGGTTGGAGCTTGTACTTAAAAATGTTTAACTCTCTTCAACTAAAAAGTACAGACTCAAAACTCATGCAAGGGTATTGAAAAAAAGTAAAGTAAACTTACTCATTGGATCTAAGCCAATGGTGTTGAAAGCTTTTCCACTGGGCTCCTGACCGACATATTGGTGCACCACAGCAGGGCCAAGCTCATCCAGCACCATAGCATAGGTCAATGGCTTGCTCACAGATTGCAAACATACAGGCTCATGAGCATCTCCAAGGGCATATCTTCAACAAATGAAAACAAGCAAAAATATCATAAGAACGCAGCAAAAGATTTTTGTAAAAAAAAAAAAAAATTAATTAAAAAATAAAGTGGATGAGTTAGCCACAAAACATCCTTGTTAATTGTGGACCAATGAAATAGATGACCTTTATGTCATAAGCCCCAAGACCACTAGGTCTCAAAAGAAACTATACTTCTCATTTTAGAAAACATTAAAATAAAAAGCACAATTTACTCATCTGAACCCTGAAACTCTTTTAATCTCTTCTGAAAGGTCTGAAATGTCAAATGTAGATTACTATTTTACCCTATGTTTAATCTTAATCAGGCCATGTTTAGGATGGACCTGCTTTATGTTTAACCCTATCCTTCATTCCTAACCTTACCTCTGGCCATCTACTGTACATATAGCAAGTCCCCAACTCTCTGGGTTGAAGCGAGTCAGCTGTGGGATGTAACTGGCAAGCTGAAATAGAACAATACCCACTATAAAATAGCTTTTTTCCCCACATTTTTATATTTTATTTCAAGCTATTGCAGCAAAAGTTGTCTTGTTTCAGCAGTTAGCATAATGTGGCTAGAACAACATCCAACTTTATCCCTGATCAAACATTTCAGATGCTCGCTAAGAGCTGGGTAGACAATAGTTCATATTCAAAATATGAATTCAAAATTGAACACGGAACCTTTAATTTGGTGGAAACCCCTCATCAAAATGCCTCATAGTGAGATAATAAACTTTAAGAAAAATGTAGGTAAAATATTTTTACGTTTACTCAATGAACCAAATATACAAGTGTAATGAATTAGAAAATGTCCCTTGCCTGACCATGGGTGTTGGCCTTTGCTCTCCAGAAAATTTCGTCGATCCTTTGAGTAAACTGAACAAACTCTGGTATAATGAACTGGTTCTTGAAGGCTTTGGCTATTAACACAATATTTTCTGCTATGCATCTGAAATACAAACGAAAATTGTATGTTAAAAGCAAAAATAATGACTAAGTAAACAAGAAATATATGCCATTTTACAAATTGGCTTAAGTAAAAGAAGACCTTCCTTCAGGGAACAGTACCAGGATGAAGAAGAAGAGGAAGACAAAGCGATGGGAAGACATCAAAGAATGGACAGACCTGTTAGTGAACAAAATTCTATCCAAGGCAAATGACAGAGAGGAATGAAGAAAGAAGGCTGACAGTTCTTGTATTGAGCCCCAACAGTCCAACAGACTAAGAGGTGAAGGTGAATCGAAGACATTGCCATTATTATTAATGAGTATTCATCAATGGCAGTGCTTCCTGGTAACTGAAGCTCAATGAGATGCTTTATTCCTAGAAGAGTAAACAACTGTCGAATTTAATAAAAACAACAGATGTGAGGGCTACAACTTTTAATCAGGAATGTGTGATAACCATGAGGTCACCGCAGCACAATGAACCCCTAACATCTGCCTCATAAACCATTGGTCACATACACAGATGGAAATACTGTATCTGCTTAGAGCAGACCTAAAACTAAAATGAAAATTAATCAATGTCTATTGCTGTCATCATTTATTGCTGCAGTAATAATCATTAAGTTCAGCTTTTGTAGAGGGATAATAACTATAATCTTCATTATCCGTGAGGGCATTTGTTTTACAATTGTGCATTACAAAAAACAATACATGATTAGAGCAAACAATCTATTCAGTGCTAAACAAAATTTTAGCACTGACCTAGAGACATCATCTGTTGAATTATTACAAATATGAAACAATGATGATGAAATAAAAAGAATATATATATGATAATTACTTACTAGTGCTGTATGTTAAAGCAAAAAATTATCCTTGTTTAAATTTTAACATATGCCCAGCTGCACACAAAATGAGGAACTTAAGAGTAGAGAAAGTCTTGTCTTGATGCTCACCTTTTTTTTTTGACATACATAATAATAATGATAATAATACTTATAATAAAAGATGCAACAATCGTTCATATATAAAATGTAATATTAAGTGACTTCATATGTAAGGTCAAGACATTAGACATCCCCAATGACTTGATTTACAAAGTAATGTTGATTTCTATGTTCTCACAGGTTCCTTATGAAATGAAGATTATGTTCTAGATAAAAATGGTCGGGTTCGAACCTGAGACCATTGAGAAGACAGTCCAGAGCACATACCCAATGGCCAGGCAATCATCCTTAAGGGCACACTTCTCTTAAAAGGATTTTTTAATGCATACTTAGAGTTTAGTCTATATTATATACAGATGTCTACTCAACTTTCATTGTAAGTTAAGACTTTAAAAAATATAAATTTTTGCATCATAAAAAAAAAAAACAGACTTACTCTCGAAACGTCTCTTTGTCAATAAAAATGTTCTGAACGGAGTCAAAGTCTGTGATTTCGGTTTGGAGGCTATTCAAGTTCTGCATACATTCTTTTAAACGCGGGTCCGTGTCTCTCAAGCCAGTACTTTTCAATGCCTGAGAACAAATATATATAGAACTGACGTCAAGGCAGGTCAAAAGAAAACAAGAATGATTAGACTGATGTCTCATTTTATATGTGACATGAAAGTCCTCGCCAATGTTGTCTTCTTAAAGCGAGAGGTATCAAGTTGATATTGAATTCAATAGCATGAAAAACAAGATGATAAAGGGAGTTTGTGTTGTGTAAACTCGCATGTGGCCCGTGGGGGTCAGGGAGTCAATCAATGAATTGCATTAAAAAACTCGTACATAAACAGAAAAAAAAAATGAATAAAAAACATTTTTCATTGTTTAAGTTTTTGTATAGGCCTATACGATTGCACATACAACAGACTTACGAATACCTAAAAATATTATTAATTACAAGACCTGTCAAGTGTATCTTCTATTCATTACAAGACCTGTCAAGTGTATCTCCTATTCATTACAAGACCTATCAAGTGTATCTCCTAAACATTACAAGACCTATCAAGTGTATCTCCTATTCATTACAAGACCTGTCAAGTGTATCTCCTAAACATTACAAGACCTGTCAAGTGTATATCCTATTCATTACAAGACCTATCAAGTGTATCTCCTAAACATTACAAGACCTATCAAGTGTATCTCC
Organism: Biomphalaria pfeifferi; assembly: GCA_030265305.1. NCBI lineage: Eukaryota > Metazoa > Mollusca > Gastropoda > Planorbidae > Biomphalaria > Biomphalaria pfeifferi. The sequence goes on from JASAOG010000011.1 coordinate 5,610,100, forward strand.
TATTCATTACAAGACTTATCAAGTGTATCTCCTATTCATTACAAGACCTGTCAAGTGTATCTCCTATTCATTACAAGACCTGTCAAGTGTATCTCCTAAACATTACAAGACCTGTCAAGTGTATCTCCTAAACATTACAAGACCTGTCAAGTGTATCTTCTATTCATTACAAGACCTATCAAGTGTATCTCCTATTCATTACAAGACCTGTCAAGTGTATCTCCTATTCATTACAAGACCTGTCAAGTGTATCTCCTAAACATTACAAGACCTGTCAAGTGTATCTCCTATTCATTACAAGACCTATCAAGTGTATCTCCTAAACATTACAAGACCTATCAAGTGTATCTCCTATTCATTACAAGACTTATCAAGTGTATCTCTTAAACATTACAAGACCTGTCAAGTGTATCTCCTAAACATTACAAGACCTGTCAAGTGTATCTCCTATTCATTACAACACCTGTCAAGTGTATCTCCTAAACATTACAAGACCTGTCAAGTGTATCTCCTAAACATTACAAGACCTGTCAAGTGTATCTTCTATTCATTACAAGACCTGTCAAGTGTATCTCCTATTCATAAAAAGACAGGATAGCTGCCTGGTCGTGCGGTTTGCGCGCTGGACTGTCGTTCGGATTTATCGATGGTTCAAATCCTGCCCGCTCCTATCCCCCGTCGTCCTGCGGGAGGTTTGGACTAGGAAGTAAACTATTTTCAACTCTGAAGGAACATCCGAAAAATGTAAAACATTTTTAAAAAACATTTTACAAACAAGGCCTAATGACCTATCAAGTGTTTCTCTTATTAATTACAAGACATATTAAATGCATCTCCTATTCATAACAAGACATATCAAATGTTTCTCCTATTAATTACAAGACCTATGAATCTCCTATTAATTAAAAGACCTATCAAGTGTATCTCCTATTAATTAATAGACCTATCAAGACATTATCAAGTGTATCTCCGATCTTGCTGAAGCATTTCCGGAAAGCTTATTATAAAGAGATAAAACTTGTCAACTACGAATTTGTCAGCCAGGGACTATCAGACCGTTTGAGAATTCCTGGTCCTGCTATTTCATATAGGCAAACAACAGATTTCTTGATATGAACACTCGTGTCAGTTGACAATTTTCTAAAAAAAAGCCAACATGTCCTTCAGATGACCTTCGAGATCAACCAAGCGAGAAGAGAGCAGACGATCTTGAACCAAGTTGCCACGAAGTAAAAAAAAAAAAAAAAAGAGGGTCAATGCTATGACGTAAAGGCAGAATTTACGACCAAAGAAAAAACTAAATAAGGAAAAGAAACGGGAGGAGAGATAGTCTAAGAACAGAAAAAACATTTTTAAAAAAACCCATTAAACCCAACAATCTGTCTAGTAAATAAAACCGTTTTCTTTTTGTTTCATTTTATTTTCATTCCTACATCACTTCTATACGCTAACACTCGCTTAGCCGGCCACTGCTCTTAAATAACCACCGTACTCGCAGATAGACTTTTCTGGGGGGGAGGGGCGGGGGGGGGGTCGTCATCTTGGTCATTTAATTAAAATGTGTTATTTGAGTCAAAGCCGTTCAGTGCGTGCGCGCACATTTATAGTTCATTAATTATCTGATTAAAGTATTCCATAACACGCTCAAAAAACGATCTCTAAATTAACCTTTTTTCAAAATAAAATTTATACCAAGAAGCCAGTTCCTCATTCAAGAAATTCAATCATCGGTCCCTGCGATACTTTGGATAGGGAACCACTGATTTAAGACCCAATCACCCGGGACAGCGCGCCGGTGACAAACTATAATAATGTTTTATAGTTTATGGCACAGTATAAAATGTTTATGGTTTATGGCAGACACAAACTATTGAAAGTCCTTGACATTGTAATAATACATGTAACCAACACAATTCTAAGAGAAGCAATTCTGCTTCAACTGCAGACGTGAATCCCAAAATTGACCACATTATTATGGATACTAACAAGACAATGGAGCATGACTACTTAAAAATGTTGTAAAATGTTTTACATGTTTCGGATGTTCCTTCAGAGTTGAAGATAGTTTACTTCCTAGTCCAAACCTCCCGCAGGACGACGGGGGATGGGAGCGGGCAGGGTTTGAACCCGGGACCATCGATAAATCTGAACGACAGTCCAGATTGCAAACCGCACGACCAGGCAGCTGTTAAGCTTTAGTTAAACCATAACTAGACTAGGCAGCCAACTGTTTGGGGAGAAAAAGGGGGGATGGAGGATAAAAGTGATGGTATGTCTGGTTCATAGGCGTAGCCCCCCCCCCCCCGACATTTATATATACACATATATATGTATGAGACTAGGTTATAATAATCATCATCAAACTCCATTAGAGTGAGGGCTTGAGAGGCTCAAATCCTCTCTTGCAAAAAGCCCTGGACAGAAACCCTGCTGTCTTGCGTAGTGCATAAATGTCGCCATACAGGTCGAGAATTTTTTGGGTTTCCCAGACCTGTCGAGACGGAGATCAGCAAGTCTGGGGCAGTCAAACAGAATATGAGGCACGGTTTCCTCTTCTTCCCCGCAGCGGGGGGCACCGTGAATCAAAAATTTGGCCATAGCAACGAGAAATATGAGCCAACAGGACAGTGGCCTGTCCTGCACTGTGCTATAATAGCTTGCTCAGGCCTGGACAGCCTCCACCACGGGGAAGTGCGGTCAGGGCGCCTCATGCGCTCCCAGACTCCACGGGATTTCTGGGACTTGTCCATGCACTCAAACCACTTTTCCATTTCTGTTTTTTTTTGTATTATAGCCAGGGCTTGATGATAGCTTACTGCCTGATCAGTGGGTGGAATTTGCCCTCCCTGGTGGGCCAAAGAGTCTGCAATTGTGTTGCAAGTCACACCTGTGTGACTCGGTACCCACTGCATTATTACAGGGGTGCCATAGCGTTGTTTAATGTTATGTGAAGCCATGATGACAGTGTTGATATTGGGGGGCCATGGTCCGGGGCTTTGCAAAGCCTGTAGTACAGATTTTGAGTCAGTGGCCACAAAAATCTGTGTTGCCCTCAAATGTCCCTCGCCGAGTTAAGAGTCAATGACTTTTAAGGCTTCACAGACTGCCATGGTCTCCGCATCAAAACTGCAAACACTACCACATGGTCCAAAGATTTTGACTGTGTAAGAGCCAAGAAAGTCGATGTAGGCTTCATAGCCTGCTCTTCCAGAATCTATTGATGCCGACCCATCATTGTATGCAAAAATAGCACTGGGCTTGAAGGTATTAATGGTCTCCAGAGCTAGGATTTGAAGGTCGTTAGATGAACGGCTTTGCTTAGTGGCATTAGGGTCTACTAATTTCAAGCGTATGTCTGGGGTCGTTGAGCGACACCAAGGGGAAGGGGATGAAAGCGTTGAATGTTTTGTCGGTTGGTGGAGAGGCCAGCTTCATCAGATAGTCTAGTGGCATGATGCATAAAAGACTGCATCTGGATACGTCTTCTGCATCTCCAACCATCCACTAGTTTTCTAGCTGGGAAGTATTCATCCAGCCTTTTATACCGCTCATAGCAGGTCAGTACTGACCTTTCCCTCCTAAGGTTTAGTGGACCTATATTAGCCATTATTTCAGCCGCATTTACTGGACTTGTCCTAAAGGTTCAACAGACAAATCTTAGTGCTTGGGACTGTATTTTATCAAGTTGTTCAAGAGCAGTCCTAGAGCCATAAATTTGCACAGGTAGGCTGTAGTCTATCTGTGATCGGACTGCTCCTAAATACAGGGATCGGAGCATGTCTGCTCGGGCTCCCCACTTCGTGGATGCCAGCTTCCGCACAATGCAGTTTCCTTGAGGTCTTTCTTACAACATCCTGGATGTGCTCACACATTTTTAGTTTGCGATCTAAAGTTACACCAAGGTACTTGGGTAGCTTTTCCATGCTGAGAGCCATGCTGAGACCGTCTTGGAGGTGTTTATTTCTAGCCTCCACTTTTGTGTGTATGAGCAGAGCGTATGGAGATCTTCTTGTAGCACTTTTTGTATAGAGGTTGCTCTCCTTCCGGATTTCCAAAGGACAATATCATCAGCATATAGCAGCATAGATTTTGAGCTTGCTTTTTTGCAATAGTTAGCAGGTCATCATGGAGTCCGATCGTTGCAGTAACCCTGTCTCTAATCTCTTGGTTAATAGTGTAGTCTTTGAACGTGATACCAAGGATTCTTCTGACAAAATAGGTTTTATAGTTATCTATTGTTAGTTTCAAATTTTTAGGCGACGAGCTAATTTTCTACACAGGGCTTATCTCCCTCTTAATGTCTCAATAGAAAACAGAAATAACTAACTACGACTAATTAATAAAATAATTGGCCCGTTTATCGATGTAACTCATGTGTTTGTTTGGGATAATGATTGCAAAGTTTCAACTTGATCCGAGAAGTGGGACATGTGAGAAATAACGTGTACACATTTTTTTTACAAGACATACGCAATGAGTTGATAAAAGCTTTGTACAAAATCGAGATTTATAAATTCCAATAGAAAAAAAAAGGGGGGGGGGAATCCAAATAGCAATCCAGTTAGGTTTTATTGAGGTTACTTCAGCCTGAACACTGGCCTGCGACGTCGCAACCTGTGGGCAGTTTAGACCAATAACTAGTTGCCACGTCATAGGTCCTGGCGTCAGTGTTCAGTCCTGCTATAACGATTGGCCTCGCTTAATTCCCCGTTAAGCCTTCTAAGATTCAGTCGAACTTCAAGGTCGTATTTTCTGCTAAGAGAATCGCACTCAGTCCAAGATCATTGGTTGGAAGCGAAATCAACACGCGATTTACGACGTCATGTTCACGTCCGTGAAAACAAGGCGACATCAACATCAACTGGATTCGAATGTGGACAGTGGTAGGTAAGCCTGTCCTTGACGAGGCCTCAAGGTCATAAAAAAGAACAATATTCGAGAAGTCAAGAGTTTTAAGAGATGACGATCTCGTGTCTATTCTTTTGTTCAGATGTTAAACAACACTATGAATGGGAGGGGGGGGGATTAAGAGATTTGTTGGACCTGTAACGCCATTGCCCCCCCCCCCCTTTTTCCCTTATCTATAGGAATAAAAAAAAAAGTGGTTAAGATGTTTTACGTACATGTTTACAGGTTAAGAAAAAACATGTATCTCAAACCACGCGTGACTGGTGGGGAAGGGGGAGGGAGAGGGTCTGTGAAACGGGAAATATGTGAAGAGCTCCAATTCTATTTGAAGCGTATTTAATTGATTCTAATGAAACTACACTTCACCTATTTGCTGATATAACAGTCACGTGGTCCCGAAGAAAGTGGACAATCCTGATCAGAGACTTATCACAACAATGTCAGGTGACTGTTAACTAAAATCTCGACTCCCTAACCCGATGATCATGTCTTACATAATGGACAAATGTGGTCTCATTAAGTTAGTCTTTTAGCTTAATGATGCTCACAGATTGAAGGCGTTTCGCCACGTTTTCCATCATCTTCAACTGTTGGAGCACCACGCAAGATCTGTTGACGGTCTTTCTCCATTCCTTTATGTCTTTTGCCTTGGATAGAATCTCTTTCATTCATTTCTATTCTTTTATGTTGTCTTCCCATCGCTTTCTCTGTCTGCCTCTCCTTTTTTTCCCTGGTACTGTTCCCTGAAGGAATGTCTTGGCGAGCCCAGAAGACCTTGTTTTAGTTTGGGTTTGTCGACAGAAGTTAGCAGGTCATCGCGAGGTCCAATCGCTGTACTAATCCTGTCTCTAGTCTCTTCGCCGTCTTTGTATGTGATTACCAGGTTTTCCTAACATGTTACAGTAAGACTTCGACGCTGGGAGCTAGTAGTTAAATCAATGCATTGTTATAAAGAAAGTGTGGAGTTATGGATGTAAAGAATTAAGTACTGAAAGGAAAGGGGGATCGGAAGAGAAGTCATGTTGACTCAAATGACCTATTTATAAACCTGGAAACCAAGCAGAGCAATGAACAAAGAATTTACAGGCCTGAGTGTTCAGGTGGACAAAGTTACATATGAAAGTCGAACTCTTTGACATTGTTCAGGAATAAGGTTACACCTCATCTAGCGCAGAATGTATTGGTGAGGCGACTCTAGAATGTTTCATGCATTTCTGGCATGGAAGGAACAATCGTGTTAGATTAACCTTGCACAATCTCTACAGCCACGGTTGACCGACTTTTTTTTATTACCCGATTGTACAACACCTTAACCCAGGGGTTCTCAACATGTGGGTCGCGACCCCCTTGGGGGTCGAATGACGATTTGCCAGGGGTCGCCTAAAACCATCGAAAATTGTCTACTTTTCTATTGCTGTATGTGTATGTGGGGGGGGGGGGGGTCGCGGCAGAGTGGTGGATTGTAAAAAGGGGTCGCCGAGAATAAAAGGTTGAGAACCGCTGCCTTAACCCAACGTGTTATGGTTTATTAAGAAACTTTTCCGCCCCTACCCTCCATCAAAACTCCCTTCCCTCTCTCTCTCTCGTGATTTCTATTTCTTGATAACTTTCGTAAACAAGCTCTAAAATCGTACAATAAAAAATATGGTTAAAAATATAAAGCGGTGTTCGCATTGAGGAAATACGCTCACACAGAAACACACACGGTCATCTTGCAGCACTGCCCAAGTTTGAATGTTCATTGGTGTGTCCACACACGGTCATCTTGCAGCACTGCCCAAGTTTGAATGTTCATTGGTGTGTCCACACACGGTCATCTTGCAGCACTGCCAAGTTTGAATGTTCATCGGTGTATCCGAGCAACGTTTTATGAACGAGTTCCACTCAGTTTGCGTCATTAAGTTTTAACTGTATGAAAGACAAAACAGGGCGCTGCCAACTCCAAAAGTTAGCATGTTTATAATATAGCACAGCACTGATCTCACCAGAGATGTAGTCAGCTACGGGCAAATGAAGCAAAGTTCATTAAAGTAAATGTCAATCTATAACAATGTGATCATCTACGTAATTACTTCATGGAGTAAAAAGTAAAGTAAAATTCCCCTTTCAGACCTTATGATCTATTGGGGCAGATGATGTTAAGGTCATCTGTTTCTTTGGCCAACGGTTAACGAGTAGGGTGTCATCTGGCCAGCACAACGACCAACCGCCTTTACTTTCCCCAACTAAAGTCAGGTACCCATTAGGAGTTTGTGAGACTTCATGGAGTACATTGCAAACAAATCTAGTATAAAAATGTCAAAGACCCCCCCCCCCTTTTTTTTTTTCCTCGCCCCCCCCCCCCCCCCTCGTTGACATGAATAGAAATACAGGTTGATCAGGTCACATTGACCATTTATGTCAGTTCCAGTTATAAAAGACGTATGTATCACTTTTTTTTTATTAGTTTATCACACGAGTTAAGCCTTTAAAGATCGAATGTAATTTTAGTTCAAACTGTATCTATCTTTATAAACAGAAGGTAGGCAAAGAATGTCGCAATGCTTAAAGGACCATCCACCTATGAGGTCTTCACAGAAACGCAGTATTAGATTTTCCTCCTTCTATTTTAAACTGTTTTTTTTCAAATGTATGCACATGTTGACGACATGTACTCTATATATATCTAGGTCTTCCTTTTGTTCACACTGAGTGCGCCCAGTTCGCGTGTCTTTGAGCTGGCCTTGAGGTTTTTAGCACTGAAAAAGTGTCTTTAACATGATGCTTGTATATAGCCTACAATATAGATCTATGCTGCACTTTATTCTTATTATTATATTTATTTCTTATATATTTTTTTGCAGTTGCCTAAGCAGCACAGCAAAGAAAGGTATTCTTTTGATATACGCATATAACAAGTGATACAGAAAAACGCACTTGGCCTCTAGATGAATAGGCCTGTCTCAAGTTCCCGTTGGCTGACTTCGGTCTCCATTCAAGCTCGCGGTGCCATTAAATCTTCGTGTCGTGTTACGCAGTGAGATAACATTTTATATGGTCAGAAGTGTGCGTTTTAATATCAGATATCTTCCACCCGATCCCTTGCTTCGTAACAGGGATTACAGTAGACCAAGAACTGACACGCCAGTGGGTAGACCTGGAGTTAGCTTAGAACAATAAGTTTAAGTTAGAACTTAACTCTTTCTCTCCTAATTATTTTCCACGTTCCGACGGAATTATTCATTTTACTCATATAACTCATATATATTCCACTATCCTGTTATGATTAAACTTTAATAACATTTTTTTGTTATCAGAAAATGTTATGTTTTCTAAACAATTAAAGGAAAATGCCCACTCTTTTTAGATAATATAAATTGATGTTTATAAAACGATCATTGAAGTTTATTTTGAATGGTGAAACTTAAAAGTAAAAACTTATTGACTGTGGACAAGTCTCCCTTAAAACTAGATCTCCACTAGATCTACGCAAAATTGTATGATCCAAATTAAATACAAAGTTGTTTTTTATGATATTAATTTATATTCTCACAAAACATAATATATAACATATATAAAACACTAGACAGATATCGCCCGCTACCCGCGGATCTTAACTTGTGTACTGCTGATATAGTCACCTATAGTGCCTTAGAAACAATTAAAGAAAATAATAATGTTATAAGTAAAGCGAATGCATGAATTGATGAATAAAAAATATTATGAATGGAGCTAAAAAAATAGCAAATTGACATGAATCCAATTTTTTAAATGAAAACATTGGCTTGTGTATAATAATAATAATAATAATCTTGTCCGTAAGGCAATTTGTCTTACAATTTGTGCATTACACCAAACAAAACATTGTAAAAACATTTTTAAGACACTCTTTAAAAAAAAAAAACATTTCTCACACGATGAGAACATGACTGTCAATTATGACTTAGGAAATTCCAACATAACTTTTTTAAAAAATATACCTTTAAAATACATTTCAAGAGATAAATACAGGCAACTATCAAGGCTAACATATTAGATAGGAGTTACATAACTGATATTAAAAGTCATTCTTCCAGCAACCTACGTCTTTATCGTACTATCTGTTGACTTTTCTGAACTTGTAGGTGTATTATTATATATGAGTGCGTGCGCGCGGGTAAATGTGTCTGTATTAGATCAGCACTGCGGATGTAAGGTTTTTATCTCAGCAGTTTAATATTACGGAACAAATTAAGCTCAGGGTTTTGTTAAACCTTCTAGGAAAAAAAATAAAAATTTTAAAAATATTTTTAAAAAAAAGAAAGGTTATATTAAGTGTAGTTGTATCAATTAGTTAGGATCAGTTATGTAATTAATGTGTAGTAGATCTAGACTAACAGCAATAAATCTGTGCGATTAGAAATATTTTACCAATTGTTTTTGTTTAGCGCAATTTCATGCTTCTATCTTTCTCAATGCGCTATGGTCCAATCATTTGTGTGGACCAGTTGGAGGAGGGGGAGGATGAGGTATCTGGGAGAAGGGTTCCGGGATGGCTTTTTAAAAGCAATTTTAAAAAAATGTTGTTTGACTTAAATTGGAACTCAAACCCCATGAAGCCGAGACACTAGCCACTGAGCCTGCCAAGTGCTTATGAAAATAGAAGGTTTTATATTAATATGGAAATTGTGAGAAATAACGTGAACAAGATTCCACCCAGAAGACAGAAGGAGTGAGTTGATACAAGCTTTGTAAACAATGTATACATTGGGCTGTCAGAGTTTAGTTGTGGGTTGTCAGAGTTAAGTTGTGGGCTGTACAATCGCTCACAAAAGCTCTGGATGTAATAGTTAACTTGTTATCTTTGGAAATACTCAGTTTTACTTAAACAGTTATATTCCTGCGTTAATTAAATAAAAACAACATAATTCTTCTATTAGATGCTTTTGCTTTTATATCATAAAATGGAGGCGCTGTGGTTGAGCGGTAAAGCGCTTGGCTTCTGAAACGGGGGTCCCGGGTTCGAATGCTGGTGAAGACTGGGATTTTTTATTTCGGAATCTTTGGGCACCTCCTGAGTTCCTCCAGCTCTAATGGGTACGTGACATTTGTCGGGGCGGTAAAGGCGGTTGGTCATTGTGCTGGCCACATGACACCCTCGTTAACCGCCGGCCATATAAACAGATGACCATATAAATCTCAAAAAGGGGAACTCTACTATATCATAAAATAGAGATATTTTCATTATTTCATTATTCTGTCACCAGGACTATTTTCTCTGCATTTTTTTCCCTTTGTGTAACTCTAATGTAATCTTTTTGTTAAATTTAACAAGATCAAAAAGAAATTATACATGGACATTTTTTTTTATTTATTTATTTTTAGCTCATCTTGCAACTGGGTGTGTACAAAAAAAAAAGGAAATAGATCTATTGTACATTTCTTTTATTAATTCTAACATCTTTTTCGAGAAGATATTTCTACAAAAAATTGACAAGTAGATACCAAGACAAACATTACAAGAAATATTCCCCATCCACCCAGAACTGTACTCTAGTTGAAACATTGGGAAATCAATGCTTCTCTACTATTCTTCCATGATATAGACTTCTAGCATAGGGACATAAGGATTAAAAGCTTGTAACATTAAAGAAACAGCGATGGAGCTGCTAATTCAAATATACTCAATTGTCTGACGATTGCATCGAGTGTAATCACAAAGATTTTGGATCGAATACATTTGGAGCACTAGACAAAAATTGCGTTAAGAATAAGCAGGATTTAGGATAGATCGTGAACATTATCAATCCGCATTACAACAAAGCATTCCATTGAATATTATTCGTCTCTCTATTTAACCTGTGCTTCAAAGAAGCATTAGACATTATGGTGTACCAGATACATTTATCAGCATTATTCAACGTCTGTATGACGACTCAAATCTCCAAATGATCTTCATTGGAAAGCTGACTAATTCCTTTGAAATGAATTGTGAGACAAGGCTGCAAGCTTTCTCCTAACAATCTTCCTATTGGCAATAGACTGAATAATGCAAATGTCAACAGCTGGCAACATTGGCATGCAATGGACGCTGACAAAACAGCCGGATAGATAATATCTGCCTCCACATTCACATAACTTAAAACACGATGAGAATTATTTATGGTTTTTAAAGCCCGCAATAGAAGCGGAGAAATTGGAGGAGAGAGAGATAAGTAACACCAAAGAGAAAACCTTGTAGAAACAAACAACTTTGTCTGCCTTGGAAGCATGATAAACAAAGGAGAAGCAGACAGAGATGTTGAAAATCGGATCAACAAATCTACGCCTACTTTCAATACTCAATGATCGATATGGCGGTCGAAAACACTGTCCCAACACAACACATCTTCAACACAAATTTAAAAGCAGTTAGAGTATGAACTATCGATACGGACAAGTTCCATGCATTCCTCAACGAATGCTTGCAATGTATAATTGGTGTCAGAAGCCGAAAAAAAAAAACACAGCCTCAAATTATTGTGTGGAAAACGACCCAACAAGTATCGATAGAGCAAGAAATCGAAAGACCAAAAATGGGGGCGGATAGGGCATACAATGCGAAAAACAGCAGAAAACAGAAAACATTGCAAAAAACAGGTGGAAAGAGAAACGCTGGGAGATGAAAGCAAACATGGAGGAAATTGATACACAGAAAAACAAAGATGGCAGGATGGACATGTACCTAACAGAGGGGACAGAACGGAGTCCCATGTCGAAGTACTGTTGCGGCCCTATGCTCCACTAGGAGTCAAAAGGACTAAGTCAACTTAGTCAAGTCACATTTGGGCACGGTGCGTGTTTAATGTGTGGTCTGGTGTGTGATTCACAATGTGTGGCCCATAGTGTATTCCAGTGTGTGGTTTCATACGTTCTATAATTTTTAACAAGGCATTTACAAGGCTCTCAGTTTTACTTCTATTTAACCCAACACCCTATCAATTTGTTTCAAGATAACTACTAAGTACTAAGTATAAGATCAGTGGGGAACTGGCTATATGGGCCTTAGGGAAAATGGCTCCGAATGGGTCGGTGGGGGGTCACAGACTAATATTTGCTTTGAGTGATAGTAGAGCCCATAAAAGATTATATATATATATATATATATATATATATATATATATATATATATATAGTAAAAGGGTCATTAGAATGTCGTGATTGACACACGTCTAACCTTTAAAGATTAAAGATCTTTTTAATTTTAAAAATAGTTTTTACAACGTAATACTCGTCTAACACCTGATTCGTAATGACGGAACTCTACCCATAATGCAACACGTTACAAAAGTGTAGTGGATGATACCGCAGGCGCAGAGCTTAGTATTATAACTGAATTGCATTGTACAAATACATATTACACAATTGTTACCATTATGAGCTAATGGCACTGTTTAGTACAATTGTGTGAGGAACAAATATTGTAACTATGGAAATATAATGAAGTTGTTTTTACCTGAACTACATAAAAAGCAAAATATAAAGAAAAAAAACAACGACAAAGCTTATATAAAGGAAAGAACTGTACATCTACGGTCATATGTCTCCTTTTCTATGTCACAAAAAATTAATTAACAACCACTAATTAATTAATAGTTAAATAATAGTTGTACTAGAGAATGTGAAGTGGGAAAAAAACGTGTACGAAATTTGTACAAGACTGACAGACAGACAGACAGACAGACGGAGTAAGTTGATAGTAAGTTTAGGATTAATCCGATTCGGATAACTTGTAATTAAAAAAAAAGAATGTAAGCACAAGTAATAGATCTATAAATTAAGGACAATATCAACCCATTGCACTTGTGTTAAATTGGTAAACGACCTCCAACCTAATTTACATAAATGACGTTTTAACCTATCTATTCTATTAGATCAATGACCTTGGCCTGGTTAATAAGGTCTAATTAAAACGCCACAACATCTACGCAATGCTGCTTCCTACACCTACACGCACGCACGCGCACGCGCACACACACACACGGGATTCGAAACTTGAGCACCTCTTGATAGGTAGAATTTGTTTTAAAATTATTTGTTTCCATCTAGATATCGTCAATCGATAGTTAAGTTAGGTTAATTAGAATGCGTGGTGACGCTTGGTTTTCGAACCAAGGGCATTGGATCGAATCCGACTAAAACAGTTGAGTTTCTCATTTTTTTATCCATGGACCACTAGGTGTCGAGAGATGGATATTTATTTTACTATGTATAGCCTGCCTTAAGTAAGTAATTATCATAAGGCACTAGTTAGCATTAATAACCAAAAGCTACGGTCTGCGGGCTTTTTCAGTACACGGACCAAAGGTTTAGAACTCACTCCCCATTGATCTCAGAACAGACAACATGCTACACTACAATTAAGAACATTAAGACCTATCTGTTTAATTATTTTTTTAGATTAGTTGTCATTCTAGCTCTCGTGTGTATGTTTGTAATGTTATCACAGCGAACCTACATCTTGTTTGTTAACAGCGCTTTATACATTGTATTACTATTATTATTATTATTATTATTACCATACACCACACCAGTTCATCACGGTAATCCAACATTAATATTAAATAAGTGGGTTTCACATTTTGTCGAGTCATACCCTTCCTTACTACTCAGTCTTAAGACCCTGCCCTCTTGGGATACATGTACACCAGGTTGAGAAACGTTTGCACTAAAACATAGAAGCTTTCGGTTTGTAAGGTCAAAGACCGTGTAGGACATTAAACTAGAAACTACGCAGGAATAGGCCTACAAAGTGTATTGTAAGGGGGGGGGGGGGAACAAGAATAGCTTTACAATGTAAAAACGAACTAATCTTTGCACACATACTGCCATTAGGGGATACAGAAGAGGACAGTAAAGGCGATTTCTTCCATTTCCACTTCCGGAAAAACTGAATAAGAAGAATTTAGAGTGCAATTTTGTGTCATATTGTAGGTCACGTGTTTATTTTCATCCAAGACAGTTGCAGAGACGAACAGATCGATATCATGTTGGATCGATGGGGATGGAATTTCGAGGTGTCCGCCGAGACCAGTAAGCGTGTGACCATCAGGGGAGGCGACCATGTTCCGGCACGACAGCCTAGCTTGACCTGAATACTGAGTCTTCCCCCTTGTTCCCCCCCTCTTCCAGAACGAAAACCAGACTAAGTGTGATTTCATCATCATTTACCTTCGCCGAATGACTTGGCACGGTGCAGTGTTTTAAGTCGATACACTGACGTCATCCGAATTCTTACCTGCCAATACATCTATACATACCCCGACCTTACCCCCCTTTCACCACAGCCTGCGCAAGAAGTTCCGTCCCAATATTCAAGCCTATAGTACTCAGGGCCCAAGAGACGTAGTTAACAGGGGGGGGGGGGGGGGGGGGGAACAATTTCGAGCGAACCAATCCTATTAGGCTTCACTTATTGAGCCCTATCACCCTTTTTATTTTCCCCCTTCAATATGTATCCCTTGCAGTTATAATTAAAATCAATCAGCTGGTGCATACAAGTTGCCATTTAACAGTTGGGTAGGTTTCTGATTAGATGGTAACTCGCATGCTACTCTTTAGTATGTTATGGACCGTATCCGATATGATATTTACTAAGACTATTTTGACCTAAAGCGCAATAGATTCAGCTGAGTTTGAAATAAAAGTACAGTTTAAACTATCAACTGATGTTTTGATCATTACAATACTCAATGCGGTCAGGAAGTATGGCCTAAGTAGAATTTGGGGCCAAGAGGCTTAAACCGCTTGGCTACCTATCAATGATGCTTGGCTACCCATCAAGGGGGCTTGGCTACCTAATGTGAATATTGAGCCCGTAAGGGCAGCACGAAGACTATTTCCCAGATACCCCTTATCTTCACTGGTCCACAACAGAATGGATTTTAGCACTCTGATTATAATAACAGCATAAAAGTTTCGAAAACTTTATGCCTGATGTTAATGCAGTCTACTTAGCAAAAATAAGAGTCTTCGAATATGACCTATGCTAAAACCTTCTAAAACAAAAAACACGGCGGTACTGGGAATGGTCAACTAGGTAAAAGCAAAAACTCTTTATCTCTTTTCCTGTGCGGGCAGTGAATTTTTTTTTGTTTAAGTTCCCTTTCAGACCTTGCGATCTATAAGGCAGATGATGTAAAGATCCTCTGTTTCTGTGGCCCACGGTCAACGAGAGTGTCATGTGGCCCTAACCGTAACCCAACTTATGTCGGGTACCAATTAACGCTGGTTGGGCTCAGAGGCACCCAAAGATCCCGAAATTAAAAATCCCACTCTTCACCAGGATTCGAACCCGGGACCACCGGTCCGAAAGCCAAGTGCTTTACCGCTCAGCCAATGCGCCTCCCGAACGCTTATACTATTTTAAAAAATGCTCTACGAATATGCAAGTCTTTTAAGAGTAATATTTTACTGATGATAATTGGAGATTAAATGTTAACTTCTGAAGCCCTAATTGTTGAATTAATAGTCCTACATCCAGTTAAAAATGATTTTTAAAAAATTATAATTATAATAATTTAAAAAACAGAATAAATATAAAACGGAAAGGTTGAATTGTATTTTTTTTATCAACAGCTCATTCTTCTAAAGATACAACAACATTGGTTTGGTTTGGCTGGACAATGAACGGATGAGTCACTGAATCAAGACAATAGATAAAAGCTTGATGACATAAAGCCAATAAAGATATAAAGACAATAGATAAAAGCTTGATGACAAAGACAGTAGATAAAAGCTTAATGAAATAAAGACAACAGATAAAAGCTTAATGAAATAAAGACAACAGATAAAAGCTTAATGAAATAAAGACAACAGATAAAAGTTTAATGACATAAAGACAACAGATAAAAGTTTAATGACATAAAGACAACAGATAAAAGCTTGATGGTATAAAAACAAAATCAAAAAAGGGGAAGAACTAAACGAGGGCAGGAGGTATCAACTGACCTGTAAAAACTTGCTTATTGATAACTTCCCTTGATCGTCGCTCAGATAGTCAAACAGATGAAAGTCAATGTCGTGTAGAAGTCCATGGGAGCTATCTCTAAAAGGAAAGAGAACCGACATTAGATGAAATGGACATTGATCGTTTGCTACAAAGCTTATATCAACTCCCTCTGTTTTTCTGATATTTCTCCCATACCCAATCTCGGATCAAACTGAAATTTTGCAAATTTATTTCTTTTACCTGACAAAACAAAAATCGAGTTAAAAAATTAACCAATTATTTAATAAAGTATTAGTAGTTAATTATTTTGTTTAGTATCTCAAACACTGGAAAGAAATTGCACTTGACTGATAAGGTGGTATAAGCTGAATTCGTCCCATTTATACTTTGTAGAGAGAAAAGTTTGAAACTAACAATAGATAACTCTAAAAACCTTCTATTTTCATAAGCACTTCCCTGGCACAATGGCTAATGCAGGGTTTGAGGCAGGAGACTTTAGCCCTCGAGTTCGTATTTAGGTCGTTCACCTAAGCGTACTTTATGAATATATTAGTATGTCCACCCTTTGTTTAAAAATCCGCTTGGTATTTCTCTAAGTTCCCTCTATAATAATTATCTTGAAGAGCGAATACATTTCTGCAATTTAACCGAATTCTTTTAAAGCATTTTGTTTTCTTAATTTAAAAAAAATTCAAATGGCCGAAAATATTTTTTTTTATGGAAAAAAGGGGGGGGGGCACATTGTAAATCTAGAACACTTTCAACAGTGTTTTTGATAGTTAAATGTAAGGTGGAGGATAATTAGGAAATTGCAAACTAGGAACCAGTGACGGTTGTATGGACACACTGTGTGAGGAGCGATACATCAGACTATCCACTTCTTTCTTAGCCTGGTATTGCCTTCTTCTATCATCGAAAATATTTGACTTTTTTTGTTCAAGTCTATTCAGAAAACTTTCTTGATATTCTTTACATCTTGAAACTCTCCCCCGCCACTCAAGACACATTGTATTTCCTACTCGTACTCTCACGTACTACTGGCACATCCATAAACGAGTTCGCCCTCCGCTATCTGTGACCTTTTAGTACCAAAACAAAACTATCTACGTCATACTTTCCCAACAACAACACCGAAGATACGAATTGGATGCGGCATGAAAGTACATTAAGGTAGGTTACTATTACAGAATGAAGCTTTCTAAAATTAGGCCTTAGATACTTTAATGGTAAAAAAAAAAAAAGTGGATGGGGCGTACATGCGGCACATGCTATAATGAATGAAAGCCTGACTAGCTGTCTTACAACATGGTAAAATTGGCAACAGTGTAATTATAATAGGCATATTTAAGAAAAGTTCTTTTAAACATGTTAACGCTTCAATATAAACATTAATTGGTTAAAGTTTATTCAGGGAGAGGGCTATATGTTTCAAACTGATAATTCTTTATATGTATAGAGAACCAAGAGCATGATGAGTTTACTCCTACCAATTAGAGATAATATTCTGTGTCGAAGCAGGAACGTATCATTAGTTACTCGTGCGCAACAGCGAACTTGGCAGCTAGCTAAGCAAAAAATAACTCTTGAGTATGTCGAAGGAGGTCACACATACTTAGGGTCAAAATGTTGGATCAAAACTACGCGTTTTAGACCACATCGCTATAGCCATAAGACCGGATCTACTTTTATATAATTAAGTTGTAAAGGCGGATAAAAAAGGATGCCCGTTGAAGTCTAAGTAAATAATAACCATATGAACCGGATGCTTGACACAATGACTTATGTGAACTGGTGTGTGGATTTCATTCATAAACAGTGACCAAACAGGCTCAAATTTAACAGCATAAACAAGGTCACACTACACTCACAGTCTGTATAGTCAGAACGTGTCGAGCCTACTTTAACATTACGTCACCTACAACTTTACTGTATAATGTTCTTCAAAATGAAGTAATGTACTAAGTAGGTCACAGTCCTAGTAAATGGTATGATGAATTAAAAAAAAACTACTAGTTAAACCAAGTGTACACATTTGGATGACATTGGAAAGATTTAGGTCTAGGCTTATAATATGGAGCAGTATTTCTTCTAAATATAAGTTTTGTGAGATTTAGTGAGATATATATATATATATATATATTATAGGTCCTTAATGCTATTATAAGAATACCAGATTTAAATACTTGTAGGCCAATAAATCAATTATAGCTAGTCGTTTCTATGTTATAGGTTTGTTCTTCAATGGTAATTTTAAGGCATCCAAATGATGGATTTACAACCTACTCTTATACTGACGATTTGGCAAATATTTGCCTTCAAAGTTGCATGTAGATAGTGTAGCTATATTATATATATATATATATATATATATATATATATATATATATATATATATATATATATATATATATACATATAAAGTAGTGTGATGTTATTGCGAAAAAAAATCATGTTTATATTAGTTCAAAATGTAGCAGAATAATAGGTCTTATAACAATACATAGGCCTAAGATAAATAATCATTAAAATAAATAGTGCCAACAGCATAATCCTAAATAAATCATTGGTAGATCTTTAACTAGGTAATAATCTTCGTTTAATAATTTCATTATAAATTTAATAAATAGGTTTATTAAAAAATGCACTACCTATATTATATACCTAGATCTTATTATTGTTGTTACTTACGCTTCAGGATGGCCATAAATAGTCCTTGCGAAGTTCTGACCCATCTTAGCCAAATAGTCGTCGTTAACAAATGATCCATGCTGTCTAATGCTGGTGCTAGATCTAGATATCGATGGATTTGCTTCGTTCAGAAAGTATTTTCCATCATTGTTACTGCTGTTAAATGTTATAAATGATTTGTTTACATTTACCATATTTGGTAAACAAAAACATTGTGGACGATGACTTTTATATAAGTGCAACAGGTGACATCTTGCTATAAAGTTACCAAACAGCCGAGCACTAGACGCCGACTGCATCCCACTTGCAAAAAGTAGCACACAACTATGGATCTAAAAACTAGATCCTAATTTGCGTTAACAAACTCGAAAAGTTAATACATCTAAATGTTTCTATAGACCTACACAGCAGGTCAAATCAATATGCTCATTCAAGGCAGCGCGCACTTTAACTCCAAACACAGAAAATCGAAACACTTCCGCCTACAAACCAGTCGGTTATAGATTTATAATTTATGCTTACTTTTTGTGTTTTCTTCTAGTTTAAGCCAAAAAAAAAATATTTTTGGCTAAGAGAAAATGTATTAACCGCTTTGTACGTTACTAGATCTGTTAAAGGAGAGCCGACACATTCTTAAATATGTTTCATTAAACGAAAGAACACATTAGTATCGATACCACGACACGAAACTGGAACACCCCAAACTTGATTGGTTCATAAAGACACACCTCCACCATCCAACCAATAGAATGGTCTGCCCTCAGCCATGCCCTCTTTTTTTTTTCTCCTTAGTCACTCCGTCTATATTGTTTGAGAATTAAGAAGCCTATTTTTTCTTCAATCGCTTTTCATACAGCGTTTTTTATTCAAACAAGCTAACAATGTAATAAATCATTAGATCTACAAGTATGGCTCTTGAGTTTAGTATTTTTACTTGTTATGGTTGTGCTTTTATGTAACGTCTATACATGAAGAGTACAAGTGTACAACTTGAAACTAGGCCATGCTTAATTTTGTCACTATTGCTTGACTCAGTCGTAAAAATGTTTGTTTCGAGACGAAAACAGGACGAGCACTAAGTCACAGAATTTTCGAAACTTCAAATAGATCTCCTTCACACTGCATACTACTGGCACTGGGTCAGAAGGAGGACATTCTCGAGCAAAGTAGAAATTCGAGCCTTGAAGACAGCTGTGTTGTGCTGGCTGCACATAACACAAATGTCACTAATGTCTCCTGTTACTTAACTCTTTCTCTCCGTAATTATTTACCACATTCTGGTGGAATCAACGCTGTTATCGTCAGTTAGGAGAGAAAGATACCAAAAGGAAAAGAAAGTAAAAAAAATGGAAATAGTTTCCACCTGAATGTAACGTTTCGTGATGATAAAAAAAACAGAGAGAAGAAACATCGGACTGAAGATAACTGGGCTAGAATCTAGAATACATATCTGGCTCCATTTAGGAACAGGTACAATCTAAAAGAAGTTTATCTCAACATGATTTCACAAACCTAAAACGTTGCAGAAATTAGGGGATGATTTATTTTTTTTTAGCTGCTCTTCACAGAGTGATGTTCACTGATGTGTTTTAAAATTATACCGAGTTAGAAAACTTGTTACAGGAAAGTGAATTATGTACCAAATGGTACATTGCTGGAGGTAAATTTAAGGAGTACTGAAGTCAACATTTCAGTTATTTGTCCTAGAAATCAGAAAATTTCTTTTACCATAAAGCTACGGTCCTACTCTTAACATGAACCGAGATTTAAAAAAAAAAAAGATGAATTTTCTTTTTTAAAAAAATATACTTTTGAATATCTTCCATTTTTTAAAAGCAATAATCATATTGTGCTTAACTTTTTTGTCTGAAGTAAGAAACAATTTGGAATAGGATAATGATTCTTGCAACGCCACCAGAGAGGTCATAGTGACCACTCTGCCTTGTCCAAATCAGGATATAGGAGGAACGCGGACGTGGTGTTAGCAACCACACCATGGAATTATACTGAAAGTAAAAACAACAACAACAACAAAACTAGAAAATGTGTCCTGCAAGCAGAAGACTCTTCAGTTCAAATATTCATGAAACAAGTGGTGAAAGCCGAGAGGAAGCTGAATAGATTATCTTATATTTTACAGACGTTACTACAGAAAAACGAAGATAATTACGTCCTACGCATTGCATGTGTCAATCTAGTCATGCATGTTAGTCAATGACTTAAACTCTGCTAAGTCATTGGTTTTCCTGGCTGATTCAGGCAACCCATTCCCTTCTCTATTGACAGTTGGGAAGAAGGAGCCCTTGTACATGTTGTTCTAGCGTATGGAATAAGAAAATGTGCCTCTATCTTTGTGTCTTTCTGAGTATTTCATTGGGTTTTGTTTTTATATTTGTAAATTGTGGTTTAGTGTTTAATGTATTAGGCCTATAGCTACTTTACTTTTTATTCTTCTGTCCTGAAGTGTCTCTAAGTCTAGTGATTTTACTCAAGGTGTTACTCTAAACAAATTGGAATATGCGTTTGTCCTAAATCTCACTGCTCTATTTTGTATTTGTTCTAGTTTCTTTACGTTTTCTTGAGTTGAGGAATCCCAAACAAAGAATGCATACATCTTTATAGCGAACTCTCTATGGCCTCCTTCAGTCGCAACGCGATTATGGATCATCTCATAGAAATAAGATGAATGCCTGGGCATTAGCTGTGGTCAGAATGATGTTGCCTACACAGTAGTTCCTTACTTCCCTCAACTGATGCGTCCTAAGGAATGCCACGTGACAACACAGTTTGGGTGCAGCTCCTGATTTGTCCTCAGGGTTGACTCCTGAAGTCTTTCCCGTGTTAGGGTAAAGCTGCAAGGCAGCAGAGATATGAATTTAGAGTTCCTGAATTCTAGCTAGCCAGTAAGCCAATAATTGAAGGAACATGGAAAGTGACGATCATGCATGAAAAAGAAAATCCAGGCAAGTTGATAGTGAAATGAAAAGAATCGAAATGAAAATAATTACATCTCAATGATGGATTTTATTGAAACCAGATGGACCCAATCCGGATTGATATCAGAACTGCTCTAGTACTCTGGTCACAAGGAAGCCCGTTGCCGACACTGGAGAGTCGGTGGAAACAGCGGCGGATCTCTTGCAAGTGTGTCCGCAGCTCCGAGCTCTAGGAGGTAGTTTGTCTGCAGAGTCACTTGACCCGTATGGGAGCTTGAAGGCACTAAGCCTAACAGCAGAGTTTCTCGCCAAGGCTCTACGGGAGGACTGATCCTTCCAGCCTTGCCACCAATCGGAGTTCATCTCAGGTCACAAGGAAAATGACGATCCACACACACACAGGGAGTAGGGCTTATCTTGTCCACGCAAGAACAGAAGGCACTAATTAAATGGACTCACCCATGGACTCAAAATAATTACAGCAGCATTTAAAGCAGAGAATTTAATCCAGTGTTATGCCCTCCACAAATGATGGCGAGGTGGAGGATATTTGTTCTACAGCAGATGGCAAAGGATCTTGGAGCATACCCCGACAAAGATGTTTATATTCGTATGGGAGACCTAAATGCAAAATTTGGAAGAGATAACTCTGGAGAACATGGAATGGGTTGCCTGAGCTATCCAGGAAAACCAGTGGCCTGGCAGAATTTAAGTCATTGGTTAATATGCATGACTAAATGCATGACGCGTAGGACGTAACCATCTTCTTTTTTGAAGTAACGTCTGTATTATATAAGATAAGATAAGAACAAGGACAATTAAGCTCTTGTAGACTTAAATGAAAATGACAACAAAAAATCCTAAACTTATATAACTTGGCTTTAAGAGGCAGATTATTTTAACAACAAAAAGATCCATTAAAACACATGGAGAACCGCAAGAGAAATTTCCTTGGCAACAAAATACATTTTAATTTAATGTAAAGGCCATTTTGATTTATGGAGCCGAGACCTGAAGGACAACTAAAATTGCCATTAGAAAAGTGCAACATATGGGCATAAATCATAGAGATTTTATATCTACAAACAGGTATCACTAATCAGATACTGAAGTGGAACCTTTAGCCCATAAGGTAAAAAAAAAATTGAGGGCAACCAAGAAGCACGTAGCGCTGAGGTGGACACCCCAAAGTGGTACAAGACTATGTCGATCCATTGTATACTCCAATAAGTAGGCCTACTGATTCTTGCAAACCTAAAATAAAAAGAAAATTATTTTTTAAATTTTTTCTAATTCAGTCACATACTGAAACAATCTACCAAATATCCGCGTGTCTTGTAACTTCTCTTGGAAACTTAAAAAAAAAAATCATAGCAGGTTCAAATGTAAGCCATCTTGTTTCTGCTTTACAAAACATAAATTACACCTCATCATTTCAGTACCGATGAGTGAACTAGTCCATTTCCTTGGTCCAGAAAACCTTTTATTATTTAATACCTCAATTCAAGTAAAACATCTTTTTAAAACAGTGACCAGTTATGGGTCATAATGTGGGACATTTTATTTCTTTTATTTGTACAATTCCTCTGTTCAGATATTCATTGAAACAAATAAAACCTGGGTGGACACGGCTCTAACGATTTTCCTAAAAAATTGACAGCTGGTGTATATCTTTCAGAAAAGAATTACTAGCTACTTAGCCACACTGTGGGGGCGCGGTGGTCGAGATGTTAAGCGCTTGGCTTCCAAACCTGAGGTCCTGGGTTCGAATCCCAGTGAAGACTGGGATTTTGAATTTCGGGAACCTGACTTAAGTTGCGTTGTGCTGGCCACATAACACCCTGCTTGTTAACCGTTGGCCAAAGTAACAGGTGACCTTAACATCATCTGCCCCAATAGGTCTGAAAGGGGAAACTTTACTTTAGCCACACTGTGAAAAACTCTAGTTTTAGTTATAACTTTGCAAAGTATAATAAAACAAAATTTGATTCAGGTTGCACATTCATCGGGAATGTTCCATTTAAAAAAAAAATGTATTAAAGAGCAAAAAAAAAAGGTGTATAAAGGAGAAATTGTCTTTTTTTTAAAAGTTATTTTTTTTTTTTATATTTGTCTTGTTTTCTGAAAAACTCTCCTTTGAGACTACGAAGTCCCAAACTATCACTGTTAGTGTAATTCACCCCAATCCACCAACTGGAAGTATACTATTAGTGTTTAATTAAAGAGTTTTTAGTGAGTGGATCTGTATATTAAACATGGCATTGTATTTATTGAGATCATTGAGTTACTGTGTACAAAAAGTTTCTTTGGGATAATAAAGCTTATTATTATCAATATTATACAAACCAAAATGAGAAGAACGGAGAAAAAAATAAACAACAACAACGCTTGTAGATATTTATTTGAAAGAAAAATAAACAACTTTGAATGTAATGGACATATGCTGCCTAAAAGTCATCACATTACAAACAAATGTGAACAATCACATACTTTTACATATACTTTGACCCAACATAGTCACGTGTTCCTTATATCACTCAATGTTAAGTGAACCATGCAGACTGCTATACATCATAAGTAGCTTACATTAAAATATAATTGTTTTGTTTTGTGGCGTAGAAATTTTGTGCAGTCTTTACTCGGAAAGAGAACTTCTTTTTAATAAGTCATTGTTACACAGATTGTGACTACTCTAGTTGTTCAGCAATTCACTGTAAGGATTATGGGTTCATTCCAAACCGAATATTTGTGACTAAATTATTCACAGTAAATTTCTCTTTGTATAAGCATCTCTTAAATTAATAAAATACACTTAGAGAGTGGCTGTGGCTGAGTGGTAAACCACTTGGCTTCTGTACCAGGTCCAAATCCTTTGATTTTTAATTTTGGGATCTTTGGGCGCCTCTGAGTCCACCCAGCTCTATTGGGTACCTGACATTAGTTGGGGAAAAGTAAAGGCGGTTGGTTGTTGTGCTGGCCACAAGACACCCTCATTAACTGTAGGCCACAGAAACAGATGACCGTTACATCATCTAGCCTATAGATCCCAAAGTCTGAAAGGGGGGAACTTTATTTTACTTTAAGATATTATAGATGAGAAAAAGAAATGTGGTGGCAATGCAATGGAAGCTAAAGGAAAGAAATATTTATAAATTAAATAGAGTAGCACTGGAAGAGATTTTAAATCATAGTGAAAACTAAAAAAAAGAAGGTCACTATGTTGAAAAATGACAGCAGCTGTAACTGTATCAAAAAATTCACTATATGCTAACTATTAACTATTTAACTTGGCTTTGGTGACAGAAATGCTATCTTGAGTTTGGACATCTTTACTAGCTTTATGTAAAATGAGTGCTACAAATTAACCATGGGAGTATAGATTAGGTCAAAATGAATGTCAAAGAGTGTATAACAAAAATCTCCTGACAGTAACTCTTCATTTTGATAAATTTATGATAAAGTAAAAAAAAATAATTAAAAATGCTCTTCTTGTAATGTGATGAAATAATCTATAAATATTTGTATGGATTTTGGGGGGAGGGGGGGGGGTGGGGTGTTATGGTACTTGTCAAAAGTTAGGTGGCATTTAACTAAACAATTATTGCTGAATTTCGAATGTAATTATTTATAAAATGACAATATTTAATAGATAACTCAACAAAACATATATTTTCAAGACTAACACTTAAGATTTTATAGTACTTTTACTGAACACCTAGTTGCTGGCTTACAAAAAAAAGCCTTTAAAGTACTTTCAATGAAAACCTATGGATTTGATATGAAAATGCTTCATTTGGCAAACCATTTTCATTGCCTTAAAAATATTTTTGTTGTAGTACAGCAGTAAAAAAGAATCACATTTGTAAAATGTTATAAAGTTAAAACAATATGAAAGAGTTATGCCTTGAGAGTTTACAATAAACTCAGTATAATTCTGTCAGGGAATCATATCTAAATATAATTTATCCTTTTGTTTTTACTTTCAGTGCTGGACATAATCGTACTGCCAACTCTAGCAGTAGAAATACTTATCACTCACCCATATGTACATGAAATAATACAAATACATTTTATCTTTACAATAAAAATTGAAGCATTTGTCAACAAAGAGATCACAGAAAGAGAAAAAAATAATTGAAAGATGTTGAAAGAATTATGCAGCCAGCATGTTGACCACTGATAACTGGATAGACTACTGAAGAGAGGGGCCTTATAAATAATCATAAATAACATCAGAATAATTGTAAGCTTTATCATCACCATAAATACTTTCATTAATGCCAACAAGATGGTGGAAGTCTAGTTGCAATTAAAACAAAATAACACATAATACATTTTTCACCCATTTAGCATCTCTATTGAATCAGTTGGCCCATTCAATGACCAAATGTGACAGTTACCCACATAGCTTTATGAAAACTTAGTAGAGCAGAAAAAAGTTAGTAGACTTGCACCACAAAACAACAAGTAACTAGTTTTGACATGCCGTTTTGAAAGGTTGTAGATACAGTGTTGTGCAAGGCTATAAAAATCTTTAAAAGTACAGAAAACACTAATTTTTATTGAGCTTGAAGCTAGCTTTGCCTATTTAGTATTTCAATTATTCTGTGACAAATATTGTCAATGAAGAAAGAATATGCCAAATAGTAGTAACAGTTAACCCAGGGATTTATTTTCCTGATATAAGCATTAGTAACCTGGCAGAATCATCTGTGAACCATATGTATAAAAAAAATTCTATAGACATGAAAATAGAAAACCCTGGAAATCATTTGAATACTTGACCAAAACAAAAGGCAAACAAAAAACAAAATATAGGTTTAAGGCTCATTTTTTTTCTTCTGTTCTTAAGGCATCTGCCACTATGTTTCAGTAAATTAAAATGACGGAGAAATGAATTTTAAATTATATGACAGATGACTAATGTGATTATCATTGCAATGATAAACAAACATTCATGAAAGCTGTTTGGAAGATAAATAAAAGTTCATAAAATTTAAAGCGTGTTGTCTTTGTATTTAACTGATTGACATGACTGACTGTGAAAAGTTGCTATGCTAGTTTACCTAACTGAGGGATGAAATCAAAATTGAAAAAAACTTGACTAACAATAACACTATTTATAGTTCCATCAAAAGGTCATCTGTGGTTTCATCTGTCTGTGGCCTTGAACTCTGATCTTCCTTGACATCTTCTGCTGTGAACTGATCTAGTTCCTCTTTTGTCACACTGCTCTCTTCACATTCAAATTTAGTGATCAAAACTTGCTTTTCTAAGCAGGAATAAAAACACAACTATTATCAATTATTTTGGTTCTATATGCAAGACAAATATGTAACTAAAAAAAAAAGTAGTAAAGTTCCCTTTTCAGAACTTAATGTAAAGCTCATCTGATTCTGTGGCCAACATTCAACGAGGGTGTCATGTGGCCAGCACAACGACCAACCACCTTTAGTTTAATTAGAGCTGGGTGGACTCAGAGGCGTCCAAAGATCCCAAAATTAAAAATCCCAGTCTTCACCAGGATCCTTCACACTATTACAAATTCTACTAGTCTAATGCCTACAGCATATTTTACATCACTATAATTGTAACACAGATGAACTTAAGTCAACTGCCCACTAGTTTAACTTAAATATTGCCAAAAGAATTGCAGCACTAATTCCCCATAACCCTAACCCAAAATAAAAAAATAAAAGATTTGACCAACCTTTCAAAATAAGATCCCAGAAATCTTTTTTACTTTTTGTCAACAAAAAAGTCTTAAACTTGGTTAGGAATGTATTGAATATATTTGGCTCCATTTTCTGAAAGAAGAAAACCCATTGTATATTGTCTTAAGTGAATTAAAGATTTCAATATAAATACATATGATACTATAATTCCATATTACAATATGAACAAACACATGGATATATATCTATTCAAAATAAGATGATATCAATCAGAATGTTGTTACTGGTTATGACTTGTAGCACTAAACTGCTAGTAGACAACTAAACCGTTGTAGGTGTAATATATTTAAATTAATAGTAATTCCTTTAATGAACAAACTAAAAAACACTTTATTTATAATTTAAACAAAATCAAGTTAAAATTAGATAAAATAACTGTAGTAGACTTAAGTAATCATATTTCTTAACAAAATCTAACTCACTACAATAACACAACCTTTCCGTCTTACGTTCTGGAGTCCTCTGTCCTAACTAAGACCAAGTGACGACAATGCCACCTATGTTGCATCATTCACAACCAATCCCTCAACTTTTCCCACCCTTACCCTATAAACACACACACACTCCATAACACAGAACACAAAGAAAAAATATTTTAAAAAATATCCTTACTTGGATACATGCTTCCCTTAAAGCTTTCACACAGTCTAAAGCCTTGGAATAATTTTGTTGGCCAAAAGATTGCAACACTATCTGCTGGATGTAGTTTTGCATCTGATCACATGCTGATAATAAACAAAAAAGAATGAACAAACTTCAAAATGTCTTCTCTACAATTTATGCAAGTACAGAAAATCTTATCTATGTCATTAAAAAAAAGCATATAAGAGCAAAAGCAGCAGATTAGTCTAATACATGATAAATGGTTATATTAGAGGTCACACGATACTCTGAAGATAATCAAGCAGTTTCATCTAGCAAATGTAGCATAGTAGCTTAATATAGTTTTACAGTTCAAAGCTGAAAAATTCTAAAAAAAAAAATAATGTGTAGTTTGTTTCTTGCATTCAATAGTTAAGAGCAAAATAATTGCTCTATAAGATGTATAAACAAGATACCAGCATTGTCTTTTTTTTTTTTAAAAGTATCTTTTTTAAAGTTTTTATTGTTTATGAGACTATAGATATATAAAGTTTTACTAAAGACCATCCATCTACATCTGTAATTTTTCCAAAAGATGTGACAGAACAAGGACCTCTTGTCTAGGTAGCCTTCTACTACCTTTTGTTTTGGCCTTCCACTATTCTACTATTCTAACACTATGACCCACAAAAAGATGACTACACTTAGGTCAGCGCTACAACACCTGGGCCAGTCAGACATACCTTCTTCAAACAAATCTTCATCTCTCCTACTTATGAGAGATTTGAAATCTTCCACTGGGGTCACAGTCCCTACCTGAAAGGATAATGCAAAATTTGCACATTGTAAGCAGACAATATGTAGGGGTCAGGAAGTAAGAATTGGTTTGTATACAGCAGAATTAGTGCTGCAATTCTTTTGACAATACTGAAGCTAAACTAGTGGGCAGTTGATGTTAATTCATATGCTGTAGGCATTGACAAGCAGAATTTGTAATAGTGTGAGGGAACTACATTTATTTAAATAGTCAGAGATTCGCTAACATAATGAACTTATTACAGTTAAAAAAGATACTCCTTTCTGAAATACATCAAAAATAGATTCAAAATCCAGTCTGAAGATAGTATATGGCAATATGTAATACTCATCACAGAATTATCAATTGCAAAAAGTCACATTTTCACTTGTCTTAACACATCCTATTGTTCCTGGATTGAAAACAGAACTACCCTCGACCGCCATTTGGTTATATGATCATGTAATCATCGCAACAATGTTTCGTTTATCTTTTGAGTATCATCCTTAACCACAGTAAAGAATATGATTATTTGTATCACCCAATTTTAATGTCACTGCTGAGTCTGTGGCAACCTGTTTCTGAGGCTGGTAATAAGGGAGATAGGAGGCTATCACAACATTCAACCACCTTATTGGGTTCAGCTATTAATACAAAAGTAGTGAATTTTACTTTTTCTTCTTAAAAAAACATGTTTGACCATTTCATATATTTTAAGAGGCTTATCTATTGAAAAAATTATCCAAAGTACTTGCTTATAGACTGACCTGAGTAACATTCAATTTGGTGATATTTTTTATTCCACCTTCTAAGTCTTCATCTAATTTGACTTTCTTCTCAGGTGGTCCACGTGTGTCATCATCACTGAAAAACAGAAATTAAAGGCTAGTTAAACCTCTAAAATATATATATATATTATATTTATTATATTATATATATATATTATATATATATTGAAGTCTTGGGCATTTTCAATTACCAATATCCAACACACATTTCTTACCACAAGAAGTGGCAGATAAACAATCCTAATTTCACTGATAAGAAAAATATACAAAATACTTTTTTAAAAACTAAGTCATGTAATTAAATTTGTAATGGATCTAGACTGATAATAAATCTTCGGGATAAGAAATATTTTTACCAATTATTTTTTTAGCGCAATTTCATTGGTTTAGCTTTCTCAATGAGCTATGATCCTATCACTTGTCTTGCCCAGTTGGGAAAAGGTGGGCGAAGAAAGAAGGAGGTAACTGGGTGAATGTTACAGTGATTACTATTTAAATACGGTTATAAATAAAAAGTTAATGACTTAAACCTGAACTCTGCTTATGAAAATAGAAAGTTTTTATAGTTATTTTCAAACTAATTCTACATTAAGTATAAAGAGACTAATTCAGATTCTACCGCAACATGTCAAGTTCAAGTTCTGTTCCTTAACAAACAAAATAATTAATACCAATAGTAATTGGTTAATTTTTTTAAAACTGATTATTATTTTGTCAGGTACAATAAATAATTGTGCTAAGTTTCAACTTGATCTGAGAATAGGTGTGGGAGAAATAACTTTTTACCAGACAGACTGATTGAGTTAATATAAAAACACATCAATACAGGGGAATAAACTCACTTTTGTTGAACAAAGACATTTTGTTCAGTCTTAGGTTTCTGTTCAACCACCTCCAGCTTAACACACTTCTTCAGGTGTTCCAAGACTGGTTGGCTGTTCTTCACTACTTTCTCCAGCGGAGTCATGTAACTGGTGATCAGGGGAGATAAATCAGGCAAGGGATCATGGGGGTTTAGTACTCTGTGCTGTAGGCACTGCAGAATAAAAAAAATTACTGATAAAAACAAATAATGAGAGAAAGTCTGGGGGGACAAGTTCAGATGTGATTAGAATTTGTGTAAGACTTATTAAAGATAAAACATTGAACATAAAGAATAAATGTATAAAGAGAATAGCATCTATAAATCTTACTTTATGATTTATAGAGAATGATATGTATAGGTGTATAGATTGATTTAAATTACCTGGTAGACACGCTGAAAGTAAGGGTTAAAGGTCAACATAGGTTTCAGAGCTTCCTCTGTATCACCATCATTGTTTCTAAATAAACAAAACAACATTTGGCACCTTTATTAAACAATTTCTATTTAAGGCTATAAAAGCTGAAAATTTTAAAATAAAATAATTAATAGTAAAAATATTTTTTAAAACAAATTATTTAAATGCAATAATATAAAAATAAAATAAGGCTTAATTTATCCTACATAAGAAAAAGATAATACTACAAATTTTAAATTATTAGAGATGTTAATTTTTTTTTAACTTTTGATCTTTAAGGTAGATTCCTATTTTTTTAATTGGTATCCAAAAAAAAAAGTTTTATGACTAATTTTTATCAAGTTAATGCAACCTATAACTTGCTTAATGTAGAGAAATAAATGTCTTTCCTCCTCCAAACAACTCTGGGAATAAGGAAATATTTAGAGACATAAATCATACCATCTTTATTTATAAAAATTAGTGCAATATTTTAAATCGTTAATGTGCTACAAACTCTTTTTGCTGGATCACATCAAACAGGACACAGAATATAACTAGTTATTTATTGATAAAAAAAGGTCTTCTTTATTTATACTGTTAATATATGTTATTTTGATTGAATACTAACTCAATGGCAGTTGTCAGGTCCATGCTTGTTATTAAATCATCAACAGCTTGGAGCTGTTCATCTGAAAGAATTAGATGAAAAAGTACACAAATAATAAAGATTTGAAGAGATATCTTTACATAAAAGTATTGAGCTTATATGAGCCTATCCATGTTTACATTTGTTATATTCAGAGTAGAATATAAGGGATGCTTAAGGTTTAAGTCAGGAGAGCTAATACACTTTAAAGTAATCTATTGTTTAGCAGTTTCAAATGGTCATGAAAAATTCTGGCTTGTTGAGTAGATTCCATAAGACAGTCTGTATGAGGAGCTTGTCAAGGGAACCAGTAGAATACATTCCATAAGACAGTCTCTATGAAGAGCTTGTCAACGGAACCAGTTGAATACATTCATTAAGACAGTCTCTATGAGGAGCTTGTCGAGGGAACCAGTTTAATTGATTCCAGAAGACAGTCTCTATGAGGAGCTTGTCAAGGGAACTAGATTTTTAAGCTACAGAGATCATCACAAAACACATCTGAGAAGTTTGGTCAGGAGTGCAAAACTTATTGACACACTATATGCCCTGGCATTAACACCACAGAGCAGAAGAGCTGGAAATGCCTGGGAAGTGAATACTGCAACCTTTGGTCAAGCTAGACTATGACAAGGACTGCCACTTGAATATCGACCTGTTTAAGAATAAGTAAACTTCCTCAGACCTTGAGATCTATAGAGCAGATAATGTAAACAATAACAAGGGTATGAACAGAAATGAATTCATTGGGCTCATACTTTTAAGTGACAGAAGCCCATTATAACCATATAATATGGCTTACATTTTCAAAAATATATTTCCTTATCAGTTTTGTCAAAAGGCTTTTATATTCAAATGGCTAAAATTAAAAGTTTGCAATCTTACCTGTAGGTTTATACTTTTTATTGATGACATCTTCTGCTGACAAAGGGAGAGAACCAAATGTAAATGATCTAATATCTTCTGCAAATGGAAGCTCTACCCAGAGAAGGCACTAAAAAAAATATAGAAGGATGTGTTAATAAATTAATAATACAAAAATGAGTCGAAGAAGATCAAATCTGGGCAAAAAACGTAAATAAAAATATAAATTTCAGAAAACATAAATCAAAATAAGAGCACAAACTGAAAGTCATAATGAGAAACAGAAAGCCTGAGGAACATTGGTGGATTAAAAAGACATATCTCCTTTTTTAGAGACTCCTGGAGTTGTCTGTTCAAACACTTTCTAAAAAGACGCACAACAATTGACTATCAGATAGAGATTGAGTTAACGAGTAACTCTTTTTTGTTTTTCAAATTCTCTGGATCGCTTTACAATGGTTTAAAGTGGTTAGTATGTCTTGGTATTTTCAGTATAGAGGGACTTCTTCTAGTCCAACAGTTATGCTGGACAAGGCATGTATCCCGTATGTGGATTACAGCTGGAGCTGCACAGGAAATACTGCATTATCCTTAATCTTCGAACTCGAAGACAAGCCTTAGTATTTTATTTTCAGAAGTTCAATCTGATGACTTAATATCCTAGTGTATGCTGGGGAGTCAAGTTTTGGCGAAGAACCTTCAATGAAGTCCAGTAGGGAATCAGCGCCGTAAACGTTGGACAGACATCTTTAAATTAAAAGTAAAAATATTAGATCCAAACCTATAAATGACAATGTGGAATATGTGATCAAGTGTTAAACTTAGGATAAAAATTAGATGAGATGGTGCCAACTAACCTCATACTTGGCCTTAATGTGAGGGATCAAACATCCAATCCTTGGTGCAGCTATGGCATTATAAACTTTCCTAGCTATTGCCACACAATTTGTTTCATACAGTGCATTGATCAGTGCAGACAAAGCAATGGCTGCAGCCTGCAAGACAAAGTACATTTTTAAAATTAATTTTTTAGGTTTTAGATTTACTAAATATTAAACATTCATCAAAATCTGTTCATTTGTCCAACTCTAAATCTAGACCTCTTCCTTCATGGTTGGAGTGTAGGTGGAAGGAGTTTAGCTTTTTGATGTGCAAGAGTTTAAGGTCCAGGACTCTAATGCATACAAGAGTGAAGAGAGGAATATACCACTGAAGACTTTGTTTTATAAGATATCCAGAGTCCTCTCCCTTGCATACTTGTTCTTGAAATCTGTTCAACTCTAATCATACCATAGCATTGTATCGATTCTTTTGTAGAGAAGAATTTTGTTAAAAAAAAATTAAAAAATCCCCGTTTTCTAATTTTTAAATAAAAATCCCAGTCTTCACCAAGATATGAACCTGGGACACCCATTTATGAAGCCAAGCACTTTACCACTCAGCCACCACGCCTTCTTACTCAACATAAGAGGGCAAAAGAAAGGTAAAGAAAAAGAATTTTGAAGTCTCATACCTAGCATTCATTAAAAATCATACTTCAATATTATAACCACTAAAATTTTACACTTTCAGCAATGCTGATAAATAAAAGTAACCTATAGATTGAGTTTATAATCAATGCTTAGTCCATAAAAGCTAATGCTGCCAACTACTCTAACAAGTATGGATTCCTAATACTAAAAGTAGACAATCTGAAACAAAATATAATCTAGTTAACGCTACCTCATCATTTTTCTCTGCTGTAATACTTATCACACCGTCACCAAGGTAATGATACCTTTTGACCTGTTGATGAAAGATAGGTGAAGTTTACTGCTGGAAGAAACAAACACAGTTATAAGTCTAAGATACAATTAAATTAACAACCAAGACCACTAGTCAATTTGAAAAGCAAATATCAAAGGTAATAACAAAATTAAAAAGGAAAAACCAAGACCTTCACAAAATAAAATGTTTTGTAATTGTATTGTGAAAAGCAAAGGCAAAGAATAGCACTAAAATGTTTATTATAACCACACAGACAAGCCTATGAATTACAATCATACACATAGTGTTATTTCCGATTAATTAAGAATAATATTCTGAGCATTTACTTTAAACCTTTTACATGCCTATGAAGTAAACTAGAAAAACTCAGGTCTAGCTGATTGTCACTTATATATGAAGCCATATCAGTTTCTAATCTAGATTTGGGGTAAAATAGCTTATTGTTTCAATTCTTGATCTTCTTAAGTTTTAATAATTTTAACAACAGATTCCATAATCAGTAAACAAGAAATTGGTTGTGTCTTTTTAAAATCTTAATGTTAAAAATGGATTTGTTGGATTTTAAAAGTAAATTTAAGAATGCTTCAGTATATTATTGAGTTGTACCAATTCATTTAGTTGCCAGAGTAAGATCCAGACATAAATATCTTTATAAAAATCTTATCGAGTCTTCTAGTTATATAAAAAATGAAGTTTTGATCGTCCTTTTGTTTTTTTTTGACCTAAAGTACAGTCAATTGTGCATGCACTATGCATTCACACATGTAGCTTCACGATTTCAATTTCATAACTTATTGACCAGCAGTCAGTCAAACTGGCTCTAGACTGCCAAAGTATTTCCCAAATTTGATTTATGTAGCACAGCTATAATTTTTGCATTCATGAATAATGGCTATTCCGTTTATAATTTACAAATTCTAAATTACAATAACAACTTACAAAGTCGGCTCTGGTGAAGCCTAACACTTTAAGACATTTCTCTGCCTTGTACTTCATGTTGTCCTGGTCAGCTTCTGACATTGGAACAATAGTATTGCCATATCTGTAACCTGGAGAGTTCAAAATAAAACTATTTTCTGTTTACAAAGATATGATAGTTGTCTCCAGTGAAAAGTCATTCAATTTTGATTAAATTTACACCAGCCCTTTATTCAAATTTTCAACAATTTAATTTAAATTTATTCTAAAACAAAATCATAGAGCCCTAGACAGAGAGAGAGAGACCAACTTTTTTTTTAGTTTATTAACATGTTTTTTAAGATCTAATAAGACCTAATCATGCTGACATTATCACATACACAATTTTATAGTTTGTTTAGGAAAAACAAAAAGTAAAGTTTCCCTTTCAGGCCTTGCAATCTATGGGGCAGATGATGTTACTGTGGCCCATGGTTATTGGAGGGTGTCATGTGGCCAGCACAACAACCAAACGCCTTTACTTTTCCCAAACTAATATTAAGTACCCATTAGAGCTGGGAGGACTCAGAGATACCCTAAATATCCCAAAATAAAAAAATCTTATTCAGAAGGATTCAAACCTGAACACCTTGATTCAGAAGAAAAGCATTTTCCACTCAGCCATCGCCCCTTGATAGTTTGAATAATCAAATAATATCCTTATTATGATCGAACAATAATGAAACTCAGGTAGACATACCAGTAAACAAGAACTTTTAACGCCTGACAATACCTTGAACCATGTCCTCTTTTTCCACTTCTGTTTCTTCCTCGTTATCCAGATGAAAAGTTCTCAGCGTTCCTGGTTCTATGTTAGTGTCTTGGGCATAGACCTTTTTCCAGGATTGTTTGAGCTTATACTCTTTAACCTGAGATTTTACCACAATATATGAATACAGTAAATAGATCATGCTTGTGAATAATTTTATTTTTCATTTTCAATCGCTTATGGTTGCATTAACTAATTATACAAATATCATCTATCATTTTGGCCTAATAACCAGTAAATGGATTTGGCTATAATATGGATCGGTTTTAGTACTTTAATATTCAGACCAATTAACCATATTCGACTGTAAAAAAATATCTGGACTTTTTTCTTATTCTGAGAGTAAATCTTATTTCTTAA
Organism: Biomphalaria pfeifferi; assembly: GCA_030265305.1. Lineage (NCBI taxonomy): Eukaryota > Metazoa > Mollusca > Gastropoda > Planorbidae > Biomphalaria > Biomphalaria pfeifferi. The sequence continues at coordinate 5,646,106 of JASAOG010000011.1, forward strand.
AATGGACTTTTAAAAGATTCCCATTGAATTGAGTGATCATACCTTAGAATAGCCAGTGATGGGAATCTCCACTGTACCAATCTCTAGCCTACACTTCCATGGCCATGGTTTAATTTGTCTTGTTTGAAAGTAGCTTAAAAGTGGAAGAGCTTCTCTGTAAATGAAACATATTTTTTTTTTCTTTTTTTTTTTCAATAAGAATTGTTTTAAGTTTTATTTCAAGTCATTAAATCTAAGGTTTACAACCAAGAATTTGTGTCACAATAGTTTCACTAATAGTGTTAAAAGGCAATTCTTTAAAAAAATGGGAGTTCACCACTGAAGTAAATGGTAATGTCCAACACCTTGATACCGTGGAACAGAACAATGACACACAAAACCTTGAAGTGGAAACATTTTCACAAACAGATACACTTACACTATATTGAGATCACAAACTGTCTTCAATAATTTTAAAAGGATTCAAATAAATAGAATGAATTCAAAGTTGTTATTCGTCAGTGCTATTTATCATCTTCACCTAGTCTGTTGAACAATTGGGACACCACACAAGATCTGTTAACTATCTTTCTTCATTCCTGTGTTACAACAAGAGGCCAGTGCACTATTTTACATTGTCTTGCAATTGCTGTCTCTGTCTGCCTCTTCTTCTTTTTCCCAGGTATTGTTCCCTGAAGGAAGGTCTTTGCGAGCTCTGAGAACCTTGTGATATGGCCATAGAGTTTTAGTTTGTGTTTTTTTTTTGTAGTTAGCAGGTCATCGAGGGATCTAATCGTTGTACTATTTATTTATACTATTTATACACAGTCTATTACAATATTGTGACATCACATGGAATATACCTGAAACTGTAGCACTCTCCCTCAACCTTGTCCAAGATGTACTTAATCAGTTTCTCCCCAGACCTCTGCTGTGCTGTTTTTGCTTTCCCATCAGGGTGGGCATCTGCCCCTCCTCCTCTCTTTGGGGCATCCCCAGCATTGCTCTCCTCATCATCCTGAATGTCTGGCCCTCTAAAACAATAGTGCTCTGATTAGGATTACTGAGTAGGGTAGAGTCAAAGTAGATTGCATACGAAATATATAAACATGCCTTAAATAGTAAATTATACTTAACAGTGACAATGTTATTGAAATAGTATGATGAACCTACAGCATATGTTTCCGAAATGGAAAAATAAAGAAATGTACATCCAAAATACCTCCCACCTACCTTCCAACCAAGAAAAAGTAAAAACAAGCAAAATACAAAAAAAAACACCAAAAAACCAGCATACAAAGCTTAAATTAAGTGTATCAATTAGTTTGGATCAGTGATGTAATTAAATTTCTAATAGATCTAGACGTAACAATAAAAAATAAATCTGTGTGATTAGAAATATTTTTTTACCAATTGGTTTTCTTTAGCTTTCTCAATACGGTATGATCCTATCACTTGTCTGGACCAGTTGGAAAGAGGTAGGGAGAAAAAGAATGGGTATCTGGGTAATTGCTTTAAAAAAAAAAGAAAAAAAAAAAAGGAATGACCTCAGGCTTCTCAAACCAATGCAGTATCCACTCTACTAGCAAAGAGTCTATGAACATAGAAGATTATATAGTTATATATTGTTTCTATTTCATGTTTGTGTTTGCTAAGTCACAATCTATAAAGGGTACTTTCAGCTTTTACCACCACTTTTAGTACTATTTGTTTCCCTTGTTTGAGATATTAAACAAAATAATTTATTATTTAATTAGTTAATTAACTATTTGGTTACTTTTAAAAACTGATCAAGTAAAAATTGTTTCCCTAGTTTGAGATACCAAACAAAATAATTTATTATTTAATTAGTTAATGAACTATTTGGTTAATTTTTAAAATTGATCTAGTGTTGTTAGGTAAAAGAAATAATTGTGCAAAATTTCAGCTTGACCTGAGATTGGTTGTCGAAGAAATAACATTACAAACTTCTGCTTGAGACAGAGTGAGTTGATATAAACTTTGTAAAAATTAGACTGGCTGGTCACTGGACATATTGTATTTAGACTCCAAAAAAGAGTGGAAAGATGTTGGTGTCAAAATGTAATATGGTAGCCCTACAAAGCATACTGTCAAGGGAAGCATATAAATCTCAACTTATTATGAATACAATTCTAAAATAAATGTTTTTGTATTAAAGGTTTCATTGCTTTTTTTAAATGAAATCAATCTTGGTCTTCAGTCTTTTGACAATTAATGAATTCAAATTCTTTCAGCATGCTAACTCTGGTAAAAAATTTTTGTTATTGGTATATTACAGAAAGTCTCTGCTAACAAAAAAAATGTTTTAAGATGGTAGCTTACATTACAATCAGCTCAGTCTTGGGCTGTGTATTCTGCATGGCATGAACAATTGTGTCCAACTCTTGATCACCAAAGGGACTGCCAAGGTCAGAGAATAAGATGATTCGTCTAGAACTTATTCCTTTCTTTCCCCTGTAGATAATAAAATAACAGCTACTTTAAACAAGGTTAAAGCAGGAGCGCCTACCTTAAACAAAGTTTAAGTAAAGTAACAGAAACCTAATTTAAACAAAGTTAAATCAAAGTAACAGCTACTTTAAACAAAGTTAAAGTAAAGTAAAGTAACAGCGAACTTCTTTTAAAAAAGTTAAAGCAAAGTAACAGTGACCTTAGGCTAACGAGAGGTCTCATGTTTGAATCTTTATGAAACCATACATTTTTTTTTAGATTTGATTCAAGCTAAGTTGTCTTTGTTGAGTGCCCAAAGGCAGCAAGGAAACCTTCTTCCAGATACCCTCTTGGCCACATGTTCACAATAGCAATACTAAAGCAATTTTTCCTCAATAATAATAAAATAATATATAATTTTTAAAAAACCTTTTTCTATTTAATTATTTTTATGTATTATCTTAAAGGTAAAGTTTCCATGTAAGATCCAACCTATTAGGGAAGTAAGTCAATTTAACCAGTGATGAAGTTTATGCGGCAATAACCAACAACTTTTTCTACAACAGAATCCAAGTTACATAGATGTGCTGTAATTACGATAAAAAAAAAAAATCCCAGCCACATTTAGACACTAGAGACACTTTGATTCAGCAGCCAAGAACTTCATCCATTCGACTTAAACAGACATAAAATATACAGAAGGGTTTCCAATAACTTAGTAACTAGACATGACCAGCGACATGCTATTTATTGCTATAGAGTACCTATTTAAAGATGATTTAGAAGAAAGAAAACAAAAAATTTACTGTGTCGCTTGTTGGAGGTGATCAATGGCCACAACAATTGCATCAACAACTAATGCATAAGTTAAGGAATAAATTAAGAATAACATTATAATTCAGCCATTAAAAAATGTGAATGATTTTTAAATTTTTTTTTTACGTATTTGGATTTTCTTTCAGTATTGAAAATTATTTTTCCTAACTCAAAACTTTCTGCAGAATGGCAGTGAGGAGGGTTCAAACGTAGGATCATCAAGATGACAGTTCAGAGCACATACAAGGCTATTGAACGAAGGCACAGTGGCTGATTGCTAAACCACATGACTTCTGAACCTGGTGGAGAAGACTGGGATTTTCAATTTCGGGATCATTAGGGTACCTTTGAGATGACCCAGCTTTAATGGGTACCTGATATTAGTTGGGAGAAAAGTAAATGTGATTGGTCATTGTACTGGCCCCATGACACCATCAATAACTGTGGGACACAGAAACAGATGACCTTACATCATTTGCCCCATAGATCGCAAGGAATGAAAGGGGAACTTTACTTTTATTAATTGAATGGCTGTCATCAAAATGGCCCTAATAACAAGTTTTGCCTTCTGTCATTTCCTACTATCCTGAAAAATTTAATTAATTTGTAGAATAGTTTTCACTTAACTAACAATATGAAATGCAACAATCTGAGATAAAGGATACAGTCCCCTGGTGTCTCTGTGGGCTGGAGCTCATCTTGGACCATCTGAAGTAAATTAAAGTCTGGGATGCCTAGAGGAGATTTTAAAGTAATATTTGAGTAATTTTCTCCATCGGCTAAAGGATTTTCTGTTTCTTCAGTTCCGAAAAGAATTAATGCTACCTCATCTTTAGACTCTGCAAATATCTGAAAAAATATGTTTTGGCAACTAAAGTAAACATCAATATATAAATATAAATAAACATTTTCTTAGAAATCTAAACATTAATTAACATTTGCTAAAAGATAATGTTAACATTTCAACAAAATTAACTTTAAAAAAAAGATACTACTAACACTATTATATACCACATTAAATAATAATAATGTTTTCTTGTTAGCAGAGAAAGATATTAGAATGGTGCTACCTTTCGTTGGAGTATCATATTAATTCCCTCAATAGCTGTCTCTAAAGCAGTGCTGACACCTGGTGGTGCCTGATTCATGGAAGGCCCTACATCCAGAATAATAGCAATAGCTTCCTACAAATACAATTTAGATTAAATACATACATAATCTGTTACATGATGAGTTATTTAAAAATATACTTGATCACTATTTGATAAAGGAGGCGTGGTGGCTTAGTGGTAAAGCGCTTGGCTTCTGAAACCAGGGGTCCCGGGTTTGAATCCTGGTGAAGATTGGGATTTTTAATTTCGGGATCTTTGGGCGCCTCTGAGTCCACCCAGCTCTAATGGGTACCTGACATTAGTTAGGGAAAAGTAAAGGTGGTTGGTCATTGTGCTGGCCACATGACACCCACATAAACCATAGGCCTCAGAAATAGATGACCTTTACATCAACTACCCTATAGACTCCAAGGTCTTTTTTACTTACTATTTGATAAGGAAAGAATCAGGTAAAAGGTTGTTACTCAACACCATTTTATTAAAGTTATTGCATTGTGCAAAATTAGCCAATATTTAAAATAATAATTAATATTATAACATTAAAATCACAACAAAGCAATCATTTAGCTATGTGTTGCATTATAATTTCCAAGTTAAAAAATTATAAAATTAGCACAACAACTTTTCACACTATCTAATTATATCACTATACTGGCTATAGGATTTTATAAGGTGTGTGGTACAGGTAATGTCAAAATAGCTTTTATTTTAAAAGTGAAAGTTAGTTAATTAATAAATTATTAACAGATTTGTTGATTATACAATACATATAAGACATAATATTATTTAATTATTATACATTATGATAATCACTCAGTGACTCAGACCAGTGCTGCATGTGATGATGGCATGTGCATTTATTTGATTTCAATAATATTATTAGTGATTATATCATATATACAATATATGAATATAATATGCTATAATCATGTCACTATAAATAATATAGTAATTAGTATAACTACTATAACACTATTAGTATTACTACTTTTACTCACTAACCGCGGAAATTACCTTCTAGTTCTACTCTACTGACTCTACAAGTACTACTCATACTATTTAACTACTAGTCTAAGTCTAGTAGTAGTACTCTACTTCTAGTCATCTTGATCTTATTATCTATGGGCAAATGTAGTGAGTAACTGTAGCGATTAGGATTCTAGATCTAACATCTTGAGCATTTATAATAAAATTATATATTTGTTACATACTATTCAATATATACATATATTTAAGTACAATTTTATTAAAACTGAGATTCAGCATTTTACCTTATTTGCCGCCATTTTGACAACAAAACGTTTACCCGGCTATACAAATATCAAAGGTGCTGTACTCTTAGAAGAAGAAAAAAATCTGCTGTGTTTATGTTCCGGTGTACTTCTCACTACAGATGTTCACACGGTATCGTTGCAGTCTGTCACTTTCATTGGCGAGTCGACTCGGACTGTCTGCTAAGCAAACTTACCAACACTTCTGACTTTTAGAATCTATGCTTCGTCGTCTAGTTTCTACTTTTAGGTAAAAGGGATCGAGGACGAGATTAGCATAATTAGGAGTCTATCTAAAATTAAATTAATGAATAATAGATAGATCTAGATCTTATTCTTAATTTTTTAAAAACTTTATGACTTTAATTAAGTTTAATATATAAATATAATAATTTATAAATTTATTAGAATCAGAATGACTTGGACTTGATTGACTTGAATTATTTTAATAATATTATTATAATTAGGATTTAGATCTACTCATCTAGACTAGACTTAGACTTAGATCTAGTTTTATCATCTAGTCAATCTAGTAGAGACTAGAGCGCAATATGACAGTATGTGTACTCTATGTGACTTTATTAACTTTATATGTATTTTATTTACACTAATTTACAACAGTATCTTACCTTATATATTCATGATATAATGATAATCTGATATTCATAAATTCAATTTATAATTGAATATTGAATCGTTATTATCTTATGTTGATATAGATCTATTATATTCTAGATTAGTGGATTAGCTGAGCAGAATCAGACATAAAATAGATCAAGACAGATTATTTCCATGGGGCAGATGGTATCATCTGTTACTGTGGCCCATGGTTAATGGGGGTGTCATGGGGCCAGCAGAATAGCCAACAGCCTTTATTTTCCCTAGCTAATGTCAGGTACCTAGGTGAACTCAGCCCGCAGGGGTGCTTAAAGATCCCAAAGTCAAAAGTAATTAAAATCAGGATTTGGTATCCACAAAAAGATTTTCTTTGGCCATAGAAACAGATGTAGACTTCTAGATTAGAGGTCTGAAAGGGGTACTTTACTTTTTATCTAAATGTGAATTCAAGATTTAGATATCTAGTAGTTTTGTTAATAATTTTGGCAAAGATTATTTCATGAATGAAAACAATTTCTCCCAATGGGTAGAATTCAGGAAAAGTTAAATTTTTCACCATCCTCAATTTCTGAGATTGAGTTTTCCCACAATTGAAAGCTCAAATTCTGAGGTCAGACCAGTGTAAACCTATGTATTTTATATTCTAATTCTTAATTTTCATCTTTTATTTATGCATACATTTAAAGTATACTGTATTTAATATACCATAATAACTTATTTTAAATATCATAGAGCTAAGTGAATTTTTAGGCTTCTTTCAGTTGCAGAGGATATCTTAATATGTTTTTTTTTTTCCCAGGATGTTGTCAGACGCAAGTGTTTGCCAAGATTATATTTGACAAAGACAATGGATGTCCTTATAGACTTTGTACTGACTTTAAGGAATGTGATAGTTGCATTCCTGGTATCCTGGTTCAGATTCTTTGTCCCTCCCGAAAGCAAATCTGTGCTCAATGAAGTAGTTTTGATAACTGGAGCTGCTCATGGCTTGGGTCAAGCGATGGCCTGTGAGTTTGCCAAGCTTGGTGCTATTGTGGTGATATGGGACATTAATATGAAAGGGCTTCAAGAGACTAAAGACAAAATAACAACAACAGGTGGCAAATGCCACTCTTACTTTTGTGACGTAAGGTAATCATTTGTTATATTTTATTTTAATAGTGGCAGACATTTGTAAAACAAAAAAAAAGGATTTAAAGAAAATCATTATCTTTGTGGCTGAATGGTATGCACCTAAAAAGGAGCATGAGTTCAATCCTCATACTGGCAAGGAATTTTACATTTATTCAAGCTGAAACCTTCTTCCAGTTGCTCCCTAGTACCACATTTCCATAAAAGAGATTGGACCACAACACACCAAACATACGCTTGGCTTCCAAACCAGGGGTCTTGGGTTTGAATCCTGGTGAAAACTGGGATTTTTAATTTTGGGATCTTTGGGCACCTCTGAGTCCACCCAGCTCTAATGGGTACCTGACATTAGTTGGGGAAAAGTAAAGGTGGTTGGTTGTTGTGCTACCTACATGACACCCTCATTAACACAGAAACAGATGTACATCTTCTGCCCTATAGACCACATGGTCTGAAAGGGGAACTTACACCAAACATACTATACTATAGGATAGTGATTCAAATTGTCATAAACAGAAATTAGGCCTTGCTGTAAATCTCTTGAATTCTAAAATTCCTATAATTTATGAAATCACAAGCTCTTGTACTCCAAGATATTTCTCATTGATCACTTTTTCTTCTTCTACGTGGTAGATGTGTTGTGAGCTAAATGAAGTCTGAGACTTAATGTCACAGATGGCTGCCTGGTTGTGTAGTATGCATGATTCATAGTTTCGGTGGTCAGGGTTCGAATCTTGCCTATTGCCATCCCCCATCATCCTGTGAGAGGTTTGGGCTAGGATGTAATTATCTTTCAATCTGAAAGAACATTCAAAGCATGCAAAACAATTGACAGAGTTACACTTAAGAAGCCAGTTTTGCTAGGTATGTATAACTCTGCAGTTTTTAGTCATCAGACTTTCAGAGAATGCCTTATAGTGAAGTTAAGTGAACCATGTTCTCACCATTCTTGTCACTGAACTGTGACATTTTATAGCATCTGACACAAACATTATTTTTTCACTGATACTTATTGTTTAGCTTTGATCGCTTCCACAAAGTGGTAAGTACCCAAAATGGATCAAGCTTTGACTTTATACAACAATTGCACTTTGATTAACTTTGTTTCATTCCACCAGTTCCCCTACATTAAAATAAAAACTTGATTTCTGGTTGCTTTGATAAGTATTTAAAAACTGTCTGGGCTATTAGGCCTTAAGTTTTTTTTCAGCAATATTAGCTTGCATGTTTCCAAAGCACCATATTAAAAACAATCAGTCATACAGCATAAAATCACACTGGTGTCATTGTTCAGTATGTTTGTTAATTTTCTAGTTTATCATGTACTTAAGGAAACCACTAACTAGTTATCTTGTTGATTAATGGTTTCAGACTATACACACAATGGATTAATAAAAGTCATAATATAAAGACACAATGTCAAATTACATTACACCTAAATCTTATTTACAAGTATGACCTCCAGTTAACCAATACATAATCTCCCGTGTATCCCCCGGCCCACCCAGGGGCATCGCGCCGCAACCACACTTCTCCACGGTCTCCACCGAAGTCGTTCTTGCAGCCTTCCTCCTCCCCACCCCCATGTCATTCAACAGTATCCTTAGCTTAGCTGGTGACCGACCGACCACATCAGAGGCATAATTAGCTATGTGCGGGTGGTGAGGTCCGCAAGGGGCACCAGTGTTTTCCCATATATGTATTGATCTGTTGAGCCCGAGATTCCGATTTATCTGCATGTTAAAAGGCATTGCCACGTCAAACCAATTTTTTTGGTCTCAAGCATCTTAACGTAATCATAAACAGTCTGTATATAGTTTGTCAAATCTGGGATTGTGGGCATATTGTAGATAGAAGATTGTACAATGCATTTCATTATTAACATACGCCCTGAACCTTGCGGTGTAGGCCTACTATTCTCAGTAAAGTATTATCCTAGAGATGGGAATCGAACGCAACTTTTAAAGTTCGGTTCGGCTCGGTCAGAACTAAAGTTCGGGTTCGGTTCGATGTTATGAAATTAGGTAATAGCAAAACTATGTACATGTAGTAATGTTCAATTCAGTTTATTAGATAAAACAGTGATGATAAACCTTATGAAGCTAACCCCCGCACTTCACTGTAAGTAAAACGTCTCCCTAATTGGAGTCTATTTCTGTCAGATAATTCTTAGAAGTTTTGTGGTTCAACGCTTGAAGTGATATAAAATTAACAATGCTAAACACATCGTCACGTGGTTTTGATTCAACACCTTGCCACAGTTTGACTTGAGAATTTTAAAATAACTCTTGCTGCCAGTTCGCTAAACACTCAGCCATATTTCTGGCGGTATTATTATTATAGCTTTTATATAGCGCTACTTTTCATGCTTATAGCATGCTCAAAGCATTCACTCAAAGCGCTTTTGGTTCAATCTCATTTGTGGACCAGTGGGGGGGGGGTATCTAGGAGTTGGTTTAGGCGCTCAGTAAACACAACTCTGCCCGAGTCGGGTGTCGAACCTCGAACCCCCATCTAGGTAGCCAAGCCAAGTTCAAGCGCACTTAGCCTCTCGACCTCTCCCATCAGAGGTCATACCCACTAATTTCTTCCAAAGAAGCGAAACATCCTCCATGATGTCTGAAACTTCTATGAACTGATCTTTGCCAGTGCTGATCCCATCCACGCTCCTCGTAGCACCTATCTCTTCTGTGATTTTAAAATCGCTTTACGTACCGTGAATAAGTACCTAGAGTTGAGTGGTATCAGGTATGTCGGCGGCTGTAGAAAACATTTCCAACTCTGTTGCTCTATCTCTTAGTTTTTAAGTGAGATTTCTAATTATCATATGTAAAAGGGTGACCGCTTCCATTGCATTCTTATTTTCATAACACATTTCTTCCATCGCTGACAGTAACCCCTTTAAGCGCAATGGCCGTCGAAAAAAAAAAGGCTTCATTTCGCTTCGCTACTTAAAATATGATTCTGTAGCTGGCCCTCGCTGTCATCTCATTCTTGTCCCTTCTTAAATATTCTCGTCAGTCCTCTAATCTTTAGGCGTTACTAAGACATCTCGTCTTCGCGGCTCAAACTAGGAATACCGCCATATTTGTTGATGTTTTCGATGTCATAATGCCGTTCTATAGAAACAGCCACAAACAGCTCTATACAAATCAAACATATGGGCTTATTTTCATGCTACACAAAAAGGTAAAAATCTGTCCATTTTTCCTGATAGTTTCTACATTCTTGCTTCTTCGGATCTCTCATTTCATTCATGCAAAAATATTAAATGGTACGGCACCCTTCGAGTTAATACCAAAAGAAGACAACCCAAAATGATTAGTGGCGAAGCTAGGAATCCGCCTTCATTAGGGGGGCCCGGGGGGGGGCTTGACCTCTTTGGGGTCCCTTGCATTTTGCGTAATATTTAATATTTTGTGTAAAAAAAACACTAATTTGGGGGCCCGGTAGAATTTCTAAATCCCCCACCCTCCCCCACCCTAGCTACGCCTCTAAAAATAATGCTGGAATAAATGCACACACAAGATGTCAAGGACGCGGTTCTTGACTGCAGGGGAATTTTCCAAGAATTAACATAACTGTCATCTCGTTGAGAATTAATTTTTTTTTTCTTTCATGAATATTACAAAATCTTTGATTCAGTTCGGTTAAAGTAAGGACAGTTCGTTCGGTTCGGTTCGTACCGATCAGCTTTAAATTTCGGATTAGGTTTTGGTCGTAATTGAGGTTCGGGTTCGGTTCGTTTCCCATCTCTACTTTATTCCATCATAGAAAATATGCTAGCCTAGTATTACACTGTAAAATCTAGAAAAGGTTAAGCCGTGGGTCTCAAATATTTTATGGGCCTAACTATCAGTCAAAGTGCCCATTTAATGGCGACCCCACCGGCCCATCTCACCGATGATGTAATTGTAAAGGTTATGTTTCTAGGGCTGATGATTAACGATGGTGTCATGTGGCAAGCACAACTACCACTTAACCACCTTTACTTTCTCAATTTAAGTATTTAATATTAGAGATGGTAAATTTGCGAGTGCTGGGCTGTCCACACGTCAGCACACTCCTCTCTTCCAAACTGACCGGGTCCGAAGGGATGGCGAGCCGTCACAATTTGGGGACAGGTGGCTGCAGGAGTTTGCCAGAGAGCAGTAGTCTTACTACTGTCCCCCCGCCTACGGGGCTCCAGGACCGGATTTTCTGTTAGGGTTTACTCCCTTAGCCTTAGACCTTACAGGGACACACACACAAGGCAATGCGGCTATTGACCTATTGACTCGACGCCTTAGGCGGATCCTTAAAATAAGGTGGCAAGATAAGATGACCAATGAGGAAGAGCTACAAAGAGCAGGGTGCCAAGACATCCGCTCTGTTATCAGCAGCAGACGCCTTGGCTGGCTTGGCCACGTGCGTAGAATGCCAATAGGTCGACTTCCACAGGACATCCTGTATGGCGATCTAATAGAAGGCAGGAGAGACGCTGGTCGTACACTTTTACGTTATACGGATGTATGCAAACGCGACATGAAGCTCTTCAAAATCGACACTGGCAACTGGGAAGAAGTGGCACTGGACAGATCCACATGGAGAGAGAGCATAAAGGAAGGGTCACGGAATGCAGATGTCATACACAACAGAAGCAGAAAGAAGGGTGAAAATGCAATGGCGCCTGGTGATTATATATGTCCAACCTGCGATCGCAGCTGTGTATCAAGGAGGATAGGTCGACTTCCACAGGACATCCTGTATGGCGATCTAATAGAAGGCACACACGCAAGAGGAACTTCAGTCACTAATGTCCCGCTTCTCTTAGGCCTGTAAAGAATATGGCTTGACTATTAGCACGAAGAAAACAAATGTTATAGGACCACCTGCTACAGCACCACCCTCCATCCTCAGACGATAACAAGCTGGACGCCGTAAACGAATTCTGCTATCTGGGATCCACATGATGACCTGTCTCTAGAAGAGGAGATGAAAAAACGCATAGGGAAGGCTGCCTCGACATTCGCTAGATTCAGACCAAGAGTTTGGGAAAACCATAAGCTAACTACGGTGACCAAAATGGAAGTCTACAAGGCATGCGTTATGACTACACTGCTGTATGGCAGTGAATCATGGACCACCTACGCAAAGCAAGAGAGAAAACTAAACTCATTCCATTTGAGATGTCTCCGTAGGATCTTGAATGTCACATGGAAAGAAAAAGTGTGCAATACTGAGATCCTTGCGCGATCAGGTATTCCCAGCATCTTTACAGCCCTCAGACAACGCCGTTTGCGCTGGCTTGAACATGTTCGCCGGATGGAGGACAAGCGCATCCCGAAAGTCATCCTCTATGGTCAACTCGCGACTAGGACAAGAAAAACTGGTCGCCCCCACCTCTTTTACATATATGTAATAAAACGTGACCTCAAATCAGTGAACATCAATACTGACAATTGAGAAGACATAGCTCTAGACCGCAACAGGTGGAGAGAGACAGCCTCCAAGAAAGCTATGGAGAGCGAAAGTACATGGGTCTCAGCCCAGGAAGAAAAACGCACAATCCGAAAAACGGCCAGCTCCTCTACCAAAAGCCACCTTAACCTGCGCTATCTGTGGACGGGAGTGTCTCTCCAAAATAGGGCTCCACACCACATGAGGAAGTGTGCTCTGAGATGAACCATAGTCGTTTTACGACTGAAGGGGGCCAATGATCAAGGATTGGCCTCTTTATTCACATAAAAAGTTGCAAAGGGAAAAGATCGTCTCTCGAGACGTAAAAGGCCACAGTTTAGAGATGGGGTCTTAAAAATCTCGAGGTTCACAATCCCATGTCTTCACTGGATCCGAACCCGAGACTCATAGGCTCGTAACCCTAGCGTTTTACTGCTAACCCCCCCCCCCCCCTCGCCCCGGGTTAGGATTTGGGCGTAATAATAGTCATTTCTGAAATATTTTTGTTAACTTAAATGATTGCCCCCAATCACAAGTCGAGAAACAAGCGAACTGCCTAAAATAACTTTAAGTACTCGTGTGTGGAGTTCAAACTGACCCTTACGTAAGAACGAGATTACAAGCGATCGAAATGGATCTATTTCTGTCCAGTGCTATCTTTAGACGCACGTGCCACCCATACGTGACCCAATCGCATTAAGGCTTTTCTGTCATTGAAGAGATGGGAAATAACTATCAAGCACGCGATCGACCCTTCATTATATAAGGGTCTGATGAGAAATAACAGCAATGTGGTTGAACAAGTACGGTAACTCTGCCGAGTTCTACCGTACTTAACGACATACGATGTTAGATAGTTCCTGCCACGGAGTTCATTTTTTTAAACGAATTTAAGAGAATTCGAATATTTTAAATAAATCAATATCATCATACAAAAGGCCTATAAATTTGAACAAGTTGTTAATAAATATATATCGTAATATTCGCTATTCGGGTCCTAAAGTATTTGCATATAGGCCTATAACTGGTAACTGTATAATTTTGGCGTTTCTGATATACCAGCACATATTGAACTAGAATGAAATGAGAAGGCTGATGCACTCGCTAAGTGTGGGAGAACAAACACACCATTAAACATTGCACTCTGAAGAAACTAATAGTGAATAGAATACATGAGAAATGGACAAGCTCTCGTCCAAATCACAAGAAAAATGACGCCTATTATAAGCTATCCCGACAACATCAACGTCTAATCTCGACTCAGGACCGGACACAACAGAATGAGATAACATATGTACCGGAAGCTCAAAATTGGAACAGTGAAATCTGCCCGTGTGGAGTGTCAACAGAGAATGTTGGCCATGTCCTTCAAAACTGCATTCTTTACCACAGTGTTTCTCAAAGATTTGCAGGTGCGCCTCAAGTGCAGCGTTACACAGGTCTGCTTACTATTAAATTTGTATTTTACGTTGCGATTACATCCCCACTTACAGCGACCAGTAATAGTAGTGGATCGCTCCAAAGTGACGGAAAGGGGTGTTAGCTCTTCAGGTTATGGAATTGCCCACTATACATATATTGACTTATATGTAGGCCGCCTTACCAGACGCACAGCAGTTCTTGAATTGATAACGATAATAATAAGCGATGTGTTTCGTGTAAATTGTTTATGTGTATGCAAATAATAACAAATTATCAATAAGCATTATGCATTGTTATCCATGGAGAAATACGTTAGCAAGAATGAAACTGCAAAAGCGTTAAATGAAAAGGAAAGAACCAAACGAAGGTACAAAGAAGATTATATCGCATATGGTTTCATATATTCTAGACCTGAAGATTCTCCATTGCCATTCTGTCTAATCTGCAATGCAACTCTGTCGAATGAGGCGCTTGTTTCAAGCAAATTGAAGAGACACTTGGAAACAAAACATCCAGCTGTAAAAGCGCAACCGAAGGAATACTTCGAAAACATCAGGGCTCAACAAATAAACAAGCTAAGAAACTTACGAACTACCTAAAGCTGCCAGAAAAGGGATTGATTGCAAGTTATAAGGTTGCTCAGTTATTATCAAAACGCAAGAAAGCACACATAGAGGCTGAATCAGTCATTGCACCAGCTTTAGCAATAGTTGTTGAAACTATCTTAGGACCCGATGCCGCCGAAAAAGTTAAAAAAGTTCCTTTGTCAAATGATACAATCTCGAGCAGAATTGAAGATATATCGTCAGGTTTACAAGATCAAATCTGCGAACACTTCGACGTGACTGACGATGAAGTATCTCTGCTGTGGTCTCTTCAAGTTGATGAATCCACTAACGTTAGCGGCAAAGCCCAGCTGCTAGCTATATTCGGTTCATAAAGGATGAAAAATGTGTCAACGAATTCTTATTTAACAAAGACTTACCAACTACGACCAAAGGCGAAGATATTTTCAAAGTGGTGAACGAAAACATTTTGCCATTCAAACTACAGTGGAAAAACTGTGTCTGCGTTTGCACCGATAGCTGTCCTTCCATGCTTCAAGAAAATCCAAATGTATTAGTTGTTCACTGCATGATCCACAGAGAAGCTCTTTCCTTCAAATCTTTGCCGAAAGATTTGATGTCTGTTCTGGATCAAGTGATTGAGGTTGTAAACTTCATCAAATCTCGACCGCTAGCATCCCGACTTCTCTCTCAGCTCTGTGAATGGATTCAGACTACAAATGTCTCCTGTATCACACCAACGTTTGTTGACTCTCCACAGGAAAAGTGTTAAAGCGTGTCGTCGAACTCAATGCTGAGCTGATTTCATTCTAGGTGGCTGAAAAAAAAACAACTTTGGATTTTCTATTCATGACAAGATCTGGTGGGTTAAGGTGACAGTTCTCTCTGATTTATTTGACAAATTAAATTCACTGCATTTAAGTCTTCAAGGACTATAGAAAACCATTATCACTGCATCCTCAAAATTTAAAGTCATTTGATGAAAAATTGTCTTTGTGGCAAAGTAAGATCTCGAAAAGAGTCCTGTTTTCCTACTTTCCTACTTACAATGAATGTGCTTCAAACAAAGAAATCACCCCCGAAATTCTGGACACTTTGACAGGCCTGCAGTCAGCATTGTAGCATTTTCAAAGAAAAGAAAGAGACTTCTTACAATAGACGATGAAATGCGAGTTTGTTTGTCGACCCTGGAGCCTCGATTAGATCGCATTTGCTCTAAAAAAAAAAACAGGCACACCCTTCACATTAAATGTAATATTTAAAAATCTTTTTTTCTTTTAATTATAAAACAACTGTTGCTCTTCGTGGTGTGCCGCCAAACAAAAAAGTTTGAGAAACACTGCTTTACCAAAAGGCACGAACAAGACACTGGTCCCAAAACACCCGAATAGAATGAAAACTATATGGAGAGATTTGAAAACCACTGCGCAGTTCATCTTATTATTGGTCTAGTCATCTGAACGCTCCAACATAATATAATGAGAACGAGGAAGAAGAAAAAGTATTTCCGGTGCACTGACTATAGAAAGTGTTGATGAGCTATGTATTTTAAAAGACAGATGATCTTTTGTGTCTGTGCGCACTTTAAAATTACTTTTCTTAAGCTCTTTTGCTTGTAATCAGAAGTAATTTTATTCATTTGCAAAAAAAAAAAAAAAAAAAAAAAGCTATTTTAAAATCACGTCCTTGACATTGTTAAATCTATGTGTTTATTTCAAAATCTCCCCCATGCTTCTTTTTATTTTCTTACTTTTTAATTAGCTAAATTTAGTTACCTTACTCGCTTCTGCATTTCCCCTATATCCCTCCACATTTCCCTATATTGCTTTCTCTTCTTTTTATATGCTACAGTTGCTACTGTATTTTGTGGCTTAAATAATGTAAACTGGATCTTTAAAAAAAACAACAACAAAAGCTGTGCAAAGATGAGATTGTGTTTAAACACTATCTGGGAAATCCCCAATATATCTAAATAGCTCCTTCACAAAATTCGCTGATGCGGCTTTTCTTGCCCTGCTCTCAGAGAGCTCAGACGTAAATGAGTATTTCAGAGAAATAGAACACATCGAAAAATACTGTAAAGATATTTTTTTATTATTAATTGTTAAAAAACAACAAGAAATGATAATCGATTTTCGTAGGGAAATGAAGGAAAATGATATTGTTTCTGTAGCTGGAGAGACTATTGAAATTGTGCAAACTTTTAAATACCTTGGTACTATCCTAGACAATAAACTAAATTTTACTGCGAATACTGATTATATCATCAAAAAAGGGCAGCAAAGATTACGATTGCTGAGAAAACTGTCCTCGTTTAATGTTAGTGAAAAGGCCTTGGCTATGTTTTATCACGCTCACATCTGCAATATAAGTTTTAATATGACTGCCTGGTATGGCAATTTGAGCATTAAAGATACAAATAAACTCCATAGAATCCTAAATGCTGCTGGTAAAGTCATTCTCAAAAAAACAAATCCCATTTGGGCAGCTGTTTGAGACAAACATCCATAAAAAAGCTAAAAAGATTCTAGAAATAAAAAATCACCCTTTGGGTCAAGATTTTGTGATGTTACCATCACAAGAGATACAAGACACTGATAGCAAAGACAGACACAAACACTCTTTTGTTCCCCTGGCAATGAAATCATTAAATTGAAACAATTTGATATACACTTTTCACATGTAAATTATGAGTGAGTTCGGTGTGATTGTACATTTTGTTTCTTTGTAGTTACAATGTTTTGTTTGGTGTAATGCACAAATTGTAAGACAAATCTCCATATGGAAAATCAAGATTATTATTATTATTATTATTGCCATTTCCCCCGACCCTTTCCCTTTTCCATCCTCTTGTTTTAAAGTAAAGTTTGAGAACAGGATTTTTTTTCTAACAATAATAATTCTTGTGACGCAGGGCAGTGATACAATTACTGTTAGTTTAGAGTGCGGGTGAAAGACTTTACGCACCTGCCAGTGTGTCCGCTTTCTTTCACCTTTCCCCCATCGTTTTGTTATTTGTGCAGGGACCGTGACCAGATCAGGAGTGTGGGCGACAAGGTCCGCCAAGATGCCGGGGATGTCACCATCCTGGTCAACAACGCCGGGAAAGTCGTGGGCAAACAGTTGCTGGAGTTGAAGGACGCGGAGATTGAGGACACGTTCGCCGTGAATCTCTTGGCGCCTATCTGGGTCAGTGCTGTCTGTGTCTCCTGCCTTTTTACAAAGCTTATAGCAACTCACTCTGTCTGTCTGGTACTAGACTATTTTTGTACACGTTATTTCTACCACACCCATTCTCGGAGCAAGCTGAAATTTTACACAATTTTTTATTGCACCTATAAACATGAGGCAATAAAAAAAAATTTAACCTATCAATTAATTATTGGTAATTAACTATTTTGTTTGGTACCTAAAAAGGGAAATAAAAGCTACTTATTGAGAGGTGTGTCTGTATATGCAGAGTTATTCCCCCTTTAATATTTTGTACGCATTTTTTTTCCTCCCACTTCCCATTCTCGGATAGAAAAAAACAAAATTTAACTAATCTGTTATCTAATTAGCGGTAATTAATTAATTTTGTTTCATGTAAAAAGGGAGCTTATTCTTAAAGTGTTGAGATATATTACAGTGATTTTGTAATTCTTTCCTTATAAAAGTTTTTTTTTTTTTTTTTTTTTAAAGATTGTGATTTCTTCTTTTGGTTTATTTTAAAGATTTCCATTTGAATGACACCCATGGCCCGATTTGCTGCAGTGCTGAAAGTACAGCCGCACCAGGGCCTCGTCCTCAAAAGAGAGGCTCCACAAATTTAAAAAAAAATGTTATTGAATAATAACATAGCAAAAATGAGTCTAAATATAAAATCACTCCGACGTTTCATTGCCGTAGTACTTAATTACATGTATTCTCTGTGAAAACGTACAATAAAAAAAAAAACAGTCAGCTGCCTCCACCAAAATCCTACCCGGGACCTTCACTTGCTTGATTCAGGCCCTGATCACACTTATGTACCAAGCTTGAATAAAGCAACAACAACAACAACAAAAAAAAAACGGCATTGGTATCTGGTTGTTCAAAATGAATAACTTTTATTTTTTCAACACAAAGCCGGTCAATAGGCTCCAGGGCAGTATAGGGCAAGCTGAAAAACAGGAGTCCGGGTTGGAGGCAGCGAAATCTATGCGACTTGCTCAATCGGACTTGGACACATTAGAATTACCTAAAAGCCTGAAGAGTGGCAACGATAGTCCCGTTACTAAAGAAAGGAAAAGTGGCTGATCGCCGGTAATGTCATCATCCGATATAGCTAACCTCGTGTGTAGGGAAAATATTATTATTATTATAGCTTTTATATAGCGCTACTTTCATGCTTATAGCATGCTCAGAGCCCTTTTGGTCCAATCTCATTTGTGGACCAGTGGGGGGAAGGGGTATCTAGGAGTTGGTTTTCCGTGCTGCCTTTAGGCGCTCAGTAAACACAACTCTGCCCGAGTCGGATGTCGAACCTTCAGCTCCCTTCTAGGTAGCCAAGCCAAGCAAAGTTCAAGCGCACTTGGCCTCTCGACGGCTCACGTGATTCTTGGAGGAACGCAAACTCATCATGCCTGAACAAGTACAGTTCATGCAGTGAAGAAGTGCAAACGATCAAGCGGTGGTTTTTATGCAGTCACTAGCTTAGGGTTTTCAGAGGTACCGTGAGACCCAAAGGCGAATTGATGCTGGCAGTATTTTTACTGTTAAAACAGGCTCACGAGTCTGGAGACAAGGATTGATATGGAAAATTGAGACTGGGAGTTTTCTCAAACATGTACTGGTAGTTAACCAAATTACTGGCGATTAGGACTGTTCAGACACGCTACGGATCTAGCATGTCACCGCAAATGAAAGCCAGAGCAAGGCTTGCCTCAGTGCTCGTCACTTGTTTTCATTTGCACATAGATTTAGTTATTGTGAATGCCACAAGGTCGGCTTTCACAAGACATTCTCTATGGTGATTTAACAGAAGGTAGGAGATTCGCTGGTCGTCCACTGCTAAGGTATACGGATATTTGCAAACGCGACATGAAGCTCTTCAAAATCGACACTAACAGTTTGGGAAAAAGTGTCACTGGATAGATCCATATGGAGAGCGAGCATTAAAGGAAAGGTCCTGGATTGCAGATGCCATACACAACCGTGTCGTAGAAAGAAGGGTGAACGTAAAAAGGATTGGCCTCTTTAGTCACACAAGAAGTTGCATTGCAAAGATAAAAAAAATCGTCTCGAGACGTCAAATGCCACAATTACTTTTTAAAATATTTGGTTAAGGTCTAGAAATTTTTTTTTGTATGCATTGGAGGAGAAATCCTAGCCAATTATCTATCGATGTGATAAATGTTCTAGTTTCTTTGAACGAAAGTAAAAGAGTGTAAATGTATTAACGTCTTGCGGTCGGTGTCAGCGCTTGATAAAATAGCATGTTAAACACTTCCACCAGTTTATCTTATCTTATATAAAACAGACGTTACTTCAAAAAAGTAGATGATTACGTCCTACGCGTCATGCATTTAGTCATGCATATTAACCAATGACTTAAATTCTGCCAAGTCACTGGTTTTCCTGGCTAGCTCAGGCAACCCATGCCATGCTCTAATAGCGCTAGGGAAGAAGGAGTATTTGTACAAATTTGTCTTAGCATAAGGGACGAGGAATGTGCCTTTATCTTTGTGTCTTTTGGAGTATTTTATTAAATTCTGTTTTTGTATTTGAAGATTATGGTTCAGTGTTTTATGTATAATTGCTACTTTACTTTTGAGTCTTCTGTCCTGAAGGCTTTCTAAATTTAGTGATTTTACTAAAGGTGTTACTCTAGTCAAATGTGAATATTCGTTTGTTATGAATCTCACCGCTCTATTTTGTGTCTGTTCCAGTTTCTTAATGTTTTCTTGAGTTGAGGGGTCCCACACGGTGGATGCATATTCTATTATTGGCCTAACCAAGGTTAAATAACATTTTAGTTTTATGTTCTTATTTGATTTATAGAAATTTCTTTTAATAAATCCTAATGCTTTGTTTGATTTTTTTTATAGTTTTATCAATATGTGGATTCCATGACAGTTTTTCATTTATTATAACACCTAGGTATTTTGCGTTTTTAGTCTGTGTTACTGGTTTGCCATGAATAAGATAAGTGGAATTAATTTGTTTTAGTTTTTTTGTTACTCTTAACAACTGACATTTTTTCTGGGTGGAAAGAAGAGATACAAGAAAGTTCTTCACATGCCAACGTCCAAGTCAAAACGTTGATTTGGATCAACGGAGCACTGGCATCAGCAAGAAACACAAAATGCATCATGAATTGACTGCATTTGCTGGGTATTTTAGTGAAGAAATTTGTAGATATCACAAGCACTGAGCAGACGTCTTTGAATGTTCGTTTTGTTGATTGCGATTGTATTCGACTTCATTGGTTTAGTTGCTATGGTTTCTTTAGAGAGACGCACTGCCTGTGTCTAATGTCATTGTACAGTCTAGACATGGAGAAAATACTCGGCCAAGGCTGCCCCCTGATGGCTAGTATTCTTTTTCTGTAACTGTCCCTAGCGATAGCGTTGGTGCTAAATTTACCTCTTTTGTTTGAGACACAATGAACTGGAAAATACGAATCCATTTCGAGATTTAAGTCTCAACTTTGATATCTTTGACTGTTAGGCGGATCTTACAATAACGACTGGAAGTGAAACCAAAAAAAAAAAAATGCATATGTGTTGTAAATGTCTCTCCCCCCCCCCCCCCTCCTCTCTTGTTTCTGATTTGTCTTATTGTCTTATTTTTATTGTCGTTAGTTAGTCATCTGTTTTTTTGAACCAGTTTCCACGGTGTGGCAGTCTTTCCAATTTAACATAGTGGCCGCTCAACAGCACATCCTTAATGACATAATCAAAAATCAACTTGGCCATCATGAGGAACACGTCAGAGATGTCATATTGAGGAAGGAGAGACTGCTGGCAGAAAAACTTGATACCGGATATTGAGTTGCTGCCGCCGAGAATTCGCAGTCGACAAACACACTGAGAAAAAACAACAACACATGTTTGGGTTTTGGGAGCTATTACAGAACACGGCTTTTCATTACATATCTTGATAACGTCTCGCTTTTCGAGCAATAATAATGGTCTGTTCAACTTGTTTTGTCTTCATCCTAAAAGCTGTAATGCAAATAAGAATATCAGAACTGCACTATAAGCGCCCATCTCCAGTTTGTCCATCGTGACGAAAAGCAATTCAGTAGTAAAGTTATTGACAGTTTCGTCAGCCACAGTCAACGTTTGCAGTTTTTGTTTGATCGAACGTAGGGAAGCACGGTCCTCGCGGATAAAGTTAACAATGTTGTACAGTGAATACTTTGTTCATGTGTTTAGTTTCTAATTTTTTTATTTCATGAAACAAAGTATTTACTGTGCACTTAGAATCGATTAGGTATGAGGGCCCGAATAGGGAGCAGCTCTTTTCTTTAATATTATAACAAGAAAGTTGAGGCCACGACTTTGAGCCATGGTAGGCAACTTGCACCCCCCTGCAAAACATCCTGCGGGCGCCCATGGTAACGTCTATTATAAAAAGAGGGCGTATACAATTTGTTACAATGGGGTAGAGGTCTCTGAAGATTTGTTACGTAACAAAAAAATATTCAGATGATAAAATGGTGTTGTGGTCCCTTGACTTTTGCGGAAAGGCTCTATCACGGGTTTCCAAAGAATATTGCGTCCCGAGACATGACGTTAAACTGCGCTCCTCTTTCCTTAGCACTTTGGAGCTCAAAAGTGCCCTACTTCTTTTCTATCATTGTGTCTGCCTCCTCTCCAAGTGGAAGTCATGCCACACAAGAGTCTGAACACTAGCAGAGGTGTAATCAGCTCTAGGGACCTACTGGAATGTTCTGAGAAGGAAATAGTGGAGGGCATTGAAGGAGTCACCCATGCCCGGCGCATTACCAGGCGCAGGGATGGTGAGGAGGTCAAAACCGCCACTATTATCCTCACATTCGGAACTAGGACACCGCCAGAGTATGTGAAAGCAGGATACCTAGGGGTTCCAGTGAGGCCCTACATACCTAACCCCATGAGGTGCTTCAAGTGCCAGGGTTATGGACACGGCGCGGAAGTCTGCAAGAGGAACACTGTGTGTGCCAGATGTGCTGGAGAGGGTCATGAGGACAAGGGCTGCACAGCCCAGTTCAAATGCCCAAACTGTCATGCTGGCCACTCAGCCTACTCCAAGGACTGCCCTGTGTGGAAACAGGAGGTGCAGGAGTACAAGGCAAAAAATGGATGCACCTTCTGCCAGGCGAAATCGGCTGTATTGGCCCTACCCAAGGGCCAATTCGGCTTGACAAATACCTACGCCCAGGCTGTTACTAAGATAGGAAGATCCATAGCCACACAGACGGACACATTGACCCCACCCCCTCCTCCTCCTCCAACTCAGAAGAAAACACCGCCAAAGAACACACCTCCGAAGAAACAAGAAAGCCCTGTTGTCATGCTAAAGAACAGGTTTTCTGTGCTCGCTGATGAGAGCATGGAGACTGAGCAGCATGTCAAAACCAATACTCCGGGAGAACCCGGAGACATCATGTCTGACACAGGTTCTCCTCAGAGAACCCAGCAAGACACCCCAACCTCTACCGAATTAGAGGTTGACCAACTCCCTAAGGGGAGAAATCAAAGCGGAGAGGATGCCCGAGGTGAGATAGGAGGAAATAACCTCCGCTCTAACCAGAGGGATCTCCTCTCTCCAGAGAGAAAGACTTCCCCCAAAAGGGGGTTGTCCTCCTCTCCACCCAAAGCCAAGAATACAAATACCAAGGTCACTGGAATAAAGGGAAACCCCTCCTGGGGCCTCCCAAGGCCAAATAGCTACAAGTAGGTCCAGAATTGTTCAGTGGAATTGTAGAGGCCTCAAGGCCAATTATGAGGAAATGCAGCTACTGATGGACTCTGATACTCCTGTAGCTGTCTGCTTACAGGAAACATTTCTGAAAGATAGCATCAGCTTCCGAAGCTACAGTGCTTACAGCAAGAATGTTGAGGATGCAGAGGGAGCATCAGGTGGAGTCTCTATCCTTGTGAAGGATAGCATCCCCCATGACAGACCTTACTACAGGCCGTAGCAGCTAGGATAACCCTTCACAAGTTTATCACTTGCTGCAGCCTGTATCTACCACCAGGCGCTTCATTTAACCAAACAGATATGGAGGACCTATTGAAACAACTCCCCCGGCCTTATATAATCCTTGGGGATTTCAATGCCCATAACACCATGTGGGGATCCAACAATACTGACGCAAGAGGTCGTATGCTGGAGGACATCTTTCTCCAACATGATTTATGCATACTTAATGATGCATCACCGACCTACTTGCACCCAGGAACTGGATCTCTCACATGCATTGACCTCGCCGTATGCGTCCCTGGACTTCTGGACGACTTTAAATGGTCAGTTAGCAATGATCTACGGGGAAGTGATCACTTCCCAATCATCATTACTAACAATCTCCCCTCATTGGGACGACCTCAGCGGTGGAAACTGAATAAGGCCGATTGGGAACAATTCCAAAAAAGATGCTCCGAGGATATCACAGAAAATATCCTCGATGAACAGAACCCAGCTGATACCTTTGCTAGCAAGCTGCTTAGTATAGCCAGGAAAGTTGTCCCCCTAACCTCCGCAAATCCAAAACGGCCTAGCAAACCATGGTTTGATACAGCTTGCAAAAGTGCTATTGGCAATAGGAAAAAACGACTGGCTGCATTTATAAAGAATCCTTCCCAGGAAAACCTAAAGCTATTCAGGATAGCTAGAGCAAAGGCTAGACAAACCATACGGTCAGCCAAAAGGAATTCCTGGAGAAGTTTTGTCGGCAGTCTGGATGCCAAAACTTCTGCTAGAGCGGTTTGGAAGGCAGTAAGGCGAATCAAAGGGAAAGAATCAAATGCAATAGGGCATCTGAAAAACCAAGGACGAACTGTCACGTCCCCCAGAGAAATAGCTGACTGCCTTGCATCCTCAATAGCAGAAAAGTCATCCACTGCACACTACTCGCCAGAGTTCCAAAAAGTCAAAACCAGGGAGGAATGACACCCCATTGATTTCTGGTCAGAGAACAATGAAGACTACAACAAACCGTTCTCGCTTGAGGAACTGAGGGAATCGCTAGACAAGTCACATGACACATCGCCTGGAGAAGATGAAATCCATTACCAGTTCCTCAAGCACCTTCCCGAACCTTCATTGGCAGTCCTGCTAGGGGTCTATAACTGCGTGTGGCAAACAAGGCGCTTTCCCAAACAGCTGGAGGGAAGCCACAGTTATACCGATACCTAAACCGGGAAGAGACGGCTCTGACCCAGCTAACTATCGACCAATAGCACTAACAAGCTGCATCTGCAAAACCATGGAAAGAATGATTAACAGTAGGCTGGTCTGGTACCTGGAGAGGAATAAAGGGATCTCCAACTACCAGTGTGGATTCCGGCAGGGGCGGACAACAACTGATCACCTGGTAAGGCTGGAAACTTTTATTAGAAATGCATTACTCAGAAGAGAACCTCTAGTAGCTGTATTCTTCGATATAGAAAAGGCCTATGGCACAACCTGGAAACATGGCATTCTACGTGACCTGGAGCTTATGGGGCTTAAGGGACACCTCCCCCATTTTGTGGGGGAATTCCTGAAAGACCGAAAATTTCAGGTTCGAGTGGGCAACTCCGCTTCTGACACTCATGACCAGGAAATGGGTGTACCCCAGGGCAGCATTCTGTCAGTCACCCTGTTCAACATTAAAATAAATAGCACCATAAATGCTCTGTCCCCTGGCATAGAGTGCTCTTTGTATGTTGATGACTTGGTCATTTTTACTCATGGGAAAAACATGAACACCTTAGAAAGAAAATTACAGTTATGTTTAAACAAAATTCAGGGTTGGGCAAACGATAATGGTTTTAAATTTTCGGACTCCAAAACAGTTAGTATGCATTTTTGTAATTTAAGGGGACTCCACCCAGACCCTGAACTATTTATACACAAAAAGAAGATCCCTATCGTGAAAACTACAAAATTTGTAGGCCTCACCTTAGATTCCAAATTTAATTTTCTCCCCCACATTAAGGAACTTAAGAAGAAATGCCAAAAGTCATTAAACATACTTAGAGTACTCAGCCATACGGACTGGGGAACTGACAGAGATACCTTGCTGCTGCTATATCGGAGTCTAATTCGATCCAAGCTAGACTACGGATCCATAATATATGGAGCAGCAAGGAAGTCGTACCTAAAAATACTGGAATCAATACAAAATGCTGCCCTGCGTCTCTGTCTCGGCGCGTTTCGTACATCACCTATCCCAAGTCTCCATGTGGAGGCTGGAGAACTCCCCATGGATATAAGAATGAAAAAGCTTGCAATGCAGTATATAGTCAAGCTAAAATCCAACCCCACGAACCCTGCTTTCGACTCCATATTTAACCCCACAGAGGTAGAAATATACAATCGAAGGCCTAACGTCATACCGCCGTTGGACCTTCGAATGAGAGAACCCATCCAAAATTTAACCCCACCCATTGACCAAATCTATAAAATAGAAACCCCTCAGAATCCTCCTTGGCTAATGAATAAACCCAAATTAAATTTATCCCTCATTAATTTCAAAAAAGAAAATACGGACCCAAGCATACTACAAGTCCACTTTAGAAAACTGCAGGAGAGCTACGGAGATTGTGGCACCATCTACACAGACGGATCCAAAATGGATGGAAAGGTTGCGTGTGCCTGCTCCTTTCGGAACAAAACAATCTCCCGTAGACTCCCCGATGGCTGCTTCATCTTTACGGCCGAATTGCATGCAATATCGCTTGCACTTATGGCCGTTAAAGCATCAGAAAGGAGGAAATTTATAATCTGCTCTAACTCCAAATCTGCATTGCAAGCTTTGGGGCGGATGAAGACTGACATCCCATTGGTACATAAGAGCCTGAACCTGAAGCTGTTGGACCAAATAACAGCCGACCGTAGGGATGTCACCTTCATCTGGGTCCCATCCCATGTTGGCATTGAGGGAAACGAAGCCGCAGACAGAGAAGCAAAGAGAGCCCTAAATCATGCGGTGTCAGGAACCCAAATTCCCTGCTCGGACCTGAGACAAAGTATTGCCTCTGCCACCTATCGAGAGTGGCAGAACCGATGGAGGCTGAGACTCACAATAAACTCAGGCAGATTGTGGCGGATGTCAGGTGGCGGCCCACATCTAAGGGTCTGACAAGGCGTGGTAGCACGACCATGTCCAGACTTAGGATTGGCCACACCTACATCACGCACTCTTTTGTCCTGAAGAGAGACGAGCCCCCACTTTGTGAGTACTGTGACTCTCGCCTCACCGTGGAACATATCCTCGTTGATTGCCCCAGATACCAGGATGTCAGGGTGAAATATTTTAGAGCCACTAACTTAAAAACACTATTTGATAATGTCGACCCTGGGAAGGTACTGGGCTTTATCCGGGAAGTGGGGTTATCTACGAAGATCTGATTTATGAATTTGTGAACATGTATTATTTACATTAGATTTTTACCAAATAATTAAATTTTTACTACCTTTACTATTTTAAGTGTGAATAGACCTTGATTTTAATGATATAACTGTATAGAATTTGGCCCTTGTTGTTTAGAGAGAGAGTAGTCCTTAAGGGACTGCATGGCCTAAATTGTGCCGATGTGCCTAAAATAAAAAACATCAACATCAAAACCAAAGAATATTAATGGAAACGAAAACCCTGCATTTTACTGACACCGTGGGCAATGATTACAGACTTACAGTAATGGGAAAAAAAAAACAACAACAACAGATGAACAAGTTATATGAGTGTCGAAAGAAGTCAATACGTTCCCCATTGTTTATATCGATATATTGATTAAAAAAATGTGATTTAGTAAAAATGATTATTAATAAATAAGTCTTTTTAAAATTCGAATTTTCTTGTCATATTACTGTACAAGAGGAGGGTAGTTGAGTCTTGTTACGATTTGTTAGAAAGTGGAAAAAAAGGGGGGGGGGGGCTTTAAAAAGTTTTTTTTTTGGAGGGGGGGACATTACGTAATATCCGAACGTTAAATTCCTTAAGGACGCTCTCAATCGGTTCGGTCGCAGATCGAGTACAGTCTCTTGTCTCAAAACTATGCTTCATCAACATAGTGAGCTGAAAAACTGCACATATGTTGCGACGTCACAGGCCAGTGTTGAGGCCTTCTATAACGACTGGTCTCGGTAGAGGTCGGACACCCTTTTTGCAAACCGCGTTAGGGTTTTCCCAAGAGCTAGGCTTCCCACAGAAGAGAGCTGCTCTCGTTCTTACAGGGGCTTTCTTCCCGGCTACATTTCTCGAGCTACTAAAGGTGCGGAAAACTCTGATCAATCCTAAGATAAACAATGCACACCTACTCTTCTTAAGACCCATTCCTTGATCCCCTTATGTGGAGAGAAGTAATGGTAAGACACTCATTGTGAAAGACCCTGAACATAACCTCATTATGTGATGAAAATGATGCTGAGCCTCAAGGCTTCAAAACATGCAGAGCCGGCCCTAGGGCCTTAGGAATTGCGAGGCCCAATTTAACGGAGGCTTGTGAGGCTCCTCTTCTAATTTTTGTCTTTACATTAACTATTTATAACTATTACAATAACTATTTCTACTAATTAGATCATTATATCAACATTCATTATACAATATGCACAGGAAGCAACTTAAAACAACTTCACAAGCGAATTGTTGTACATATAAGCTATAATAACAAAGTATTAACACGAAGTCCCCCCCCCCCCCTCAATTAGATACCATTAATAATTTAAAGCTGGGCCTTTCTTGTTTTCTTCTTAGCAAAAGTCTGCTAGAAAATTGATTAGTCTGTAGGAACTTCCGTAGGTTCACATTCACATATCCTTTAGTCTGTTGAACAGTTGGGGCACCACACAAGATTGTCAACCGTCTTTCTCCATTTCTCTGTGTCTTTTGCCTTGGATAGAACCTCTTTGAATGTCAGGCTTGTCCTATCTTCCCATCGCTATCTCTGTCTGCCTCTTCTTCTTTTTCCTGGTACTGTTCCCTGAATGAAAGTCATTGCAAGCCCCAAAGACCTTGTAATATGGCCATAGAGCTTTTGTTTTCCTTTTTTTATGTTTACAATAGTAAGTAGGTCATCATGTGGTCTAATCGCTCTAGTGACCTCTAGTAACCCTGTCTATTTGTGATGCGGTCTTTCAATGTCTTTAAATTCCGTAGGCATAAGTTCTAAATCGTTCCATCGTTCTTGACCTAAGGTAGGTTTTCTACAAAACAAATGATTATAGCTAACCGCACAGATTGACGCCAACTCTAGAAACTCATTCACTGGCATACACGATCGCGGTTCGAAATAGACTCTACTTGGCGACACGCAGGAATGATCACCCAACCCTAAACTGCCACAGACTGTCCGACTCATGTTTAAGTTTCATCTCCCGTTGTTACCCCCCTCTTCCATCACACTTGTAGTTTTGTTATTGACTCCCTGCGACATTTCCTGTTTCCGTTATCGGGTCACCTGTAGGTCACGCCCACCTGGTGCCCCAGATAAAAAAAAATGACCGTATCAACAGTCAGTTTTTTTTTTTTTTAATTAAAAAAAAATGGAGGGATTTGATGATAGAAAAACTAGCTACAAATAAATGCGTGATGGTAGTATAGAGGACATTCTTACTTAAGTTAATATTAATCTCTGATCTTTGAGAATCCTATTTACTTTGCTTAATCAATACAACTTAGGTTGAAAGATAAAAAGTGAAAAAGATAGATAATATTTTTAAATAACTTGACTTAGGTGGCGTAGCTAGGGATTTGGGGGGCCCTGGATGCTTGACCTCTTAAGCCCCCTCCCCCCCCCCCCCCTTCTTGCATTCTGACATTCGACATCATGACATGAGATAATGGCGTAATGTTAAATGTAAAAACAAATTTAGGACACTCATTTGGGGGACCCTAAAATGGGGGGCTCGGGGATTTTCAAATTTGGAATGGACACCCCCCCCCCCCCTTCCACCCTAGCTACACCACTGTAAAGAAACATAGACTTACACCACTGTAAATAAACATTGACTAAGACTTTAGTGCAATGTAAGATTTTGAAATAACTTGACTAGATCAATCACAATAAGCAATCACGTTTTTAAAAACTTTGTGTTGGCATGTTTTTTTTTGTTTAGTCCAAGGTTATCGCAACAGATAACAAAATTCCTGCCCCACGATAAAAATACAAAATAAAATCACCCCTCCCTCCAAATAAAAACCAAAATAAAACTTAATGAGGCAAACAAAGATGTATTTGGCTCGTAAAATGTAAGAAAAACTTTGCCTCTATGACACCAACTAGCATTACATCGAATTATTCAACATTTTGTTGCTGGACTAAAAGTATCAGTGCATATAATAAGATCCCAACGCCTGTTTGTCTAGCAGTCCCAATGTACAACACATCGTGTATGTGTGGGTGTGCGTGCGTGTGTGTTTGTAGTGCAATAAACTCCTAATTTTATATGTTTGAAAACGTGGATCTGTGCCATCCAGCTACATTTTTAATGCACTACGCTAGCGTGCGAAGGCGGTCATTCTGTTGTATTAGCATTGAAGTAATGAAATTATTACTTAACTTTGCCATATCAAACAAAAGTTGGTTTAATGTCCCGTGCCAGGCTACATATAAATCTCATACTATCACTCGTTTTACTTTGCACTTAGAAGAACGGTTTTCGAAAGAGGCGTCTGCGACAAAAATCGATTCTAACGCGATTCTCTCCGTCTTTCTCGCGCCTAAACGTTCGAATTTCTCTCATGCGGAGCTCCATTGTTCTGAACTCGCCCAAAACATGGCTGCTACGAGATTATAGTTAGGATGCTCAAACCTATTAAAGACGTAATTGCGCGGTGTGCCTCTCAATACTTATATCATCGGCCTTTCCCGGGCCTCCTTCTTTGACTTTTGACTTTATGATGAAATGTGTGTTATAGACGTTAGAAAATTTGAAATTCGAGTGAGAGTTGAATCATAGACTCTTCGAGATTTATATAGAGTTTTGTAACTCTCATAGTCTTTTATAGTCAGTTGTAACTTTCATAGAGTTTTGTAACTTTCTTAGACTCTTATAACTTTCATAGACTCTTGTAACTTTCATATTCACTTGTAACCTTCATAGTCACTTGTAACTTGAGGCCAACAATAACCCCCTTTCGCCGGCCTGACTGAACATTTTTGCTTGGAGAGGTCCAAGCAGATGTTTATGTATAAGGCCTACATTTCCAGTGGCTCGACACGAGGCTGAAGACGTCTGTCTGTTATGAAACAGTTCCTTGAGAAACGTGTGGAACGTGACATGTTTTTTTTAATCCCCGACCTGTGCCTATTAACTGTGTTCAATGACACTCCAACGACAGTTTTGCTTTGGCCTAATCGCTTCTCTCTAACGAGTAACGTGTGTTTCCACCCGGACGCCATTATCAGTCTTGGTAGAGCGTAGTCCCGGGGGACTTGTGGAGAAAGCATTGCTGCAGCTCAAAAAGCAGGAAATAGCATGGTGCTGGTTGGGGGGGGGGGTGTCCATCCAGCCAAGGCCGCCCCAGTCACAAAGATTACGGTCCGCCTCCGGAGCTCGCCAAGGAACCTTACAACACTAGCTGGCTAGGGATGTGCACGGACTTAACTTTTTTTTTTTATTTTATTTTATTTTTTTTAAATCTTATAAAACTGTGCGCGTGTGTGTTTTGGGGTGGGGGGTCGCACGTAAAAGTTGAGCAACAGTACCCCAGTGTTCTAGAAGTTACTCGTGTTGCACTTTGGTCCATTGGAAAGAAGCTGACAAATTATATTATCTAAAGTACTCTTGCTGAATTTGTTTCCGAGGTTGGACCTAATGGTCATTTTTTTTGTAAACAAATACTATAAAGCACAAAGCTTCTTTTTTTTTTTTCTGCAGTCTAATGAGATTGTCGATTCTTCCCAGTTTGTCAGACAGATCCGACAATTCAAAGTTCATAAAAAAATTCTGTTTGCTCTGGTAGTCCTGTCAGTTTCATTTTTAACACAGAAAATCAAACCTTTTTTTTACGTATCCAATTCGCTTCTGATGAACGATGCTACCAAATAATTGACCCCTAAATCATTTGATGTGACAGCTTATTAGGTCATTGATCACGTGCAGTTTGGGCTGCTCTCACGTGATCTGCAGCAGCATTCCAAATGGGGGGAGGGGGTGTTATAAAGACTTTTAAAAACTTTTTTTTTTGTGTGTGTAAAATTTAAGGCACCTATTAACTAGTTTTATTTTTGTATTTATATGGCTTGTGTACAAATATATCCCAGTATGATACAACAAAAGAAAAGAAAATCCAAATAGTCCACCCAAAAAGTATCTGCTCTTCCTCTTTCTAACTTAAAAAACGATTATCTTTATTATAATTATTTTTTTTTTTTGTGGTTAGATATTTTCTCCTTTGTTGTACAATACTAAAATAATCAACTACTTTTTGCAAGTTTTACTCTAGATTTAGACCAGTGTAGTTACTCAGTTTTTCAGCTTGAATGGTATAAAAAAAAAAGATTGTTTTTCAGACGACCAAAGAGTTCCTTCCCTCTATTTTGGCCAACAACCATGGTCACATTGTGAACATAAGCAGCTCCTGCGGTCTCATTGGCATCAAACAGTTAGTGGATTACAGGTTAGAGTCAACCAATAATAATTAACAATGACATTGTTTTTGTAATCATCTAAAATCCTGTTGTTTTTGTTGTTGCTGTGTTGTTTTTTAAGGAACCCCTTTCAGACCTTGAAGATGCTAACAGATAATATGATTTAAAGGTCATCTGTTTCTGTGGCTGGTGGTTAATGAGGGTGTCATGTTGCCAGCACAATATCCAACCGTCTTTACTTTCCTAACAAGCCAGGTACCCATTACAGTTGAGTGAACTCAGGGGCGTCCTTTAAGTCCAGAATCAAATCCCAATCTGCACTACATTTTAGTACTCTGACACCTGCCTTATGTTGTTTAAAATTTTTTCTCAAAAATTCTAAAACTGACCAATTAAACCATAGTTTTCTTGTTTCTTTTAAATTACAAAAATTACATGCATCAAAAAAACTGGCAAATATTTTGTATTGCTGTTAAAATATTTAGTTAATTTACTTGCTTAGCCAGTCTCCAATGCATGCTAACATCTGCATTATCCTTTATTTCCAGTGCCTCTAAGTTTGGTGTAACAGGATTCACTCAAACCTTAAACTTTGAGATCCACTTCAGTGGTCATGAAGGTGTCCATACAACTCTAGTCTGTCCATCCTATACAAAAACTGGAATGTTCAAAGGCTGCAAAATGGCGTAAGTGAATTATTATTATTTTTTTTTATTGTAACACTCCAACACACAAGTAGCTAGAAAGCGACGGGTCAGTAATGTCTGTCAACTTTATGTGAGTGACCTGATTCATCCACTAGTCCTTAGGTAAATTTCAGTAAACAAGTAGCTAGACAAAAAGATAAGATGTTCGAATAAAACAATTCAAGAATTCTGTAATGTCTGTCACACTTTATGTGAGTGACCTGATTCATCCACTAGTCCTTAGGTAAATTTCAGTAAACAAGTAGCTAGACAAAAAGATAAAATGCTGGAAGACCCAAAAATTCAAGAATTCTGTAGTGGTCTTGAAAAGAAGGAAGACAATACAATTAAAACGAGGCTGGATATTGATCTTGTTGTTCATTATTTTTTAGTCTTTGGTCGCCATTATTTTGTTCAGCAATTATTAAATGTGTTCGATTTAACATTATTATTGTTTGTCAGGAGGTGCATTGAGCGGTAAGGCGCTTGGCTTCTGAACCGGGGGCGCCGGGTCCAAATTCTGGTGAAGATTGGGATCCTTGGGTGCCTCTGAGTCCACAGGGCTCTAATGGGTACTTCACATTAGTTGGTGAAGGTGGTTGGTCATTATGCTGGCCACATGACACCCTCTTATAACCGTAGGCCACAGAAACAGATGACCTTCACATTCCCTGCCCTCTAGATATGAAAGGGGAACTTTTTTTATTTGTCAGTCAAGTTATTCTACTGCTCATATGATTAGTTCAAGTGATTTATGTTTTATGTGAATTAATTTCATCGATGGAATAGTTGTTTTATTGAATAGAACTATCAAAACAAATTTTTATGACAAAGATTAAAGTTTTCCCTTTGCATATGTTTATGCTGAATAAATACTGATCACGATTGATAAAGTACTTCACTCAATAAACCATTGGCCTTAAAAACCATGTTTTTCTTCCCCCATAAAGTAAAATGGCTAAAAATGGGAATTAAATGTTTTGTTTTAAAAATAGAGCAATCAGGCACCATTATCTGAAGGAAATTCTATGAAAGTTGTAAAACAATTCTCAACTATATAGAGCCCTAAAATAACAGAATGAGACTGGGAAGACAATGGACCTCATTCACCAATCGTAAACAAACAACATTTAGCCACATGGTTTTCTATATCTTCTATACAAATTACATAATACACACAGGCTGTCATGTGACAGTTTTTTCATTGTTTTATCAATATTATCACGTGGCTAAATGTTGTTTGTGTACGATTGGTGAATGAGGTCCATTTATTACCTGGTGGGAAATGTGCTTCAAAAACTTGTATACAAATGGCTAAAACAGAGACCATTCTTAGATTATTTGTTCAGGCAAAGTATGCTGGAGAATATTTGGTTGCTGATGTGATCCTCAGTACGCAACAGACTAATTAGAACTATTCTTAGTTGCAATAATTGATGATTGATTATTAATTGTAGTTACCTCTGTAACTTATAGATAGACAACCCATGGCCCGAGAATCACTATATGCCTTTTTTTTTTTATTACGCTATTCTATTTATTTATTTTTATAAAAGATTGTTTAAATAGTTAATTTGAAATTATTTGTATGAAATGTCCAAGATGTTTTTTGAACCAGGTATCCCAGTATATTACCTGACCTGGAAGTTCAGCCAACTGTGAAAAGAATAATGAAAGCTATTCTGACCAATCAGAATGAAGTTTACATTCCTCGTATGGTTTATATCATGGCCGCTTTGAAAAAGTGAGTAAAATGCATAGCATTACATTTAATGTTAAATTTCTGAACTTTTTTTAACAAAGTGAAAGGTACACTTTTCAGACCTTGTAATATTCGGGATCATATGATGTAAAAGCTCATCTGTTCCTATAGCAGACAGTTAATGAGGATGTCATGTGGCCAGCACAACGATCAACCTTTTTACTTCCCCAACATACTACAGGTGCCTATGGGCGTCCCAAAAATACAGCAGTTTAAAATTCAAGTCTTCACTGGGATTTGAAATCCAGACCTCTGAGTATAGAAGTCAAAGTCAAGTGTTTTACTACTCAGCCTTGACGCCCCTGTTATTTTAGTGTGCAGTTCTATTGAAATGTTGGGGAGTAAAAAAAACTGAATTTTCCCTTTCAGACCTTGAAATTTTAGTAAGTCAGTCTAGTAGCCATGTCAGAAGTTAGTCAATCTAGTAGCCACATAGGAACTAGGAAGTTAGTCAATCTAGTAGCCATTTAGGAAGTCAGTCAATCTAATAACCATGTCAGAAATCAGTCAATCTAGTAGCAATGTAGGAAATCAGTCAATCTAGTAGCAATGTAGGAAGTTAGTAAATCTATTTGCCATGTATGAAGTTAGTCAGTCTAGTAGACAGTCCATCTGAGAGTTAGAGTAGATCAGTCATATTAGAAGTCATGTTTGGAGTAAAATCATAATATAAGTATAAATAAATTATTTATTTATTTAATTAAGAGTATTCTTATACTAAAGTATTTCATTTGTGTGGCATGAAGGATTAAAAGTTAAAAAGTTCCTCTTTCAGACCTTGTGGTCTCTGGGGCAGATAATATAAAGGTCATCTGTTTCTGTGGCTTACGGTTAACGAGGGTGTGGCCAGCACAACAACCAACCGCCTTGACTTTTCCCCAACTAATGACAAGTACCCATTAGAGCTGGATGGACTCAGAGGCACCCAAAGATCCCGAAATAAATCCCAGTCTTCACCAGGATTCGAACCCCGAACCCTGGTTCAGAAGCCAAGCGCTTTACCATTCAGCCACCACATCTCGAAATGAAAGATTATTTGCTTTAAACAAAATTTTAGGTTTGAATCCCGATTCCCCCTTGATCATTTACATCTTTTTTTTTCTTTTAATCTAATCTTTTCATGACGCTATTATTGTGTGATTGTTTTGTGATTTACAATTGTGAAGATTGTTTTGTCACTTATTAATTTATGTTTTATGTTTTTTCTCTTTAAAGTATGTTGCCAGTAAATGCTATGCAAGAGATTGTCCGCTTTGTCCAAGCAGATAAGTTTATGGAGACCTTTGAAGGTGGCCACCAAATGAGTACATAAGGAGCAAATAGGAATGAAGGATGAGACCTGTTTACCTGTGACAGAAGTTGAAAGTCAAGTGAATTTATCTTAATATATCACAAAATATTGTGATAATCAGGGTTAAGAGTGAGCACCAACATTAAACCGACTTTTCCAAAATTAAGGCTTCTAATACTTTAGATGGAAAAAGTTTCTTAACTGTCAATATTTAAACTTAGAATAATTTGAACTAATTATTTATTGACTTTGATGAAAATATATGAAATATGTCTCATGATTTTATTAATTTCTTGCTTTAAAAGAAATTGGAAATTGTCATAAATAGAGGTGAATCTATTAACCTGGAAGCTTTTTGTTGTGTCTGGAACACAGAAGTATTGGTAAACTAAGTGTTTTAATAAATCCTAAAATAAATTGTGTGCACTGTCAGCACTGTAGAATCAAATTTCTAAGCTCAATCTTTTGTTGCGTAAAACATTTTTATTTAGTTAAAAGCAATGCTCTTTCAATCTGGTGTCCTTGACATTGTTTAGTTTGCCTTTTATTTCAAAATCTCACCCAATCTTCCTCTTTTAATGTGCTGTTATTTTTCTGTAAGTTCCAACTTTTTCATATTGTTTTCTCTTCTTTGTTTCTCTTTCATAATTGTATGACATAAATAACATAAACTAGATCTTACAAATCAATTAAAGGTTAGTAACTTTCACTGTGAAAATCCCCTATACAAAATTGTTAAATAGTACTCTTATAAATTTCCTTGTCAATTTTTGTATTGTAAATGTTTATACAATAAATTTCAGAATATAAATTTATACACAAATTCCAGGTATTCTTTTGTAAAATGTTTAAGTTGTTATTTAATGTTAAAATTTCTGTTGTTTTTTTTTAATCTTTAAATTCTTTCAAATTCATCATTACTAAGTAACTACTTAAGGAAGTTTATCAAAATACATGTTCTTATTATTAAGTTATTTTGATTTAAAATGGAGAGAAAGTAGAAACTTCACATTTATACTCTGCATAATTTTTGAAAAATAAATTTTATGAACTATAAATATTTTTTTATCTGTTCATTTTACAAACCAGTATTGATAATTATTTTCTGTTTAAAGGAATGTCTCTAATTTATAAGATACGATTGCTAGCATAATATATTATTTATATCCTTATTCAGTATTATTTACCTAAATTTAAAACCAATAGGAGAAATGCAAGTTTGTTCTGAAAATATTGCTTCACAAATACCTTGTGGATTTGTTCCCTTCCTTGTAGTATGGCTGTCTTCTACCTTCCTTCCAACTTCAGTGAATTTTAAAAGACAATTCCAAGACCAAGATTTTTATCTGGTTAGATTTTTTATTCGCCTCACCTTTAGCTGTGGACCCATCTGTGGCCTAGGGCATCAGCTTCCTCCAGGTATCTCAGTTCTTGGCTAGTCTCTCCAACTGTTTTAAGGTCTTTCTCTTCTGCTTGGCATCTGGATCCTAATCTTGGCTCCTCTTTCCTTTCTATTTTTGATTGGCTTCTATTTAATTTATATACTTTATTGAGTATATGGGAGGTGATGATGGTATTTGAAACAAAAATAATGCCTTAGAAAAAAAAGCCAAAAGTCATTAAACTAGTCAACACCTAGTGTGTTCAGCACAGACTATCATTCAGTGAAAAATGTCCACATTCCTTAAATAGAAACTAAGACACTTTTTCACACTCTATGTGTTGCCATTATGGTAAACATTTGTGTATCTCTTGTATAGGTTATGTATGAAATGGTCATAGTCATTAGATTGTTGAGCACAAATGCAAGGATTTATTTATATTTGGGTAGGTGGTTGGATCAGTTATACAATATTTCAATATCTTACAATTATCTTAGTTAATGTTTTTGCAAATTTCACAACTGATAGCAAGAACTTGTCTCAGTCAAAATTTTACCAAAATATTTATTATATATATATATATATATTTGTTCTTTGTATGAAAATGTTTCATTATTAAATAAATAATATTTCCAGTATGACATTTATTTCACTCACATATATTCTTTACTATTTGCATTGTATACATAAATTAAAATCTATAATAAATGTATATTTGTTAGCAAAATTTTGACATTTTCAATGAATTTCATTAATTCCATTTTTCACATTTTTTCCTCTGCTAGACATATTACATTGAAATGGAAATATTCATTGTTTAGTTGTTCATTAGTTATTTAAGAAAAAAAATGTAAATAAAACTTCTTAGATGATAACAAAAAATTGTATTCAGATAAAAATACTTCTGCATTGTTATACATATTTGATGTGTTTATATATTGAGTTGAGTGCAGGCAATAAAAAAAGAACAACTTCCTGCAAAATAAATGTATTAGGACGGTTCAAAAAAAGGTTATAAAATTATATATGATAAAAACAATATTGTACAATAAAATTAAGTAATTATAAATATTTACTGAAATTGTTCATAAGTTAGTCTAAGGAGGACTGGTAAACATCACTACTGGATCATAGATGTCAATAGCTAATAGGTTGATTACATGTATCCCACATATAGAAACCCACCTGTAAAACGCATCCCGTCAATTAAAAAAGGCAACAATGTATTAAAGTAGGATATATTTATACAGAGAAAGAACTTTTTAGTGTGTGATTAGATTTTAAAATGACATCACAAAGTTTGGAATGACTGAATGAATTGGTGTAGATGAGTATAATAACAAAGAAGATTGTGATTTCTCCTTGAAACATCTTCAGTGACATTCAATAAATGAATAAACTAAACATCCATATCAGAAATAATGCACTAAATGCACTAACAAGAAAAAAATGTGTGAAAAAATAAAAAGATGAACAAAGAAATCAATACCTGGTACTATAATCCTAAAACTTAGACAACTGGGGTGGTAATTGCATGCATGGAAGATGCCTTGGATCAGATAGATGTTTTTTATTAGGACATCTCTATGGTCTAAAGGTTAGCTTGCTTAGTACTGCATTACAGCTAGGCGGAGTTGCTGTATCGGGGATCACTGCAGTGGTCGAGGAAGTACCTTATTTTCATTATATTTAATTCACTATCTTCTCTCATTATCAATTTGGTCCCTAGTGCTGCCTTTATATATGTCATATGTATGCATTTGCCGTTGTTTTCGCACTTAACTATCCATTTATATTTACGTTTATGACTGAATAAAACAAGTCATTTTTCTGGTTTTTGAATGCTATTAACAAATGGAATATTTTCCATAACATATGTGAGAGAAGAACATGAAACTTTACTTTGATATCTCCTTCGCAACCCACTGCATAAAAAGCAAATATCAAAACCAAGAATGCATTGAGTATGCGTATTTCCAGTTAAGAATTTGGAGACAATACAGAAAGGCTTTGAAATACTTGACATGAACAAAATAAAAATAACATTTACATCTATAGTATTTGATACATAAAACCCTGTTGACAATTTACATGACTACAGATTAGTTCTTAAAGAACTTATTTTCATAGGAATACATACAAATTATTTACATAGGGTAGACTAAACAAAATTCCCTTAAACTATTATGGAATGAACAAATTCTCTGAAGGTCAGTGATCTTCATCTGAGTCTATTTTATCTGGAACTTTCCATGGAGTTTCTGGAAACAAATCAGTGCCTGGGAAAGTGAGATTAAAACAATTCATAGCTTTAAATTTCATGACTAAATACATGTTTATAATTTTTCTTTTAATTCCACAAAGATATAAAGAAAAAAACAGTAAAATTCTAAAATATATCCTAATTAATTCTTAAATCATGTTTAATATTACATAGATTTTACAATCAACACAAATAAATGAGGTAAAGACTCACAGTAATTATAGTATAGTGAAAACATTCACATAAATGACTTAAATAAATAAATGTCATGAGTTTCGGGTGATCTTACAGAAATGAATGTCATGTTCTAGTCTAAACCTCATGCAGGATGGCAGTAGCCAGGGTTTGAGCATTCAAAATCCTTATTGTTTGTAAATCAAAGTCTGAACTTTTTACTTTCAGCACCCAAACCTTAGCAAGATATAAAGTTCTTCTGTACCTAAGTTAGCTACTACTTGTTTTGTTTTACATGTTAGGATTGTTCCTTCAGAAGTAAAGACTATTACATCCTAGCCCAAATCTCCTGCAGGATAGCAGGAAACGGCAGGGCAAGGTTCAAACCCGTTCCATTGAGACAACAATCCATACCACAAGACCAGGCAGCCATCCTGCATATAAAATGTGAATAACCTTTTTTTTTATTTTAAAGATATTTAATTTGTATACAAGTTGTTGTTTTTTTCCTAGGGAAGATATTTTTTGTTGTTGTTGTTGTTTAAATGCTATAAGTAACTGCTATAACAAAACAAACAGAGAAAAAGTCTCACTTGGTGGGTCTCTTGGAGTTCTTGAAGTTACAGGCCTTGATACAACTTGCCTTGGAGGTGGGCTGACTGGACCAGGCCTGGTAATTTTGGCCAAGACTCCGTTCTCTTTCATTTTGTTTTTGTGTAGAAAGCTTGTAGCAGACTGGGTGCCTTGCCTGGCCCACTTAGGTCTCTCTGTATCACCTCCACTACTGATGCGCTGTTCAAAAATGAAAATAAGCAAGCAATATAAAAAAGAATACTTAAAAAAAAACAACAAAGCTTATTAAAAGGAAACAACTGCTAATTACTACCATTTATCTGAAAAATACAGGGTTTCTGCTTTATAAAACAAAATTAATTAATTAATACTAAATGAGTAAATAATTGTTTAATTTTTAAATTGATTCGTGTTTTGTCATTGACTATGAATAATTGTGCAAAATTACAACTTGATACGAGAATGGGAAGTGGGAGAAACAATTTGTCAAATTGTAATAAGGGGACTAAATCCATATATACTTCTACATCTCTCATTAAGTAGCATTTATTCCTCTCATTTTGATATCAAACAAAATAATTAACCACCGGATCTTGTCAGGTTCAATGAATGATTGTGCAAAGTTTTAGCTTGATCCGAGAATGGGGAATGGGAGAGAAAACATGTTCAGACTTTTAACCGGACAGACAGACAGAGTGAGTTGATAGAAGCTATGTAAAAAGTAATGAAATGTAAGTAAATCAAGACTAGCTCAATGCAAGGGCACAAATAAAGGATGACAATTTAAATTGTCACTGAAACTATGTGACTATAGCCTTAAGTTACAATGCCTTTGAAAAGCGTTCTAACTTCTATCCAAGGCAAAAGACAGAGAGATGAGTCGAGAAAGACGTACGACAAGTCTTGTGTGGTGCCCCAGCAGACTAAGGGATAGAGGAAGGTGAAGATAGGAGAACGAGTGTAGATAAAGAGTCTAGAGAAAGTAAGGAGAAAGAGTGGAGAGAAAGAGTGTAGAAAAAAAGGGTGTAGAGAAAGAGTGTAGAGAAAGTGTGTAGACTTAAGTTACAATCATCTTAGATTATGCAGAAATAAGCTGATGCCGATTTTGCCCAGATTCAGACAGTATTAATCAAAACACCAGCAATATGTTAAGCCTTGAAATAATATTTATAACAAATGAAAATACAACCCCCTCCCTGAAGGCACATCATTATGAACCTCATTCTGAGAGGATCCTCTTGCACAAGTCCAGGGTGTCACGTATTACGAATTGAATTCTAATTTTTTAAATGGCTTGCCTAGGGGAACGTGACAATAGAAAAAGCTGTTGTGTCACTTATCTTAAGTCTGAATTTAATTTATAAATAATGAATACAATGAATAACAAAAAAAAATGACACAAGAAATTGGAAGGTAAAATATCAACTTAAGGTTTAATCAAATATAACTCGAATAGTACTTTGAACTGAATCACATCAAGCAAGAAAAAACAAAAAAAACATTTACTCAATACAAAATGGAAGGGTTGACCAAAACCCTTTTACAAAAATGGCATGTAAAAATATTACAATACAATAGTTTGAAAATATAATTACAAATACAAGCAAGGCCTTGAAAAAAAGAAAAATCTTAACTTACACGATCAATTGGTATACCACGCACGGGTCACGCAATGTCTCCGCTATTCTGTCTCACGGCTGTCTCCGTATGTCTGTCCGTCAACGTTACGCGGGCGGTCTTTATATAATCTACCGCGCGTCGATCTCAAGACAAATCTAGTAATTTCTAGAACCAAATAAGTCATCAATTTCCCAGATCTAGAACGCTCTTCAAAGAGACAGAAGAAAAAAAAAAAACACCCTCCTTTCAACCAGAGGTACACACACAGGTCAAGGATCGGTCACTGTCTGTGTGGCTTGACTCACCGTGAAGAATAAAATAAAAAAAAACTTATTACACAAAGGGCAGACAACCTACCCGTCAACAAAACAATAGTATCTAGATACGTAACAAGGGCAAAAACCCAGCTTTTGTGCGTAATGCATGTATGTCACGAAACAGGTCGCAAACTTGTGGCTTTCCAGATTTGTAGAGACGAAATCATTAAATCTGTGATATTCAATAGCAATATCCCAAAGCAGTAAGACTGTGAGTCTTAAGTTGGCCTGAACCATGCAAAATATGACCCAACAGAACAGTGGCCTGACCTACGATGTGCTATAATAGCTTAATCACACCAGGCAGCCACCACCATGAGGATGCAAGGTCAGGGCTTTTTAGAAATTGTTCCAGCACTCAATTCCAATAATTTAGATTGTAGTCAGAGTATTATGGAAACTCACAGGCTACTCTGTTGGTGTTAGCCCTCCTTGGTGGCCCAAGGAGTCAGCAATGGTGTTGCCAGTCTTTTGTCGGTTAAACCCTAGAGGTGCAAGAATCTAACAATCTTGGGTAATGAACAAAATGTAGGAAAGGAATATGATGATATTCAAACATTGCCATCGTACTTACTGTTAAGCTATGGGATCTACTTAATGTGTTCAATGTATTGCTGCCTGTCTTCACTTTGCTTTTGGCATTCTTCACTATTTCATCTGTAGCACTGCCATAGGCTTTCCTCTGGCGACTACAGAAAGATACACATTTTTAAAAAGATGTTTTGTAATATCAATATAGATGAGGCATAGCTTAATTATTCTGTCCTAATAAAACATGGGGTGTGGTGGCTGAGTGGTTAAGCACTTGGCTTCCAAACCTGGCATCCTGGGTTCAAACCTCGGTGAAGACTGGAATTTTGAATTTGAGGATTTTTTAGGGCGCCCCTGAGTCCACCCAACTCTAATGGGTACCTAACTTTAATTGTAAAGTAAATGCGGTTGGTCATTGTCCTGGCCACATAACACCCTGCTGGTTAACCAATGGCCAAAGAAACACATTACCTTAACATCATCTGACCTGAAAAGGGAAACTTAATTTTCTTTATAGCTTAGTGGA
Organism: Biomphalaria pfeifferi; assembly: GCA_030265305.1. Taxonomy (NCBI): domain Eukaryota; kingdom Metazoa; phylum Mollusca; class Gastropoda; family Planorbidae; genus Biomphalaria; species Biomphalaria pfeifferi. Next base: position 5,689,783 of record JASAOG010000011.1, read on the forward strand.
ATGTAGTCATACTTAACATATTACTTATTAATTTAAGTAGGTTCTTAACGTCATAAATTTCATTTGAATTAAAGTTATTGCTGTAGAGCACCCAGCAATCAATGAAATGAAAAACATTTTAGCAACAACTTTTATCCACTGAGTGTAGACTGATCTTTACAAGAAGAAAATTCTATACTTACAACTTAGTCACTTGATCTAAAACCTCATCATTGTTGAGGTAGTTAAACCTCCAAGTATCTTTGGGCACTGGGTCTGAACCTCTCCATGGTGTTGCTCCTGGGGTCTTTTTACCAGCCTTACTGGACTTGTCACTGCGTTTGTCATCAAGCTTTAGTTTACTCATACTGCTTAACGGTGGGCTCTTCAAAACAAGAGAATAGATAAAATGAATAAAATATGCAATATATATGAACTGATCATGTTCACTTTACAAAATAAACATAATTTTCAGCGATGTCAAGGTTGCAGAAGAGGCTGTGCAATAAGGCGTTTGGCTTCTGAACCGGGGGTCCTGGGTTTAAATCCTGGTGAAGACTGGGATTTTTAATTTCTGGATCTTTGGGCACCTCTGAGTCCACCCAGCTCTAATGGGTACCTGACATTAGTTGGGGAAAAGTAAAGATGGTTAGTCATTGTACTGACCACATGACACCCTCATTAGATGGCAAGTTGTCAAATAACCCTTAGAACTGGGTGAACAGATGAAACTCAAAAAAATTTTAAGTAAAATTCCTAGCCCTAAACCCAAGAATAAAATTCAGAATCCACTTTACCACTAAAGTCAATGCATCTCAATAATCATTTAGGAGGACGGCAACATTTTTGTTTTAGGTGCAAGATCTACTGCTGGTCATAATAGGTAAGACTCAACAGGCAAGACTTATAAAATGACCATTTAATATTATAGGTAGAAAAAGTACAATCAAAAAGTATAATCAACTAATTTTTTAAAAAACAATCAACTACAATACAAATAAAAAATAAAAGATGAGTAAGTACTTACTTTAGGAAGAAGAGCACGAACAATTTTAAACTGCTCAATAAAATTTCTCTTCCAGACTCCATTTTCATATGGGCTTGGAACAAAGGATAAGTACCAACCAAAATGTAAACACTTAGACATCCAAAGCTGATCCAGTTCACTTAAATATCTCCAGTACCAGCACACCTACCACAAATAAGACAAGAATGAATTGAAGACATAATTATATCTATATATAAAAGGTTGTTATTATGAATGGCAATGAATATATGCACTCCACTACCTACAAAATGCTACCAATAGGATGAGTCTCAAATAGCCTTTGACAAATCAACTCCTGGCCTTCACAAGTGGTTCATATATTGGGTACGGCTGAACTGTTTATCACTTACAGAAGAAGGGGTAAAAGCTAAGGCAAGCAACTGACGCCTAGCCCAGTGAGCTTCGGGCAAGAAGGGCTTGCTTGCCTTTGCTGGTTAACCTAAAAGAAGGAATAATCTGAATCCAAATATTTGCTATACCCTAATTAACATGGGATAGGCTTGAGGAGTCAACATTGAGAAAAAATCAGAAGCTGGTGATCCTTAGGCAGTATGCAGCACAAAGTGCTACACCCTGGCAGAAATTGCTATGCTGCTGATCATAAACTGTATCAGCAATTGCCTTTCCTTTGGATACATCAGCTGCAAGGAAAGGGGATAGCTACTGTGTGGATGACTTTGTTCCAACCAAATCTAATGCCCATTCTTTCATCTCATATTATCCACAGTCGCTTTGCGACTGAAGAAGGCCATAGATATGTACATATTTAATTAAAATTAATAGAATAAACAAATGGTCTCGTTTTGATGTTTTAAATGGAAGTCAAACAGAAAAAATCTTAAAGTGAATCTATTTTGTTCCAGCTATGTTTTCATTTTTACAAAGCTTATATCAACTCACTCAGTCTGTCTATCTGTCTAGTACATGTTATTTCTCCAACACCCAATCTTGGATCAAGTTGAAACTTTGCACAATTATTCATTGCCATAGACAAGACATGAATCAATAAAAGTACTGGTAATTAATTATTTTGTTTGATACCAACAAGGGAAAGTAATTCTTCAGCATTCACAGATATGGCTTAATTTGTTAGGTTTAGTCCCATTAAATAATTGTTAATGCTATTTCTCCCTCACACATTCTCCGAACAATTATTTATTGTACCTAACAAAATAAACAAAGTACCCAATTAGTCAATTAGTTATTGGTAACTAATTATTTTAATATCAAATAAGGGAAATAACTTGTACATTATTGATAGACACTGTTTTAAGGGCAGAGTTCTTTCCCATTAGATTGGCTTTGTTTGTTGTTTTTTTTTGCTTGTTCATTCTGTGGAGGAACTAAAATAAACTATCTTTAATTTAATGCCATACATTCAATGCTTGCAAGATCTGTCTGAAAAAAAAAAAGAAAGCTTATTAGCTCCGATAAATGGATGCTTTTTTCTCAACTTTTAAATTACTGGCCACTACACATAATTTATTCTCAGTACTATGATACCTTAATTCAAAGAATTTTTTAAAGTAGTATAAATTCAGGTATATAATAAAACAGCATTTAATTCTGAAGAATAAAAAAAAGTCAAAATGGTTTTTATTATACTATTATGATTATTTTTGTCTAATGTTCTCCCATTTTTTGTAAACTAAAAGAATACAATATTTTGAGATTTTATCTTATATATTATAGACGTTACTTCAAAAAAGAAGTTGATTACATCTTATGCCTCATGCATGTTAACCAATAACTTAAATTCTGCCAAGTCACTGATGTTTTTCTGGCTGGCCCAGGCAACCCATTCCATGCACTAATAGCACCAAGGTAGAAGGAGCATTTGTATTTATCTATTACATTAGTTTATTTTGTATAAATATATACAGCATTTTTAATCAAAATAATTAATGTTATCATGAGGTATATTTGAATTTGTATTAAAGTTATAATTAATTTATAGCTTTCTATCCTAAATAAAAGTCTAAAATTAACATATATTTTTAAAGCATTTAAACCTTGTTTTTTAAGTCTTAGTTTTTCAACCGTTATTCCTTTTTTAGTTTTACATGTTTTCAAAGTTTCTTTGAGAGCGTTTAGCATTCACCCAGCCACCTTGGAGACAGAAGCACATGACAGAGCATCATGTTGTCCTGCTGTAAAAAACTGACGCACAAATTGCTGAGGAAAAGAGAACAGCGTCAGCAGAAGAAAAAGCAAGGCAATGACACTAGCTGAAACTGGAATAAATTGCCCAGTGTGCAGCCAAACATTTTGGACTCACTTAGGTCTCACAAGCCACATGATGAGGCACAAAACCCCAGTGAAACACCCCTCAGTGGTCATCATCAAACCATGATGGACAAACTGTATCTACATGTTTTCAGATGTTTCTTCAGCATTAAAGATTATTACATCCTATCCCAAAACTCCCATAGGGGCAGGATTTGAACCCAGAATCATGGAGATGATAGTTCACACAACCAGTTCCGGACCCTGTTTGACCTACCTGGGCACACTGGCACAGGCTTCGGGCATCAAGAAAGGAAAAAATATATAATGTGATGACTCGAGGCATTGATCTGGTGAAGTCATCTTTTTTGCAAGGCACCCTGTTGTCGATAAGTTCTCTGGCATACTCTAACTGCTTTGGTTTACTAACGCTGACAAGTTCTTCAAAGAGTCTCCTCCTCTGAACATCATTCCACTTTTCAAACTAAAACAAACGGTAAAAAAAAACTTTTAAAATTAAAACCTCAACCTTAATACTTTATCTTTACAATGCTCTGGAATTGAAATAAAATGTTAACAATTTCAGAAAATTTTAAATAATTATAGATAAAAAAATAATAATTACAAAATTAATACATAAGAAGCTTACCCATTTTCCAACAAGGTTTTTTCTTTCTTCAAATATCTGTAAATTGTAAAATCATAAGATATTGTTTTTATTATTATTATATTACTTATTTTAAACTTTATTGTTTCATACCTGATGGGGAGTAAGTTCCAAAGGCTTAGTTTATGTATGAATAGGCAAGAGAAAAAACAGCTGAGAGAATTTTAAAAAATCTTAATGATAAACTTAAAAAATGTAAAAATGAAGTTTTTATAATGTAGTATTTTTTGTTAATTTACTCAAAAAAGAAATTTTTAAGTAACTTCAGTATTTCATACACCAGCCCAAACCTACTGAAGGAAAGGAGATGGTTGAGAGCAGCTTTTCAACTTAGAGACATTATAATTAGTCTGAAGGGTATATATATCACAAGACCTGCAAGAGGAAGAGCCTAGAAGAGGAGATAAAAACGCATAGGGAAGGCCGCATTGACCTTCACTAGACTCTGACCAAGAGTTTGGGAAAACCAGAAGCTCACTTCAGCGACCAAAATGGAAGTCTACAAGGCATGGGTTCTTAGCACGCTACTGTATGGCAGTGAGTTGTGGACTACCTATACAAAGCAAGACAGAAAACTAAACTCACTCCACTTGCGCTGCCTTCAAAGGATAACATCCTCGCGTGAACAGGCAATGCTGCCTGCGCTGGCTCAAACATGTATGCCGGATAGAGGACAATCGCATCCTAAAAATCAACTGTATGGGCAACTCGCGTCTGGCTCAAGAAAAACTGGTCGCCCCCACCTCCGTCAACTGGATGTGATAAAACAGGATTTAAAATCATTGACCATTGGGAAGACATAGCCATAGACCCCACTAGTTGGAGAGAGACGGTAACAAAGAAAACTATGGACAATGAGAAAACATGTACCTCAGCTCTTGAAGAAAAGTGTGCCATACCAAAAAATGACTGAAGGAGGCTAATATAAATTGGCCTAAAATCACAAGTACCAATTGTTGGCACTGATAAAGAGGCATTAGATAACACTTCTGCCATACACAAGTATACAGTGATGGCAAAGCCATACAAGTCACAGTTGCAGTCTCTGCCTTACAAAAGTCATGTAAGCTACCTCTGCCACACAGAAATAAAATCAATTTAGAAACAAAAGAACTAAAGCAAAAGGATTGCATAAAAATATTATAAACACCTGGCTCAAAAAATCATCAGACAGCTACAGACTGAATACATTATCATGTCAGATCATGATGTAATCATTAAGGATAACAATAAAAAGCAGAGGGAGTGGGAAAAAAAACGTATGTTACTCCTCTGTTTAAATAACAAAAATAAAGGAGATCCATGGAGCTGACCACTGACCAGCACAACATTTAAAATACTGAAATGCATAATATGTAGCAAAATCACAAATCACTTAGATAAACATATTGTTCTTACTTTAGAGCAACATAGGAGATTTTTACAATACAGAAGTTAATAACAGTAATCTGCTCTTTGTTTACACTTTCATTTTTAAGATTTTTAGTAATAAAAGAGAGAAGATGAAAGAGGAAGCAATATGAAGAAATGATGTGGCAATGTAATGGAAGCTAAAGAAGAAGGGAAATGAAAAGGATTGGGAAACATTTTGAAACGAATAGACCAAATAAACAATGTCAAGGATGCCATCAGGAAAGATCAGGTTGCCAACTAATTAATGAAAATTCCTTTGTGCAGGTGAAAGAGCTAAGAAATTTGATTCTACAGTGCTAAAAAGAGCACCAATATAATATTCTGTGGCATTTTATGTCTATATAATCTTTTCCCTTTATAACTAAAGAGGCCAATCCTTGATACACAGGTTGGGCATATATAATCACCAGACACAGTTGCACTTTCGCCCTTCTGTCTATTAATATAGTCAATTATTGTATATGGCATTTGCAATCCAGGACCCTTCCTTTATGTTCGCTCTCCATGTGGATCTAACCAGTGCCACTTTTTCCGGACTGTTAAGTGTCGATTTTAAAGAGCTTCATAACGCATTTGCATACATCAGTATACCTTAAAGTGGACAACCAGTGGCTCTCCTGCCTTCTGTTAGATCACCATACAGAATGTCTTGTGGAAGTCAACCTTGTCGCATTCTGTGAGTGTGACCAAGCCTGCCAATGCATCTGCTACTGATAACAGTGCTGATGTCCTGGCACCCTGCTCTTTACAGCACTTCCTCATTAAGTTTGAGTTTTTGAGTTTAGGCACATCTGCACAATTTAGGCCATGTCGTGCCCGTAATCATTTAAGGATCACTCTCCCTTTATATAACAAGGGCTAAATTCTATACAGTTAAATCATTAAAAACAAGTTCTATTTACAGTTAAAATAGTAAAGGTAGTAAAAATTTAATAACCTGGTAAAAATCTTCTGTAAATATTATATGTTCACCATAAATTAGATCTTGTTAGACAACCCCACCTTATTTTAAAGATCCGCCTTAGGCAGATTATAGTTTATAAAATACTTTTCTTAGGCCTATTTAATTCTGTATTCTGTACACCAGGTATAAGAAAGAACTTGCAAATCTATAATGACATTAGGAAATTCAGGTCATGTGAAACTAAACTAATAGGTTTAATTGATGATTTCTCAAATAGTTTAGATAATAATGGGATGTGAAGATATATTGGCATAAACCACTTGACTACCTATCAAGGGGGCTCAAGCTTGAATCACAAATAGTGTTGTGTTTGCTGAATGCCTAATGCAGTACAGAAACCTTCTCCCAGATACCTCCCACAAAGATCTACTAAAGCATTTGGACCGAAGCATCATGAAGGATGTGTCATTTTATTAGACTTCTGTTAGGTATTAGACTAATTTGCTTAAAAAATAAATCTCTCCCCCAATTAACTAGATTAGCATGGATATGTGAAAGATAATTATCTCTTATCCCAGTGTTGATGTCAAACTATAAGCAGTTTCTTGATACTGTTTATACCAGCATTCACACGATTTGTAGCGCAGTCTTACCATTGTATATCCATGAATGGCATGATGGATTGAAATTAAGCATTCAAGAAGTTTTAGACTTAGATTTAGTTATAACTAACTTCTAAAGTTGCTTTTTTATATACAAAGCAAAAAAATTGATCTATATCAATATCACAGATATATTATCATGTAATACTATTAGTAATAGTAATCTTCTTATCTTATATAATACAGACGTTACTTCAAAAAAAGAAGATGATTACGTCCTACGCGTCATGCATTTAGTCATGCATATTAACCAATGACTTCTGCCAAGTCACTGGTTTTTCTGGCTAGCTCAGGCAACCCATTCCATGCTCTAATAGCACTAGGGAAGAAGGAGTATTTGTACAAATTTGTCCTAGCATATGGGACGAGGAATGTGCCTTTATTTTTGTGTCTTTCAGAGTATTTTATTAAATTTTGTTTTTGTATTTGAAGATTATGGTTCAGTGTTTTATGTATAATTGCTACTTTACTTTTGAGTCTTCTGTCCTGAAGGCTTTCTAAATTTAGTGATTTTACTAATGGTGTTACCCTAGTCAAATGTGAATATTCGTTTGTTAAGAATCTCACCGCTCTATTTTGTGTTTGTTCCAGTTTCTTAATGTTTTCTTGAGTTGAGGGGTCCCACACGGTGGATGCATATTCTATTATTGGCCTAGCCAAGGTTAAATAACATTTTAGTTTTATGTTCTTATTTGATTTATAGAAATTTCTTTTAATAAATCCTAATGCTTTGTTTGATTTTTTTAAATAGTTTTATCAATATGTGGATTCCATGACAGTTTTTCATTTATTATAACACCTAGGTATTTTGCGTTTTTAGTCTGTGTTATTGGTTTGCCATGAATAAGATAAGTGGAATTAATTTGTTTTATTTTTTTTTGTTACTCTTAATAACTGACATTTTTCTGGGTGGAAAGACATGCTCCAATTTGATCTAGATCTATAATTATATATAGCACAGATATATTATAATGTAATATTATTAGTAATAGTAATATATAGATCTAGATCTATAATTATATAAATCAGAAAGAGACTAGTCACTAGATGCATTTCCTAATACTAATTTCCATAGAGACTTATCATACAAAATTTTACATTTATAATTTATAGATCTAGATGATTTACAGATTTTCAAAATGAAAGCTGAACTGGAGCACTGGTTACAATGACATCAATAGACGATCTATACTATAGTGTCAAGTGTGTGTGTCAATAGACAATACGCTCACCTTATTATTTGTCTCTTCATTGCTCAGAGGAGTCCATGTGCTATGTATTCTATTTTTAGCTATCATTGACATTCTTACAGATCTAGAATTATTCTAGATCTATTTATTCTAGATAAAAACCGTAGAAACTCTAGAGGCAATCTAGAATCTAACTATCGAACAGATGTCAAATAAACTTTCAGGTCATGTCTAGAGCTGTTTAGGTCGCCATCTTGACACACTCAGGTTGCTGAGGACAAAATAAATATATATTTTTTTTTTACAAAAATCGTGATATTTTAATTTTGTAAACTTTAGAAAGTTTTAATATTAAAAAGCTAAGAATTAGAAAACATTATCTTAATTTTTACGTCAGTAAAAGAATTCTCATTCGTAACAAATACGAGACCTTACTGCGAGAACGTCACCGGGCAGACAAACATGGCTGCATGTTAGTCTGATATTTTTCTTTACTGTTTGCCAATAATTCAGAGCTCTTAGAAGCATTATTTAAGGAATATAATTATCGCTCTTGATACATTTACTAAGTAAGTACAGTTTTCATTGAAATAAATATCAATATAATAAGTCTGAATAATAAAATTTAAACAAAAATGATGCACGTGCGCTCGATTGAAAGGATAACAACTTTTTAACTTCAAACTTGTCCTTACTTAGCCTTAGCCAATACCAATTGTGGCAATAGCCTTCTATAGTGGCCTTAGCTTTAGGCTTTACTGATGTTCCTTCAGCATTTAAGATTATTGCAGATCTAAGGGTCTCAGCCGATGAGACTCTGCTACTGTAACTGTTGCTTCATTTTAATATTCTTTATATCCTAGTAAGTAGCTAGGTGACTAGGTCACGTGAAATAAAAAATTTATCTTTGAAAAAACAATTTTTCGTTAGTACATCATTAAAATACTTTGAAAGAACTTTCCAATGGTGTTTAAATAATGACTATGTTTAATAGTTAGAAAGTTATGATTTTTTTGTGTGTCTTTTTGGCTTAACATTGGTTGACATGGAACAAGTAAGATGAGAGCGTCTCGCTCGCTGAGCCGGCGAGACACACCCCCGCTCAAAAAGTTAAAGGGAAACTCTGATGGTTTTGACAATTTATTTTTTATTTGCAAGAATAACTTAGTAATTGATGTTTTTATGACAATTTTTCTGCGCATCCAAAACGGTCAGATTTTCACCGAATTTCTGTGTGACATCATGAGGGTGCACTCAATCCCTATAATTGAATTCTTTGGCCTGGAAATCCAATGTATTGTTGGTACTGCACCTGGTATTAACTTCCTTTTTTTTTTTTTCAAATCCCATTTCCACAGCAATGAAGTTGCTGAAACAGCTTCTCTCAAAATGGTTTGAGCATAAATAGGAATTAGCTAATGCCTTTGAAAAATATTTGCTCTTCAGACGAATAAATTTTTCCCATTTTCCCTTTAAAACTTCATCTCTTGGAAACAAATGAAAAGAGACACTAATTTCTGTGTCAGCATACTTGCTGATTTTATCTTTGTGATTGGAACTACTGCAACAAGCTGAAGAACAGTATTTCATTTTCTTCAAGTAGAAATAGAGGCTTAGATCTAGAATATTATTTATAAATAAAGACTCATTATAAATCAACGTGGAGACTACATCTAGCTGTGAAGCGTAACAATAAATGTGATCCGATAGGTCTAGATCTAAATTTAGCTAGCACCCTTGTGACGTCATGTTTTTAAAAACTAAAAACATCTCGCAGAACCCCGTTTTTTTTTTGGGATGTAAAGAATTTTCTGTCTAATTTATTAAATATAAAATTTTCTGAGCATTTAAATAAAAAATGATATAATGTTTACTATTACAACTTTTTACACAGAATTTAAATAAGTCAATAACTAAAATTTGAAAAACTATCGGAGTTTCCCTGTAAAAAGTTGGAATTGAGATTCGTAGACGATAGATCTACTTATTAAATAAGAAATTGAATAGTAGATCAAAATCAAGTATTAGTAGTAAATTTCTAGCTCACAAATCTTATTTCATTTATGAGTGTTTCTCCAGTGCTGGTATCAAAAAGGGTTACATTAGGTAAAAAATTAAAATGGAAGTTTTTGGTTTCATTTTAAGTGTATTCATTTCTTCACCCATTGTACTTTAAGAATTTATCAATAGAAAATGAATTGGAATACATACATTTCCTCAGCAGTGCTGGCAAATGGGGTACCCACTATTGCATTTCAGGTGCATCACCGGGACACCATTGATGACTTAAGTACAACCAACTGTTACTTTGTTTGCTTTCTTAGCATGATTTGAATGTTTCTATTGTATTAAACAGCTAGATAGAGAAATGGAAGTTTTTGAGCACTTACATTATGTTTGTGCTCAATTTTAAAATGGGACACCGTAGCACCTGTAACACTACTGGTAAAAGTTTTTTAAATAAGATTTTTTATAAGAAAATAGAATTTATGCTATACTTGCATTTAAAGTCTGTAAATACATTACCAATTATTCTTTTATCAATGATTCACAAAATAGTTTTCTAAAACCACAAATGAATGTACTAGACCTTTGTGTGTGTGTGTTCAATAATCATTTAAAAATATATTAGACATAACTGCCTCAAACATGACCTAATCATAGACTAAAGCAGCTTTATGACTTTCAATGCACCAAGAACAAGATCCAAAATTAGATTTACATATAAATTGAAATATAGAGTACATTTAAATCTACACAAGACCTTTATCTAGATCAAAACTTATTTAGTGTCCCGTGAAGCACCACAGACAATGATAAAACAATAAGGCTTACATTAACTTAGATTTAAAAATAGTATTCTATGTATATTAGATCAAACTTGAGAATAATAAGCTTAATTCTTATTATAATTCAAAACTTTGGTGAGAAAACTACTTATATCTAGATTTCTGAGATTTTCTAGTATCATTCATCATGAGGCGTTTCGGGTGCTACAATGAAAAAATGTGGGACACCATGTCTATTAATGTCTCCTGTTAATTACTATGTAGCTTTCTCCCAAGAAAATGGAGCTTATTGTGTACTAAGCAGTATCAGAGATACCATTAAATAATTCCTATCTCATTAATAACTTCATTTTAAAAAAATATTGCTCTTTTTGTTAAGAGCGTTTGAGGTGCTGCACCTAGGACACCAAGAGCTATTTTACTAAAATTATATAAATTTTTACAGTTTTTAAGAAAAATTACACTGTGTAAATTAATCATAGATGCTTTTAGTAACAAACACAATTGGGAGCAGAATTCTTTACTTTGTTTACAATTGAGAAAGCTTTAAAATTTCAAGTTAAGTGGGACACCATGTGATGCACCTGTGACACTTTTTTTACGGCGACATCTAAGTAATACCAAAGTAACTATAAAATAAAAAGATATAGTTAATGTAATAACATTATATTGTTAACCTTTCAACAAAAATGTCTGTTGAATAATCTTTACTTTTAGTAGAGTATTCCATGTTACATCAAAAGATGCCATTTTGTGCACTATTTCATACATTTTCTACAATTGTAAAATTCCACAATGCACCTTTCAAGCTCAAAATATCACAATTTATAGATAAACCATTTCTACATGAAATGAAAAGAAAATTGTGACATTTTAATAAGTTTTTGAGTTACAGGCTTTTTAGTGAGCCAATACCTATTTGTCACCAGTACTGGAGAAATACTCTTATATTTATGAACTTTACTTGTTTAAAATGTAAATATTGATGAAATTATTGAAATAAACAAATTATCGGGTCTATGTCTACAAGAAATGTCAGAGAGGCTGGGACAAAATGGTGGCATTGAGATGGCAGAAAATAAAATAAAAAGTGGGATCAAAATCATCTGAAACAATTTTTTTTTCAAATGCGCTTTAAAATTCATGCTCTCGCTAAATAAAACCTAAAACTATTTGAATATATCCAGAATATTAGCCCTTGCGTGGCCTGAAGTGGTTTTACTACATCGAGGACAAAATTTCCTTACCAAAAACTCACAAAAAACTGTAAATCCCATAGCCCACAATGTTAAACTGTATTTTCAAGTTTTTGAGTGATGCGGTATTAGCGAACAGCCACATTTTTGTTAAAATGAGCCTTTATTTTGATAGCTATGACGAAATTAGTCTATTGTTTTTGCTTATTTTCTTTTTATAGTTATAGTTCAGACACATTTAGTATCATTTTGTCTTAGTTTTGTTTACTCTGAAAAACAAGGGTTTAAAGAGCACTTGAAGGACAATGCCTTTTTTTTTTCTAGGACAAAAGGAGGGTAGGTCCGGGGTGAAGGAGATTTTTTTTAGAAAAATTAGGTATCAACTAAGCAAGACCTATCTAAAATTCTTCTAAATAGGCCCTAACCCTTAAATACATACATGTCATAACCTTTGTATAAATAAGGGGTGTTCACTAATATTCAAATTAGCAGCCGCACTTTTTAAATTTCATTCATAAATTATATATATTCTAGATTCTTCGATCTAGAATCTAGGTCATGTTTATTCATTGAACAAATCATAGATTAATTAATCCCAATAATATTTCTTATTACAATTTTGTCGTGTCCAGGGAAGGAGAAAGAGTTAAATTCATTATTATTCGTTTGGACACCTCCTTTTTTAATTTTCTTTAACAGCTAACAGTATAAATGTGATTGGAATGTCTTTCTAAAGATGAGTGGAAGCTTATTTTGATATGCCTATCAGCCTACGATTTAACAGGTTCATAGTATCGCTCTCATCCCCTATATGGGTGTGAATTTTGGGGGGAGGCTAAACCAATAGCTTTACATACATGGTTACCGAGAATCTAAAAAACTGCCATCTGCTTTGGAAAAACGGAACAAAAATACTGGAAATTGGACATGTGCAGTCCCAAAACATCAATTTTTGCTCTAAACATAAAAACAAATGAATTACAAATAAAAAAAAAGGGAAGGAGAATTTGATGGGATGTCCCAAATTTAAGAGCTTACTCTTGATATATATCTAGCTTTCAAATACTGAAATAGATCTAGATCTATTAAGTCCAAGTCTAGGTTTATCAGATCCTGGTTTTGTTTTGAGTTTGTTTGATGATTTTTTTTTCAATTCAAAAAGTTCAAAGTCTAAAGATTGAAGTATGACCATTGACCGAAGAGAAAGCTGCTTCAGTGCTTGCACTATTGACTCCTCTACCTTCACTGGCCATCAGGCTTCTTATGATATTAAAACCGAGAGGCTAACACTAACAGACTGTTGGCTCTATGCTGGGAGAAGTGTGTGGTCCCACCTGAACCTCGAGATTCTGTGATCATAATCATATCCCTATTCAAAAAGGGTGACAAGTCTAACTGCTCCAACTATCAAGGCATTACACTTCTGTCAGTAGCAGGAAAGATCTTTGCACAAGTCTAGCTCGACCCACTAACCCACTCTTTAGTGAACAGGGTGTTATCTGAGAGCCAATGCAGCTTCAGAGCTGGTAGAGGTACAAAATCTTATTTAGGCCCACTTAGGGCATTTCAGGGTTTGTGGAAAATTGAAATCATTTGTTTGAGACATTTGAAACATGTCCAGGGGGTCAACACAATGTTTAATCTAAACTAGAGTCTAGATCTAATTTAGCTAAAAGATGGGGGGTTGGGTGGTTTACTTGATTCTGTATATTATGCAATGTCTGCAAATAATCGTTGTTCCTGAATTTGGTAAATCATTAACGTAAATTAAAATTATGTTATACATACTAACATTGTACATAGATTGTGCATAGATATGTTAGATTGTAATTTACTTACCTCCTAAATAAAGCATAGCCTTTAAGACCTTATTTATTTGCCAGATATAATCAAGCATAATATCTGGAAAAGTTTTTCTGTACAAACAAAACTTATCGAGAGGAGTATGTTCTTATTTTTCAAGTCTATCCAAATTGCAAAATAGGGATGAAGATTTGCTTGCTTACTGTCAAATCTTATGGCTCTTCGTACAGGCCTTGAGTTGTTTGCTGCTTTCCGATTTCCTATGTAGTCGAATGTGGATTCAGTGTCCTTATGAACCTCATCCAAAAAAAAAACTGATTAGAAGTGCTCATGAGGCATTGTGATTGCTACTCGCACAAACTTTGAGCAGGACATAAACACACTAAAAATCCCATCATGTTGATAAAAGAGTTTAAATATTTCTTCAACAAAATGTTGTTTTGTTTTGTTTAGTTTTTTTTTAATATTTTTTTTTGAAAATATATTTATAAAGCTTTTTCACTTGAGAGTCCCAGTGTATAATATTATACTAGATCTACAAAAACAGTTGGCACTTTGATACTCCTTGCTTGATATCATTTCTTGACCTTGTTGGTCAGAATATGTCATGTATCTGATCCACTTTTGCATTTATCCAAAACATTTATATTTTTGCATTTGACTTTAAAATTTAAAGGTTCATTTCTTGGATTCCAGTCTGTATTGTCTGAAAATTTTCAATTAAAAATAAAATAATGGCAAATAAGATGACATATCTTTTTTTCCCCTCAGATTTTATTACCTCAACATACCTATTAGTTCCCTTTGAACTTTGAAATAATTTTGAAAATGTCCCACAATCACTTAATGAGCAGTCAGCAGCAACATTCTATGATGAATTCAAATAACACTGGAGTTCAGCAGAGAAATGTTATTGCACAGAGAAGTATGTATAGCAATAATTAGAAGTCTACATTTTATACATTTACATTAATTTCACTTTTTTTAAAAATTAAGAGTATTGTTCTTTTTATTTTATTTTTTTAATCTGAAATATTTCCGAAAACTAAATCTCAATCATCCATTTTGTCATTATCTCATTCCTGGCCTGGATCTTTTGGGGTCTAGTATGTATCTTTATGGACTTGTACACAGGTCAAATTCTTAGAAAACTGTTTTAAAATGTAGGGCCAAAACTAAAAAGACAATGGTCAACTTGTGGCAGCCTAACACAAAAAATAAGAATTAATTGGTCAGTTCAATCTAAAACTATTTTTAGAAATATTAGATAAATTGAACCTGATATTATTTTTATAGGTTCTCAGACATCATCTCAGCCTAAGTCAACATTTCAGGTGCAGA